>CM022302.1:138639254-139239254 GCA_011799875.1 Thinopyrum elongatum | reverse complement strand
ATTGGTCGTGGTCTACGGAGGGTGATTCCTCCTTCACCACTCCCGATAATGACTCTGTCGTGCAACACATCAAGAGTGAACCATCGAGGGTGATTCCTCCTAGTTCACCTTGACGGTTACATCCAGTGGAATCCATCGAGGGTGATTCCTCGGATTGCCCCTTGGTGTTATGGACACACGGTTACTTTGACTTTACCCTAGAACCATGATGGAATCGGGTCGGCCCCGAGGGGTACCCGCGAGTGATGTGAAGTCGGGTTGACCTGAAGGGTACCCGCGAGATAACTACGCGGCACGGTTGGGCATTCTTAGCCCTTGCTGTAAGTCCGTGAGACGGGGCGACGGGACCACAAATCGTGGATCATTGATCGTCTCTGCGCGCTCCCAAGACACTAACTGTTTGGATATGTGATCCGAGTAGGCCTCTGGCCTTTTCGCACTGACCACCACGCGGGAATAAGTATGGGCACTCGGCGTCGTACGATTCTCCAAGAGCTCTTCGGACATTAGTGATTGAGCGGCGCACGCCCGGTTGGACGGGAACCACCTGCGCTTGTATTAGGGGGTGGGTCTGCTCCAGGCCGCGTACGCAATGTGCAGGAGTGCAAAGGGCGATGGGCCCAAGACCCCTGTTCGCTTAGGATGTAGACCAGCATGCTGGCCTCTCTGTTGAGCCTAGGTAGGACTACGGTGTGTCGATCAGCCGAGGCCGGGTATGACCCAGGAAAGTGTGTTCGGCCGGAGTTAATCAAGCGTGTTGGGTAAGTTTGTGCATCCCTGCAGGGAAGTTAATCTATTCGAATAGCCGTGTCCACGGTAATGGACGCTCGGAGTTGTATCCCGATCGATACAACTAGAACTGGATACTGGAGATGTGAAATGGATATGATGGCTCCGGGATTGCTTTCTCACAGGGAGTCGAGGAAGAATCTCTAGGCGTTACTACAACATGTTTACTACTTATATTATGCTAATCTGCACTCTTCTAATGCTTCAAGATGGTAGTCTTCGATAGGCTAGGTTTTCCCTTCTCTTCTGGCATTTCTACAGTTCAGTCCAAAGATATAGCCCCATTCCTTTGATACTGATGCATACTTAGTTTAGTTCTGATGTAAGTCTTGCAAGTACTTTGGATGAGTACTCACGGTTGCTTTGCTACCCCTTTTTCCCCTCTACCCGATTGTTGCGATCAAATGATGGAGCCCAGGAGCCAGCTGATACCACCGACGACTACTACTACCCCGACGGAGCTTACTACTACGTGGAGACCACCGATGACCACGAGTAGTTAGAAGGCTCCCAGGCAGGAGGCCCTGCCTTTTCAATCCATGCAAATGTTTGTGCTAGCCTTCTTAAGGCAGACTTGTTACCTTATGTCTGTACTCAGATATTGTTGCTTCCGCTGACTCATTTGTATTCAAGATTATGTATTCAAGCCTCGAGGCCCCTGGCTTGTAATATAAGGCTTGTATGAGTTTAATTTGTGTCTAGAGTTGTGTTGTGATATCTTCCCGTGAGTCTCTGATCTTGATCGTGCACATTTGCGTGTATGATTAGTGCACGATTAAGTCGGGGCGTCACAGTTGGGGACAGAAGAGATTTCTTGTATTTGATTGCAGGGTTGTGTGAGAGAGACCATCTTCATCCTACGCCTCCCATGGATTGATAAACCTTAGGTCATCCACTTGAGGGAAATTTGTTGTTGTCCTACAAAACTCTGCGCTTGGAGACCCAACACGAGTCTACAAGAATAAGTTGTATAGTAGACATCAAGTACATTTCAACTGCACATCGTCGTTTTCTGGCTGAGCAGGGTACTCTTCCTCAACTCTCTTATCACGGTGCTCATGCTCAGAACGATGTTGCTGAGCGCAAGCATCGCCATGTGCTTGAGACAGCTCGAGCTCTTATGATTTCATCTCACCTCCCACCTCACTTTTGGGCTGAGGCTGTCACCACGGCTGTTTTTCTCATTAACCGACAACCCTCTTCTGTCCTTCAGGGTTGTACCCCTTTTGAGCATCTCTTTGACACACCTCCTGGTTACAGTCATCTCTGAAGTTTTGGTTGTGTCTCTTACGTCCTTCTTCCATCACGAGAGCGCACCAAGTTGACTGCTCAGTCAACTGAGTGTATCTTTCTTGGGTACAACACCGAGCATAAGGGTTATTGCTGTTATGACCCTGTTGCTCGTCGGATGAGAATCTCTCGGGATGTCATGTTTGATGAGTCTCGCCCTTACTACCCTCACTCCCCCACCCACAATGGTTCGTTCACTCATGAGTCGATCTCTTTTCTAACAATTCCTGAGTTTTCTTCCATCACTCCTTCATGGTCGCCACAGTCTCCGTCTCCTCCAATTCTTTCCTCGGAGGGTCCCATTCTTCATTCACCACCGCCCCAGTCACCTTTGGCTCCTTCACTGAGGAATCCCCTCAGCTCTTTTGAGATACCGCCGTTTCCGCTGCATTATACTCATCATCCTCGTGACAATGATCCTCGAGTGCCATCGCCATAGTCACCTTCGGCTCCTTCACTGAGGGATCCACTCAGCTCTTTTGAGATTCCACCATTTTCATTGCATTATACTCGTCGTCCTCATGACGATGCTCCTAGTGTGCCACCGTCACAGTCACCTTCGGCTCCTTCACTTGGGGATCCACTCTTTGAGATTCCCCCAATTCGGTTGCACTATACTCGCCATCCTCGTTCTCCTGCTCCTTTTCCTGTTTCTCCTCCTCGGTACGCCCTTCGTGACCAGCATGTTATGCAGCCGATTGACCAAGATGGCTTTGCCTCTACCGCTCTTCTAGAGCCCGCAACCTACCGAGAGGCAGTTGTCCATCAGGAGTGGTAGCACGCTATGGCAGAGGAGCTTGCTACCCTAGAGCACACTGAGACTTGGGATCTTGTACCTTCACCGCCTGGTGTCACTGGTGTCACTCCTATCACCTGCAGGTGGGTTTACAAGGTTAAGACTCACCCTAACAGTTCCCTTGAGCGCTACAAGGCTCGGGTTGTTGCCCGTGGTTTTCAGCAGGAGCACTGTCGTGACTATGATGAGACCTTTGCTCCGGTTGCTCACATGACCACAGTTCAGACCTTACTGGCAGTTGCCTCTGTTTGCCGGTGGTCCATCTCTCGGTTCGATGTGCAGAATGCCTTTCTCAATGGCGAACTGTGTAAAGAGATCTACATGTAGCCGCCTCCAGGATACTTTGTTCCTTCTGGCATGGTCTGCCATCTGCGGCGTTCTCCTTATGGGCTTAAGCAAGCTCCTCATGCCTGGTTTGAGCGCTTCTCCTCCGTTGTCACAGATGCTGGTTTCAAAGCCAGCGATCACGACCCTGCTCTCTTTGTTCACACCTCCCCTCGTGGTCGGACACTTCGTCTTCTACATGTCGATGACATGATCATCACCGGCAATGACTCTCGGTTCATTGATTTTGTGAAGAAGCGTCTTAGTGACAAGTTCTTAATGTCAGATCTGGGTCCACTTCGATATTTCCTTGGTCTTAAGGTGTCTTCTACGCCCGAGGGCACTCTTCTCTCCCAAGAGAAGTATACTCAGGAGCTTCTTGCCCGTGCTTGTCTTTCTGATCAATGCACCGTGGACACTCCCATGGAGCTTGGAGTTCACCTTCGGCCCACTAATGGTGAGCCTCTTAAGGACCCCAGCCGATATCGTCACCTTGTTGGGAGCCTTGACTACCTTCGCATCACACGTCATGACATCTCTCATGCTGTCCACATTTTGAGCCGGTTTGTTTCTGCTCCTACTCAGCTTCACTACTCCCACCTGCTTCAGGTTCTACGCTATCTTCGTGGAACCTCCTCTCACTGGCTATTCTTTCCTTGTTCGAGTTCCTTGGAGCTCCAGGTGTATTATGACGCCACGTGGGCTAGTGATCATGATGATCGTTGATCCCTTTCAGCCTACTGTGTTTTTCTTGGTTCCTCTTTGATTGTCTGGAAGACTAAGAAACAGACAGCGGTTTCCCGTTCGAGTGCTGAGGCTAAGTTGAGGGCTATGGCAGCACTGACAGCTGAAGTCACTTGGTTGCGGTGGCTTCTTGATGATTTGGGGGTCTCTACTACTGCACCGACTCCTCTTTCTTCAGACAGCACTGGCGCGATCAGCATTGCTCGTCATCCTGTGAAGCATGAGCTCACGAAACACATTGGTGTGGATGCTTCTTACACGCGATTGCAGGTGCAAAACCAGATTGTGGCTCTCCGGTTCGTGCCCTCCGAGCTCCAACTTGCAGATTTCTTCATGAAACATTCTGATAAGGACCTTATCAGAATGATTTGTCGATTTAGTGCTACTGCTTTAGGCCTTATAGTTCATACAGAAACAGAGAACGGATTATTTTTCATGCAGAGAAACAGAGAGCAGGCACAGTACAACCACCATTCTTAGTCTCTCAAAAGGATCTAGCAGTTAATCATGCAGGAACTTAACATCACACACATAGCAGCAGTCCATACATGCATAAAATTCAGTTAAAACTTGGAGCTTTGTATGGATTGGAATAGGGGGATTACCTTGGCGTATTCTTCTCTTGTCAATCTTCCTTCTCTTGTCAATTGCTGTAGATTGTTTCAGATTCCTCCTCCTGGAACTTTTCCTTCTAGATTATTGGTCGATGCCTGGGGTAGGCCTCTTCTTACAGTCCTTTCCGGCGGCAGGAATGGTGGGAGAAGGGAATGATGTGGTGGTAGAAAGAGTTGCAGCTGCAGAGGTACATGGCGGCGCTGGGGCGGCCATGGGGAAGGTCGATGATGGGGCAGCGGCGATGGAGGTAGACGGCGTGCCCAGGCTAGTTAGATAGGTGGGTTTGATGTGGGTATCATGGGATAACCTACATATTCCACATATCGGGGTGTACTGACCGTGGGTGTCCACAAACACGAAATAAGCGAGCCTTTAAGTGGGCACCATGGGCGGCCCGTGTCCACCTGCAACATGACTTGCATTGGTGGCAGCCATGAGAGAACCTGGGCAGGGGGCTCCAGACTACGTGAACGTCGTCGCTCCGTGACACGACTCTGTACTCTGGTGTTTTCTGAGAGGCTTCTGGTTTGCGCTGCTATTTCGCTATAAATGATGAGTATCCAGCCCAGGCATCATTTCGCTATCAGTCACGGATCATTTCCTCTCGTATGTTGATCGCCCTCTCATTCTTGATCTTCTTGGTGCTGAATTCGCTGACTCTTTTGTTTTCCTCCCCGCTGATGGCACCAGGGGCGGCATCATTCTCGCCTTCTCCTCTGATCATTTCAACATCTCCAATTCACATGTCACTACAAACACTATCTCTGCCTCTGTCTCAATGAGAGCTTCTGCTACTTCTTGGAGCATTTCTGTGGTCTACGGGCCACAGTCTGACGCAGACAAGTTAAATTTCATCACTGAACTGAAGGACTTGAAGCAACACATGTTGGCTTCATGGGTTCTTTTGGGAGATTTCAACCTCATTTGCCGGGCTACTGACAAAAGTAATGGCGCCATCAATCGCCGGATGATCAACCGCTTTCAAGCTGCTCTGAATTCCCTGGAAGTTGATGAATTGCGGCTCCACGGCCGCAAGTTTACTTGGGCCAGCACCTGTCAGCAACAAACCAGAACCAAGATTGATCATGTTTTCTGCACGACGGATTGGAACATGCTCTTCCCGCAATGCCACCTGCGGGCTGCTTCGACCTCGATCTCAGACCACTGTGCTATGATTCTTACTGGACAAGTCTCTCAAAAGTGCTTCCGAGGGTTCAGATTTGAAAATTATTGGCTGAAAATCAGAGGTTTTCAAGAGGTCATCCGTCAGTCCTGGGATGTCCCGGTCCTTCATGCTGATGCAATGTGGCGGTTGAATCATAAGCTTTCCCGCCTCGGCAAAGCCCTTCGCCTCTGGAGTCGCAGTAGAGTGGGAAACATTGCTCTGTTGTCCGCTATCGCCGAGCAAGTGATTCTTGGGCTGGACTCTACCCAGGATGCCCGGGACCTGACGATCACCGAGTTGGGGCTACGGTTGTTCCTGCGACAGAAGCTCCTTGGCTTGGCGGCAGTGCAACGGATCCGTATCCGCCAGCGATCCCGCATCCTCTGGTTGCGCCCAAACCATGCTAGCTCAAAACTATTCCACATCAAGGCTAATGGTCGTCGTAGACGCAACTTCATCCCTGTGCTTCATAATGACTCGGGGCAGCTCTCTATTCAGGCTGACAAGCAGAGGGAGTTTCTATCCCACTTCAAGAACTCCATTGGCTGCTCTCCGTCCAGACCGTGCTCAATCAACTGGGACTCTTTGCAGATTCCGCGCCATGACCTGTCGGCCTTGGAGGCAGAATTCTCTGAAGATGAAATCAAAGATGCTGTTTTTGGTCTGCCGTCCGGGAAGGCACCTGGACCTGATGGTTTCGCAGCAGATTTTTTTCAAGTTTTGTTGGGATATTGTCAAGGGGGATCTGATTGCAACTCTGAACCAAGTCTTCACCCTTCGAGCTAAGCGCTGGAACCTCCTTAACCATGCCATCATTTCTCTGCTGCCCAAATCCTCTGATGCCATGAGAGTGAAAGATTTCAGGCCAATAAGTCTCATGCACTCCATTGCCAAGATTCTATGCAAGCTGCTGGCCAACCGGCTGGCTCCTTTCCTGCACATCCTGGTCCCCCAGTCTCAGAGCGCTTTCATCAAGACACGTAGCATTCACGATAATTTTCTCTATGTCAAGAATGCGGTCAGATCTCTTCACAAGTCAAAAACTGCTGCCCTACTTCTGAAACTGGACATTGCTGGTGCTTTCGATTCAGTCTCCTGGGGCTACATGTTCGAGCTCATGACTACCATGGGTTTTGGACCCAGATGGTGTGATTTGATGGCTGTCCTTTGGCGCACCTCCTCGTCCCATATCATGGTGAATGGTGAGCTCGGCCTACCATTCTTCCACAAGCAGGGGTTGCGCCAGGGCAATCCTCTTTCCCCCATGCTCTTCACTATCGCGATTGCTCCTCTTCCCTGGCTGTTTGCTAGGGCGATCTCGGCTGGTGCTCTCTCTACTTTGCGGCTTCCTGCATCTCGTCTCAGGGTCAGTCTTTATGCCGATGACGCTGCTCTTTTTGTTGCCCCAACAGCCAATGACATGCTCTGCACGCGTGAGATCCTGCGCCTTTTTGGTTCGGCTTCTGGCCTCAAAGCAAATACTCAGAAAAGCATTTTCCTGCCTATTGCCTGCGAAGATTTGGACCTCTGCTCGCTGCTTGAGAGCTTCCCGGTCCCTCTCGGCAGCTTCCCCTGCAAGTATCTTGGATTGCCTCTGCACTGTAAGAAGATCACTCGCGCTGGCATCCGACACACCCTGGATAAGATGGCTGCAAGGTTACAGCTTTGGAGAGGTAGACTCATGACCCCGGATGCTCGTCTCAGCTTGTGCAACTCTGTTCTGTCCGCTATCCCCATGCACCTTCTCATGGCCTTCAAAATTGATGGCTGGGCTATTAAGCAAATGGACAAGCTGCGTAGGAACTTTCTGTGGCGTTCTAGGCCTAACAGTGACAAAGGAATTCCTCTTGTGAATTGGAAAACAGTCTGTCGTCCGAAGAACCTTGGAGGCCTTGGTATTCTTGACATAAGAAGATTTAGCAGAGCCTTGCGGCTGAGATGGAAGTGGTATGACTGGACTGATAAGGGACGGCCGTGGGCTAGATCTGAGTTGCCGTGCGACAAAGAGGACTTGGCCCTCTTCCACGCCTCCACTCTGGTGACCATTAGCAATGGGCTTACTGCAAGTTTCTGGCATGACAGATGGTTGGATGGACATGCTCCGAAGTCGCTTGCTCCTGACATCTTCAGACTGTGTTCTAGGAAGTCCATCTCTGTCCATGATGCCATTGTGGAAGGAAAATGGATGGCCGGGCTGCAACGCATCTCTCTTGCCTCTGAGCTTCGTCAATTCACCTGTCTGTGGCACCAAGTTCAGCAAGTCATCCTCTCGGAAACCACGGAGTACTCCATTGTTTGGGTCTGGAACGACTCCAAGGTCTACACTGCTGCCTCTGCTTACCAAAGCCAGTTCATTGGTTCTTTTGCCAGCATGCATTTTGACAAGCTTTGGACTGCCAAGGTGGAACCCAAGTGCCACTTCTTCATGTGGGTCTGGCTGCGCGGCAAAATCCTCACCAACAACAACTTGGAGACCCGAGGTATTCCTCACAGCGAGAAGTGCAACCTCTGTGACCAGCTTGATGAAACACCACAGCACCTCATCCTCAACTGTCCGTTTGCTCGCTCCGTGTGGTTCCTCGTGGCCAACGATCTGGACATCCCGTCGTTAACCCCCCCCCCCCCCCCCCCCCCCCCCCGGGGGCACATCCCACTGTTTCCATTGCTATGTGGTGGAACGACCTTGCATCGCGCCTTGGTCCTAAGGCCAAATCTGTTGCGATCTATACTGCTTGGAACATATGGAAGGAACGGAACCGGCGCGTCTTCAAGCACAAGACCCTGCAGGAGTCTGCTGTCCTGCAGCTCATTAAGCAAGACCTTCTTCAACCTGCACTCTCAGCTCACTGGCTCTCAGATGTTGAGAACTACCCGCCACCTGAACCAGATTAATTTTTCATACTGTTTTTGTTTCTTACGGTGAGGGATACACCTAAAAACCAGCCCTGTAATAGACTATTTGTAACTTTCTTTACTCCTTCTTAATATATCTGCAGTAACTGCCATTCCCTCAAAAAATCATGCTTCATGGATGTTCATCCTTATGCGCCTGTGGGCTCCCCTTCATTCAGTCATCTTCGTGATAGAATCCTGAACCAGCAAGAGCTGGGGAGCACGCCGCGTCTCGTGTGATGAAACCTAAACCACAAGTACTGGAGGATTAAATTCTCACTAATGCATGGCTGCCACCTTACGATTCAGTCCATTGTTTGGTTCTAAAAGGATAGCCAGCCCTGTCAAGAAGAAGAGAAAAAGAAAACAGAGTCAGGTCCAGCAAAGAGTTCCAAGTCTAAGCGCCAAAAGAAAAAGGCAGTTTCAAGGCTCACAACGGAACTAGATAATCAAGATGAAGTAATGATGGAAATGGAAAGAGTAATTTTGCAGTCCAAACTGGTCCTGGTGCATGGCTGCATGCTTGGCCTCAGACGTACAAGACTTTGAGACCTATCGACTTGGACCGTGATGACTAAATTCAACAAAATCTGTACAAGGATCTGCGGAAATTCACGGGTTCCAAACCGCGATGACTAAAGTCAGTCACTCACGTTCATACTTGGTGTATGGTTGCTGCCAAGATAATGTCGAGTTGCTCGCTCTGCCTTTGATGAGTCCTTGTTCAACTTTCCATGAACAAGTTGCAGAGACAACATTCTATCAATACATCTACCTATCTCATATGGAGACAGTTTTACATTGCTGCTTTTCTGTAATAAAAAAGCAAAAAATAGCAAGAAAAAGGGGCCATAGGAAGTCGAAGCTCGAAGCTTCTTCGCCACAAGAGAAGAGGGGAATACACCATGGCAACTCTCTGTGCATCATCTGAAGTACATTCATGAATGATGCACATGCCTTTTTGACTCTGCTTTGTTCCAGGACATGTACCCAGGGGGGAAATGTCACAAAAATATGATCTGCAAGGAACTAACAGGAAATATAAAAAAAACCACAACCATGAAACAGTTTTCATACTCTGGTATAATGAATATTTTGATCACTAGCTACAGAGCACGGGTACTGTAAACACAACCACTTAACACTCACTTAAATAACATCGTGCACTGAACTGTGATATTTGTAACTTGATATATCGACTATACTTTCGCCGCAACTTCTTGTACTAACCGAGGCTAACGACGGAGCCTACATAGTCAAGATGAAGTAATGGAGAAACAGAGAGCATTAACTAGCAGTTCCTGGGTGGTCCTGATGCATGGTCTGCTTTTGACCTTCTGTCGTACAAGACTTGACCCCGATGATCAAAGTTAAGTCGCTCGTTCTGCCTTTGAGTCAACTTTCCATGAAAAGAAGTCTTCAGTGGTTCATTGTGGGCATATGTGCGTGTTCGAGGGTTTTTGCCAGGGTCTTCGTTCACGGTGTATGCATCAAGCAAAGTAACAAGAAATGAAATATAATTACGACACCCTAAGAAAAAGAATCAATCAATAACAACTATTCAACAGGTAAACTCGAGCTGCCAAGTAGTGAAAACAGGAACCCACGCATCCTTGTACGTCAATCTAGCTATCCCATGTGGAGACAGCAACCAATCTGTCTATCCATCTCCTATGGAGACATTTTCACATTGCTGCTTTTCTGTTAAAAAGCCAAAATAACAAGAAAAGGAGCCGTGGGAAGTTGGAGCCCAAAGCTCCTTTTCCATAAGAGAACATGGGAATAGTCCATGACATTCTTTGTGCATCTAAAATACATTCATGAATGATGCATATGCGCTTTTGATTCTGCTTTGTCCCAAGACCTATCCCAAAGGAAATTGTACAAATTGATTTCTAAGGAACTAACAGGAGCATAAAAAATACAACTAGGCCCAGGTTTATCCTCATTTTCGAATTTAAAAAAAAAATTGAAAACACAAACATGAAACAGTTTTCAAACTGATATAATGAGTATTTTGTTCACTTGCTACAAAAAGTAACAAAGAGGCAGTTTTTTTTTTCAAACGCGCAGACACGACCGGTTTCAAACTGATATAATATATATTTATTCATTAGATACAAAGACTTGGACGAAAATGATCCTCCATTATAAATATCAAGCAGAATATCTCCCTGTAGACATGAAACAAGAATATTTACCTTCTCAGGAGAGTTTACTGAAACACGAATATCTCCAGTACCCTACTAATAACCAACAGCAAGCACGAACGAAAACAAGAACATTTTATCAGGCTGTATCAGGCTGAAGCATAGATTGAGCAGAGGAGTACCAACAGACAACAGTGAGGACGAAGGAGAACCGGAACACTGTATCAGGCTGAAGCATGATTTGCAAAGAGGACACCTAATGAATACTTCCCATCATGCAAGATATAACTAGGAAATACGAAGAAATTTTAAGACTAAGCATGATGCACCTCTCTGATTGATCATTTGACTCTGATTTCCAGAATCTAACTCGCCACTGTATTAACGCTGGTACCATTCTGCATTATTTATCAAAATAAATCCAGCCCAGGAGAACTAGTATATTTGGGTACGGTCAATACCTATCATACCCATGTACAACGAACAGTAGGGTGAGCAAACTCCCTGTAAGCCTCAATGGGCCCAAAACTAGCCAGGCTATCATGGCAGCCTGCCACTACTAGTTTATGCCATAACGACATTATTAGTGTAACCGAAGGCCACCACCTATTGGGCAGCATCTCAATAAATAGGTTGGTCATGATGAGCAACGTAGCAAACTAATACCCAAAATAAGTGCATCAACTTTATACGACCACTTCCAATGGACAGGTGCTTAGATGAGGTGCTAATGGCATTAAATAGCTTAGCAACTATAGTCTCCAATGCATACTCCCTCCGTCCTCTAAAAAGTGTACTTCCAACTTTGTTAAAAAGTCAATTTTTTTTATGTTTGACCGCATTTATACAATAATACATCAACATTTATACCATCAAATTAGTAGCATTAGATTCATGATAAAATATATTTTCATTATATACCTATTTGGTTTCACAAACAATGATATATTTTTGCACAAACCCAGTCAAACTTTGAGATAGTTTGACCCTCCAACAAAGTTGGAAGTACACTCTTTAGAGCATGGTTAATAATATAGCCAACGGTCGGCTATAAGGAGTTGCCATGTCATCTACAACCAACCTCTTAGCCGGCATGTATAATAGTAAGTTTTAAATGTGTACTAGTTTATCAATAGTTGATCCATCTTACATCCTCACAAAGTGCCTTGGGTCTCGTGTTGCAGCTGGCTATTAACCAAGAGCCCGCTTCTTCTCTCTCTCCTCCAACTAAGCAAAGATATATTATTCTATTCCTTATAGCCTGCTTATGTCACACTATTGTACTTGCTTTAAAGGACAGAGGGAGTAGGTGCTTAACTTGTTGTAGCTAAACTCCCTTCATTTAATAACTTAGCTACTAAACTCTTTCATGCATTGGTGAGGTGGCTTCATTTAAATGTTTTGCCTAGGTTCACGTGCTTCGCATTGGTTCTTCCTGGGGTCATCAAATCCATCTCTCTCCTCTTAATTGTCTTGACACATCAGATTTTTGGCCTACATGGCAGGCTTAGCACCCGTACAAGGTGGAGCATTGGGAGAGGCCTACTAGCTTTAGTACAAAGTTGTACTAGAGTTGAGACACTTATTTTGGGACGGAGGGAGTAATTAACATTACTCAAATACATTCTTCAACCATGTAAACATAACTGATTGATTTCATTTGTGCACCAACGCACTGTAGCCCACCCATGACACGAAATACGGAATCTTTATGAATGGTGTTCAGTAGCTCTGCGATGTGCAAATAGAAGTCACTGTTGGATGATAGCTAGTACCAGCACCATGTGCATTCTACAAGCAACAGAAAAACAAGGAGGAGAACAAACACCAGCCAATGCATTCCTTCACCGCTCCTCCAGTTGCGCTGTTCGTGCTGCTCATCTTGGCCTCTCCTGCCACAGCATGCACCGAGCAGGAGAAGTATAATCTGCTCCGGTTCCTAGCCGGGCTGTCGCGAGATGGCGGCCTCCCCACGTCATGGCGCGACAATGGCATGGACTGCTGCGAGTGGGAAGGCATCGCCTGCAACGGAGACGGGGCCATTACTGAGGTCTCCCTGGGATCTAAAGGACTTCAAGGGCGCATCTCGCCGTCACTGGCTGACATCACCAGCCTGCTACATGTCAACCTCTCGTACAACTCTTTCTCTGGTGGCCTTCCACCTGAGCTCATGTCCTCCGGAAGTATCATCGTCCTCGACGTCAGCTTCAGCCGGCTCAACGGACCGCTGCCTGAACTGCCGTCTTTGGTTACCAGCAACCGGCCTCTGCAGGTACTCAACATCTCAAGCAACCAGTTCAGCTCAGAATTTCCATCAGCCACATGGAAGGTGATGAAGAATCTGATCACGCTCAACGCCAGCAATAACAGCTTCAATGGGCACATACCGTCTTCTCTTTGCATTGGCTCACCATCTTTGGCTTTGCTTGACCTCTGTTACAACCAATTGAGTGGTGACATTCCCACCGCACTCGGTGATTGCTCCATGCTCAAAGTGCTCAAGGTTGGACATAACAACCTAGGTGGGACTCTCCCTGTTGAAATCTTCCGCGCTACCTCGCTAGAGTACCTCTCCTTCCCCAACAATGGTTTACAAGGAGAGCTTGATGGAGCACAGATGGTCAAACTCAGTAATCTGCTTACCCTTGACCTTGGAGGGAACAATTTCAGTGGCAACATCCCAGAGTCCATAGGTCAGCTCAGGAGGCTGGAGAAGCTCCATTTGGGTAGCAATAACATGTCTGGGGAGCTGCCATCAACTCTGAGCAACTGCAAAAATCTCAAAACCATTGATCTGAAGATCAACAACTTCAGTGGAGATCTAGGCAAGGTAAACTTTGCCACCCTACAGAATCTAAAAAGTTTAGATCTCATGAGAAATAATCTAAGTGGCATACTTCCAGGAAGTATTTACTCATGCAGCAATTTGACTGCACTGCGGTTGTCGGCCGACCGTTTCCATGGTGAGATCTCCCTTAGAATAGGCAATCTGAAGCACCCGTCCTTCCTATCACTTGTTAGAAACTCCTTCACGAACATCACAAAAACTTTGCATGCCCTTAAGAGCCGTAGGAACATCAGCACCCTGCTTATTGGCAGAAACTTCATGAATGAGGCCATGCCACAAGATGAAGTCATGGACGGCTTCCAAAACCTTCAATATCTCTCCGTGCACGACTGTTCGTTGACTGGAAAGATACCTATTTGGTTATCAAAGCTCACAAATCTGAAGATACTAGGCTTGTACAGCAATCAACTCACATGACCAATGCCAAGCTGGATCAACTCTCTAAACCACCTCTTTCATTTGAATGTATCTAACAACAGTCTTACTGGAGAAATCCCAATCACCTTGATGCAGATGCCAATGTTTAAATCAGATATGGCTGGCATCTATTCGGACAAGGCCTCCTTGACCTTGGTCTAATTACTTATGCTACGGATCTATCACCGCTTCAATACCGCAAAGGCAGTACTTGGCCCAAAGTGTTGAATCTCGGTAAGAATAAATTCACGGGTGTGATCCCCCAAGAGATTGGTCATCTGAAAGCACTCCTTTACCTGAACTTGAGTTCCAACAATTTTTATGGAGAGATCCCACAAACGATTGGCAACCTCACTAACCTTCAGAGGCTAGATTTGTCTAATAACCATCTGACTGGTGAAATTCCTGCGGCATTGCAGACCCTTCACTTCCTTTCGGAGTTCAACATTTCTAATAATGACCTAGAAGGACCTATTCCAACAACAGGCCAGCTGAGCACATTTCAAGCTTCTAGTTTTGATGGGAACCCAAAGATATGCGGCTCTCTGCTTTTGAACCATTGTGATTCAGTTGAAGCACCTCCCATCTCCATCAACTCTGCAAAACAATGCAGCAATAAGGTCATTTTTGCAATTGCCTTTGGTGTGTTCTTTGCGGTAGGAGTGCTATATGACCAGTTAGTATTATTCAGATATTTTGGCTAAGCGGCTAAGCCCACTTCACTGTAATCTGATCAAGTATGCAATGGTCTGGTATCCAGATATGTTGTTCATATCTTTATATCTACGTGCAATGGGAGTGTGTTTTCTTCTTCTTCTTTTTTTGACGTGCAAGACAGGAGCTCTGCCGATTTCATTAAAGGAGAAAAAAACAAATACAGAATGACCTGGTTTATAAGGGAAACTAGGCCAAAAACCACGACAACGACAAAGAAAAGGAAGGGAAAAAAAACAACCATCAATGACAACCCAAGCAACCCACCAACCCCAAACATCTCTGCTTCCCGGAAAGGAAAAGTGTATTAGTTGAATCTTTAGAAGTTGAATATTGTTGGCAAACCTAGCTGTATGCTCATGTTATTAGCAGAATGCATGTTTCTGAAAGAGTGCACATGCAAAGTAGTTTGGTCAGTATGTACCTGGACGTATCATGCTTCTGGTTGCTGTTGCTTTCTGCAAATAAGTGCTTTTTTTTAACCATAGCTCTGTCTTTTCTTTTGTACCTCGATATCTGATCAATATGGAACATGGCTCACTGGATTTTTCATATATGATGAAATAACTGTAGAATTTTGGAAGATTCAACGGATGAAAGATTCCCAGAAGACGCCATTGCCTTCACATCTAACTAGTATGTGTGCACGTGCAAAGCCCATTTGGGTACCATAATTGATGATTTGAACTAAAACCATGACAATAATTATGGAACGGAGGGAGTATATGAGAAAATAAAATTCTGTTTACACACAATGTTAGCCTCAATATCATTTTTGCACATGTTAGCCTCAATATTGTTGATATAAAAGAGAACTCTAAAAGCATGTGATTTTGCACTCTATTTAACATGTCAACATATTCAATCGATCATATTACAACCAAAACAAAAATATAAGCCCAAATATATTAGCATCGCAGAATCAGGCCTTAATTACCATGTTTTACAAGGTGAGATCATGACCCTAGGATTTTGATTTCGCCGCAGTATTTCCACTGTGAGGCACAGCTCGTTGCATAGATGCCTAGGCCGTCAGGCCTCTGCCACCCACGCCAACTTGAGAGGGGGAGAGAGAGAGAGAGAGAGAGAGAAGACTACTCCCCGAGGGAAGCAAAGGTCAACCCCATGCGACAACCAAAATGGCACATCCAACGCCATCTACAGATCAAGTGTGCTCATGCAGCCGCTGTTGCAACACCATTGACCCCCAGCAGTCCAGCCGCGCCCTGCAAGTCTCTGCCAACAGACTGCATAGCTGTAGGCCACGTACAACACCAAATTAACCGGGGCTCCAGGTCTCTAAGGCAACGCTTTCAAGAAAGCAAACGGATGAAGGTTTTTCACCTGGAGAGGAGTGGAGAAGTGTCCTTAACAACGCCTCCAAGCAAGAGAACGACGCCCAAAGGTGCCATCTCAACAACGCCACAAATCAGGAGCATGATGCCCAAAGACATCTCAACGACGCCTCAAAGCAGAGGAATGGCGCCCAAAGGCGCCATCATCACTGGAACTGGTAAATGTCAAGACGAAGTTCTCACTCAGAGCACCACATTACGCCACCCCTGGGGTGCTACATGCAGCCCACATTCTGCCGCCGCCAAAAACCGCACCATCCAGAATCAGAGAGCCCACCCCAGAATCGTTGTGTTTTTTATGGTGCTCTTCCTAACTTGGCTGCTGCCTTGCTGCTGGCGGTAGAGGAGGCACAACTTTGCGATATGGCTGGGGCTCGACGGCTTTCCCTCTTGAGTGTCATTGTGCCAAGGGCTTAGGCTTGTTTGTGGTTGTTTTGCTCTCTTTTTTCTGGTGCGGGCGAGTTTTCATGTAAACCCTGTGGGGTGCGTGTGTTTGTGTACTCAGGGTTATCTACCCTTTTCCTCTTCTCTAATATAATGATATGCGCAGATCTCCTGCGTATTAAAAAAAAAGAGAGAATGAAAAACTTCCGCTCGCTCGCCCGTGCTGCTCTCGCGGGCGGCAGGGCGAACCCTAGCCGCCTCCGGCCGCGCACCTCCCCCACCTCCCCTCCGCCGCCGGTGTACTGCGGCGCGGGACGCGAAGCCCTGGCGAGGAGCGCGTCGTTCGCGCGGGACGGCGCGGCGGCGACCTGGGTGGCGTGCCAGTGGTGCGGCTGTCCGGCGGCGCGGCGGCAGCTGCGTGAGGTGAGGTGGTGCGAGCCTGTGCGTGGGGATGGCGAGGCTGCAAGCTGCGGTGGTGCTCCCTCGTCAGATCCCAACGACAGGGGTCAAGGGCTGCGGCGGCGTGGGCTGGGGGTGGTCCGGCTAGCCTGGGCCGGCCTCCAGCGTGGTGGGGCGCGCCGGCAGGTGCGCTGGTGGCGGGGCGAAGCTGTAGGGGTCCGTCGGCCGCAGATCTGGTGGTGGATGCAGGGGCGGCTGGTGCAGTTGGCGCGGGTGGTGGAAGCGGCCGCCTTTCTCCTCGCGATGGGGGGCGGCCGGCGGCGTGTGGCAGTGGTGGTGCGTGCCCGGTGGCTCCGGTGCTTGGAGCTAGCCGGGCGACGCGGGTAGGGCAGCGGCCGGGCGTGGCTGCTGCTCCGGCCGTGGGCGGCGCGTGGGGAGGTCCAGATGGTGGCCTCCCGGTGTCATGGCGGTTTCACGGTGGCTCGGCGGATCTGCCTACGGCGGCGGCCGGCTTCTTCGGCGTCGGCTCGTCTGCGATCGGACTGTTTCGACCTTCGTCCCATCTACTCGTCGCCTGAGCGCTACTTCCATCGAAGGGCTGGCCCTCTCCCAGCTGCGGTCCATCGCTCGTCTCGCGCCCGGTGCAGCAGGCTGAGCTCGTCTCGTGCACAGTGCAGCAGGACCGAGCTCGTCTCGCGCACGGTGCAGCAGGACTGACCTCGTCCCCCTCATGGTGCTGCAGGACCGAACTCGTCTCGCGCTCGGGGCTGCAGAACGGGTTGATGGATGCCAGTGCTGGCCGGCCTAGTGGGTCTCAACGCTGGGGGTCGCCCAGGGGTGCGAAAGGTTGGACCTTTCCGCTCGTCTCTTTGGTTGGGGTAGCGGCGGGTCTCGGGTGAGGTGGTGTCAAGGTCTTGGACGCCGGGGCAGCGGCTCTGGTGGCGGTAGCGCGGTGCTCTTGGGCAGAGCCCGCGGCTTGGTGCTGCCCGGTGGCCATGGCTGTGTGGGCGGCGTGGTAGCCGGGGTGTGGCGTTCGGTGGCGATGAGTGTTGGCTGGGCTGAAAACCTGTTCTATCTTCGGACGGACCGGCGGCGGCGAAGCTCGTTCCCTTCCTGAAGGCGTCGTCGCGGCTCTCACTGCCCGTCGTGCGGCTCCAGGGGAAACTCTGATCCTCGGATCGGGCGGTGGCGGCGCTCCAGTGTCATATCCTTCCTGAAGGCGCCACCTTGGAGTCCACGGTTCGTCGTATGCGGCTTCATCTCTTCGTGGTGATAGTGCTAGGGGTGGTGTAGCTGCGCTCAGCACCTATGTATCCTGCCTTGGGTGTGTGTGGTGTTGGTGTGCGTTTGTACCGGGTGATGTTGATCTTTGCTTTATATATAAAGCGGGGCGGAAAGGCGGTAAGAAAAAAAAAGAGCCCACTCCATGCAGGATGAAAAGGCTCACTAACATTCATCAGGGAGCCACTACATGGCATTGTTCGCGGCGTGTGGGCCCCAGCTCCACCGGGAGCCTCCACGACATACCCTGGGCATGATAGGCAAAGCTTGCCACAGGTAAGAGATCTGGATGGTGAAGCCCACTGCATGGCTCTCCCGTCGGCCTAGCTGCCTGGCCCATGCCACCTAGAGACTTCAAAACGCACCCAACGGTCGGACAGAGGCGCCCTACGCCGGATCTGGGTGGGCAAGGCCCTTCCCGCGCCATATCAGGACAAACTTGGCCCGGTGCACCAGGCCAACAAACGAGCTCCACCTACGGGGAAGCACCACCTGGCAGAGGGAGAAGCGCCACCAGATGTTGTCAATAGTCGGGAGAGCAACGGCCACCAGCGCCAGCGCCAGGGAATGCACCAACCATGCAAAGCAGCACAGGGAAACACAATCCACCTTCAGCACCCCGCCGCCTCCGGTTCCAGCGACAAGGAGGGTATTTCTTTAGGTTTAGGGTTTGGGACGCCCTAGGTGTTATGGGTTCGGCAGGGAAACTTGGAGATTGTTGATGCAGTGTTGACGGGGAAATTGGACTTTGCCACGGTGGCACACCATATTGGAACAAGAGATCTTCCAGCCTGAAAATAGTGGGTCCAACCTATCCGACCGGCCAACGAATGAGCAATTTGGGGATCATGTTTGATGCTTAGCACAAAATATGTGGTTTTTTAGAAGTTCAACAGGTGTGCTAAAGTGTTATAAGCTCTCCTCTGCAATCACTCTAAGAATAAACATTATGTCAAAAATCACAAATAGCCTAGCTCGTGCTGATGGGGGTTTGTAAGTGTGGCTTCCAGCGGTGGTTGTCGTGGGTAGAGAGGCAAGCCATAAAGGAGAATGGCTTCCAACGCTCGTCAATGTAGGTGGAGAGGAGGGATGGAGGAGCAAGTCACATGGGAGGAGGACGCCGCTGCAGGTGGAGTGTAGATGCACCTCTGGCCGTGATTGTTGCCGTAGGTGGAGAGGCAGCGAATTTGGTTGGGTGTGAGGGGCAACAAACTCCTTGTGTGCGAGGAATCCAGATACAGCAGTTTTTCCTGTGGGCCGACACCGGAGGAGTCCAAGAGGGGGGCCAGCAACAAGCCGATAAGCCTAGTGACACATCTTGTCTCTGCTTGATTAGGTAGGGAACAAGAGGAGAGATAAGGTTTCGGGAGAGGTTTTTCTCTGTATCATAAAAGTTGTAGGGGAAGAGCGGAAATAGGACTTGTGTAGGCAGAGTGACATTCTTGTTATGGATGCAGCTTATCACTGGCGGAGCTAGGCAGGATCTTCAGGAGGGGGGACAAGCAGAAATAATAGATGTTTTTTTTGGGAGGGGGGGGGGGGGGGGGAGGGTATATTTTTTCTAATCCAAGCAAGCACCCCTTAAAAAATTTCCTTCCTATTTTTCTATTAAGGCTGGGGAGGCCGTGGCCCCTGTAGGCTACAACGTAGCTCCACCGCTGCAACTTATCTCTATTGCATAGCCCAAGGAGCATATATATAGTACACAACTTGGGCTACAAGGAGAGAAAACTCAATCAGGAGAGAGGACGAGTTGCGGCGTCCAGAGGAGACCTAAACCTAGGCTCTAATACCATGTTATGGATGCAACTTATCTCTATTGCATAGCCCAGGGGCCAGGGGGCATATATATAGTACACAAGACTTGGGGTACAAGGAAGGAAACATAGCCTAATACAGACTCCTAGAACAATACTAATACTTCTTAACAGTTCTAACAAATTTTTCCAGATGTTTTTTATTCTTTCATAGAAATAATAAGATTCTAACAAGCCAAAACTAAGCAAACAATTTTGGTTGGGTGGTACCATATAAGCACAGAAAAACACAACTAAAGCTTAACCAAACACCCATGTAGCTTTACAGCCAAGTTCACATCCATGTGAACAATTATGCGGAGTAAAACCACCATATTTTCGTCACGAAGGGTAACATAAAAAATGGGGTTAAAAATTGAAGGTTGTGTTCTAACTAGTTTTAAGGTATGTTTGGATTGCGACCAAAGTGTACCCTGATTCCCTGATTTTATTTTATTTTTTTGCCATGATCAAAACGTTGGTCCTTGTTGGATGGGAACCAACTCTTGCCAATGTGACAATGCTCCTTTACCAATTTGATTGCATTTTCTAGTCAATGTTGGCCAATCCGTTGGCAAGCAAAACCTCAACCGAAATTTTGGCACAAACAAAACAGACCCTTACACCCACACTAGCCTTGGAAGAGGAGCAACTGTTTACACAGTTTGCACATGAAAAGGCACACAAACAGCAGAATGGCGATCCAAGCAAGCAGGAAAAAAATACTTCAGTTCCATAGCACAAAATGGGAAGACCTCCCCCCCCCCCCCCCCCCCCCCCCCCCCACGCGTGTGGAATGTGAAATACAACAGAGAAAATGCCATTTGTCCAGAAGAATTTGTGTCGGCAGGCACATGTACAATCAATCATAACTATGAAGAGGAGCAGCTTTGGCAACAAAAATTGTCTGCGTTCAGGAAATAGTAATGGAGAAACATGACAACAATATTGCTGCAGACTGCATCTGAGGCAAAAATGGCAACCTGAAAATAATTAGCTAGCAAGAGAGGTTGGAAGTGCATGAACCAAATTTTAAAAAGGAATTGTCGTTACAATGTCCTGAAAAGGACTTAATCAAGACCAGTTGTTTAACAGGTGAACTCGAGCTGCCTGAGTAGTGAAAGCAGGAATGTCTATCTCATCTGCAGACATCTACATGCTGTTTTTTTTGTCCAAAAAGGAAAATAACAAGAGGAAAAACAGACATAGGGAATTGAAGCTCAAAGCTTCTTTGCCACAAAAGAACAGATGAATAATCCATGGGCACTCTTTGTGCATCTGAAATACATGCATTAATGGATGACGCATATGTGCCTTTGATTCCGCTTTTGTTCCAGGACCTCTCCCAAGGAAATGACATAAATCAGATTTCTGGGGAACTAACAGGAAGCATGAGAAAGAAAAAACACAACCATAAAGCAGTATTCAACGGAAAATGATGGGTATTAATCATGGTATACAGCTGGCGGAAAATGACCTCACAGAATAATTGTCGAGCAGAATATCTCCCATAGACATGAAACACGTTTCAAAATTTAGGTTGGTACCACCTGGGACAAATCTAGGTTCGTAACCCCTGGGCCAAAAACTAGGTTCATACCCCCTGGGCCCTCACTAGCTCATGCCATAACCATGCAGTAGTAAGTCTGTAGAGGAGACCATCATTCCCTGGGCCCTGGACAAATCTATGCACTCTTGAGCAGCAATGCAATGAATAGGTCAGGCAAGATGACTAAACTAGTACTTAACCTTACTCTCTTCAGGCATTTACACTTAAACATGAAACTTGGGGCGGTGAGATGATAGATTGATTTCTTGCTACTTGAAAATTTTGGACTAAACGGTAGCTATTAATCCATCCATAACTAAGTGATAGCTTTATAAACTAGTTTATAGGGTTTTATTATAGCTATAATGGGTAGGTACGGATGTTGCTTTCCTGTGCTAGTGTCAATGTCTTTTTGTGCACCAACCGATGGTGGCCCCGGGCACTGAGGTGCACCCATGAAAAGAAATATGGAATCTTATGAATGGTGTTCAGACGCTCTGATGTGCAAATAAATCCACTGCTGGATGATAGCTAGTACCAGCACTGCATGCATTCTTCAAGCAACAGCAAAACAAGAAGGGGGGAAGAAACACTAACCAATGTGCTCATTCACCGTTCCTCCGGTCGTGCTGCAGCTGTTCCTGCTGCTCTTCTTAGCCTCTCCCACCGCTGCATGCACCGAGCAGGAGAAGCGTAACCTCCTTCAGTTCCTTGCCGGGCTGTCATGTGATGCTGGCCTCGCAACGTCGTGGCGTAACAACGGCGCAGACTGTTGCGAATGGGAAGGCATCTCCTGCAATGGAGATGGCGCCGTCACTGGGGTCTCCCTGGAGTCTAAAGGACTTGAAGGGCCCATCTCGCCGTTCATCACTAACCTCACCAGCCTGCTGCATGTCAACCTCTCACACAACTCGTTCTCCGGTGGTCTTCCAGCGGAGCTCATGTTCTCCGGAAGCATCATCATCCTCGATGTCAGCTTCAACCGGCTCAACGGACCACTGCCCGAGCTTCCGCCACCGGTTACCACCGACCGGCCTCTGCAGGTACTCAACATCTCAAGCAACCAGTTCAGCTCACAATTTCCATCAGCCACATGGAAGGTGATGAACAGTCTGATCACGCTCAACGCCAGCAATAACAGCTTCACTGGGAACATACCGCCTTCTCTCTGCCTTGGGTCGCCATATTTAGCATTGCTTGACCTCTGTTACAACCAATTGAGTGGTGACATACCAAACACGTTGGGTAATTGTTCCAAGCTCAAAGTGCTCAAGGCTGGCAACAACAACCTAAGTGGGATTCTCCCTGTTGAAACCTTCCGTGCTACCTTGCTGGAGTACCTCTCCTTCCCCAACAATCGTTTACATGGAGAAGTCGATGGAGCGCATATGGTCAAACTCAGTAATCTAGCTACTCTTGACCTTGGGGGCAATCACTTCAGTGGCACGATTCCGCAGTCAATAGGTCAGCTCAAGAGGCTGGAGGAGCTGCATTTGGGTAGCAATAACATGTCTGGGGAGCTGCCATCAACTCTGGGCAACTGTACAAAACTCAAAATCATTGATCTGAAGTTCAACAACTTGAGTGGAGATCTGGGGAAGGTAAACTTCACCGCCCTACAGAATCTAAAGAGTTTAGATCTCTTGAGGAACAATCTCAGTGGTATAGTTCCAGAAAGCATGTACTCATGCAGCAATTTGACTGTACTGCGGCTGTCCAACAACAATTTCCATGGTGAAATCTCATCAAGAATAGGCAATCTGAAGCACCTGTCCTTCCTATCACTTAGTAACAACTCCTTCACAAATATCAGAAAAGCTTTGCATGCCCTTAAGAGCTGCAGGAACATCAGCGCCCTGGTTATTGGCGGAAACTTCATGAATGAGGCCATGCCACAAGATGAAACCATTGACGGTTTTCAGAATCTTCAACTTCTAACCATGGATAGGTGTTTGTTGACTGGAAGGATACCTATTTGGTTGTCAAAGCTCACAAATCTGAAGATGCTACTATTACTCAGTAATCGACTCACTGGACCGATGCCAAGCTGGATCAACTCCCTAAATCACCTCTTCCTTCTGGACGTATCAAACAACAGCCTTACTGGGAAAATCCCAATTGCCTTGATGGAGATGCCAATGCTAAAATCAGACAAGGCTGCCATATATTCGGACCCAAACCTCCTTGATCTACCAATTTTTTATGTTCACCCGTCACTTCAGTACCGCATGGGCAGTGCTTGGCCCAAAGGGCTGAAACTCAGTAAGAATAAACTCACAGGTGCAATCCCCCAAGAGATTGGTCATTTCAAAACGCTGCATTACTTGGACTTGAGTTTCAACAACTTTGATGGAGAGATCCCACAATCGATCTGCAACCTGACAAACCTACAGGAGCTAGATTTGTCTAATAATCATCTCACTGGTGCAATCCCTGCCGGACTGGGGAAACTTCACTTCCTTTCACAATTCAACATTTCTAACAACGACCTAGAAGGACCTATTCCAACAACAGGCCAGCTGAGCACGTTTCAGACTTGTAGTTTTGACGGGAACCCAAAGCTGTGTGGTCCTTTGCATATCAGGGATTACAGTTCGGTCGAAGAAGCTCCCGTGTACATCATCTCTGAAAAAGAGTACAGCATGAACATCATCTTTGCGATTGCATTTGGTCTTTTCTTCGGGGTAGGGGTGCTATATGACCAGTTAGTATTATTCAGATACTTTGGCTAAGCCCAGTTCAACTGTAATATATATGGTCTAGTATGCAATAGATAGAGGTGAACTGTGTCGTACTAAAAATCAATAGAATCTTTTGAAGTTGTATGTTGTTAGCTTGCTGAATAATAAAGGTACAGAATGTTTGTTTTTCTAACTAGCTGCCTCGTTAAGTTGTTACGAGGTGTACAAAATGCACAATTTGATCGGAATACAAAGATGGCGACCTAGCTACCACCGATGGCTGCATATATAGCAAATTGGTCCTCCAAAAAACAACTACCGACAAAGTTGACATGATCAAATATCCCCAAGTTTAAGCAAGAACGCTGATGAAATTGCTCTAACCCCAAGTTTACAAAAAAAAAAAGACAAATATTGGGCGGATTACCTCCGAGTCGTAGATTATCGAAACATATGCGCTAACACCGGCCGCCAGCCGCCGGTTCGTAAGCTTCTCGAGATTAAGCGCTGTTCTTCCGGCCGCCGGCACGCGCCGGGTGGCCGCGGATCGGGAGATTCGCTAGGTTTTGCGAGCTGCCGTGCTGCTCGGGAGTGGTGAACTTGGAGATGAACACGAGAATGGCTGCTTCTCGCCGTCGTCTTGGATAGCTTTCGCGGGAGCCGGGAGGTGATGCGGCCGCCGGACTGCGCGGAGAGGCGCTGGGCGGCGGAGCAGCGCCACCGATCGGAATGTGGCGTATGGGCTGGAGCCTGCTCCTGTCGGTCCAATCCCCCCGACCACAAAGTAGAGAAAAGAGGTTGGGCTCGGATTTTCTCGATGGCCCAAATCTTGCCGCTGAAGTTGTTCCCCGGCGATTCCTAAACGGCGCCTTATGGCGGGTGCCACTATGTCTCGCTCAGCTGCCTAAACGGACCGGCCCAGATCGCGCGAGGCCACTGCCTCTTTTTTTTCTTGTTTGACCTTTTGATTTTTCTTTTACTTTTGTTTACACTTCCAAAACTTCTAAACATATATATTACAAAATAGACTTTTCATAATGTTTTGAAAAATGCTAATCATGCATTTAAAAAATGCAAATATGTATAGAAAAAATTTGCCATGTCTATGAAATATATATATATATATATATATATATATATATATATATATATATAATATACAATGGGTGTGAAAAAGGTTGATACTCTAATTAAAATATGTTAAACAAGTATTTCAAAAAAATTAATCACGCGTTTGAAATTGTTGAATGTGCATTAAAAAATGATGAAATCTTTTGATCATGTATATGAAAATATTAATCAAGGATTTTAAAAAATGTTGAAAAGGTATTTAAAAATGATAATTAAGAATTTGGAAAATGTTAAATGTGTGTAGAAAAAATATTGATCATGCATTCAAACAAATGTTAATCTTGAATCTGAAAAAGTTGATTAAGCATTTTAAAAATGTAAGCATTCATCGAAAAAATGTTGACCATGTATTAGAAATTTTTTAATATTCTTTTTGAAAAATGTTAATCAAGTATTTGAAAAAAGTTTAAAGTGTGTATAAGAAATTTTTTGACCATGCATATAAAAAACTAGATGATACCCCGCACGTTGTTGTGGGAATATTTTGTAACATATTTCAATGTGATTCATTGTATGAAACATGAATATTTGAAGTAATAATATAAAAAGCTAAAACCAAAAATACAGATAATTCATTATGTTTGATTACTATAGTTGAAAAATATTTATTATATATATATGGCATAATAGAATGAAAATTCTTGTGTATGTTTGCATGTTGAGATGGGTTTCTTTTTCATGCATGTCATGATGAAGTGGCATACTTGCATGTTGAGAGACATATGGTAGTGGAGGTGGGCATTTTCTCATGCAAGTTGTGTAGTGATGTGGCATGCTTGCATGTTGAGAGAAATAGTTAGTGGAGGCTAGCTATTTAGATATAGACGATGTTAATCTTGTATTTGAAAAATGTTTAAAATGCGTATAGAAAAAATATTGACTATGTATTAAAAAATGTTAAATTTGTATTGAAAAAATATTAAACACGTATTAGAAAAATGTTATTGACATATAAAAAATGTATGCTGAAAACCTAAAGAAACAAAGAAAACCAAAAATAATGAACCCCGAAAAAGAAACAAAATAAACCAAAAGAAAATGAAAAATAAAATCGAAGAAACAAATAAAAAAGAATAAAAAACAAAAAAGGAGAAGAAAAAAGAAAAGAAACATCCCGGAAAAAAAAAGAAAAAAAAACAGCAAAACCCCGGCTCATTTCGCCTCAAGTACATCCCGCCCTAGTACTTGAACAGAATCCCGACGCTGGCCTGGTGGCTAGTGCCGTTGAAATCCATCTTCGAGACCATGGTTCAAATCCCACCCGTGACCTTCCTTTTTCACTATTTTCTTTTGAAGTATGCGCGAGTGGGTCGGCCTATTATTATTGAAGCTCGTAGCGAGATTTTTTACGCGCCTTAGGGCCAGTTATTTTGGAGCTTATAGCAGCTTATTGTCAAAATAAGCCACAAGCCCAAAAGAACTCATTTTAGAGATTGAGCTTAACTTATTTCTGTAGCCCTCTTCTTTACAATGCAAAAGGCTAGGAGGGGCAGCTTCTTGTAGCTTATCAATTAAACACGAAACGATATATCTCTTTGCCTACGCAGTTGCACATAATGCCCGAAATGCCACCGCGTCTCCCAGTCTGGAAAGACGCACGTAGCTCCCCGCATTCCTCTCCTCCCGCACATAAATCCTAGCTAGGGTGGTTCGAATCCCACCCGTGACCTTCCTTTTTCACTATTTTCTTTTGAAGTATGCGCGAGTGGGTCGGCCTACTATTATTGAAGCTTGTAGCGAGATTTTTTACGCGCCTTAGGGTCAGTTATTTTGGAGCTTATAGCAGCTTATTGTCAAAATAAGCCACAAGCCCAAAAGAACTCATTTTAGAGATTGAGCTTAACTTATTTCTGCAGCCCTCTTCTTTACAATGCAAAAAGCTGGGAAGGGCAGCTTCTTGTAGCTTATCAGTTAAACACGAAACGATATATCTCTTTGCCTACGCAGTTGCACATAATGCTCGAAATGCCACCGCGTCTCCCAGTCTGGAAAGACGCCCGTAGCTCCCCGCATCCCTCTTGCCCCTCTCCTACCGCACATAAATCCTAGTTGGGGTTTCCTGCAGCCACAGACCCCGCCTCCCGATGTTGACGCGCTTCTCCTTCGCCTTCCCTCTGCTCTGTGCCACTCTGTCCAGGCGGACGACTGCCAGCTGCCGCCGTGCTTCCTCTTACCACCACACGTCGACTGAGCTTCCCGAAGTAGACGCCCGTCCCCTTTCCTTCTCCTCTGCCCGTCCAGTCGTTGATGTCTACTACGCAACCTTCTTCTTGTAGACTCGTGTTGGGCCTCCAAGCGCAGAGATTTGTAGGACAGTAGCAAATTTCCCTCAAGTGGATGACCTAAGGTTTATCAATCCGTGGGAGGCATAGGATGAAGATGGTCTCTCTCAAACAACCCTGCAACAAAATAACAAAGAGTCTCTTGTGTCCCCAACACACCCAATACAATGGTAAATTCTATAGGTGCACCAGTTCGGCGAAGAGATGGTGATACAAGTGTAATATAGATAGTAGATATAGGTTTTTGTAATCTGAAAATATAAAAACAGCAAGGTAGCAAGTAACAAAAGTGAGTAAAAACGGTATTGCAATGCTTGGAAACAAGGCCTAGGGTTCATACTTTCACTAGTGCAAGTTCTCTCAACAATGATAACATAATCGGATCATATAACAATCCCTCAACATGCAACAAAGAATCACTCCAAAGTTCCTATCGGAGAACGTAGGACGAAAACGTGCATCAACCCCTATGCATAGATTACCCCAATGTCACCTCGGGAATCCGCGAGTTGAGTGCCAAAACATACATCAAGTGAATCAATAGAACATCCCATTGTCACCACAGATATCCCATCACAAGACATACATCAACTGTTCTCAAATCCAATACTCAATCCAACATAACGAAACCTCAAAGAGCAAGACTCAATTCATCACAACAAGAGACAGAGAGGGAAGAAACACCATATGATCCAACTATAATAACAAAGCTCGCGGTACATCAAGATCGTGCCAAATCAAGAACACGAGAGAGAGAGAGATCAAACACATAGCTACTGGTACATACCCTCAGCCCCGAGGGTGAACTACTCCCTCCTCGTCATGGAGACCGCCGGGATGATGAAGATGGCCACCGGCGATGGTTTCCCCCTCCGGCAGGGTGCCGGAACGGGCTCCCGATTGGTTTTTCGTGGCTACAGAGGCTTGCGGCGGCGGAACTCCCGATCTAGGTTTATTTCTAGAGGTTTTGGTATTTATAGGAGGTGTTGGCGTCGGGGACAAGTCAAGGGGGCCCACGAGGCGACGACAAGACAGGGGGCGCGCCCTCCACCCTTGTGGTTGCCTCGGGACTCCTCTCCGATATCTTTTTGTTCCAATATTTTTTATATTTTCCAAAAATATTCAGCGTAAATTTTCAGCCCATTCCGAGAACTTTTATTTCTGCACAAAAACGACACCACGGTAGTTCTGCTGAAAATAGCATCAGTCTGGGTTAGTTCTAATAAAATCATACCAAAACCATATAAAATTATTGTAAACATGACATGAATACTTCATAAATTATAGATACGTTGGAGACGTATCAGCATCCTCAAGCTTAATTCCTGCTCGTCCTCGAGTAGGTCAATGATAAAAGAAATAATTTATAAAGTGTGAATGCTAGCAAGTGCACAAGTTTGATCAATGATAATTTCAATCACTTTTTCTAGCATCATTATATATCATAAACAGTAGCTCATCTCATAAAACTTCTCATGATCAAGTAGCAAGCTATTCACATGTTAAAGCATAGATAATAAACTTTCTTGAAAACTAACAAACTAAGTTCTCAGTCATCAAATAATTACAATTCATCTTATTTTCAAGCAGGGTCTATGTAAGAGCTTTGATTTAGCAAATCCCACATACTCAACTATCATATAGTCTTCCATGATTGCTACCACTCAAAGCATATTTTTAGAACAAATAGCATCCATCGAACACAGAGAAAGATAGGGGCTTAGTGTTTCGCCTCCCAACTTATTTATCATATAGATAATTGTCAACAATAATAATTCATGATCAAATATATTTGAATGGCCATATATGCTTAGATCTTTCCCCATCACATGATGCTTGCCAACTAAAAAATAGGTTGGAATGAGAAGGAATACTACTGACTCTTGCATAAAAGTAAAAGATAGGCCCTTCGCAGAGGGAAGCAGGGATTTGCAGAGGTGCCAGAGCTCGAAGTTTTTTAAAACAGAGGTGAAAATAATTTTGAGAGGCATGCTTTCATTATCAACGTAACGACCGAGAGTTCTCACTATCTTCCATGCTAGACACATTATAGGCGGTTCCCAAACAGAATGGTAAAGTTTTTACTCCCCCTCCACCAACAATCACACTCCATGGCTGATCCGAAACAACGGGTACTGTCCATACCAACAACAGTCTTGGGGGAGTTTTGTTTAATTATTTGAAATTTTGCTTTTGATCTTTTGATCATAGGACTGGGCATCCCAATTACCAGCCACTCTCTCGTGAATGATAAGTGAATAAACACTCATCATGAGAATAACCCACCTAGCATGGAAGATACTGACAACCCTAGTCGCTACATGAGCGACTCGGGCATACAAAACAGATTATTATTTGAAGGTTTAGAGTTTGGCACACGCAAATTTACTTGGAACGGCAGGTAAATACCACATATAGGTAGATATGGTGGACACTCATGGACGAAACTTGGTTCAAGGATTTTGGATGCACAAGCAGTATTCTCGCTTGGTACAGAAATTTTGGCTAGCAAAAGATTCTAAATAGCAAGCACCACATGTTGGAGGATCTATAACAATATAACATCTATACAAATATACCCAAGCATAACTCATTACGTTGTCTTCCTTGTCCAACTTCAAATAATTTGCTCAAGTTTGAAAATAATTAATGGGGCTCACAATCATAGAAGATGTCCAAGATAGTATATTTATATGTGAAATCTCTCTTCCTTTAATATTCTTTCATGAATTGTTCAAGTGACCAATACTATGTTTGCTAACTTTCAATAAATTTACCACCTCTACTTCTTATATGTGAAGTCATTACTCCCCATGGTATAAGCATATGAAACATATATAAATTCAGATTTATGATATTCAATCCATTCAACTATTTATTCATAGGATATAAGTGAAGCACGAGAGTAAATGACAAACTACTCCAAAAAGATATAAATGAAGATCAATGAGTAGTTGAATAATTATGCAGCTATATGAAGACTCTCTCTCATAAATAAAATTTCAGATCTTAATATTTTATTCAAACAGCAAGCAAAACAAAATAAAATGACATTTCAAGGATAGAACATATCATGTGAAGAAGCAAAAACTTAGGCTCAACCGATACTAACCGATAATTCTTGATGAAGAAAGGTGGGATGCCTACCGGGGCATCCCCAAGCTTAGATGCTTGAGACTTCTTGAAATATTAACTAGGGATGCCTTGGGCATCCCCAAGCTTGAGATTTTGTGTCTCCTTAATTCCTTTTATATCACGATTTCCCTAAATCTTAAAAACTTCATGCACACAAAACTCAACAAGAACTTGTGAGAAAAGTTAGTATAAATCAAATGCAAAACCTTATCATTCTCTACTGTAGCAAATTACTAAAATTATTATTTAACATTGCATACTAAATGCCTCTGCATATTTAATAATCCTATTCTCAAATAGAATCATTAAACAAGCAAACATATGCAAACAATGCAAACATAACAGCAATCTGTCTAAACAGGACAGTCTGTAAATAGTGCAATTGTACTCATACTTCCCTAACTCCAAAATTTCTGAAAAATTACCACACTGTAGAAAATTTGTTTTTACTCATTGTGTAAAAATGTCAAGATTTTACCACGTTCTGACTTTCCAGAAGAATTCAGACAATGATAGAAAACTTTCTGTTTTCAAAACAGCAACATATAGACTTGCAAAATATGCATGGTAGAGGCTATACTTGACACTTTTATTGAACTAAAATATACAAAACATTACTCTAAATAACAGCAAGAAAATATTAATAAAATAAAATGACGCTCCAAGCAAAACTCATATTATGTGACGAATAAAAATATAGCTCCAAGTAAGGTTACCGATAATGTTGAAGACGAATGAAGGGATGCCTTCCGGGGCATCCCCAAGCTTAGTTGATTGGATCTTCCTTGAATATTACCTTGGGGTGCCTTGGGCATCCCCAATCTTAGGGTCTTGTCACTCCTTATTCTCCTCATATCGATATCTCACCCAAAACTTGAAAACTTCAATCACACAAAACTTAATGGAACTTCGTGAGATGGGTTAGTATGATAAAACAAATCATTCACTTTGGTACTGTCAAGACAAGATTCAAAAAATTTCTCACATGATACCTACTGTACCCTATCATTTCTACAATTTATATTAAGCAATATAAGCCATAGAAACTAGAAACAAACAAACTATGCATAGAAAACAGAATCTGTCAAAAACAGAACAGTCTGTGAAGATCTGAATTAAGGTCATACTTCTGTAACTCCAAATATTCTGAAAAATTAGGAAAACATATAAAATTTGTATACCAATCAACTGTAAAAATCTCAGAAGTTTTTCACGTTCCAGTAAAATATAGGAATTTCTGTGCTGGACACAAAAGTTTTTGTTTTTGCACAAAATCAAGTCAACTATCATCCACACTATCCCAAAGGCTTTACTTGGCACTTTATTGAAAAAAAAACTATAAAACATGATTACTACAGTAGCTTAATCATGTTAACACATAAAAATAGTAGGGGTAAATATTGGGTTGTCTCCCAACAAGCGCTTTTTTTTAATGCCTTTATAGCTAGGCATGATGATTTCAATGATGCTCACATAAAAGATAAGAATTGAAACATAACGGGAGCATCATGAAGCATATGACTAGCACATTTAAGTCTAACCCTCTTCCTATGCATAGGGATTTTGTGAGCAAACAATCTATGGGAACAAGAATCAACTAGCATAGGAAGGCAAAACAAGCATGACTTCAAGATTTTCAATACATAGAGAGGAAACTTGATATTATTGCAATTCCTACAAGCATATATTCCTCCCTCATAATAATTTTCAGTAGCATCATGAATGAATTCAACAATATAGCTATCACATAAAACATTCTTTTCATGATCCACAAGCATAGAAATTTTATTACTCTCCACATAAGCAATTTTATTCTCATGAATAGTAGTGGGAGCAAACTCAACAAAATAACTATCATGTGAGGCATAATCCAATTGAAAATTAAAATCATGATGACAAGCTTCATGGTTATCATTATTCTTTATAGCATACATGTCATCACAATAATCATCATAGATAGCAACTTTGTTCTCATAATCAATTGGAACCTCTTGCAAAATAGTGGATTCATCACTAAATAAAAGTCATGACCTCTCCAAATCCACTTTTATCAATATTGTGAAAAGATTCAACACCCTCCAAAATAGTGGGATCAATACTACCTAGAGTTGACACTCTTCCAAACCCACTTTCATTAATATATTCATCATAAATAGGAGACATGCTATCATCATAATAAATATTCTCATCAAAACTTGGGGGACTAAAAATATCATCTTCATCAAACATAGCATCCCCAAGCTTGTGGCTTTGCATATCATTAGCATCATGGATATTCAAAGAATTCATACTAACAACATTGCAATCATGCTCATCATTCAAAAATTTAGTGCCAATCATTTTATAGACTTCTTCTTCTAACACTTGAGCACAATTTTCCTTACCATCATTTTCAAGAAAGACATTAAAAAGATGAAGCATATGAGGCAACCTCAATTTCATTTTTTTGTAGTTTTCTTTTATAGACTAAACTAGTGATAAAACAAGAAACTAAAAGATTCAGTTGCAAGATCTAAAGATATACCTTCAAGCACTCACTTCCCCGGCAACGGCGTCAGAAAAGGGCTTGATGTCTACTACGCAACCTTATTCTTGTAGACTCGTGTTGGGCCTCCAAGCGCAGAGTTTTGTAGGACAGTAGCAAATTTCCCTCAAGTGGATGACCTAAGGTTTATCAATCCGTGGGAGGCGTAGGATGAAGATGGTCTCTCTCAAACAACCCTGCAACCAAATAACAAAGAGTCTCTTGTGTCCCCAACACACCCAATACAATGGTAAATTGTATAGGTGCACTAGTTCGGCGAAGAGATGGTGATACAAGTGTAATATGGATAGTAGATATAGGTTTTTGTAATCTGAAAATATAAAAACAGCAAGGTAGCAAGTAACAAAAGTGAGTAAAAATGGTATTGCAATGCTTGGAAACAAGGCCTAGGGTTCATACTTTCACTAGTGCAAGTTCTCTCAACAATGATAACATAATCGGATCATATAACAATCCCTCAACATGCAACAAAGAATCACTCCAAAGTTCCTATCGGAGAACGTAGGACGAAAACGTGCATCAACCCCTATGCATAGATTACCCCAATGTCACCTCGGGAATCCGCGAGTTGAGTGCCAAAACATACATCAAGTGAATCAATAGAACATCCCATTGTCACCACAGATATCCCATCGCAAGACATACATCAATTGTTCTCAAATCCAATACTCAATCCAACATAACGAAACCTCAAAGAGCAAGACTCAATTCATCACAACAAGAGATAGAGAGGGAAGAAATACCATATGATCCAACTATAATAACAAAGCTCGCGGTACATCAAGATCATGCCAAATCAAGAACACGAGAGAGAGAGAGAGAGATCAAACACATAGCTACTGGTACATACCCTCAGCCCCGAGGGTGAACTACTCCCTCCTCGTCATGGAGACCGCCGGGATGATGAAGATGGCCACCGATGATGGTTTTCCCCTCCGACAGGGTGCCGGAACGGGCTCCCGATTGGTTTTTCGTGGCTACAGAGGCTTGCGGCGGCGGAACTCCCAATCTAGGTTTATTTCTAGAGGTTTTGGTATTTATAGGAGGTCTTGGCGTCGGGGACAAGTCAAGGGGGCCCACGAGGCAACGACAAGGCAGGGGGGCACGCCCTGGGGGGGCGCCCTCCACCCTTGTGGTTGCCTCGGGACTCCTCTCCGATATCTTTTCGTTCCAGTATTTTTTATATTTTCCAAAAATATTCTCTGTAAATTTTCACCCCATTCCGAGAACTTTTATTTCTGCACAAAAATGACACCACGGTAGTTCTACTGAAAACAGCGTCAGTCCGGGTTAGTTCTAATAAAATCATATCAAAACCATATAAAATTGTTGTAAACATGGCATGAATACTTCATAAATTATTGATACGTTGGAGACGTATCAGTCGTCACCACCCCTCCTTTCGATGGCCGACGAGAGCGTGAACGGTGGCTAGGGATCTGAGGTCCAGGTCAAACACAAGGACGTCAGCGCCGAGACACTCAGCACGGATGCACGCGTGCATGTCTTTGGCTGCCTTGAAGCTCTGAATTTGCTTGAGTAGTAGTATTCTCTTTGCGTATTCCAAATTATATTTCAGAGATATATAGGAATTTGTTTGAGAAATTTGTTGATTATATTCTCTTTGCCTAAATGTTGGTCATGCCAAGTTTATACTAGTTGTAAGGATGAGTGTTTTTTTGCGAACTAAAAAAAGGATGAATATTGCTAGTGATGCATTCAAAAACTTGTATGGAAGATTCATAAATGCAGTCTCAGTCACAAGCTGAAAGACATCGATCAGCTGTGCTGCAACAAGAAGCCGAAGAACCGAGGAAGTCCCTGCAGAATTCAGATTCATACTTTCTGGTGCAACAGTAAGCATTGGAAGATTTTAGCGCCAAACAAGAGAAAGCTTGCCAGCATGGTGGATACACAGGATAACGTTTCTTAAGCTCTTCTAAAGTGGTTTCAGTTCTGGACTTGTTTTGTTGCCGCATTTATTTGCACTTATGGCCATCTTTGACGCCCAATGTATGTAATATGTTGCTTTGTTGTTGCCTTTATTTTCACTGGTGGCGAACTTTGATGCCCAATGGATGTAATATGTGTAATAATTGTAATAGCCTAGCGTTAGTTGCTTGCTTATTTATTTACTTAGTCTTGTTTATTTATTTGCTTATAGTCGCTCCAGTTCTTTTTTCTTGGTTTGCTAGTGGCCGCAATAACCATCGGCCACATACGGACCGTGGTAACCATGGGACTCCTATGGGTCGTAGGATCCATCGGCCACACACTGGCTAAACAATTCGTGGGCCACACCCTGACAGCATTATGGGCCGTAAATGGGCTAAAAGTGGAATGGCCCGTTTATGGGCCCAGAACTTAACATGTCATTAAAAGGCTGGAAGACATCACAGGCCAAATACTATCGGCAGGCATCACGAGCCGTTATTGGTCCGAAATACACGATGAGATGTAATAGCACAATGGATTAATGGGCTACAAATGGGACGAACATAACCACATGCTGAATTTGGCTCAGTAGCTGAACAAGCCGTTAACGAACCGAAAGTAATTGAGGGCTGGCAATGAGCCCAAGAATTTACGGGCGCTTAAAAGGCCGAAAGATAAGGGTTGGAAACGACCCAACTGAATCATGGGCTATTAATGGGCCCAAAGCCATTTACTGTTCTTTATGGGCCAGAATCACCATGGGCCATTAAAGGGCCAAGAGATACAAAAGGCTTTATATGGGCCGAAAGACGTCACGGGCCACACAAGGGATGAAAGTGTCAACGGGTTGGAATCATATTGAAAGGCCCAAATAACCATAATGGGTTGAATTTGGAAAGGCCATAGCGGGCCATCGTACCCGAGCCGTAAATGGGCTATATGTAAACATGCCGTTAACAGGCTTTCAATGGGCCAGCCCGGTAACTTTTGACCAAGTCAAGTGGACCGGCCTTTTTAAGCTAAATGTGCCACTGTTGGGCCATGCCACATGTCGACGTTTCATAGGCGCGTCTCGTCCATTGGATGGATGACATCTGTCGCCACGAAGAGCTGACACGTGGTTCCGTTGGCGAATGAGAATTTGACATGTGGAAAATCGTCATTGGCCGGGGGTTGTTAACGGGTATTAGATCCAAAACCGGCACCTGATAGCTTAACGACGACCCGTTTCGGTGGATGCCCCATGTCAGTTACCTTGACGAAAACACTTCCGTGATGCGCCAATTATCATCACAAAAGTAAACACTTCCGTGACAATAAAGTGAGTATTGTCATGGAACACTTCCGCGACAGCACATGTATGACTATCTTGATTCTGTCATAAAATCGTCACAGATGTACATGCTTGACAGAAAATGTGACCTACTGTGACACACGTATTATCACAGAAGTGTTTTTTTGTAGTGATGGCAATCAATCAACACCCGAGCGGCGAGCCCCGCCCACGAGCATTGTGGCTCCCACCATCAAAGCCGCCACGATGACATCCAAGACCCCAACACCAACCCACCCAAGTTTTCCAGCTACGAGGACCAAAGAGACGAGCGAAAAGGCACCTCCTTCCCCACCCTTGGGCCCCCAGAGCGGAGATCCACCCAGGCCGGCCAGATCTGGCCTCCACCGCCTTGCCCCGACAAGGGATGAGCTCCCGATGCCACACCCCCACATGACGGAAGGCAGAGATGACTTTGCAGCCCTCCTGACAATGAAATCGTCCCTCAACGATGGACAACGACTGGGAGAAGACCAGTCCTTCGGCATAACTAGCACACGCACCATGAGGGGATGGATCAAAGGCTGAAACAAGCTGCTTGCAAACAAGCTAACGCCGAAACAGAGGCCAACCATCGCCGCAATAGGACCCACTGAGCTGTCAGGGATCCGCCACGCTACCGAAAGGCCAACGAACTCAGGAGGCCAGACCAACCCACGTCGTCACCGCCCATGACCTGAGCAACAACTAGGCCAGGTCGCTGCCCCACCCTGTGCCGCTCACCGGTATCTAGCCGTCAGATACATCCGACTGGGCCACTGCCGCCTCCATGAGCACATTGCCGCCCCGTACGCCCGCCGCCGCATCGCTGCGCCCTATGCGAGCACAGCGCCTCCGTGCGCCCGGGCTGCCCCACGCCAGCCGCTGAAGGACCAAAGGAAGGAAACGGGGCCCTGCCGCCACCGATGCTAGCCGAGCTTTGCTGCCAGCGCTTGCCAGTGGTAGTGGGAGAGTTGTTGCCCAGCAACTAGGGTTTCCCGAGGGTAGGGGGAGTTCATTACGCGACATTACACTTTGATGGTCACATAACACATATCTCTATCTTCTCTACTACTTAAAAAGAACATAAGGTTCCCATTTCACCTTTCTTCCCACCACCCCTTCGTCCAACCTTCCATGTATATAATAATCAATCATCTTAATTTACTTACCTTCTGAACCAATTTCACTTTAATTTACTTACCAAACTTCTAATCAAAATACAAGATAATTCACGGGCAGAATTTGATGAACATTTATTTACACAATCGCAATATTATTGACAGGTAAATCACAAACTAACATACTATAGAATATTTATATCCCGTTGCAACGCACGGGCATTGTTCTAGTACACATCTAATATACATTGCTGCACCTACACTTTGATTTTCACATAACACTTCCACATCTCATACATCAAAGTCTAAACATGTCCCCTTGCTATGTCGTTGCCCTCAACAATTATATATTACAACATTAACCGTTCGGTACATAGTCTTTCCTTCGGAGCCAAGTTATCAAAAACACACTTCCTCATTGCTCTTCATCTTCGCTTACAAGGTAAGGTGGTCTACTCAGCTTGGTCATCAAACCTGAAACATACAACGTTCTACCTCGGGCCCCTTCTTTGGATCAACATCGCACATAATGGGAGGGAAGGCGCGGCAGCGCTAAGTGGTTGCGGGGGCGTCCGGGGCGACGCTTGCGGCTTCGGGTGGGAGCAGCTACGCCGAGACAATGTGGTGGTGCCTGGTGGCCGCAGGGCTGTCGGTGAGGGTGTTCAGACAATGTGGTGGTGCCTGGTGGCTGCAGGGCTATCGGTGAGGGTGTCGAGACAATGTGGTGGTGCCTGGTAATGAATCGACAAAGGGAGGGATAATAGGGAGGCAGGGCAGGAAGGAGAGGAGTGGCGTGGGCAGCCAAAGACCGTGGAGACTACTCGACGGGGAGATCAGCAGCGATGGGTTAGGGGAGCAGAAGACGGTGGAATTGGAATTCAAATAGCCGCGTAAATAACATCACTGACCAGTCCGTAAACAAATCAATCAGTCTTAACAAGTTACAGTGAGAGGCTAAACTGGTCAGTGATGACATCAATGGATTTTGGTAATTCAAGAGTGGCGCTAACAAGTTATCGCTGACCGGTGAACATTCAACTCGTCAATGATAAGTATCCAGCCCAGGCATCATTTCGCTATCAGTCACGGACGATCGTGCTTCGTCGCTGTTCATCCTTATGCGCATGTGGTTTCCCCTCCATTCAGTCATCTTCGTGATAGAATCCTGACCCAGCAAGAGTTGGGGAGCCCGCCGCGTCTCATGTGATGAAGCCGAAAAGACCAGTACTGGAGGATTAAATTCTCAGTTCTCTGCATGCCTGCCACCCTACGATTCAGTCCATTGTTTGGCTCGAAAAGGATAGCCAGACCTGTCAAGAAGAAGAGAAAAGAAAACAGACTCAGGTCCAGCAAACAGTTCCAAGGCTAAGCGCCCAAAAAACGGCAGTTTCAAGGCTCACAAGGAACTAGATAGTCAAGATGAAGTAGCTATGGAAATGGGAAGAGTAATTTAGCAGTTCCCAACTGGTCTTGGTGCATGCTTGGCCTCAGACGTAGAAGACTTGAACTACTCTATTTGGACCGCAATGACTAAATTCTACAAAATCTGTACAAGGATCTGTGGAAATTCACGGGTTCCAAACCGCGATGACCGAAGTCCGTCACCCAAGTTCATACTTGGTGTATGGTTGCTGCCAAGATAAAGTCTGAGTTGTTCGCTCTGCCTTTGATTAGTACTTGTTCAACTTTCCATGAACAAGTTGCAGAGACAACAATCAATCAATACATATACTTATCTCATATGGAGACAGTTTTGCATTGCTGCTTTCTTGTAATATAAAAAAGCAAAAAATAGCAAGAAAAGGGGCCATAGGAAGTCGAAGCTTCTTCGCCACAAGAGAAGAGGGGAATATACCATGGCCACTCTCTGTGCATCATCTGAAGTACATTCATGAATGATGCACATGCCTTTTTGACTCTGCTTTGTTCTAGGACATGTACCCAGGGGGGAAATGTCACAAAAATATGATCTGTAAGGAACTAACAGGAAATATAACAAAAACCACAACCATGAAACAGTTTTCGTACTCTGGTATAATGAATATTTTGATCACTAGCTACAGAGCATGGGTACTGTAAACACAACCACTTAACACTCACTTAAATAACATCGTGCACTGAACTGTGATATTTGTAACTTGATATATCGACTATACTTTCGCCGCAACTTCTTGTACTAACCGAGGCTAACGACGGAGCCTACATAGTCAAGATGAAGTAATGGGGAAACAGAGAGCATTAACTCGCAGTTCCTGGGTGGTCCTGATGCATGGTCTGCTTCTGACCTTCTGTCATACAAGACTTGACCCCGATGATTAAAGTTAAGTCGCTCGCTCTACCTTTGAGTCAACTTTCCATGAAAAGAAGTCTTCAGTGGTTCATTGTGGGCATATGTGCGTGTTCGAGGGTTTTTGCCAGGGTCTTTGTTCACCGTGTATGCATCAAGCAAAGTACCAAGAAATGAAATATAATTACGACACCCTAAGAAAAATAATCAATCAATAACAGCTATTCAACAGGTAAACTCGAGCTGCAAAGTAGTGAAAGCAGGAACCGACGCATCCTTGTACGTCAATCTAGCTATCCCATATGGAGACAGCAACCAATATGTCTATCCATCTCCTATGGAGACATTTTCACATTGCTGCTTTTCTGTTAAAAAGCCAAAATAGCAAGAAAAGGAGCCGTGGGAAGTTGGAGCCCAAAGCTCCTTTTCCATAAGAGAACATGGGAATAGTTCATGACATTCTTTGTGCATCCAAAATACATTCATGAATGATGTATATGTGCTTTTGATTCTGCTTTGTCCCAAGACCTATCCCAAAGGAAATTGTACACATTGATTTCTAAGGAACTAACAGGAGCATAAAAAATACAACTAGGGCCAGGTTTATCCTCATTTTCGAATTTAAAAAAAATTCAAAACACAACCATGAAACAGTTTTCAAACTGATATAATGAGTATTTTGTTCACTTGCTACAAAAAGTAACAAAGAGGCATTTTTTTTTTCAAACGCGCAGACACGACCGGTTTCAAACTGATATAATATATATTTATTCATTAGATACAAAGACTTGGACGAAAATGATCCTCCATTATAAATATCAAGCAGAATATCTTCCTGTAGGCATGAAACAACAATATTTACCTTCTCAGGAGAGTTTACTGAAACACGAATATCTCCAGTACCCTACTAATAACCAACAGCAAGCACGAACGAAAACAAGAACATTTTATCAGGCTGTATCAGGCTGAAGCATAGATTGAGAAGAGGAGTACCAACAGACAATAGTGAGGACGAAGGAGAACCGGAACACTGTATCAGGCTGAAGCATGATTTGCAAAGATATTACTACGAAATAAGAAGAAATTTTAAGACTAAGCATGATGCACCTCTCTGATTGATCATTTGACTCTGATTTCCAGAATCTAACTCGCCACTGTATTAACGCTGGTACCATTCTGCATTATTTATCAAAATAAATCCAGCCCAGGAGAACTAGTATATTTGGGTACGGTCAATACCTATCATACCCATGTACAACGAACAGTAGGGTGAGCAAACTCCCTGTAAGCCTCAATGGGCCCAAAACTAGCCAGGCTATCATGGCAGCCTGCCACTACTAGTTTATGCCATAACGACATTATTAGTGTAACCGAAGGCCACCACCTATTGGGCAGAAATGCAATAAATAGGTTGGTCATGATGAGCAAACTAGTAATTAACATTACTCTCAAATATATTCTTCAACCATGTAAACATAACTTTGAACGTAGGGGCGAGGGGATAACTAATTGATTTCTTTTGTGCACCAACCCACCCATGACATTAAATAAGGAATCTTATGAATGGTGTTCAGTAGCTCTGCGATGTGCAAATAGAAGTCACTGTTGGATGATAGCTAGTACCAGCACCATGTGCATTCTTCAAGCAACAGAAAAACAAGGAGGAGAACAAACACCAGCCAATGCATTAGTTCACCGCTCCTCCTGTTGACGCTCAAAAGTGGCACGATCATAAAGAGTAGCTTGAAGCTATGTCAAGATTAATTCAAACTTATTATTGAAAGTCACCATGGGATGGCTCTCTTCGAGAAGATCAAAATGGATATGAAGATGGTCTAAAACGGAGCTCGGATGCAAAATTTATGACAAGTTCAGAGATGCTCATGTTGACACCAGATTAAAGAATGGCTTGAAACCCAATTAATATGGCCTCAAATGGAAAAATTTTCAACATAAAAGTTGTGCGTCTCGTCGAAGCGGTTGATTTTGATAATAAAAACGTCTCAATCGGAGTTCATATGCAAAAGTTAGAGCCGAAAATGCACGGCTGCATCAGGGTGGCCAGACACTCCGGGAATGATCATATGGGTTTTGGATTTCTTCGAGGATGGCTGGACACTCGGGGATGTTTGTCCGGGTTTTGGATTTTTCTGCCGCAGACTTCGGAAAACAGCCAAAAACCCCCTCAAGATGGCCTCTGATCAAAAAATGTTCAACATGAAAGTTGTTCGTCTCGTCGAAACGGTCAAATTTGCTTTTGGTCTCATCTTTATCCGAGGTCGTTTGTGACCCGTGGGACCTAAAAACCAAACTACTGTCCCAGACTTACCTAAATCCGAATTCGGTTAATTTTGGAAAGATTTGGACGTGATTTGGAGTCCTTTTCTTGTACGGGAAGTCCAGCCACCTCATAAATAGATGAGAGGTGACGGCCGATTGAACAACACACAATTGAACAAACACATCTACCACTTTTACCTTTACTTTTATCTTCTCCCTTTGTTCTTCTTCTTCCTCGTTCTTCGTTCGTTCTTCTTGTTGTAGGACGGCGAACCTCGAGGCCCTAGGGGCGGTCAGGCCGACCTAGGGCAGCTCATAGCCGCCGCGCGCCCTGACGGGGTCCCTCCCGGGCGTGTGGGGTTTCGGGTCTACAAAAGCGCCGCCGGATTGCTTGCGTACCGCGCTTCCGGCCGGGTCTCCTTCGACGTGAGCTGCGGTGCATCATCCTCGACGTCGAGGGTACACGGTGACGTGTTCATGTGCGAACACACTTTTTGGTGACTCCACTGGGGACGAAGCTTTGAACGTTTTCCTGCCCGTTCTTGCTACGAAGAGATCGTCATCTAGGGTTTGCAATCTACAAAGGTAATATGAATACCCAATTCCCTACTGTAGATGCAAATAATTCATATGGTGTTACTAGATCGTTCAATGAGTATACTCTATCGGCCAGCCCTAGTTTTTTCAATCATGCATCTAATTACGTGCATATGCCGATTCAAAGTAATTTACATGCTTTAACTTCTTATGATACTAGTAACATGCACCATATGTACTTCAACTCTCATGCATCGCAACCCCAGAAATCGTTATGCCGATGAAGAACATGATGAGTTTGGTCAATCAAGTTGAAACACCTCTTGTAGGAACTTCCAATAGCATGCGACAAAGTGTTTCACATTTTTATTCATCGGCAACTAATTTGCAATATACTAGTTCAACCATGCCGATGGATGGGAGAATTGGCCATGCTACTACTAGCTATTTGGCTAGTTACTCTCAACCATCATATGCTACACCTCATGTTAGTAATTATTCGGCACCGTATACAACTGTAGATGCTCATAATTCGGCTTCGCACCTTCACGGTCATAGCCGAATAAGTGAAAATTTTGCAGGAGTGCACATGCCATCATCTAATATTGTAGCATATAATGCATTCTCTACGCAATTGCCTAATTTCGGCAACACCTTAATGCCAAAAGAATCTAAAAGTATTGTGGAGCAATCCCTTACAGAATGGGAAGTGACTAAATTAAAAAGGGATATAGCCCTAAATAATAAGATTAGTACTCTTTGACTTGAAAAACATGATAAGGGGCTAGTTCCTGATTATAATGCAATAAAAGCTAGAGTTTTGCAAGAAGATGAATCTTTGCCAATTGGTAAAATTGGTGAGCAAAAATATGGTTTTACAGCAATACATATGCCTTCACCTAGTACTACATCATATTATACACCCCCTACACAATTCCAAAGTTTCGGCAACACCCATGTGTCATTGCCGAAAGAATCTAAAAGCATTGGGGGGCAATCCTATCCAGAGTGGTCTGAAATTGAGAAAAAACTTAAAGCCAATTTTGCCGATCGCCGCCAGAAACAAAAAGAAACAGAATTGGCTCAAGTAAAAGAAGCATTGCCAATTGGTAGAATCAATGTAAAGAAGGATGATTCGGAACATGAAAGTGCTTCGGTTGAAAAAGCCGAATCAAGTAGTATATATTCTGAATCCATCAAATCCAAAGAGGCAAGCATTATTGAGAAAGGGCATGCCAAGCATAGCAAAACAACCATGCTTGATTTTTCTGAAGTTAACGGAACCTACTTCCTGCCCTATGAGTTTCGTGCCACAGAAATTGACAAGCCTCAAGGACAAGAACAAGTAGCCGAAACAAAGTTCGGTTGACAAGGATCTTCAAAGTAACAATGCACGGAATCAAGAAAAAGGTGATGAAAAGTCGTTGGGGAGCCATCCAAAGACAGAGCAAAGTATTATTGAAGTGATACAACCATCATGCTCTCCCAGCGTGTATGAAGAGGTATGTCTAGCAAGTAATTTACCTATTTTCATATTTGATCAAAACTTTATTGTTGATGCATCTATTAGAAAAACTCTCATAAGTAATTTTGAAAGACCAATGAAGAAGGGTAATTTACTTGTTAGCAATAAAATTGTTATAGAACATATCGGTCAACCCATTGCGCCATTTATAAAGACCGATACTGACTTATTGTTGCAACCAAGGCTTTCCCGATTACTTTGTCTAAAGTTCATATCTAATTGGGTAGCTTTGCTTATTTCCTACTTGGTTTACACTTGGTCTCAATTGAGACATGTCTATTCTAACTATTTTCATTTCAGAAATTTAAAGCCAAGAGTAAATTCTGTTGAGAAAACCGATGTTAATATAATATCTTATCTAAATACATCGGATATAGAGTGCAAAACACAATGCACAGCCGAATGGGGAGATTACAAATCTGAACCATTCATTTGCTTACCTCCAAAGCCATTCTCACATCAAGATCGGCTAGAAAATAAGAAGTATACCTTCAATTCAAGCATGTGTGAGCAAATATTTGATTTGTTGCTGAAAAATAATTACATTAGAATTCTTGATCACCATGTCAAGCCATCAATCCAAGGACGAATGTATTGTAAGTTGCATGATTCGTCCAAGCATAATTTTGAGGATTGCAATATGTTTCGTCAAACAGTCAAATCGGCCATTGATAAAGGGCGATTGAGATTTGTTGAAACACCAAGAGATGACCAGTCTATTCCAATTGGTCCTGATGGCAAAAAGTTTATGCATCGGCTGCTTCAAGCCGATCCATTTAAAGAGAAGGTAAAAACTGCAGGTGATGGGATCAAGCATTCAAGAAGAGAAGTTGTTGAAGAGCATAATGAACATAATCTTGAGGGCGAGAATTCCGTCGAAGCTACAATGAAGACGCCAAGGACTGGGGGGCAGCAAGCAAATCCAATGATCGATGAAAGCAAACCAAAAGAAAACAAAGGCCGAAATAAGCGCAAGTGTAAGAGATCAAAAATCACTTTCGCGCAACTATTGAAAAAATATCAGAAGATAAGTGAGGAGAAAAGTGCTTATCGGCCAAGTAATTCAAAAGTATCAAGATCACTCCGTAGGCGCAAATCCGAGAATCAGTATTGGCAAAGTGAGAATCTCAATGCAGCATATTCTTATCCTTATTTTGGGCCGCCAATGCCAATGTCGTGGATGCCTCCCTATGCTCATGTAGATCCATATCCATCATGGTACAGGTATGGGACAAGGGCACATTCTCCATCTTATTTTAGACCATCTCACCAACATTACGCAGCTCCAAGAAGATCAACATTTGATGAACAATCACATGTCAAAGCCCGTTTCAATCATAAGGAATTGGTCCGGAGCTCAAGGAACAAGATAGAGGTGGTCAAGCAGGTTTACCGTGTTAAAAAAGATGGTCGTAAGAGTGCTACTTCAGATTTGATCTCAAATAAAAAAGAGCCAATTAAAGTATTGACATTGGCTACTAAAGGCAATGAGGCAAGTCAATCAAGTGCCAAATCTGAAGAGAAGAAGTTGAGAGTGCACAAGGTAAAACAAGAATTGCCATTGCTTCAAACAAAATCACAGCCGGGGTGCTCACTCGGCTTATCATATTGGCAAAAGAAGAAATTACAAAAATTTAGTGCACAAGAACTTGAAGAAAGAAACATGGCATCGGTTCCCAAAGGAAGTACTCAAAATAATAATTATGTGCAAGCTTCCATTACAAGAACTACGGCAAAGGTGAAGAAGGAAAAGAGTGAAAACTATGAAGGACCAAGCCGAAGGTTTCAACATCTTCGGTCTGCACATTATCCATATTCTTCAACTATGCCATTAATGCCTATGCCATGGAATTCGTCATCAGGTATGATTGGTAACCCTCAATGGGCTTATTTTAATCCATGGATGCAATATAATTTCTTACATCATGAAAGGGTATTACCAAATCACTATACATTTGATTAGCTACAAGTTTGTTGCTGATCCAAAGGGCCGAAATACTTGATTTGTCATTTCATTTGTTTATTTCGGCTATATGTGCTTTGAATGAAGTTTACATGGTAATGGCCGATATTTATCTATCGTCCTAAGAATATGTCAATGCATGGCCGGTGTAGTATTCTAACAACGTCCTTAGTTCGATTGGAGAGCAAGACAAGGTACATGCTCATGGAAATTTATATGTATGCCTATATTATGATTGAATGGAGTTGAGACATCATGACCGATGTCATTGAATATATGCTGCGTAGACCAATTCATAATTGCAGAATTGGCTAGCGGGCTTATACTTTGTTTGGATATGATTTGGCTTATGCATCTTTGAGATCTATAAGAGGCCAAATCATAGCTGATTTTATTACTGAACATCAGATTAATGACATGCATAATATTGATATTAGCCTTGTCTCTCTAGTACTATGGAGATTATGTTTTGATGGTTCAATTCATAGCAATGGCCAAAGTGTTGGTGTTGTTTATATATCTCCTTATGGTACTATTTTTGAAGCCTCATGCCACTTAGAATATTTTTATGCACGATTAATCAAAGCCGAATATGCATTGTTATTCGGATTGAATCTTTTACTTGCTATAGGTGCTATACGTATTGAGGCTTTCGGTGATTCGTTATGAGTAGTGCAACAAATATCCAAGGGTTATCAATGTTTTGACGAATCACTTATAGTTTATCTTGGGGTATGTCTAGATGCAAAATTTACCTTGGGTTGCTTTAAAATTGTTCATATATTTAGACATGACAATTCGAAAGAGTTGGCACAGCAAGCATCCGGCTACTATGTTAATCATGGTGCATTGCATTTCTCTCAATAGCCGATGCTTCGTCTCGTCAACATAGGTAAGGTTGAACCGGAGTCCACAGCTTCGACCACTAATGAAATTTTTATGCAGGCGAAAGTAAGGATTGGATAAAATTTATTGTTGATTATCTACAAAATCCTAGCAAAAGGGTGAACAATATGGTTCGGAGGATGACCTTGAGATACATATCTATGGAACTTTATCATCGGATTGTTAATGAAGTTGAGAAGGTTTCGCCCAAGTTTGCATCAAGGATTCAAAAATAATAATGGCCGATATATAATTATGACCCTAAGCATATAAATGGCCGATGGAGTGTTGACATCGTCCTTAGAACCAACACGGTACAAGTTATTTTTCGGCACGCTAGCTTTGCCGAAAAACAGGGGGGGATGTGTTAACGCTCAAAAGTGGCACGATCATAAAGAGTAGCTTGAAGCTATGTCAAGATTAATTCAAACTTATTATTGAAAGTCACCATGGGATGGCTCTCTTCGAGAAGATCAAGATGGATATGAAGATGGTCTAAAACGGAGGTCGGATGTAAAATTTATGACAAGTTCAGAGATGCTCATGTTGACACCAGATTAAAGAATGGATTGAAACCCAATTAAGATGGCCTCAAATGGAAAAAGTTTCAACATGAAAGTTGTGCGTCTCGTCAAATCGGTTGATTTTGATAATAAAAATGTCTCAATCGGAGTTCGTATGCAAAAGTTAGAGCCAAAAATGCGCGGCTGCATCAGGATGGCCGAACACTCCGGGAATGATCATCCGGGTTTTGGATTTCTCCGAGGATGGCCGGACACTCCGGGATGTTTGCCCGGGTTTTGGATTTTTCTGCCGCAGACTTCGGAAAACATCCAAAAACCCCCTCAAGATGGCCTCTGGTAAAAAAACATTCAGCATGAAAGTTGTTCGTCTCGTCGAAACGGTCAAATTTGCTTTTGAGCTCATCTTCATCCGAGGTCGTTTGTGGCCTGTGGGACCTAAAAACCGAACTGCTGTCTCAGACTTACCTAAATCCGAGTTCGGTTAATTTTGGAAAGATTTGGACGTGATTTGGAGTCCTTTTCTTGTACGGGAAGTCCAGCTGCCTCATTAATAGATGAGAGGTGACGGCCGATTGAACAACACACAATCGAACAAACACATCTACCACTTTTACCTTTACTTTTATCTTCTCCCTTTGTTCTTCTTCTTCCTCGTTCTTCGTTCGTTCTTTTTGTTGCAGGGCGGCGAACCTCGAGGCCCTAGGGGCGGTCAGGCCGACCTAGGGCAGCCCATAGCCGCTGTGCGCCCTGACGGGGTCCCTCCCTGGCGTGTGGGGTTTCGGGTCTACAAAAGCGCCGGCCGGATTGCTTGCGTACCGCGCTTCCGGCCGGGTCTCCTTCGATGTGAGCTGCGGTGCATCACCCCCGGCGTCGAGGGTACACGGTGACGTGTTCGTGTGCGAACACCTCCAGTTGCGTTGTTCGTGCTGCTCATCTTGGCCTCTCCTGCCACCGCATGCACAGAGCAGGAGAAGTATAATCTGCTCCGGTTCCTAGCCGGGCTATCGCGAGATGGCGGCCTCACCATGTCATGGCGCGGCAATGGCACGGACTGCTGCGAGTGGGAAGGCATCTCCTGCAACAGAGAAGGGGCCGTTACTGAGGTCTCCCTGGGATCTAAAGGACTTCAAGGGTGCATCTCGCCATCACTGGCTGGCATCACCAACCTGCTACATGTCAACCTCTCGTACAACTCTTTCTCTGGTGGCCTTCCACCGGAGCTCATGTCCTCCGGAAGTATCATCGTCCTCGACGTCAGCTTCAGCCGGCTCAACGGACCGCTGCCTGAACTGCCATCTTTGGTTACCACCAACCGGCCTCTGCAGGTACTCAACATCTCAAGCAACCAGTTCAGCTCAGAATTTCCGTCAGCCACATGGAAGGTGATGAAGAATCTGATCGCGCTCAACGCCAGCAATAACAGCTTCACTGGGCACATACCGTCTTCTCTTTGCATTGGTTCACCATCTTTGGCTTTGCTTGACCTCTGATACAACCAATTGAGTGGTGACATTCCCACCGCACTCGGTGATTGCTCCATGCTCAAAGTTCTCAAGGTTGGACATAACAACCTAAGTGGGACTCTCCCTGTTGAAATCTTCCACGCTACCTCCCTAGAGTACCTCTCCTTCCCCAACAATGGTTTACAAGGAGAGCTTGATGGAGCACAGATGGTCAAACTCAATAATCTGCTTACCCTTGATCTTGGAGGGAACAATTTCTGTGGCAACATCCCAGAGTCCATAGGCCAGCTCAGGAGGCTGGAGGAGCTCCATTTGGGTAGCAATAACATGTCTGGGGAGCTGCCATCAACTCTGGGCAACTACACAAATCTCAACACCATTGACCTGAAGATCAAAAAACTTCAGTGGAGATCTAGGCAAGGTAAACTTCACCACCCTACAGAATCTAAAAAGTTTAGATCTCATGAGAAATAATCTAAGTGGCATACTTCCAGAAAGTATTTACTCATGCAGCAATTTGACTGCACTGCGGTTGTCGGCCAACCGTTTCCATGGTGAGATCTCCCTTAGAATAGGCTATCTGAAGCACTTGTCCTTCCTATCACTTGTTAGAAACTCCTTCACGAACATCACAAAAACTTTGCATGCCCTTAAGAACTGTAGGAACATCAACATCCTGCTTATTGGCAGAAACTTCATGAATGAGGCCATGCCACAAGATAAAGTCATTGACGGCTTCCAGAACCTTCAATATCTCTCCGTGCACGACTGTTCATTGACTGGAAAGATACCTGTTTGGTTATCAAAGCTCACAAATCTGAAGATACTAGGCTTATACAACAATCAACTCACAGGACCAATGCCAAGCTGGATCAACTCCCTACACCACCTCTTTCAGTTGAATGTATCTAACAACAGTCTTACTGATGAAATCCCAATCACCTTGATGCAGATGCCACTGTTAAAATCAGCTAATGCCAGCATGTATTTGGAACCAAGTCTCCTTGATCTAGGTGTACTTATTTATGGTGCGGCTGCATCACGACTGCATTACCGCATAGGCAGTGCTTCGGCCAAAGAGCTGAATCTCGGTAAAAATAATTTCACAGGCATGATCCCACGAGATATTGGTCAGCTGAAAGCACTCCTTTACCTGAACTTGAGTTCCAACAACTTTTATGGAGAGATCCCACAATCGATCTGCAGCCTCACAAACCTGCAGGGGCTAGATCTGTCTAATAATCATCTGACAGGTGCAATCCCTGCAGCATTGAGAACCTTCACTTCATTTCTCAATTCAACATATCAAACAACGACCTAGAAGGACCTATTCCAACAAGAGGCCAGCTGAGCACATTTCAAAATTCTAGTTTTGGCGGGAACCCAAAGTTGTGCGGCTCTGTGCTTATAAACCATTGCGGTTCGGTTGAAGCAGGCCCCGTCTACATTACATCTGCAAAAGAATGCATCGATAAGGTCATCTTTGTGATTGCATTTTGTGTGTTCTTTTGGGTAGCAGTGCTATATGACCAGTTAGCATTATTCAAATATTTTGGCTAAGCGGCTAAGCCCACTTCACTGTAATCTGATCCAGTATCCAGATATGTTCACATCTTTGTATTTACGTGCAATGGGTCTTAATAATGTACTAGTTGAATCTTAAGAAGTTGAATATTGTTGGCAAACCAAGCTGTATAAGCATGTTGTTCGCAGAATGCATGTTTCTGAAAGGTTGAACATGTAAAGTAGTTTGGTCAGTATGTACCTGGATGTATCATGGGGCTGTTTGGATTGCGCCCCCGTCAGCCCCGCCAAAATCGGCCATGCCTAAAAGTTGGCGAGCAATTTCGCCGCCAAGATCTCGCCAACGCATGGGCGTAGGAACAGAACATAACTACCAAAACTTTGGCGTGGCTACGAAATATGGGCGTCAATCCAAACGAGCGCCCCTGGTAGCGGTCAACGCCAAAAAATTGGCAGGGTGTCCCGCGGCTGTGATCCAAACAGGCCCCATGTTTCTGGATCCTGTTGCTTTCTGCAAATAATTGTTTTTCCCTTTTTTACCCATAGCTCTCTTTTTTTCATTTCTCAATATCTTATCAATATGGAACAAGGCTCACCGGATTTTTCATATAGAATGAAATAGCCATAGAGTTTGGAAGATTCAATGGATGCAAGATTCCCAGAAGACACCATTGTCTTCACATCGATTAGTATCTGTGTACGTGCAAAGCACGTTTGGCTACCATAACTGATATATGAGAAAATAAAATTCTGTTGACAGTCTCTGACCCTCAATATCATTTTTTCACATGTTAACATTGATATCATTGATATAAAAGAGAACTGTAAAAGCATGTTATTTTGCGAGTGGATTTCTTGCTCCCGAGCTTCATAGAGCCTTGTTTTTAAAAATTTCAAAAATTGTATTTTAAAGTTTCAAATGAAAACAAATATCATAGTTTACAGAGGGAGTACATTCCTGTAAAGTTTCATGCTCAAATACGTCAACCTAGCCTCATGTGGAGGCAACCACCAATCTGTATAATTATCAAGCAGAATATCTTCTAGTAGAACAAATATCAAGCAGAATATCTTCTCATAGACATGAAACACAACATCACAAAATGTTCTGCAAAGCATGTATTAGATAAGGCATTTAGGTATGTACCTTCTCAGGAGATTCTATTGAAAAACAAATACCTGCAGTACTCTACTAACTACCAAAAGCGAGCATGGAGGAAAACGGCTCAAGCATGAACTGAGAATAGGAAACCTAACTGAACTCTTCCCATCATGCAAGAAACAACAATGAAGTAAGAAGAAATTTCCATTTGACTCTGATTTTATCAGGCTCAACCAAGAAACTACGCAAGATACACAACTCTCTGATCAACTATTTGACTCTCATTTGCAGAATCTAACTTGCTTCTGCATTAAAGCGTGGAAAACAAATCATGTGGTGTAACTGGTACCATTCTGCATCATTTATCAAAAGAAATCCAGCCCATGTGGACTGGTATCTTTGGGTACGGTCCATACCTATCATACTCAAGTATACCAACTGTAGGGTGAGCAAATTCCCAGTAAACTAGGGTACCCCAGGGGCCAGGCTATCGATGGCAGCCTGCCACTAGCATATGTACTATTGGGCCGCAACGCAATAAATAGATCAGTTAAGATGAGCTAACTAGCAATGAATCTTGCTCTCCTATATATTTTTTAGCCATGTAAACATAATAAGCATGAATCTTGGGGCTGGTAGATGACAGATTGATTTCTTCTTACTTGAATATTTTGGATACAATGCCTAACCTCAATCTATTCAGTAACTATTTAATCCATACATAAGTACTTACTCTGTAAAGAAATATAAGAGCGTTTACATCACTAGTTTAGTGATCTAAACGCTCTTATATTTCTTTACAGAGGGAGTAGAAGAGAGCTTTATAAACTAGTTGATGGCGTTTTGTTATGGCTAATAATAATTAATGGGCACGGATGTAGCTTTCCCACGCTAGTACTACAGTCTTTTGTGCACCAGCCGACCGTGGCCAAGGGCCATAAGCTGCACGGCACCCATGACAAGACATGGTGTTATGAATGGTGTTCAGTAGCTCTGATGCAAAGGATAAAGCTACTGCTAGATGATAAATAGTAGTACCAGCACTGCATATGCAAACAGCAAAAAAAGAAGGGGTGGGAGAAAAAACTAACCAATGCGTTTCTTCAACGTTCCTACGGCCGTGCTGCAGCTGTTCATGCTGCTCATCTTGGCCTCTCCCACCACCGCATGCACCAAGCAGGAGAAGTGCAACCTCCTCCGTTTCCTTGCCGGGCTGTCCCGAGATGGCGGCCTCGCCACGTCGTGGCGTGACTGCAGCACGGACTGTTGCAAGTGGGAAGGCATCACCTGCAATGGAGACGGGGCTATCACTGAGGTCTCCCTTGAATCTAGAGAACTTGAAGGGCGCATCTCACCGTCCCTTGCCGACCTCACCAGCCTGCTACATGTCAACCTCTCCTACAACTCTTTCTCCGGTGGCCTTCCGCCAGAGCTCATGTCCTCCAGAAGCATCATCGTCCTCGATGTCAGCTTCTGCCAGCTCAATGGACCGCTGCCCGAGCTGCCTTCTTTGGTTACTACCGACTGGCCTCTGCAGGTACTCAACATCTCAAGCAACCAGTTTAGCTCAGAATTTCCATCAGCCACATGGAAGATGATGAAGAATCTGATCGCGCTCAACGCCAGCAATAACAGCTTCACTGGGCAAATACCGTCTTCTCTTTGCCTTGGGTCACCACCTTTGGCTTTGCTTGACCTCTGTTACAACCAATTGAGCGGTGATATTCCCACCGCACTAGGTGATTGCTCCAAGCTCAAAGTGCTCGAGGTTGGCCATAACAACCTAAGTGGGACTCTCCCTGTTGAAATCTTCTGCGCTACCTCGCTAGAGTACCTCTCCTTCCCCAACAATGCTTTACAAGGAGAACTTGATGGAGCACACATAGTCAAACTCAGTAATCTGCTTACTCTTGACCTTGGAGGAAACAGTTTCAGTGGCAACATCCCAGAGTCCATGGATCAGCTCAGGAGGCTGGAGGAGCTCCATTTGGGTAGCAACAAAATGTCTGGAGAGCTGCCATCAACTCTGAGCAACTGTACACATCTCAAAACCATTGATCTCAAGATCAACAACTTCAGTGGAGATCTGGGTAATATCAACTTCTCCTCCCTGCAAAGTCTAAAATACTTATATCTTATAAGGAATAATCTCGGTGGCATAGTTCCAGAAAGCATTTACTCATGCAGCAATTTGACTGCACTGCGGCTGTCAGACAACCATTTCCATGGTGAGATCTCACTAAGAATAGGCAATCTGAAGCACCTGTCCTTCCTATCACTTAGTCAAAACTCCTTTACAAATATCACAAAAGCTTTGCATGCCATTAAGAGCTGCAGGAACATCAGCACCCTGCTTATTGTCAGAAACTTCATGAATGAGGCCATGCCACAAGATGAAACCATTGACGGTTTTCAGAATCTTCAGTGTCTTGCCATGGAATGGTGTTCGTTGACTGGAAGGATACCTATTTGGTTATCAAAGCTCAGAAATCTGAAGATCCTAGTATTACTCAGTAATCGACTCACTAGACCAATGCCAAGATGGATCAACTCCCTAAACCACCTCTTCCGTCTGGACATATCAAACAACAGTCTTACTGGGAAAATCCCAATGACCTTGATGGAGATGCCAATGCTAAAATCAGACAAGCCTGCCATCTATTTGGACCCAAGCCTCCTTGATCTACCAATTTATGTGGACAGTGCTAATGGTAAACTTCTGTACCGCATGGGTAGTGCTTGGCCCAAAGTGCTGAATCTCGGCAACAATAAATTCACAGGTGTGATTCCCCAAGAGATTAGTCATCTGAAAGCACTCCTTTACCTGAACTTGAGTTTCAACAACTTCTATGGAGAAATCCCACAATCGATCGGCAACCTCACTATCCTTTAGAGGCTAGATTTGTCTAATAACCATCTGACTGGTGAAATTCCTGCAGCATTGGAGATCCTTCACTTCCTTTCAGAGTTCAACATTTCTAACAACGACCTAGAAGGACCTATTCCAACAACAGGCCAGCTAAGCACATTTCAAGCTTCTAGTTTTAATGGGAACCCAAAGCTGTGCGGCCCTATGCTTATTAACCATTGTGATTCAGTTGAAGCACCTCCCATCTCCATCATCTCTGCAAAACAATGCAGCAATAAGGTCATCTTTGTGATTGCCTTTGGTTTCTTCTTTGGGGTAGGAGTGCTATATGACCAGCTAGTATTATTCAGATATTTTGGCTAAGCGGCTAAGGCCACTTCAGTGTAATCCAGATTTTGTGTTCACATCTTTGGGCCTGTTTGGGACTGCTCTGCTTCACCAAAATCAGTTTCGCTCCACTAAATTCACTTTGGAGCAGTTTCATCCAGAAGTTGTAGCACTACCAAAGAGAATGTTTGGCTTCCATCTAGCTCCAACTTCAAGAATGGGAAAGTTGGTGGAAAGGATCTGTTTGATTGGTTGAGGGAGGGAGAAACGAAGGGGTATCCACTTAATGGTGGCAGTGGTGGGTAATTTCCACCCAACTCCAGCTTCTAGAGTTTTTTGGAGCACCCCTTGAAGAGCTTCATAAAAAACTGGGAGTTGTGCCCCAGATTCTAGTTTTTTTGTGGAGCGGCATATTGTGGAGCTACCCCGTTTGGCTTGTGCTTTTTGGAGCGGAGCTGAATTTTAAGGAGCATAGCCGTCCCAAACAGGCTCTTTGTATCTTAGTAATGTACTAGTCGAATCTTTACAAGTTGAATATTGTTGGCATGCTGAATAGTATTAAAGTTGCATGTTCTTCCAGCAAGCAGCCTTTGTGTGTGTAAAAACAGTTTCTCTGTACAAAATGCACAATTTAATCGGATTACACAGAAGCACCCTGGCTACCTCCTCCTAGATGACTGCTGATGTGACTAATGGACCTCTGAAAAAGAAACTACTGACAAAGTTTACATGGTCAAGAGGTCGAACTTTTTGCATAACGAACAAAAAACTGCTCGAATAGAGAAATGGGCGAATTACCTCCGACTCAGGGATCGACGGATCGCATGCGCTATGCCGCCCACCAACCGCCGGTTCGCCAGCTTCCCCAGCTTGGTGTTCGTTTCCGGCCGGGCGCACTCGTCATGTGGCGGCGGGTCCGAAGATCCACTAGGGCTCGCGAGCTGACGTGTCGCGCGGGAGTGGGTAAGGACTGGAGATGAGCAGGAGAATGTTCTTGGAGGACGTGCACCGGAATCGAGGGAGAAGGCCATGAGCACCACCGGCGGGCGGCCGAGCAGCGCAACCAACCGGAATCTGCCATTTTTTTTAGATCAAAACAAAACCGGAATATGCCATATGCATGGGCCAGATATGTATCTCGCTCGAGAAACTTGGGCCTAGGTTTTCTCGATTGTATCGATCTCGCGCCTTCAACGTGGTTTCGGTGGACTGCGGCCCAGTATCAAGGGCGGGAGCGGATTTTCTGCTATTTTTTTTTCTTGGCGCCGATTTTTTTTCTCTGGTTCTGCGGTTTTTGCTTGTTTTTTGTAATTTGTATTTTTTTCTCATTCTATTTTATTTCTCCATTCCGCCTGCTTTTGGTGTATTTTCTTCCATTTTTCTTGCTTTCATTTTTTCTTCTTTCTTTTCATTATCTCTTTCTACTATCCTTTTTAAAAAATTCATGATTTTCGGTAAAAATGAGTGAACACTTTATATATGGGACTGCTACACGTTGGCCGACGGAGTTTTTTAAAAGATTCGTCGCCTCAAGAGCCGTTGGATCTGACACAATCAATCAGCCAAACGGCTTCTTCTACTTTGCAATAGATGTCTTGTTACGGTGACATCCGCAACGGAGATTATGTTGCGTTCTTTTTTAAACGCAGGTTGTGTTTCGGGATTTTTTTTTAAAACATGAGTTGAATTGCAGAATTTTTTTTGCAACATGCATCGTGTTGCAGGATTTTCTTTGCAACATAGGTTGTGTTGCGGGATCTAGCCACTGCAGGATATAGCCCTTGGTCGGTTTGCAACAAGGAGCTAGTTGCAGAATCTCTTTCAGAAATAGTGGACCAGTTGCAGAACGTGGACACGAAGGGTTGGCTGCTCATTGTATGATTAAGAGCCCATCCGACGGCCAAATGAAAATAATCGGTTGGAACTATCATGGTATGTGCTCTCCCACGGCAGTTCGTGAGCTCTTGGACCTACATGAGCGCACCAAAGCAGAGTTAATTTTCTTTTCAGAGTCTCATTTAAATAAATGTAAAGCCAATGAGCTTCGTCGTGTTTTGAGTTTTGATTCAATGTTTATAGTTGAGAGTGATGGCCGGGCAGGTGGCCTTGTCTTGTTTTATCAGAAAGGGAATAAAGAGTATTTGAACTACGTGTCGAATAATTTTATTGATGTTCTTTTTATGAATGGGAATACTGTACAATGTCGTTTCATCGGTTTTTATGGCCATCCGAACTGGAGTGACCGTGCTTTGTCATGGGATGATATTCTATACTTGTATAATAAGGGCGATCACCCCTGGGTAGTTTTAGGAGATTTTAATGAAATTTTACTCTCGTCAGAGAAAGAGGGAGGGGATGAGAGACCAAATGCGATGATGAGATTTGTGGACTAGCAGATATGGGATGTATGGGTGACTTATTTACATGGAGGAGGGGCGAAATTAGGGAAAGACTGGATCGAGCGGTCTGTAATGTGGATTGGGCGAATAAATTCCCTCGAGCGGCAGTTACAAACGAAGAATATGTACAATCAGACCATCGCCCTATTATTTTAGACACTGAATATTTTGATGATAATATTTTTGACCGCTCAAAAAGTCGAAGGAAACAATTTGAAGCTCGATGGCTGAAAGAAGAGACGGTTACGGAAGTTGTACGTACAGCTTGGGAAAAAGCGAAGATGTTGGGCATAGGGCCGCACTACTAGGGAAAAGCCTAGCAGTAGCGCGGGTCTAAGGGCTATCAGTAGCGCATACGGCGTTACAGCTAACGTTTAGCAGTAGCGCGTTTTGACACGCGCTACTGCTATACCTACTTAGCAGTAGCGCTTTCCATACCAGCGCTACTGCTAAGTGCCTTAGCAGTAGCGTTTTCCTGTCCAGCACTAAAGAGCGCTACTACTATATTTTCACATATCTTTTTTTGCTACGTATTTGTGATGTTTTTATACAGGTTTTATACAATATTCTAATCATATCATAAACATGTAATATGCTCATTATATCATACACATAATAGTCTCATCATATCATCCAACATAAATCATGTCGTCACATCATAATCACGATATACCTATACAAGTTACATGACATGTCTCATCATACATAATGTAGTACTTCTTGAGGCGCCGGTTTGTATCCCTCTCTGGCTGTCGCTCGGAAACCGGTACACCTGGGCCTGACACTCCGGCCACTCGTCGTATACTCCTGGCGTAGTACTTCTTCGCCATCGATGATCTATGTACCTGCATCGTCACATGAGTCGATAATATGCAACATATATAGTTGAGCAATAGAAAGAGACAGAGTTGGCAAAAATAGAAGCAACATATCATAAGCATAAATAACAAAGTTCATCGTACCCAAAATGCCCTAACTAGAGTGATCTTCGCTAGTTGACGAGGACGGTTTAATTACATCACAAATAAAGTTTCGTCGTGCATAACTCAAAGTTTCGTCATAGAGAAAGTATGGACTAAACGGACACATTATCATATATCGTCAATCACTCCAACATGTCGTGCCATCCATCCAAGTAAGGGAGATAGTCCCCGAGCGCAGTGAAAGGCTTCAGGTCGAGACGCTGAGCGGCTACGCGTGTTCGGACGTCTTCCCCCGACATTTGCCCTTCTTCGTAGAATATCCCTGTTTTTTCAAGGACCTCCTTCATGATGATTTGGGCAAGTTCACGCTGGATGTGATAGAACTCAGCTCGGAGTCGATGATCCGGGATAACTCCTAGGTTCTTTGCCCATTGCAGAATATGGGCATCGCCGGATCTAGGTGACATGCGAAGGTTCTGCTGATCCCGTCTGTACTCTAGCATGTGGTGGAGGACATATAATCCATCACTGACAGTACCACTCGGTTGCTGGATGCAGCAGAAGTCGGTCTTATGGCAGAAGGCGGGCGCGCGGTTCCTTGTCTTCTTGAGCATGATCTCTCCACCCCGTAGGCCGTAGCTAAAGATAGCACTATCGAGAACAGAATTGATGTGGGTGTAATCCTTTTTCTTCATGTTCTTCGACATGTCCAAGTAAAGAGCGTGGGAGAATCGGGGGTAAAGGATGATGAGGACGGCGCGCCCGTCGCTGCGCAAAATAAGTACACCTCAAATTAGCCTCCACGCGTGCAAATGAATGATTGAAATCAAAGGAAGGATATCCGCGCGGATGACTTACATGGGATGATAAGGTACGAGAATCGTCTCCTTGTCTTTATTGCCGACCATGAAATCGGCGATGTAGTTACTCGCGTATTCACGGTGCTTTGGGCAGACTGCCAAGAAGCCCTTGTGCATGAAGTACGGGTCAGCGACACAGATATAAGGTATCTGCTCAATCCTGATGATGTAGTTCATGTACAAGGCAAAAAGGCGAACAAACGTAAAATCCAGCTTTTTCAAGTGAAACATGTCGAAGATGTAATCGAATCGAAGGAAGAACTTCTCCGCGGGGAATGTGTCGACATACAACCTTTGCTACGGCACGTTAACCACGTAGAGCGGGTATCCTGGATTTTTTGAGGCGATCAGGCTTTTCTTTCTCCCCAGCACATCGTCATGAAGTCTCCTTAGATCGCCGTATATGGCCTCTACCGCTGCCTTAGGTAGGATCGGATCACCGGGGATATGCCATTTTGCTGCACCTATGATAGGTATACGGTCTTGAACCCGAGGCTGCGGAGGCGGCTGGATCATAGAAGCAGCTTTGTTGCCTTTCCTCGGTCTCTTCCTATACTTCTTTGCTACTGGAAGGTCGCCTATAATACGTTCATCCTCCGGCAATTCAGGCACCGACTCATCACGCTCAAACCCTGAGTACTCATACTGTTGAGCCATCAATCCTTCGTCGTCATAGGTGCCAGTATTGAGATACTGTAGAGGGTCATCCTCATCCTGCAAAAAGCGCTACTGCTAAGGTAGGTATAGCGCTTTGTGAGAACAAGCGCTACTGCTATGCCTTTCTTCTTTATTTTTCTTTTTCTTTACATTTTCTTTTTTTTCATTTCTCCTTTTTCTATTTCTTTCATTTTCATTTACTTTTCTATTTATTTTTCTATTTATTTTCTTTCTTAGCAGTAGCGCTCTACACCAGAAACGCACTGCTACAAGGCACTTAGCAGTAGCATGCTTTCCGCAGAATCGCTACTACTATTCCTAGCCTACCGGCAATAGTGTGGGAATTATAGTAGTAGCGCGTTTGCATGCAGACGCGCTACTGCTATAACCATAGCTGTAGCGCGCTTTGTTGACGCGCGCTACTACTAAGTAGCAGTAGCGCTTTGTTCTGACCAGCGCTACTGCTATACCTCTGTGTATAAAGTTTTCCCTAGTAGTGCCGTCTCTGGCTAATCGTACACGAGCGGTACATGCAGATTTGCATACTTGGGATCGTGATATCCTCAAGGGTCCGAAAAAAAAAGAATTAATAAACTAAAAAAAGATTTATAAAAACTACGGAGGGGGCCTATGAATGTTAACTCTCTTGCATGTCAAAAGGAGACTATTGTACTGATTGAAAATTTATTGGAACAAGAGGAGATACACTGGCTACAACGGGGTCAAGCAAACTTGTTATTGCATGGTGACCGCAATACTTCTTTTTTCCATAACGCCGCAACAGCTAGAAAGAAGAGAAATCAGATAAAAAATTGCTTGATGATAATGGGGTTTGGGTAAAAGACACGGAGATGAAGAATCATATTCTGGGGTATTTTTCTAACCTGTTTACTTCAGAAGTTAATCAACCGAACTAGGAGGTTCTCTCCCTTGTAAAAAGGAAAGTAACAAATGAGATGAATAGGGCTCTCCTTGCCCTATACACGGCAGAAGAGGTTCGGAAGGCCCTCTTTGACATTGGTGATTTAAAGGCGCCGGGGCCAGATGGCCTTCACGCCATTTTTTATAAGAGATTTTGGTCTATGTTAGGGGATGATTTGACTGAAGAGGTTCTCCAAGCGGTGAATACCTGTACTATACCTGATGGTTGGAATGATACTACAATAGTAATGATCCCAAAAGTTAACTCCCCGAAAAAGGTAACTCAATTTAGACCAATTAGTTTATGCAATGTGGTGTATAAGGTCATTTCAAAGATGATGGCTGCTCATCTGAAGACAATCATCCCAGATATTATTAGCCCTACCCAAAGTGCTTTTGTGCCTGGAAGAATGATTACAGATAACATCTTAGTGGCTTATGAATGTTTCCATAAAATAAAAAAATAAAAGGACCGGTAAAGAGGGCTTGTGTGCAATCAAACTGGACATGCACAAAGCATATGACCGAGTGGAGTGGCCCTTTTTAAAGTAAATCATGTTGAGACTAGGCTTTCAGCAGGATTGGGTGAATTTAATTATGCAATGTGTGTCCTCGGTGGAATGGGTCGGAACGCGTCCTGTTCATCGGGAGCGAAGCCACTGGGTCGGAACGCATCCTGTTCATCGGGTGCCAACCGGCTTGGACGGAACAACCGACACGGGGTCTGGTGTATCACAAAACGAAGGAAAACGGCCTTCTGTTCGACTGCGTACGGTCGAAACGGGGTCCTGTTCATTGGGAAGGGTCTGGCGTACCGCAAAACGGAGGAAACAGACTTCTGTTCGAGTGTCTACGGTCGAAACGGGGTCCTGTTGATCGGGAGGGGTGTGGTGTACCGCAAAACGGAGGAAACGGACTTCTGTTGGAGCGCCTACGGTCGAAATGGGGTCCTGTTCATCGGGAGGGGTGTGCCTTACCGCAAAACGGGACTCCACGGTCTACTGTTCATCAACCGTCTACTGCCTGGCTCCAGACTCCACGGGATACTGTTCATCCGCCGTCGACTTCCTCCAGCCTCCACCTGCTATTGTTCATCCACCGTGTCTTCCTCCTGCATCCACGTGCTACTGTTCATCCACGGGCTACTCTTCATCCAGCCTCCACCGACTACTGTTCAACCAGCCCTCCACGGGGTCCTGTTCATCCACCCCCAACCGACTCGGGTGTGGCGGCCTCCTTGGGGTCCTGTTCATCCAGCGGCAACGGCCTACGACCACGGGGTCCTGTTCATCCAACCCCCACGGGGTCCTGAACATGCGCAGCCCACGACATACCGAGACCGTGGTTTCAACTTAATTTTTTGAGGTCCATCATGTATGTACCAGCCTATGGGCCACCCAGCCTAGGTTTTATTTTTTCTTAAACATCGGCAGCCCAATTTATCCTTTTTTAACAAAACGCAGATCTCTGTTCTATTTTTCTATATATAAGAATAAGAATGCCGGGTCCAATTTATGTTTTCCCTTCTAACACATTATATATATATATTTATATTATTATTATTATTATTGAATATTTAATAGAAACTTGTATATACATTATAAAAATATCCCACGTCTTATCAACTTATAAAAATAAATGTTTAACAGAAGTTGACAAGGAAAATTGTGGTTAAGGCAACGAAAATCCTGGTGATTGCTCACAAAAGTTGTGAAGATTTAAGGACCAATGTAATAATAACGCGCTCATTTTTCTTTTGAGCAATAACTCGCTAATTAGCTAATTTTATATATAATAAAATGTCCAGCTCCCGTTTATTTTTTGATACTAATTACACCGTCTAACCTATCATTATATTTACAACAAGCCCAGCAAATTCGTGTATTTCAAGAAAGTGCAAATCTGATGTGATTTCTTAGAAAAAATATTAAATGGGCCACATTGATGCTACATTATTTGTTTACCCAGCCCAGCAAATTGACTCTAAATAATAGAAAACATGGGTTAAATATGTTTCTCTCTCTCAAAAAAAGGGTTAAATATGTTCCGTATTTTTGCAGGCTGACATGTGGGCCAATAGGTCGAAGCCTATGCAAGGCGTTGTCAACTTAGTCAACACATGATTCTGACATCCACAACCATTGTATTTATATCCAATGGCTGACATGCATCATCAATCTCTCGTCTTCTTTCTCCAGCGCCGCCGGGACTGCCTACTCCGGCCTCCGGCGGCTAGCGGCTCTGCTTAGCACGCATCGCTGCGAAGCGCTACCCCACCGCCGGCCAGGCTATCCCACCAGCCCTCCACACCTCCTGTTATTCTCCACCGACTGCAGCCCCACGCCGCACCAGAGCCAGTTAACCCTCGTACTCCTCTCCATCTGCGACTCCACTGCCGCGTCTTCCCATCTCTGGCTCGTTCCCGTCCGGGGCCTCGCCGTCGTCCACCGCCTTGGCGCGCTCGGCACTGCGTAGTCAACGTGGTCAACAAACGAGAGTCAGGAGGACTATACATGGAGAGGCTGATAGTAGGGACGCACCTGTTCATGGACACATGCATGCAACTAGCTCCTTATCAGGCCGAAAAAATATTATTCCTCCCCCTGACAGCTTGGACCCACCAACTACATCTTCGCACGCAGGGAACTGCGTCCTTATTACGCGGAAAAAAAGTTTTCTCTCCCGGACAGCTAGGACCCAGCAGCTAAATCTTCGCACGCAAGGAAGTGCCTCTTTATTATGGGAAAAAAATTTATTCCTCCCCCTGACAGCTAGGACCCACCAGCTAGATCATCGCACGCAAGGAGTCTGACATGTGGGCCATTAGGTCAGAAGGCGCTGTCAAATTAGTCAACAAAATGATTCTGACATCTGTAGTCCTTGGATGTACATGCAACGGCCGCCGGCATGCATCTTCAATCTCTCGTCTTCTTCCTCCAGCGCCGGCGGGAGCTCCTGCTCCCACCTCCGGCATTCCGTGGCGCTGCTTCGCACGCCTCGCTGTGAAGTACTACTCCACTGCCGGCCAGGCCATCCTTCCACACCTCCACCCCTCCTGTTATTCTCCGCCGACTGCAGCCCCAAGCCGAACTGAACCAATCAACCCTCGTACGGCGTACTCCTCTCAGGCTGCGACTCCACTGCCGCATCTTCCTCATCTCCGGGTCGTTCCTGTCCGGGGCCTCGCCGTCGTCCACCGCCTTGCTGCGCTCGGCGCTGCGTTGTCAACAAACGGGAGTCATCGGAAGAGGACTATACGTGGAGAGGTTGATAGCTGGGACCCATGAGGTCCATGGTCGCACGTCAATGAGTCACATGCAAGGAAAGTCCCTCCTTATTAAGCGAAAAAAAATGTTTCCTCCCCCTGACAGCTGGGACCCACCAGCAACATCTTCGGACGCAAGGAAGTGCCTTCTTATTACGCGAAAAAATATGATTCCTCCCCATGACAGCTGGGACCCACCATCTATATCTTCGCACGCAAGGATGTGCGTCCTTATCCCCCGGACAGTTGGGACCTACCAAGGCGAAACGTACGTACGGTTATCTTTCTGGTCGCAAACGTGTATGTATATGTTGGTCGATACGTCTCTCTGTAACGTTGAACCATGGCCGAGTAAGTAGCGACACGTGTCGTAGTTGAGCCCCCGACGTAGCAGTTCAGGTAGTCCCGTCTAAATCGTGTACACATACGTACAGCTACAGGGCAAAAAATACGGCCACGTACATACATACGGGCGGGGTCTCGAACGCGTACTCGCGCATACGGATGGCAGCGACGGCGTCCTGTTCATCGGCAGCCAACCGGCTGGGTCGGAACGGAGGAAACAGCGTCGTGTCCATCGGGAGGCAACCGACTGGGTCGGAATACGTCCTGTTCATCGGGAGCCAACCGGCTTGGACGGAATAGCCGAAACGGGGCTTGGCGTACCACAGAACAGAGGAAACAGCCTCCTGTTCGACCGCCTACGGTCGAAACAGGATCATGTTCATCGGGAGGGGTCCTGTTGATTGGGAAGGGTGTGGCGTACCGCAGTACAGAGGAAACGACCTTCTGTTCGACTGGCTACGGTCGAAACAGGATGATGCTCATTGGGAGGGGTCTGGCGTACCACAAAACGGAGGAAACGGGCTTCTGTTCGAGCTCCTACGGTCGAAACGGGGTCCTGTTCATCGGGAGGGGTGTGGCGTACCGCAAAACAGGACTCCACGGGCTACTGTTCATCCACCGTCTACTGCCTCGCTCTAGCCTCCACGGGCTACTGTTCATCCACCGTTGACTTCCTCCAGCCTCCACCTGCTACTGTTTGATACGTCTCCAATGTATCTATAATTTTTGCTTGTTTCATCCTATTATATTATCATTCTTGGATGTTTTACAATCATTTTATAGCAACTTTATATCATTTTTTGGGACTAACCTATTGACATAGTGCCCAATGCCAGTTGCTATTTTTTGCTTGTTTTTTACTTCGCAGAATATCAGTACCAAACGGAGTCCAAATGCAGCGAAACTTTTTGGAGAATTTTTATGGATCAGAAGACACAACATGGGCCAAAGAAGAACCAGAGGGGGGCTCCGGGGGGAGCATAACTCACCCCCCAGGCACGCCCAGGTGGGTTGTGCCCACCTCGGCCGCCTCCCGCACTGCCTCTTCACTCTATAAATACCCCAATATTCCAAAAACCCCAGGGGAGTCGACGAAACACAATTCCAGCCGCCGCAAGTTCCAGAACCACCAGATCCAATCTAGACACCATCACGGAGGGGTTCATCATCCTCATTGGTGCCTCTCTGATGATGCGTGAGTAGTTCATCATAGACCTACGGGTCCATAGTTAGTAGCTAGATGGCTTCCTCTCTCTCTTTTGATTCTCAATACAATGGTCTCTTGGAGATCTATTTGATGTAACTCTTTTTGCGGTGTGTTTGTTGGGATCCGATGAACTTTGAGTTTATGATCAGATCTATATCCATGAATATTATTTGAGTTTTCTTTGATCTCTTATATGCATGATTACTTATAGCCTCGTATTTCCTCTTCGAATCTTTGGTTTAGTTAGGCCAACTAGATCGATTTTTCTTGCCATGGGAAGAGGTGCTTTGTGATGGGTTCGATCGTGTGGTGTTCTTTCCTAGTGACAGAAGGAGCAGCAAGACACGCATGTATCGTTGCTATTAAGGATAACAAGATGGGGTCTATTCCTACATGAATAGATCTTGTCTACATCATGTCATCGTTCTTATTGCATTACTCCGTTTTTCCATGAACTTAATACACCAGATGCATGTTGGATAGCGGTCGATGTGTGGAGTAATAGTAGTAGATGCAGGCAAGAGTCGGTCTAATAATCTTGGACATGATGCCTATATAATGATCATTGCCTTGGATATCGTCATAATTATTTGAGGTTCTATTAATTGCCCAACAGTAATTTGTTTACCCACCGTATGCTATTCTTCTCGAGAGAAGCCACTAGTGAAATCTATGGACCCCAGGTCTATTCTCCATCATATTTGCTTTGAGATCTATTTTTATTCGCTTTTGTTTCCAGATCTATTATTCCAAAAACCCAAAAATACCTTGCTGCACTTTTTTGCTATTTATTTTATTTCACGTTTTATCGAGATCTATTTATCCAATCTATCACAATTTTTATCCCGTCAACTTGACAATTTCTGGCGCTGTTACCCGTAGAGGGATTGACAACCCCTCATAAGCGTCGGGTTGCAAGTATTTGTTCTTTGTGTGCAGGTACCGTTTACATAGTGTTGCTTGGTTCTCCTACTGGATTGATACCTTGGTTTCATAACTGAGGGAAATACCTACTGTAGCTGTACTGCATCATCCCTTCCTCTTTGGGGAAATACCAACGTAGTTCAAACGACATCAAAAGGAATTTCTGGTGCCGTTGCCGAGGAGTATCAAGTCAAGATAGTCTCCCGTCAACTTGCCAATTTCTGGCGCCGTTGCCAGGGAGACATCATCAACATCTAACAGGTTCCTAATCACAAATCTCATCTCCTTGCAATTTACATTGTTTGCCATTTGCCTCAAGTTTTCGTCTCCCCCACTTCACAAAAATATTTGCCTCCTTTTTCGTTTGCCTTTTTCTCGTTTGATCTTTTGTTTGCTTGTGTTACCATGTGCCTTTTATTTGCTAGCATCTTCGCTTGCTAAAAATCTATTGATTGGGATCCTCATCTAGTTGCTAATCTTTTTAAAAGATCCAATTACGATGAACCAATTGCTAGTGAATTGAGTTCACTAGATTATCTTTATGAAGTTTTGCTTGAAATTCATGAATCTGAAGATTGTAATGAAGTGTCGGAAGAAGAAATTGATAAAGTGATTCATGATATCTCTTTCAATGAAAATCATGAGTGCAATGATGTTATTATAAATTCTATTAGTGTCAATTGTGTTAATGATATGCAAAACCCCAAGCTTGGGGATTTTAATTTTGCTATGTCTACTACTTTTTGCAATGATCATGATTGGGGTGATAATGCTTCCTATGATCTTGAAAATTTATTTAAGCCTCATGATGAATATGATATTGATAATAAGATTTGCAATAATATTGAAAGTGGGTTTGGAAGAGTGTCAACTTTAAGTAAAAATAATCTCACATATTTGGAGAGTGTTCAATCTTATGAAATTTTTGATAAAAGTGGGTTTGGAGAGGTCATGACTTTATTTGATGATAATCCCACTATTTTGGAAGAGTGTCAACTTTGCATGCATGTGATTCATGTAGAGAATATGTTATGTGATAGCTATATTGTTGAATTTGAATATGATCCTACATGTAATTATTATGAGAGAGGAAAATATGGTTGTAGAAATTTTCATGTTACTAAATTACCTCTCGTTATGTTGAGATTGCTATTGTTTATTTCTTCTTCCTTGCATATGCTAGTCTTTGCTTGTCTTGATAATTTGTTTGCTTATAAAATACCTATGCATAGGAAGTATGTTAGACTTAAACTTGTTTTTCACATGCTACATGATGATCTCTTCATGTTTCAATTGCTATCTTTCATGTGAGCATCATTAAAATTATCAATGCCTAGCTAGGGGCGTAAAATGATAGCGCTTGTTGGGAGGCAACCCAATGAATAAAATTTATTTTTGCCTTTTTATTTCTGTTCTTGAGTGTTTGCACAATTATGCCTCTGTTATGATTGTGTTTTTATGTTTTAATTAGTGTTTGGGCCGAGCAAAGCCTTTGGGATCATGTTGGGTGATAGTTGATTTGATCTTGTTAAAAATTAGAAAATTTTGTGTCCAGTAAAATAATTTTGGAAACTCACATAAGAGACGAAAAATTCTGACTTTTTTACACAGGACTGATATACAAATTTCCTACCTTTTCCTAATTTTTCAGAATTTTGGAGTTAAACAAGTATGAGTAAAATTCACATCTTTACAGACTATTCTGTTTTTGACAGATTATATTTTCGTTGCATTGTGTGCTTATTTTGATGAATCTATGGACTTTATCGGGGGGTATAAGCCATAGAAAAGTTGGAATACAGTAGATATAATGCAATAATAAAATATGAATGGGTTTGTAACAATACTTGAAGTGAAGATTGGTTTTCTTATACTAACAGATCTCATGAAGGTTTTGTTAAGTTTTGTGAGATTGAAGTTTTCAAGTTTTGGGTGAGATCATGATGGATGAAGGAATAAGGAGTAAGAAGAGCCTAAGGTTGGGGATGCCCCATGGCACCCCAAGATAATATTCAAGGAGAAACAAGCAACTAAGCTTGGGGATGCCCCGAGTGGCATCCCCTCTTTCTTCGAACGACCATCAGTATTTTACTTGGAGCTATATTTTTATTCGTCACATATCATGAGTTTTGCTTATAGCGTCTTGTATTATATGAGTCTTTGCTTGTTTTGCTTTTTAGTTTGTTACAAGTATCCTTGCTGAACACACCTATTTGAGAGAGCCAAAATTATGCTACAATTTGTTAGAATTGCTCTTTATGCTTCACTTAATTTTTTTTGAGCTATGGAATTGCTCTAGTGCTTCACTTATATCTTTTTGAGCACGGTGTGCTTTAATATTTTTGAAGAAATACTCTCATGATTCACTTAGATTTATTTGAGAGTTAGTATTTTGAAGGAATTCTCTCATGCTTCACTTATATTATTATTTGAGAGATGAAAATTTTTATGCTCATGTTCTTCACTTAAATTTGTTTGAGCTTGCCAAAAATAATTGCAATATATGAAACTAGTCCCAAAGTGATAGATATTCAAGAGGGATATAATAAAAACTTTCATAAAGATCATTGGACAAAATAAACTTGATTCTTTGTAATAGTTTTGAGATATGATGATAGTGATATGTGAGTCATGTTGGTGAGTAATTATGCTTTAGTAAGAATATTGGTGTTAAGGTTTGTGATTCCCTATGCAAGCACGAAAGTCAATAGTTATGCAATAAAATTACATCCTACTTGTGGTGCATTATTCGGTGTTAGTTATGCTTAATGCTCGCTTATGTAATTTTTCGTTTCTTGGTTCGATGCTTCTCAATCTTTTTGCTAGCCTTCACCTGCACTAAGTAGGAATACTACTTGTGCATCCAAAATCCTTAAACCCAGTTTTGCCATATGAGCCCACCATACCTACCTATATGCGGTATTCCCGTGCCATTCTAAGCAAATTTGTATGTGCCATCTCTAATTTTCAAAATAATTTCCTTTTTGTGTGCTCGTACCGCTCATGAAACGGTAGGGGGTGGTTGATATTTTTCCATTCTAGATGTATTATTCTCAATATGAGTGTTTATTCACTTTTCATTGCACGAGAGTATGACAAAGGTATTAGGGATGCCCAGTCCCGAAATGAAAAATGAATTTACTTTTTGTTGTCAAATAATAAATTCCATGAAAAGTGTTGGTATGGACGAAACCCGTGGATACGGCTAGCCGTGGAATGTGAAAGTATGGTGGAAAAAGGAATAAACTTTATTTTCTGTTTGGGAACCGCCTATGATATATCTAGCATGGAAAGTATTGGGAACTACTCGATCATTTTCGTTGACAGGAAAAGCATGCCACCCAAAATGTTTTATCTCTCTTTTTCGCTTTGAGCTCTGGCACCTCTACAAATCCCTACTTCCCTCTGTGAAGGGCCTTTCTATTTACTTTATGCAATTTTTATTTTATTTGAGTCTCCATCTTCTCTTATAAAGCACGAACTAAGGGGCACTATGATCGTACTTGAGCATTGGATGTAGCTAATATGCGAGTGTGTTTCATGAATGGATCAATGATTGATCATGATGGGCTAGGGATAACTTTCTTTAGTGTTGATATTTTGAAAGACATGGTTGCTTGTTGATATGCTTGAGTATTTAAATCTTCATGTCAAAACTAGACTATTGCTTTGAACCATATAAAAGTCCAAATGTACATGCTACAAAAGAAAAGAATATGTGATGAACATGATAGGCAGCATTCTACATAAAAAATTCTGTTTTTATCATTTACCTACTCGAGGACGAGTAGGAATTAAGCTTGGGGATGCTGATACGTCTCCAATGTAGCTATAATTTTTGCTTGTTCCATGCTGTTATATTATCATTCTTGGATGTTTTACAATCATTTTATAGCAACTTTATATCATTTTTCGGGACTAACCTATTGACATAGTGCCCAGTGCCAGTAGCTGTTTTTTGCTTGTTTTTTACTTCGCAGAATATCAGTACCAAACAGAGTCCAAACGCAGCAAAACTTTTTGGAGAATTTTTATGGACCAGAAGACACAACATGGGCCAAAGAAGTACCAGAGGGGGGCTTTGAGGGGAGCACAATCCACCTGGGCGTGCCTGGGGGCCCAGGCGCGCCCTGGTGGGTTGTGCCCACCTCGGCCGCCTCCCGCACCGCCTCTTCACTCTATAAATACTCCAATATTCCAAAAACCCCAGGGAAGTCGACGAAACACAATTCCAGCCGCTGCAAGTTCCAGAACCACCAGATCCAATCTAGACACCATCACGAAGGGGTTCATCATCCTCATTGGTGCCTCTCCGATGATGCGTGAGTAGTTCATCATAGACCTATGGGTCCGTAGTTAGTAGCTAGATGGCTTCCTCTCTCTCTTTTGATTATCAATACAATGGTCTCTTGGAGATCTATTTGATGTAACTCCTTTTGCGGTGTGTTTGTTGGGATCCGATGAACTTTGAGTTTATGATCAGATCTATATCCATGAATATTATTTGAGTTTTCTTTGATCTCTTATATGCATGATTACTTATAGCCTCGTATTTCTTCTTCGAATCTTTGGTTTAGTTAGGCCAACTAGATTGATTTTTCTTGCCATGGGAAGAGGTGCTTTGTGATGGGTTCGATCGTGCTGTGTTCTTTCCTATTGACAGAAGGGGCAGCAAGACACGCATGTATCGTTGCTATTAAGGATAACAAGATGGGGTCTATTCCTACATGAATAGATCTTGTCTACATCATGTCATCGTTCTTATTGTATTACTCCATTTTTCCATGAACTTAATACACTAGATGCATGCTGGATAGCGTTCGATGTGTGGAGTAATAGTAGTAGATGCAGGTAGGAGTCGGTCTACTAATCTTGGACGTGATGCCTATATAATGATCATTGCCTTGGATATCGTCATAATTATTTGAGGTTCTATCAATTGCCCAACAGTAATTTGTTTACCCACCGTATGCTATTTTTCTTGAGAGAAGCCACTAGTGAAATCTACGGCCCCCGGGTCTATTCTCCATCATATTTGCTTTGAGATCTATTTTTATTCGGTTTTGTTTTTAGATCTGTTATTCCAAAAACCCAAAAATACCTTGCTGCACTTTTTTTCTATTTATTTTACTTCGCGTTTTATCGAGATCTATTTATCCAATCTATCACAATTTTTATCCCGTCAACTTGACAATTTCTGGCGCTGTTACCCGTAGAGGGATTGACAACCCCTCATAAGCGTCGGGTTGCAAGTATTTGTTCTTTGTGTGCAGGTACCATTTACATAGTGTTGCTTGGTTCTCCTACTGGATTGATACCTTGGTTTCATAACTGAGGGAAATACCTACCGTAGCTGTACTGCATCATCACTTCCTCTTTGGGGAAATACCGACGTAGTTCAAGCGACATCACTGTTCATCCACCGTCGACTTCCTCCAGCCTCCACCAGCTATTGATCATCCACGGGCTACTGTTCATCCAGCCTCCACCGGCTACTGTTCAAACAGCCCTCCACGGGGGTCCTGTTCATCCACCCCCAACCGGCTCGGGTGTGGCAGCCTCCCCGATCGGGGTCCTGTTCATCCAGCGGCAACGGCCTACTACCACGGGGTCCTATTCATCCAACCCCACCAGGAATTGTTCATCCAACCCCCAACAACGATCACTGTTCTTCAAGAGGCAGGTTCGATCGGCTTCAGTTGGCAGCAGTAGCGAAGGAATCGCTTCGGTTCAGTTAACATCCAAGGGATCAATCGCTCGGGTCCAGTAACGTAGCTAGTGCAATCACTCGGGTTCAGTAAGCGAACGCCTCGCTTGGGTTGTGTTAGAGCCCAACGCCTCGCACACACGCGCGTACATGTACGAGAGAAACGCGCAAACCTCCGTGCATCGCCCGGCCCCGACCACCCACCGTAACTAAGGACTCCCCGAAATTTTCCTCGCCCTCGCTTCTACCACGATTTTTTCCGTCATGGACGGCCCAAAGAATGTCATGCAGGTGCGTCCCCGGCCCGCCCAGGATGAAAAGCCCATTTTCTGTCATGATTTTTTGTCATAGAAGTAGGAGCCCACCACATCTATGATGATATGTGGTTTTGTCACAATTATCATCATAGAAGTGTCATAAGCATGACATAATTTTTTTTCATTCAGGCCATAATGTCACGGATGTGTCTTTTTTTTTGTAGTGAAAGCCAGCGATCACGACCCTCCTCACTTTGTCCACACCTCCCCTCGTGGTCGGACGCTTCTTCTTCTATATGTCGATGCCATGATCATCACCGGCTATGACTCTCCGTTCATTGATTTTGTGAATAAGCGTCTTAGTGACAACTTCTTGATGTCAGATCTGGGTCCACTTTGATATTTCCTTGGTCTTGAGGTGTCTTCTACGCCTGAGGGCACTCTTCTCTCCCAAGAGAAATATATTCAGGAGCTTTTTGCTCGTGCTTGTCTTTCTGATGAGCGCACCATGGACACTCTCATGGAGCTTGGAGTTCACCTTCGGCCCACTGATGGTGAGCCTCTTAAGGACCCTAGCCGATATCGTCACCTTGGTGGGAGCCTTGTCTACCTTGGCATCACACGTCCTGACATCTCTCATGCTTTCCACATTTTGAGCTAGTTTGTTTCTACTCCTACTCAGCTTCACTACTCCCACCTGCTTCGGGTTCTGCGCTATATTCGTGGAACCTCCTCTAGCTGCCTATTCTTTCCTTGTTCGAGTTCCTTGGAGCTCCAAGCGTATTCTGACGCCACGTGGGCTAGTGATCATGATGATCGTCGATCCCTTTCAGCCTACTGTGTTTTTCTTGGTTCCTCTTTGATTGCCTGGAAGACTAAGAAACAGACAGTGGTTTCCCCTTCGAGTGCCGAGGCTGAGTTGAGGGCTATGGCAACATTGACAGCTGAAGTCACTTGGTTGCAGTGGCTTCTTGATGATTTTGGGGTCTCTACTACTGAGCTGACTCCTCTTTCTTCGGACAGCACCGGCGCGATCAGCATTGCTCGTGATCCTGTGAATCATGAGCTCACGAAACACATTGGTGTGGATGCTTCTTACACGCGATCGCAGGTGCATGACCAAACTGTGGCTCTCCAGTTCGTGCCCTCCGAGCTCCAACTTGCAAATTTCTTCATGAAACATTCTGATAAGGTCCTTATCAGAATGATTTGTCGATTCAGTGCTACTGCTTTAGGCCTTATAGTTCATACAGAAACAGAGAACTGATTATTTTTCATGCAGAGAAACAGAGAGCAGGCATAGTCACTGGTACAGTGAGGTGCTATACAAATGGTTTTTAACCCCTTTCCGTGATGGCATTTTGAACCGTCGCCTAGTGAGTGACTGCGATAGGGGGGTCCTTCCCACACGACCCAGAAACCGTCGGGGATAGACCCTCCGGTCACACACGCTCGGCAAAATGAGGTCGTGTGCGACGGGCGAGCGATCAAATACGGTTATACATGCCCAATCGGTTCCGGTCATAAGTACATCCCACACAGTCAGTCCCAAACAAACGTTTCCGTTTGTTATGTACATTCCACACAGTCAATCCAAGGAATACGTTTCCGTTCTTATGTACATCCCACACAGTCAATCCAGAGAAAACGTTTCCGTTCGTATATATATCCCACACAGTCAATCCAGGGAAAACGTTTCCGTTCGTATATACATCCCACACAGTTTTATGTATAGCCTCGTGTGTGATAGGTGTAACTATCAGACACGCTCTGCCTCGGTTAACCGTTTGCTTTTATTCAACTACATCGCACACGATTTGATGAAGAAAACTGTATGACATTGGGCTATCCATCACAAGCACTTTTACTGCTAGAACCATTTGCAAAGTACCATGACCCATTTAGCAGGTTTATTAGTTTACAATTAATAATTCCAGTATTACACAAATTCACATTTCATATCGAACAGCTGTTTACCAATTTCATATCAGGCACATAAATATATTTTAACATCACAGTACGATAGCTACCTGAAAACATCACAGTACAGCATATAGCCAGTTCACCTTCATAAGAACAATATTAGAACAATATATTCATTTCCCTAATCTAGATCATCCAGGCTCGTCTTATCCACCTCTGCTTTCAGTTCAGTAAGAACCTGTTTTGCACTGGCCAACTGGGAAAGTGCCTCCTCCTTCGCCAACACCATCTTAACAAAGTCTAATTTAAAAAATCTGAGCTCATTCTCCATCTTCCTCTTTTTATCCCGCATCTTCAAATATTCTTCATCGTTCACAACACTTTCTCTAAGCCTTCCTCTGTTCTCTTCCTCATACATGCTCCAGAGCTTTGCTAGGCACATCTTCAAAGACTGTGGCCACTTTTGATCAACCCACTCCAGGTAAGAACACTTCTGTTCATCCTATAATATTTAAAACTATATCAGTAACAATTGTAGGGGAAATGGGTTTCTAGCAACATAGAAAATCACCAAATACATATTTTGAAAAACTGAAGAAACAGGTTAATTATGACATATCTTCTCAAAATGATCAATGTGCAAATGAATTAATTGCTACTGAGACAACAACCAAATTCTGAAACATCAGAAGCTATAATTAACTACAACAACACTACAAGTTCTTAGTCATGTACTATAAATAACAAATTGAACATTTTATGAGGAAGCTAAATATAACTGCAACAGCATAGCGACAGTGTTTGGATGACAGCAAATTGATACTAACAGGTGTGTACATGCACAAATTTAGTAACATAGAACTAATAGCATTAAGGCCATCCACTATGTATGCCAAAACCGGTGTAAAGACAACTGTTGCTACATTTGGCACCGGTGCCCTGCACTGGCGAGCCGATGCATCGGGAAAAAATCAGGGACCCGGACTCCGGAGCACCTAGTTGCTCCGATGCCTAGTTCCTTCGTGCCATAAAGATTTAGTATTTTACTGCTTGGCTGCTCGGATGTGTGGACCAAAGTTGGCTGCACAAACTGCTGAAGCGGTGCCAAATAATTTTCTAATGGCACTGCTGATGAGATGGCAACATTTTTAGATACTAGGTACAAACTGTGACACTGTCTTAACATCCAGAATAACATAGCACAGTGACAGTGTCTGAATCACATCTAACAAATTATTTGTAACAACGAAAGTGGGGCTAACCTTCTCTACACATGCCAAAAACTTTCTCCCACTATCCATAGATTCAAACGCTACTAGCTTCACGCATGGAGATTGATGGTGACAACGAGCAGGCAGATCTTCAGCCACCCCGCTCCATTCGTTGCAACTGATGGTCTTAGGGAGCTACAAGAGGAAGAAATGACTCAAATCGACTGCCGGGTTAACATCTGTCATTCCAAGTCATAACCCGAGAGAGAGAAGAGAGGCCTACCCGGGTGCTGAAAAATTCGTCGTCGTCGGAGGAACCGTTGGAGAGGTCATTGAAGAAGACCATGGCGACCCAGCGGTAGGATGCGAGACGGCGAGAGCGAGGAAGCAAGCGAGGAAGCGTCTATAGCTTCGGAAGGAAGGAAGGAAGGAGGAAACAGGGGAAATGTGACTTGTGGTCGGGGAGAAAAGGGGGTGGGGAGGGGGGGGGGCGGGGGTAGATATTTCGGTGGTAGGCCAAAAAATTTGAAATGTGGAGGGAAACTTTGCGCGCGGTGCCACCGGACACCATTCACTTTGAACGATGTGTGCATCGCAAATGATTCTTCTGCTTTACGCGCATGGGATGAGTTTGATAATTCAAATTTTGATGGAAATTTCCCTGGGTACTGTCCTCATCCACGTCATTGCATAATTTAACATCGCTTGATAATTTGGGCACACAAAAGAGCGTACACCGCACAGACCACACTTACTGAATCGAGCAATTTTTGTAATTAAACAGAGCCAGTTGACCTGAACACTGCTCTAACAAAAGACCAGCATTAAAAACAAAGCCTAAGTACGCATAATTTTAAGAAAGCCGCCGCCGCGCCGGCCTATGCATCTCCGGTGTGAGATGAGACGTCGATGACTTGTCCTCGCGACATGCCACCGTTGGTGGACTCCGCGTCCCCCCTGCTGAAGTCGACCGTGTCCTCGTCCTCGGCGCCGCCCTCAAGGTTGTAGTACTCGTAGTAGTGGCTGCGCCAGAGCTCGCGTTGGTACTCCACCGCCGATTCCTCGACGGACAGACTCTTCTCTACCTTGACCTCGGCCACGCGCAACTCCTCCTCCCGGCGCTCCTCGATCTCCGCCGCCTCCTGCATCTCCAGCTCCCGCTCGGCGATCTCATGAGGAAGCAGGTGCTCCATGGCCACCGCCACCTTTTCGGAGGTGGGTTGCATGCTGGATTCCGAGGTGGCCTGGAATATCTTGGCGTGTGCGTCCTCGATCTTGGCGTGGATGGCCTCGACCCGGGCCAGGGCGACATTGATGACACGGACGACAGCTCGAGCACTCTCGGCGTTTGCAGCCGCTGTCGCAACAGCTGCTGCAGCCGTCTCGGCTGCTGCAGCTGCCCTATCGGCTCCCGCAGACGCCCTCTGTCGGTGGAAACGACACCTATGGGATCACGGGGCGTGGTTCCCTTTTGCTACGGTTGGCGGGCGCGGAGCTGTGCAAAGAGCGGGTCGAGAAGATGAATGCGGGGGGTTTACCCAGGTTCGGGCCGCAAAGGTGCATAATACCCTACTCCTGCTTTGGTGTATATTTGAGTGTTCTTGAGTTCTTGAACTAGCTACCGGGGGATAACTTGTCCAAAAGATCCAAATCCTTCTCCTGGACGCCTCGGGCCTCCTTTTATAGGCAAAAGGGGTCGCCACAGTGGCACACAGGAGGTGGAAAGGTGTACAGTGGATGAGTCTATCCTTGGGCGCTGCGGGACAAAACGCATTAAATGCGCTGCCGACGTGCCCTTCTTGCTTTATTGGGGACGGCGAGGAAGCTCGTCCCAGCTGTCGCCGCTTCGCCTGGCCTCGACGCGCGTCTAGGCCAACGAGGCGTGTGGCGCCATGTAGGTAGGCAGGTAGCTGAGCTGGCGCGGTGGCAGGGCCTTCACGAAGGTCTGCATGCCACCACGCAGGTGCTTGCTGGGTTGGTGTAGAGGCCGCTCATCGCCACGCAGGTGCTTGTCCAGCTGGTTGAGCTAGCAGCTGCTTGGGGACGGCGGTGGAGTCTTGGCAGGCGCAGGCCTGGCTGTGGCCCCGCTGATGCCCCCGGCAAGGGTCTTGCCAGGGGCCCGGCAAGGGTCTTGCCGTGGCGCCGCGGTCGTCCCCGGCAAGGTGCTTGCCGGGGGTCTTGTGGATTTCCTCGGCTAGGATCCTGCCGAGGGTCGTCGTCTTCGGGTCCTCATCTGATCTTGTGTATCTATGATCTTTACAAAGATCTGCATGCCGCCATGGAGGTGCCTCCTGAGCCTTGGTCCCAATGTGGTTTGATAACATTAGAAACCTCGGGCTCAAGGAAGGCGCGCTCTACTGGCGTCAGGCAAGTTGCCCCGGCAAAGCTCTTGCCGGGGCTGCAGAGGCCGCCCCGGCAAAGGTCTTGCCGGGGGGGTCCACCTCGCCCTCTTGCTCTTTGTGTTTCTAGTCTCGGCGTTGCTTTGGTTGTCTTGTGCTTCGGCTTCCGTCCGGCTTCCCTCCTCTGTCCTGCTAAGTGTGGCCGCGGCACGTGGCTCTGACTGCCCGTGCACAAGTAAAGGGGTCAAAAGGAGAGCCCTACTTTTGTACACCGACAGGAGCCCCCGGGCCTGGGCCATACATAAGGGCGACGTGTTGTTGGGCTAGGCCCAGAACGGTGCGCGGGCAGGCGGGGCGGATTTTTACCGTAGTAACTGCTTCGTCCGCTGCGCTTCCCCACGACCCGCGTTGAATGCGCGATGTGGCGGGTCATGCGTGACGTGGGGGTCACGCGTGGGGCGGTTCCCGCACGCATGCGTCACAATGTAGTAAATGGCAAAGAGGCGGCCCGCGTCCTCCCCATAAAAAAGGAATAACCGCAGGCGCGCCGTTCATTTACCTTCTGCGCCTTCCCCAATCTTGGAACCGCCGTTCCTCTCCCTTTCCCAAGCTCTTGCTCTTGTCCACCGCCACCGCGCCTCCATTGCTCCCATTTCCTCGTCACCCCCGGCCCCCGGCTTATTCCTCAGCCGTCATGGCACCCAAGACCAGCAAGGGCAAGGGAGTGGCCGAAGATGTCGGGAAGAAGGAGGTGACGGAGAGCGAGATGGCGACGCTTCGGACGGAGGTTGCCCTCTTTCCTCCGACGGTTGATGCGGTCCACCTCAGGGACTATTTCAGGCCCCTGTGGGGGGCGAAGACGGAGAGGGAGACGACGGGGCATCCGGCCACGCGCATCATCCCCGCCGATTTTGCCAAGGCTGGTCCAAATCGGTACCCCTTTTTCGTCGACTATTTCTCCTGTGGCCTTTGTCCCCCTTTCTCTGATTTTTTCAATGATGTCATGCACACCTATGGCCTTCATCTCCTTGATTTCACGCCGAACGCCGTGGCGTGCATGGCCCTCTTTTCCCACCTTTGCGAGGGCTTCGCCGGAGTGCTCCCCAACACGGCGCTCTTCCGCCACTACTTCTATCCCTGAATCCAGCCGGGGGGCGCCATCTCCGGTTGCGTCACTTGGATCCCTAGGACCAAGGAGAAAAGCACGTATCCGGAGGGCGCCCAGAAGGAGAGGTGGGAAGAATGGCGGGGTCGGTGGCTATAGATTGAGGAGGAGGATCCTCAGGAGTTTTGTCGGGTTCGTCGGAGCCTGCCAGTTCATCGTGAGGAGTGGAGTGATCTCGATGCCGACGACAAGAAGCTCACGATTGCCACCACCAGAATCCATCGCCTCGCCAAGGCCGGGCTCACCCTTGAGATGATTAGGGCAGATTTTATCCGTCACCGAATCGCCCCACTTCATAACAAGGGGAGGCCGACCTGGCTCTTTAAGAACGTGGCCGACATCATGAGGCTCCGCACCGGCTTGAAGCATAACTTTACGGTGATGGGGCATGCCCATTTCTATCAGAGGATTTTCCAGCTTGACGTGTTCAGCGACGGCAGGGCCGAGAGAACCGGCAGGGCCGCGAAGGCCGGCAAGGTTGTCAAAGGGCCACTGTTTGGGTTGCCGGCGGGAGTGGTCCCGCTGAGCAACAACTCCCGGCGGTCCGACATCATTGCCATGATGCCGGACTTCAACGCGCACGGCCTCGTCCCAAATTGGGTTGAGCCAGAGGCGGAGCGGGTGCAGGAGTTCTTCGACGGCCTGTCGGAGAGGTATGTCCATGACGAGCCGCTGCTTATCCGGGATACCACCAAGGAAGAGCTAGACTACATCGCCGCCAGGGCGGCGGTGGGCGAGGTCCGCCGAGGAGGCCAGCAGCGCCGACCCCGGATCCCTCCTTATTGAGGACGTGGTCGAGGAGTCGACTAAGAAGGAGGCCGAGGCCGATGATCCACCGGCCGCAGGGAGGAGACGGGTCTTGCGCCGGGCTGCCTCTGGCGAGCCGGTTCGGCCCCGCAAGGATGTGCAGCGGCTAGGGGCCCAGGAGGAGTCCGTGCGTCAGACGAGGGCCGCGGCAGCGAAGAAGGCGGTCGCGAAGAAGAAGGCGGCCGCCTCTCCTTCACCCAAGCGCCGCCGGACTTCGTCCCCTTATCCTCCTCCAGCAGACGTCGGCCTGGAGGCCGACTTCGACTTTGGGTCTCTTAGCCCGAGGAGGAAGAGGAAGGCAGCAGAAGACGAGGTGGAAGACGAGTAAGTATCCCGTCTTCCTGTTATTTCCGTTTCCTCTGATCGCGGCACTTTTCTTGACCTTGTTTTTTTTTCTTTGCAGGGATGTGGAGACACTGGCCCAAAGGGCGAAGAGGGCCAGGGCCTCAACGGGCGGCCAGCCCCCGGCGGGTACCTTGAGCATGCCGCTGGTGGTGGTGAGCAGCCCGGACAGTAGCCCCCGGCGCAGCCCCCAGCGTAAGTTCACCACTCGTCCCCCGCCAACGCGTGTCAGGGCATGATCTTTCGGTGTTGACCTTGTCGTGGTTGCAGGAGGAGGACAGCAGCAGGAGGGGCCACTGAGGGCCACCCCCGAAACGCCGCCCCCATCAACCACGCCGCCCCGAGGGGCGTCCCTGGCAAGGCCACCGAGCGTCGAGTCCACGCGCACGGAGGGGGAAGAAGCAAAACTGGGTGCTGGTGGCTTCGTCTCGGCGCCATATGTTGGCGGGAAAGGGGCTACTTCTTCACAGCCTGGCACGGGTAAGGAATTTGTCCATGTTGTTGTTTTTTTTTTCTTGGTCTTGGCCTTGCCTCATTTCCCTTCTTGGTATTCAGATCCCTCCTCGGCGGACCGGGAAGATGTGGACACCGTCATCGAGGAAGTCGCCAAGGATGCCGCGGCGGAAGCTGACAAGATCACCGCCGAGGAGGCCGCCAAGGGCGCCGCCGAGGATGCCGCCAAGGGGCCCGCCGGGGAGACCAGCAAGGCCACTGCTGAGGAGGCCGGCAAGGCTGCTGCCGAGGAGGAGGTCGCCACTGACCAACCATCTTCCCCTCTAGCCCCCACTCCGGGCAGATATCTGAAGCTGGGTGATGGGTTGTTCGTCCACCTCCCCGGAACGGCAAGCAGGAGGGCGCCAGCTGAGGGGGAGGTGTTTGATGATGAAGCTTTTGCCGCCGCCGGGTTCAAGGTCGTGGACGGACCGAGCGCGGGCGGCGGTGGCTCCCAGGAAGAGCAGCTTCTCCAGGCTATGCGCGCCAACTTCCTGAAGCTCCAGGCGCTTCACCGCGCCCGTCTGGACAAGGTGAGCGCCAGGTCAGCGGCCGTGGACCGGGCCGAGGAGGAGTTCCAGGACCGCGTTGCCCAGACGAAAGCCTAGTTCCATGAGTCCTGGCAAGAGCTGAAGAGCGCCCAAGCCCAGTTGGCGGAGCAGAAGGTGGAGATCTTGCTGGAGAAGGCCGACGTGGAGAAGGCCCGGGAGGCGGCAAAGGAAGAGGCCGCCAAGGTTGAAGCCGCGCAGCTGCAGCGGCAGGCCGCCTTGGATTCCCAGGAGGAGGACCTGGTCAAACGCGAGGCAGACAACATTGCCAAACTCCGCGCCAAGGACAAAGAGGTCGGCAAGCTCGTCGAGCAGCGGACCCAAGAGCTGGAGCAGAGGCACAAGGAGGCACTCGATGCTCAGGCTTTGGTCTACGCCGCCAAGGTGAAAGAGCTGGAGGCGGAGCGGAACGAGCTGAAGGAGAAAGAGCTGGCGCTGGCGAAGGAGAAGGACACGCTCAACAGTGCCTTGTCAGAAGCGCAGGACGCAGTCCTCAACAAGGCTGAGCTCCTCTCCAAGGCCAACGATTCCATCAAGGGCCTGAAGCTGAAGCTGGACGACCTGGGGGGGATGCTTACAGATGCAAAAGCCCGCGAGGAGAACCTGAGCAAGGCCCTGGAGGCCGAGAAGCAGGAGAGGAAGAACGACGCCGCCACTCACAAGGATTATGTGAACGGCGAGACCCTCTGGGTTGGCCGCCTCGCCAACGTCGCTGGCAGGATCACCACGCAGCTGGCTACCATGGGGATGTCGAACGTGAGGTACGCCCCGGAGCCGAACGTGAGTCCCAATGCCAAGCTGACGCTGTTCTTCAAGGGCATTCTTAGAGCTCTGGAGCAGCTCCGCCTCAACAGAGCGGCTTCTCTGGCCACTGAGGCCCGGAAGCTTTGCCGGGGCGCCATGACCAAGGTCCTCACCAAGGTGGCGTACTGGAATCCCAACCTTGACTTCGATGCTGCGCTGGAGAGCTTGCCGGAGGATGCTGACCTCGCGGCGCTCAAGGAGCGTATTGAGCCCATCATCAGCCGCATCGATGGAATTCAGAGGGTGGAGGGCCAGCGCCGGGATTAGGCACCCCGTTTTTCATCGCCGCTGCAGGTTCATGACCAAGACAATTTCTATCTTTAGTTAGAACCGCGGCAACAATTGATGTAATATAACTCTGCAGTATTTTTAAAACGATGCATGTTATTTTCCTGTTTGATCTTTCCTTGTATGTACACACCCTACGCTTAGTTGGATAGGTTTGCCGGCACGTAAACCCAGGCCGCGGTGCCTTGAGGACGGATCCCCAATAGCCTGCCGGGTGTGCTTGCTGCCAGGCGAACCACCTTACCGCTCTCAACGCGGCCGCTCGAACTGTCGAGCTTAACTCGAGTCAGAATCGAGAGCGTTGCCAATTGCGGAAGGCTACCCTACCGCTCTCGACGCGGCCGCTCGAACTGTTGGGCGGACTCGAAACAGGACAAGGGCATTGCCAATAGCGGAAGAGTTCCCTTGCGTGCAGGTTCTCCATACAAGGAGCAAAATCTTTCGAGGAAGGATAACTTAGGTAAACGAAAATACTTGGGATTTCGCGTGACTTAACTTTTTACGATGACGCAGACGGTTGTCGCGGCTGCAGATGGCACTAGGGTGCGTCCGATCGACGTGCCCTCTCTTCCAGCGTCACCTTCGTCGGGAAAGATCGATACGTTGGCCTCTCAACCAGATTTTCACAGCTTGCGCCCCCTACCTGGCGCGCCAAAGATGTCGGTGGAAACGACACCTATGGGATCACGGGGCGCAGATCCCTTTTGCTACGGTTGGCGGGCGCGGAGCTGTGCAAAGAGCGGGTCGAGAAGATGAACGCGGGGGGTTTACCCAGGTTCGGGCCGCAAAGGTGCGTAATACCCTACTCCTGCTTTGGTGTATATTTGAGTGTTCTTGAGTTCTTGAACTAGCTACCGGGGGATAACTTGTCCAAAAGATCCGAATCCTTCTCCTGGACGCCTCGGGCCTCCTTTTATAGGCAAAAGGGGTCGCCACAGTGGCACACAGGAGGTGGAAAGGTGTACAGTGGATGAGTCTATCCTTGGGCGCTGCGGGACAAAACGCATTAAATGCGCTGCCGACGTGCCCTTCTTGCTTTATTGGGGATGGCGAGGAAGCTTGTCCCAGCTGTCACCGCTTCGCCTGGCCTCGATGCGCGTCCAGGCCAACGAGGCTTGTGGCGCCATGTAGGTAGGCAGGTAGCTGAGCTGGCGTGGTGGCAGGGCCTTCACGAAGGTCTGCATGCCACCACGCAGGTGCTTGCTGGGTTGGTGTAGAGGCCGCTCGTCGCCACGCAGGTGCCTGTCCAGCTGGTTGAGCTAGCAGCTGCTTGGGGACGGCGATGGAGTCTTGGCAGGTGCGGGCCTGGCTGTGGCCCTGCTGATGCCCCCGGCAAGGGTCTTGCCATGGCGCCGCGGTCGTCCCTGGCAAGGTGCTTGCCGGGGGTCTTGTGGATTTCCTCGGCAAGGATCCTACCGAGGGTCGTCGTCTTCGGGTCCTCATCTGATCTTGTGTATCTATGATCTTTACAAAGATCTGCATGCCGCCATGGAGGTGCCTCCTGTGCCTTGGTCCCAATGTGGTTTGATGACATTAGAAACCTCGGGCTCAAGGAAGGCGCGCTCTACTGGCGTCAGGCAAGTTGCCCCGGCAAAGCTCTTGCCGGGGCTACGGAGGCCACCCCGGCAAGGGTCTTGCCGGGGGGGGGGGGGGGTCCACCTCGCCCTCTTGCTCTTTGTGTTTCTGGTCTCGGCATTGCTTTGGTTGTCTTGTGCTTCGGCTTCCCTCCGGCTTCCCTCCTCTGTCCTACTAAGTGTGGCCGCGGCGCGTGGCTCTGACTGCCCGTGCACAAGTAAAGGGGTCAAAAGGAGAGCCCCTACTTTTGTACACCGACACCCTCTCAGCGGATGCGGCCGCGCTCAATGCGGATGCGGCGGCACTCTCGGCGTAGGCAGCCACGCTCTCAGCGCAGGCGGCGGCGCTCGGGGAGGACGCAGCCACCGTGCGGGCCCTCACGAAGTGTTTCCACGGCGTCATCTTTGCAAGAAGGGGTCGCAGGAATGGGGATCGAGATTCGTGGATTCGGGGGTTGCCGGCACTGGAGCAGACGAGCCGGCGAAGCTTAAGGAGGAAGACTTAAATAGACCCACAAATTTTCATCGCAAATAGTTCCTACAAAAAAAACTATGTGTGATGTTGTTGATATTTTATATTAGCTGTGAAAGACGAATTTGGAGTAAAGTGGCAACGGATGGTGTTTTAAATGTATGAGAAAATTTGTAGTATTAATACAACTGTCATGTCAAAAATTGTAAAATTTCTGGGGTCATTTGACCTTTTAAGACATTTTAAGTGATTTTCTAGCCATTTAATGACCGTAATTCAAATTTGAACTACATCTACATGCAATGGCTAACCATAACGGTTTGAAAAATCATATTTGTGTACTTGTGTGCGAGTTAATTCCGTCTGTAGTAAATTGGAAGGAATTGTCAAACATATTGATGTCACGGTCTAGACACATGCATGGAGTGCCATGGCATTTAAATTCCAAAAAATTAAAAAAATATCAGAAACACATGAAACCTTGCTTGATGTAATGTCATGCCACCAAAATGATGTGGTAAAAATTTTGGCATGTTTGACGAAAGTTAGGAGACACACCCCTCACAAACCGGAGCAACTCACTAGAAGGCCCGTGGTTCCGAGAGGGAACAATGCATGTTTGATGACGAACGGAAGATAACTTCCTCTTAGGGCCTTAAATTTTTTTCTACATTTAACGTGCACTAATACAACTGTCATGTGAAAAATTGAAAAATTCTAGTGGTCATTTGACCTTTTAAAGACATCTAAGTGATTTTCTAGCCATTTAATGACCGTAATTCAAATTTGAACTACATCTACATGCAACGGCTAACCATAACGGTTTGAAAAATCATGTTTTTGTATACTTGTGTGTGAGTTAATTCCATGTGCAGTAAATTGAAGGAATTTTCAAACATATTGGTGTCACGGCCTGGACACATGCATGGAGTGCCATGCCATTTAAATTCCAAAAAATTAAAAAATGATCAGAAACACATGAAACCTTGCTTGACGTAATGTCATGCCACCAAGATGATGTGGTAAAAAAATTGGCCTGTTTGACGAAAGTTTGGACAGACATCCCTCACAAACCGGAGCAACTCACTAGAAGGCTCGTGCTTTCGAGAGGGAACAATGCATGTTTGATGACGAATCGACGATAGCTTCCTCTTATGGGCTTCAAAAATTTTCTACAGTTAACGTGCACTAATACAACTGTCATGTAAAAATTTGGAAAATTTTAAGGGTCATTTGACCTTTTTAAGACATTTAAGTGATTTTCTATCCATTTAATGACCGTAATTCAAATTTGAATTACATCTACATGCAACGGCTAGCCATAACGGTTTGAAAAATTATATTTTTGTGTACTTGTGTGCGAGTTAATTCCATGTGCAGTAAATTGGAAGGAATTTTCAAATATATTGGTGTCACGCCCTGGACACATGCATGGAGTGCCATGCCATTTAAATTCCAAAAAATAAAAAAATTATCAGAAACACGTGAAACCTTGCTTGACGTAATGTCATGCCACCAAGATGATGTGGTAAAAAAATTGGCCTGTTTGACGAAAGTTTGGACACACACCCCTCATAAACCGGAGCAACTCACTAGAAGGCTCGTGGTTTCGAGAGGGAACAATGCATGTTTGATGACGAATCGACGATAGTTTCCTCTTATGGGCTTCAAAAAATTTCTATAGTTAACGTGCACTAATACAACGGTCATGTTAAAATTTGGAAAATTTCAGGGGTCATTTGACCTTTTTAAGACATTTAAGTGATTTTCTAGCCATCTAATGACCGTAATCCAAATATGAACTACATCTACATGAAGCGGCTAATCATAACGGTTTGAAAAAAATATTTTTGTACTTGTGTGCGAGTTAATTCCATGTGCAGTAAATTAGAACAAAGTTTCAAACATATTGATGTCACGGCTTGGACACATGCATGGAGTGCCATGGCATTTAAATGCCAAAAAATTAAAAAATGATCATACGATGTAAATATCTGTTGTTCAAAAAAGAAAATGTAAAGATCTGGCAAGACAACCGGGGCCCACACGATTGACACTGGTTATTAATGAGACACGGTTCTGTATTGGAAACCGTCAGCTATTAAGTTCACACACGGCTTTTGCTGCGGGAATCGTGTGTAATTCAAACTACAGTACTCGTAAATTCCGGCGACTGGCGTGTGTACTGTTCCCATCGATCTAGATTCCGGCCGCCAATAAATACTACCTTCCTCACGTCATCCCGCCTGCATTCTCATCTACATCCTCCCCTCGCTCGCCCCCCCTCTCTCTCTCAAATCTCTGACATGGCGCCGCTGATCTGCCCACGCGCCGACAAGGAGGCGCCGCCCCCCGAGGACGCTCAGTCCAAGAGCAGCGACGAGGGGGACCCCTACGCGCCGCCGGACGAGGTTGCGCCGGACCCCCCAACTTTGGAGTGGTTTTGGGGCCAGTACAATCTTTGTCTGTGGAAGTCGCTGCCGCCGGCTAAGAAAGCCAGGCAAGTGGCATTCAAGAAGGAGATGGCGGAGGAGGAAGCCAGGTACCAGGCGGCCTGTGAAGCCCGTGATGCCGCCTGGAAAAAGGAGGCGGTGGAGCTTTGGGGGCGGGCGCGTCATCGTGCGGAGGAGGTGTACGAAGACGGGTACTTCGCGAGGAAGGTCAAAGGCGCTAGGCGCCTCATCGCTGCGTGGAGGTGGGCCGATAAGCTCCAGCGTGCCACCGACGAGTAACTCCGGTGGGCGCCCAACGAAATGGCAAGATCGTTCGCGCTCGTGCGCCAGCAAGAGGCAGATCGTTATGTCAAGCGCTGCGAGGCAGAGGAGGCGGAGTACTGCCTCCGCGCTGGGAAGACGCCGCGCACCAGGGAGCTGCTGGCGAGGGGCTGCCGAAATACTGCCCCTAGGAGGGATTATTAGTTTTAGTATTGTTAGTTTTCAATTTTATGCATTGTACCTAGTAGTTAAGTATCATCACGTATATGTGATGATATTATATATATTCTGTGATGAACTAATGAACAATTAATATATATTATGAATTTCATTTTCTATCTATTTTCGTACACTAATTTGTATCTGGCTGTTATCATCCACTTATACAGAATGGAAAGCATATACACACATATTGAAACAGAACATATAAGAACGGAAAACAGAGTACACACATTAAAACAGAGCAATATTATGATTGCTGTGAATACATAGTGATCCAAGTCGAAAGGACTCAACAAAATAAAACGCGTCCATGAGACCATGACCAGCAGCCCTTGCCTACGGTAGCTCTTGGCTCTGCCTGAACTCGTGCAGGCGTTCGTCCAAGCGGTCGACACGCTCGCGGTACATCTGGAGCGCGATCTCGAGCTCCAAGTTGGCTATTTCATCGGAGATCGCTAGCTCGAGGATGCGACGGCCATGTTTCTCTACTGCGCCCATGTGGACACCTGGGCCAAGGAGGCGGTCAAGCCTAGCGACCAGCGCGTTGGCATCGAGCGGGCCGCGGACAAGGCGAACGGCGCGACCCATGCGAACGGCGCGGCGGGCGTCCGGTGCAAGTATGGCGCGGCTGGCCTCTGGTGCAAGTACGACACAGACGGCCTCTGCCCACTCCTGGCGAGGAATGGGGGTACTGACGGGACGTGTACCCAGTTGCGACGCCCTGTCGACATCAGGCAAGCGCCGATGGATCCTCTCTTGCTGTGCAGCGCGCCGCACCTCTCGCTCTGCGGCGCTCCAACGGTCTCGCTGTGCGGCGAGCCGCAGCCTATCAGCGCGGACGCGCCTAGCTTGCTCTATGGCGCGCCATCGATCATGTTGTGCGGCGAGCTGCAGCCTCTCGGCGCTGACATGCCTATCTTGATCCGTGGCGCTGAAGCGCCATGCGCCAAGGGTCTGCTCAACCCTGACGATGACGCGCATCACGGCGTCATCCATCGCGTTGCCGGGGAGCGCCTCGGCTGGCTCTGGCGCCTTCTCGTTTTCCTCGCCAAGGAGGTTGATGGCAGAGGCGGCGCTTTGGTGGGTTCATGCTTGGAAAAGGTGGATGTGCTACAGGCTGCACTTGTTGCCTCCGTGCGTCGTGTGCCACCTAGGTTTATGCGCAATATCGCTGGGTGGCAGTGAGAAACCGGTGAGGAAATGGCGGGAAACGGTGGCGTGTTCACAAAATACCATCAATTAATGGAAACTTTAGCATAGAAGGAACATCGAGCTAGCACGACGCGTGCAGGCACATTGCTCGCCCAAGGCTATGATCCATATACTTGTGTGCCCAACAGAGCACACTATTCATAGTAAAGAATATTGTTCTGTTTATCCTATTAGAGAAGTGGCGGCAAGCGTCACAAGAAGTAGATGATGATCAGATGATCATTTATCCTAGTTAATTATGCATGTAATAGTTTACTTTGGTGTGTGGAAATGTCATGTGCTAGCCACCTATGTAATTGGATGTTTGCCGCATATCACACACATCTTGTTTATGTGAAATGTTTCTGTTCTCTTGGCTCAACACAAACAGTTTATCGGAATGAAGTGTATGCCCTCCATTGCACACACCTTCATCTGGCTGAACCATTCCTGTTGCATTGCCTAATCGAAAATAGTTCATCCGAGTGAACCATATGACGTATATCACACACACCTTGATCTGGCTGACCATTTCTTTTGTGTTGACTAATCACAAACAGTTCATCCGAGTGAACTGTATGCCGTGTATCGCACACACCTTCATCTGGCTGCCCGTTTCTGTTGTTCCACCTCATCACAAACAGTTTATCCGAGTGAACTATATGCTATATATCGCACACGCCTCCATCTGGCTACCCGTTTCTTTTGTTCTGCCTCATCACAAATAGTTCATTGAACTGAACTGTATGCCCGCAACGCACACGCAACTAAATTCTGAACCGTGTTTGATGTATCCGCCATCACAAACGTTTTGCATCTTTTTTGACATTTTTTACATCATTGTTTGCGATTAATGCATCACACATAGTTTCGTCGAAGGGTCTCTGATCGTAGTGTCGCGTTAGTAGCATCCTGCAGTAGTGAGTACAACCAACATTCTTAGTCTCTCAAAAGGATCTGGCAGTTTATCATGCAGGAACTTAACATCACACACATAGCAGCAGTGCATACATGCATAAAATTCAGTTAAAACGTGGAGCTTTGTATGGATTGGAAGAGGGGGATTACCTTGGTGTATTCTTCTTTAACAGAAGCAATCTTCCTTCTCTTGTCAATTGTTGTAGATTGTTGCAGATTCCTCCTCTTGGAACTTTTCCTTCTAGATTCTTGGTTGATGCCCGGGGTAGGCCTCTTGTCACAGTCCTTTCCGGCGGCAGGAATGGTGGGAGAAGGGATTGATGTGGTGGTGGGAAGAGTTGTGGCTACGGAGGTACATGGGTAACATGGCGGCGCTGGAGCGGCCATGGTAAAGGTAGATGATGGGGCAGCCGCGATGGAGGTAGACGGCGTGCCCATGCTAGTTAGATAGGTGGGTTCGATGTGGGCATTGTGGGATAACCTACATATTCCACATATCGGGGTGTACTGACCGTGGGTGTCCACGAACACGGAATAAACGGGCCTTTAAGCGGGCACCATGGGCGGCCCGTGTCCACCTGCAGCGTGACTCGCATTGGTGGCAGCCATGAGAGAACCAGGGCAGGGGGCTCCGGACTACGTGAACACCGTCACTCCGTGACAGAGCTCTGTACTCTAGTGTTTTTTGAGCGGCTTCTGGTTTGCGCTGCTATTTCGCTATCAATGATGAGTATCCAGCCCAGGCATCATTTCGCTATCAGTCGCGGATCATCTGCTTACACACCATCGTGCTTCGTCACTGTTCATCCTTATGTGCCTGTGGGTTCCCCTTCATTCAATCATCTTGGTGATAGAATCCTGAACCAGCAAGAGCTGGGGAGCTCACCGTGTGTCGTATGATGAAGCCTAAACCACCAGCACTGGAGGATTAAATTCTCACTAATGCATGCCTGCCACCTTATGATTCAGTCCACTGTTTGGCTCGAAAAGGATAGCCAGCCCTGTCAAGAAGAGAAGAAGAGAATGACAGACTCATGTCCAACATGGAGGCTGCTGAGCGGGTGACCACGCGGACGACCACGTCCCCATCGCCGGTGATCGAGCGAAGGACCACGTCCCCGTCGCCCATGATCGAGCGAAGGACCACGTCCCGCCGCAGGCGGCCGCGGCCCAGCACCCTGATCCATCGCCAGGGGCAGGATCTCCGGGGCCATCCTTCAGATCGGGCAAGGAAAAATGACAGACCCATTTCGACGAGATCGGGATCTCGGGAGTGCGGCAGGAGGCTGTTCTTCACCTTCATCATCCATCGAGGTGGACGACGATGAGAGATGATGATAATGATATCCTCGCCGGTCGGTACTTGGACGCAGACAAGCAGATCACAGAAGGTATGACCTTGATCATTGACATTTTCGAGGTTAATATCGTTCGCCAGATCATGCAGGTTTTGATGCAGGAGGATCCGATCGAGTTGATCAATCTGTCATCGGAGAGTTCGGAGGTACATGAACTGCGGGTTGGGGATCGGATTGGGGACGACGCACATTCCAAGGGTCAGAAATTCGGGGGCCATTTTTGGATCCTCGCAGAAAGTGACGATGAAGATGACGGGGATGTCATTGTAGAGCCAACAATGAAGCAAAACACTTTGCCGGTGATTGAAGCTATGCTTTCGTCAGATGACCATGGTAAACACCTCAAACAACAGAAAGATGCCGGCCAGAGTTCTTCGAAGACGGCCAAGACGAGACTGAAGCCATGGAGAGGGCCTATTCCAAAGGTATGCCGTGATCCGATTACTTTATTTGATTTTTTTTCCGGATACTTGGACTATTGTCACGAGAAAGAGGAAGAAGAAAGGCCGGACCTCGGCGCCGCCGGCGCCACCGATCGTCAGTTCAGGGCAGATCCGGGCGGCAGAGCCGAGCGTTTGAAACTTCTGCTGGGCCTCAATAGGCCAACAGCGGTGTCCGCGGTAGTGGGCCTCAACGCTCCTGGTATGTGGCCCAGGAGGAGGTCCAGGCTAGAGGCCCATTTGAGGCGTCCGTCGCACCAATGCATGTACAAGCGTTGGATCGATCGCCCCATGCACGATGTCCCGATCGGCTAGATCAGTCTAGGGTTCGTCCTTGTATCGCTGTGCCTGGCTTCCCATCGCTAGGGCAGGGACGGGCGGTGAGGGTATCTGCTCCTATGGCGGGACAAGGGTCCGATCCGGTGCCGCCGGTCAGAGCGGCGGCGCCGCCGCCGAGGACTAACCAGCAACACCAGGCGCCGCCGTAAGGCAGAGGTGCCGGTCTGCCTAGGAACCGCGACGTCAGGGTGGCAGCTACAGGCACTCCAGTTCAGGGGGGCGGGCAAGGCCAAGAAGGTGTTTTCGGCCGTGGTCAATACAGCAACAATGATGGCTATCAGAATCCTCCCCGCCGGCAGTGGGGGGATGATGGATATGATGCTTACGGAGCCGGCCGTCACCGGGGATCGTCATCTACCGGTGGCGGCCGCGGCTACACTTGGGTCGGTGATGGAGGGAACGGTCGCGGCTTCCATGGACCGCCCGGTAACTTCGTCGAGGGTGCGTCCGGACCTAACCAGCGGTTTCGTGGTGGGTTCCGCACCTACCATGGGGGCCGAGGAGGGGCAGACGACCTCCTCCACCACGGCCGCCACCGCCGCCGGTGATTTCATCCGATGCTGCGCCCACGGTGGCCGCACCACCTTTGGCGGCAACCGAGGCGGCTGTTGAGCAAACGGCTGCCCCTTCGGCGTCAGTTCTGTCGGGGGCCGCTTTGGACACTGTGCGCGCTCTCGCAGCGGTGAAGGTTTCGGTCACCAAGCAAGCGGGTACCAAGCATCGGGACTCTTCTTCGGACAAAGGGTCAGCTAAGTCAGACGGGGATAGAATCTCGAAGTGGGCACGAAAAAAAGAAAAGATGACTTTGTTACCGGTGTGGTGAGCCGGGACATTTTGTGGCAGAGTGCACTAAGGAGCTGTGTGACTACTGTCTTAAGCCGAAGCACATGACTGGAGAGTGCCCATTACTCCTTGGACCGAAGCCTGTCGTTACGATATATGGAGTTTGTTGTTCAGAGTTGATGTTTTTTGAGACACCTGAGGTTGAACAGAGAACACATCTTGTGGACACTTCCTTTCTGGGCACTGTTAAGGTCACGAATGGTACTATGTCTGAGGCACGGATTGTGGAACTGTTGCAAGAGCTTGCACCTGGCAGTTTCAGTTGGAACTTAGTCAGAATTGAGGATCAAACATACAAGGTAGAGTTTCCTTCGATGGAGGATCAAGTCCGTATTCTCAAGTTCGGCATGTGTAGAGTGCCTGGTACTAGCATTATTCTGGAATTTGATGAGTGGAAGCAGAAGGAGCCGCAGGGCACACCCCTGACTCAGGTTTGGGTCCGTTTTTCTGGAGCGCCTCCGAAGCCACTTAATAACTTTCTTATGACTTGGAGCCTGGGGTCTCTCATTGGCAAGACAGAGAAGGTTGATATGCCTTTCACTCGTGCTAATGGTGTGGCGAGGCTTCTTGTTAGTGTGGTTAACATTGAGTTTGTCCCAGACGTGGTCAAGTGGACTCATGCAGGGGTCACTTACGACCTTGATGTGGAGTTTGAGGACACACCTATGTTTCAGGAGGAGGATGGTCATCAGGACATGGACACAACGGAGGGGGATGATACAGCTGGTGGTAAGGACAAAGATACAGAGCATGGTTCTCAGGAGGTGCCGAAGGGGTCGGCGGCACAGTCCGGGCAGGCAGATGAGACGGCTAAGGGTGGCAAAGCATTGATGCCTATGAACACACTACGATTTGGGTCTTTTGGAGCATCTTCTGCCCCTAGCCGTTTATGGAGCCGCAGGGTTGAGTCAGAGGATCCGTCCGAGATGATGTTGCCTCTACTTCCGATGGCCGAGTGTTTTTCTTCGACGGTTGTTGCTATGGAGAAGCAATCGCTGGGGGCAGCCACTACAGTGGTGTCGCCCGGTACTACGAGGATGGAGACTGCAACGAGGCAGGAGGTCTTGGAGTTGGTCACCAACCCCGCAGACGATCGGATCCCGGAGAACTTCACGTCACCACCCCGTGGTAGGGGCGTTGAGGGGAGTGGCGGGCAGAAGGCCCGTGCTCCGCCGGCTCCTATGCACCATCCCGTTCCTATATAGGATACGACTCCACCCCCGCTGCATGCTGGGCGCATGGTTGTGCCGGCAATGGAGGCGACGATCATACCGACTGGAGGAGCCACGTCGGTAGCACCTTCTTCCACCTGGACGGGCGAGTGTGTTCTCCAAGACCAGCAGCCACGGGAGAGGACTACTGAGGAGGTTATTGCATTTGGTGGTATCATGGACCCGGTATTGGCTGGCAGGCGGGTCAGTAGCCGGATCCAGGAGCAGCCAGATGCGGAGGACTTGCAGTTAGGGCGTGCTATGAGGGCAGCCAAGCTTCGAGATGTCGAGGAAACTACAGGTATGTCGTTTAATAAGAGTTGTTCCATTTTGCATTTTCCTGAACATGAGATTATTAGTAAGGCAAATGACTTAGGAGTTTCACTTGGGTCTAATGGGAAAGAAATTGCTAAATATGTTAATGATTTACTAGACTTAGAAGCTGAGCGGGCAACTGAGATTATTCGTAACATTGTGGCCGTAAAACCTATGAATGAGGCTGACATTAACAATTTAGGGATTTCGGCTCTGGAGAGTTTTTGTAATGACCTCATGCCTACTTCAGAAGCTGAAGTTGAGGTAGAAGGGTCTGAGTCTGAGGGAAATATAGATTCTTTACCGATAGAAGGTAATAGTCAGGGTCAATCGGCTTTTGAGGATGTAGTGGTACAGGTGGATAAACCCAAACGTCCATGGAAACAGAAGGTTTACCCTACATCAGCCATTAGGAGGAGTGCTAGAGTTAAGCTTAAGAAAAAAATTCATGATGATCTATGAAAGGGATTTTTTGGAATAGCAGAGGTCTAGCAGACTTGGCTAAAAGAAGGTTCCTTGCAGAAACATCGATAGAGCAGAAACTAGACTTTATAACACTTCTCGAAAAAGGGAGAGATAATTTCACCTCACAATTCCTTGCAACTTTGTCAGGGGGAATTGATTTCGATTGGCACTGCTTACCTCCTAGAGGAAGATCCGGCGAGATTTTTTTGGGGGTTAAGTGTGAAACTCTAGAGGTGATCAATGTGGTCAGAGATGATTTTGCGGTTAAATTTCGGGTGAGGTCAAAAGTGGATGGATTCCGCTGGTCTCTCGTGGCTGTATATGGAGCAGCCCAACCCGAACTTAAGCCTGACTTCCTAGCAGATCTGGTTAGGATCTGTGGGGATGAAACACTACCAATCCTAGTTGGAGGAGATTTTAATATTATCAGGAGGAGAGACGAGAAAAATAATGACAATTTTGATGGGTGCTGGTCCATGATGTTCAACATGATTATTGGGAGTCTCAGTCTGAGAGAGATTGAACTCACCGGTAGGCAGTTTACATGGGCCAACACATTGCCTACTCCAACTTATGAGAAGTTGGATTGAGTACTCGCTAGTGTGGAATGGGAACAGAAATACCCGTTAGTTTTGGTACATGCGATGCAGAGGGCCATCTTAGACCACACCCCGCTGTTGATAGACTCGGGAGACGCAACACATATTGGCAACAAAAACCTTTTCTCTTTCGAACTAAGCTGGTTCGAAAAAGAGAACTTCATCGCGCTAGTAGCAAGAGAATGGGCGAAGCCTGTTAGTGGGAGAACTGCTATAGAACGTTGGCAAAACAAGATTAGACACCTAAGATAATTTTTCAGGGGTTGGGCCAGAAACGAAAGTGGGATTTACAAACAAGAAAAAGAAAGACTCATCCAATTGATCGATAGTTTGGATCTGAAAGCAGAATCGAATCTGCTAGATGTGTCGGAACAAGCCGCTAAGTCGGACGCTGAGCAAAGCTTGCGAGCTCTTCTTAGAGAAGAAGAATTGAAATGGGCCTTACGTGCTAAAGTTCTTAAGGTAGTCCAAGGGGATGGTAATATGCAATTTTTCCACATGATTGCGAATGGTAAACATAGAAAAAAGAAAATCATCCAGCTTGAACAGGACGAAGGAACCATAGTGGGGCATGAGAACCTCAAGTCATATATCTCGAACTATTACAAACAACTATTCGGGCCGCCAGTGGATAATGCGGTGTCCCTGGATGAGTGTGTTGTTGGGGATATTTCTCAACTCCGATCAGATGAAAATGAGATTTTGTTTGCACCATTTACTGAGAAAGAGGTTTTCGATGCAGTATCACAAATGAAACCGAATAAAGCACCGAGACCAGATGGGTTCCCTGCGGAATTCTATAAGAAATGTTGGCATATTATAAAGGAGGATCTTATGCCTATGTTTCACGACTTCTTTAATGGTCACCTGGAACTATTTCATCTTAACTTTGGTATGATAACGTTGTTGCCAAAGAAAGAAGAAGCAGTTCAGGCCAATATGTCTTTTAAATGTGAGTTTCAAAATATTCACGAAAGTGGGTACTAATAGACTGACACGGATCGCACATTCTGTGGTGCAACCGAGCCAGACGGCTTTCCTGCCAGGAAGACATATCCTAGAAAGGGTTGTTGTCTTACATGAAACTCTCCATGAAATTCAATCGAAGAAGCTAGATGGGGTCATCTTCAAGGTGGATTTCAAAAAGGCATATAATAAAGTAAAATGGCCTTTCCTTCAACAGGCAATGCGCATGAAGGGTTTTAATGAGACATGGAGGAATCAGGTGGATTCTCTAGTCCAAAAAGGGAGTGTCGGAGTGAAGGTTAATGATGATATCGCTGAGACACATAAGGGCTTGAGACAAGGTGATTCGATGTCTCCTCTCTTGTTCAATATAGTGGCGGATATGTTGACCGTTCTTATAGGCCGGGCCAAGGAGAATGGCCAAGTTGGTGGACTCGTTCCACATCTAGTGGATGGGGGAGTATCCATCTTACAATATGCCGACAACACTATTCTTTTCATGGAGCATGACCTCGCTAAGGCTCGGAATATGAAACTGGTGTTGTGTCTTTTTGAACAGTTATCCGGACTAAAAATAAACTTTCACAAGAGCGAATTGTTTTTCTTTGGGAGGGCCAAAGAGGAACAAGACGCATATAGACAACTGTTCTGATGTGAATTGGGATCTCTGCCCTTTAGTTATCTGGGTATCCCGATTCATCATCGTAAACTTACTAACAAAGAGTGGAAGTGCATCGAGGATCGATTTGAAAAGAAACTTAGCTACTGGAAGGGTAAGCTAATGTCTTATGGAGGTCGGTTGGTACTCATTAATTCTCTATTAACGAGTATGCCGATGTTCCTATTATCTTTCTTCGAAGTACCTAAAGGGGTACAGAAGAGACTTGATTTTTATTGATCTCGATTTTTCTGGCAGTCGGATGATATTAAGACAAAATATCATTTGGCAAGATAGGATATTATTTGTCGACCTAAAGAACAAGGGGGTCTCGGTATTGAAAACCTAGAGATTAAAAATAAATGCCTAATGAGTAAATGGCTATTTAGGATATCAGTAGAGACTGATGGTATGTGGGCACAAATATTACGAAACAAATACTTACATTTAAAAACTCTGGCCCAAGTTACCACAAGACCCAATGACTCGCCGTTCTGGAAGGGACTTATGAGAACGAAAGATATTTTCTTTCGTAGGGCCAAATTCTTGATTGGCAATGGGATGTCAACAAGATTTTGGGAGGATACGTGCTTAGGGGAGACGCCTCTCGCCATTCAATACCCCAACTTATATAATATTGTACAACGTAAGGAGGACTACTGTGACACCCCTTGTAATTAACCACAGTGATCACCTTAGTTAATGTCATGTCAGCAAGATTAACAGTGCCTAATCATCATCTGCATCATATTGCATTTCAAATCCTAATTCAAACTTCAAATTAAATCAAAGTGGAAAATAAAAGTTATTCAAAACAGAAACTAAAATGCTCATTAAATAACAAATATTCCAGAGGAAATTATGAAATTGTAACCAACATTATTGAAACTGGATAAGTGACTCAAACATCCTCAAACAGTGGCTAAAAACAATATTTAATAACCTTTTTACTAATCCAAAATTAATATGAAATAGTAATTGCCCCAAACTAGTTTTTGGTACTAGGATATATTACACTGTGATTTGTGGGCTAGGTCTCATATTTTACAAAAACCATTTAGTGCCCAAACAATTTACAAAGCAGAAAAGAAAAGAAAACAGAAAAAGGGAAAATAGCAAAAGGCCTAAACCTACTGTGCTCTTAGGCCTGCCTTCTACAGCACCGGCCCAGCCCACCCCGCGCTTCCCCCACCTCCCGCACTGCTCACCGACGCCGCTGTCGAGCACCTGGAGCGCGCGCAGCCAGGCCGCCCCTCCGTGCGCTCGACAGCGCGCTGCCGCGCGCGATGAGGATAAGAGCAACTCCCCGCACCCCCTGGCGAACCCTAGCCGCCCCGTTCGCCCCTCTCGCTCGTTCCCCCACTTCACCCGAGCGCCGCCATGGGCGGCTGCGGCTGAGCTGCACGGCCACCGTGCCCTATTCGCCTCCCCGACATGCCCACCGTGCTCGCCGCCATCGCCTTCTTCGACCGTGCCAACGAACCGAAGCCAGGAGCCACCGCAACTCCTCCCCGAGCCCTTCTTCCTCCCCGGATCACTGCCGCACGCCGTCGCTGATTCCGGCCACCCCACGCCTTCCCCGAGCCCGCTTAGGCACATCTGGAGGTCCTGGTGAGCCTCCGCCCTTCCCCTTCTTCCTCGCCGTTGGATTCGAACCATAGTCGCCGACCCGTACGTGCCCGAACCCATCGCCGCGGGAGCTCATCGCCGACGAGCTCCTGACGACCAAATGGTCCCGCGCCAGTGCCCGTTTAGCTCGCCCGCGCGCGTAGGGCCTCGCTAACCTTTTGCCTCGCCCGTTTGCGCACTGCTGCTGCTGATCCACTTCCACCTGAAGTTCGCCGTCCGCTGCGGTGCTCGCCGCCGGTGATTCCAACCACCTCGGCCCGTGAGACCACCGCAGAACGACGCGGCTCAGAATGTCCGATCGAACAAGGCAAACCCCGCCCGAAACGATGCACCACAGCCGAATCCCGTGCTCGCCGGAGTTCGACGCCGCGGTCGGGCTCGCCGGCGCACTCCGGTGGCCGGTGCCGACGTGGCTGCCACCTGGCACCGCGGGCCCCACCTCCCTGCCGCTGACAAAGGGACCCACTGGGCCCCATTGACCCCAGTCAACGCTGACTGGGCAGGCCCTGAGTCTATGACATACGGGCCCCACTACTTTAAACGTTTTTAAAATAAATGAAATCTATTAATTAATTAATTAGTTAATTAAATCACTGATTAGCCACTGACCAGTAGGGCCCACCGTCAAATTTAGTTAATTAGTTAAATCTAACTCTGTTTAATTAGCTGAGTCACTGACATGTGGGTCCCACTGGACCCACAGGTCAGGTTTGACTCTGGTCAGCTGGGTTTGACCTGCTGATGTCATGGTGATGTCATGGTGACATCATCATTTACTATTCTAGATAATTTGAATTTAAATAAATAATTAAATTCTAAAAATGATTAAAACTTAAGAAAATCATATAAAATAAACCGGAACTCAGATGAAAATACTTTCTACATGAAAGTTGCTCAGAATTTCGAGACGCATCCGAATACGTGGTCCGTTCATCTGTTAGATGCCCCTAGCTATCTGAACATGAAACTTTTAGACTGATTTCGATAAATGAATAGTGCTCAACTTTAATAAAATAAATCCAAATAAATTCCTAATTTAACTAACTCATTTAGTTAGGAAGTAGAACACCTCTGCATATCATTTAGGCATGTCATACATATTGTTTGCATTTTTGCCGTGAATTTATTGTTTCTCTCCCCCTCCTTCTCTCTCGATAGACGCCGAGACCGACGCCGTTGCAGCTGAGTACGACTACGCTCCAGACGAGCAGCCCGTTGACGACCCCTCTTTCTTGCCAGAGCAACTAGGCAAGCCCCCCCCCTTGAGCAGCCAGATATCACCCATTCCATTTCTCCTGCTTGCATTAGATTTTGCTACTATTAATGTTTGCTCCTATTCTGATGCATAGCCTGCTTTTGTAACCTGTTTATTGTTACCTTACCTGCCTATGTTAAACTGCTTAGAATAGGTTGGTAGTGAACCATCAGTGACCCCCACCACCTTACCCTTGTTGCCCATGCTTGATCATCAACGACTCGATCAATGTGATCATCGACCAGAGACCGACACATCACTTCACCCCCTTAGTTGTATGACTCTGCATAGTTACTATCGAGTGCCGAGGGTGACACCTCGTAACGCACTCCTGATGAATACTCTGCAGTGTAGCTGTTCGGTCATGGTCATCGAGGGTGATTCCTCCTTCTCCACTTCTGATACGACTCTGTCGTGTAACCCCTCAATGTGAACCTCGAGGGTGATGCCTCATACGTTCACCCTGATGATTTCATCGAGTGGAATCCACCGAGGGTGATTCCTCGGGGTTTCCCCCTTGATGTTATGACCACACGGTTACTTTGACCTTTGTTATAGGCGGGTCGACCCTGATGGGTACCCGCAGGGGATCTATGATGTCGGGTGTGCCGGAAGGGCACTCGAGTGTGATATTGTGGCGGAGCTTTAGAAACTCTGATTGTCTCCGCGTGTTAATAAAGGAGCCTATTGGATTTGGGTATTTGATCTGAGTGGGTCGACGTGCCCTATACGCACTACCACCACGCTAGATTATGATTTATGGGGCCCTCTACGTCGTATGTTTCTCCCGAAAGCTCTTCAGACGTCACGTTTCACCGTGCGGGCTGATCACCGGGAATGGGCTGGATACTTCACTGACGAGTTCAGTGTCGCGCCTGCACCCCGGCCAGCCACGCAACGCGTAGGGTGCCCAGGGCGATGGCCCAAGACCTCTGGGTGCATAGGTTAGTCCGGCGTGCTGACCTCTCTGCTGAGCCTAGGTAGGGCGCTGCTTCGTGTTGATCTCCCGAGACCGGGCATTACCCAGCAAGTGTGTCCGGCCAGAGGTGATCGAGCATGTTGGGTAACAGTAGTGCACCCCTGCAGGGAAGAATAATCTATCGATAGCCGGTCCTACGGTAAAGGATGCTCAGTTTGTGTATCCCGATCTACTACTTGAACTGGATACTTGTTACTTAATTGAAGCTTCGGGATCGCTTTCTCGCAGGGAGTTGTGGAAGGATCTCTAGGCTTACTTCCACATGTTTGCTTAATAAAATGCTATTCTACTCTCTTCTATTGCTGCAAGATGGTGGCTTCGTGAAGATGTTTGAAGATGCTAGTCTTCGATAGGACTAGGACTTCTCTCTATTCTGGCATTTCTGTAGCCCAGTCCACATATACAGCCTTTCCCCTTTGATAATGTTGCATATGTAGTGTAGATCCTTGCTTGCTGAGTACTTCGGATGAGTACTCACGGTTGCTTTGCTTCCTCTTTTTCCCTATATTCCCCCTACTTGATGATACAACAGACGATGGAGCCCAAGAGCCAGATGCCACTGTAGGAGCTTACTACCAGATGGGTCCAGACGGTACTTACTACTGGATCGAGCCAGCCGACCAGGAGTAGGATCGGAGGCTCCCAGGCAGGAGGCCTTCGCCTTTTGATCTAGAGTCGTTGTTTGTGCTAGCCTTCTTAAGGCAAACCTTGTCTAACTATGTCTGTACTCAGATATTATTTGTATGACTGACTTATGTATCGGATCCTCGTGATCCCTGGTCTGTAATATTGTGGATCTCCGTATATTTGTGTTAGAGTTGTGTTGTGATATCTTCCCGTGAGTCCCTGCGCTTGATCGTGCATGTTTGTGTTCATGATTAGTGCACGATTGAGTCGGGGGCGTCACAAGTTGGTATCAGAGCCGACTGCCTGTAGGAAGCCCCCTTCCAATTCCTTGGCCAAAGTTGAGTCTAGAAACCGAAAAAACTATTTTACTAACTTGGCTGTGTGGCTTACGGGCCCACGTCGCCAACTGGGTGGTATTAGGATCTTTTATTCCTCGTCTATACTCTGGGACTCTGATCTCTCTTCTTTTCGGGTTAAATACATTTACTAACACCGACACTTAGGATCTCGTCTACCCGGAGAGCTGGATATCTGTGCTTGATTCCTTACCATTGATCTGATTATTCTGATAATCATTTTCCTTTCCATTGTTTTGTTTAACCTTTCTTCCCGAATTGTACTATACCTCTCATTGTCGTTTGACAATCCTGAATTTCCTCTGTTTCAGATGGATCGTTTGTTTCCACCACGTCCTACGACACAGCTTGTGCTTCGCACTTGGGCTCGTGATGCCCCTGGTTTCCTAGCTGTTCTGATCGCCCTCCTGACCAGACTAGGCTACCGCTGGTACCCCGAGTACATGGTCTACGAGGATTACCGCGAGTTCAACCAGGAGCAGCACCATGCTGATGTTCGTATCTATGATCAGCAAGATGACTCAGACACTGAGCTGCACCTTTTCCACGGTATCGGCGTGACGATTGAGATGGCAGTCCATGATGCCGCCTACTCTGCTGTCGCACGTCTCCGAGGAGAGTTCAGCAGTATCTTGGATGCCTCTGACTTCCGATACATTCCGTATGCCCCTACTGGAGATGCTACTGGATACTACACAGCTATCTGTGCCCCGTACGAGCCTCGTCGCTACGACCCGCACATTCTGATTCAGTGCACTCAGGCTCTGGATCGCACTGTTCGGGCTCTTGCCGTCGAGTTGGTTGCCACTCGAGCACGTCTCTACGATGCTATGACACAGTTGGTACCCGCTGTTCGTGCAGGGATACATCCGGAGCACATCCTTTATCCGCGCAGGACTCAGATGTATGCTGGTATTGTTTGGCCTGCTGTTGGAGGTCACACACCTGCACGTGGACCTCTTCTTTCAGCTCAAGACCGGGTTCTGCATCAGAGTGCACATGGAGCGCAGGATCCTACCGCGACGAACATTCGTTGTCCGCACGTGCAGTTACCCCGTTTCAGTGGTTTTCTCCGACGTTGATGTAGCCTTTGCTATGTCTCGTTGTGTACTTCCTTACCGCGTGCCTGCGCGCCGCCTAGCATGTCTAGTTTTTAAATTTGCGTCGTTATGCTGTCTGCATGTACCCGACTCCGTGTATGGATCTGTATGTCTTAATTGACTATTGTTAAGTATCTGTTACACTACTTAATTGTTGTCGAGTTACATCATGCTTGTCGCTAAACACTCGCAATTTCTTTTACTAAACTGCCCCCTATTGATACTTAGCAGGATGGTTAGACCAGGTGGTCGTGGTCGTGGTCGTGCCCCTGAACGCCCACCACCGCCAGACTATATGGCAGCTATGATGCAACAATTCGAGCTCAACCGTCAGTTCATGACCGGAATCATTGCTCAGTTTCCGCATCAGAACAACCAGAACCAGAACCCTGCTTCAATAACTTTGACAGAGTTTATGCGACTCAACCCCACTCAGTTCCGCAACTCTGACAAGCCACTGGATGCTGATGACTGGCTCCGCGACATCACTCACGAGATGGAGTCTGCTAATGTCGCCCCTGCCAACTTCGTCACCTTCACGGCCTTTTTCTTAAAGGGCCCCGCTGCTCAATGGTGGGACACACACAAGCGTACACTGCCTGCTGGAACAGCCGTTACTTGGCTTGAGTTCTAGGCTGCCTTTCATGCCCGTTATATTCCTCAAGGAATTATGGACAGGATGAAAACCCAGTTCCGCAACCTCACTCAGGGCAACAAGACTGTCGAAGCCTACCAGCGGGAATTCCTTGACCTGTCCCGCTATGCTGAAGAAGACATCGCCACGGATGCCCGTAGACAAGAGAAGTTCCGTAATGGACTCCACCCAGACCTCGAGCTTGCACTTGCTGCTCAAGACTTCAATGACTTTTCTACTCTTATGAACAAGGCTATTCTGGTTGAGACCGCTCAGATGAAGCATAAGGACTCGCAGAAGCGCTATCGTGATGCTGGCTCATCTTCGGGCTCAGCACAGAAGCGTCGAGTCTGGATTCCCAACAACGTGTTCCGTCTAAATGCCCCTGCGCCAAAGAACAACTATGCTGCACCACGTCTGCCTCCTCCACCACCGAGGCAGCCAAGAGCTCAAGCTGCTCTACCCAATGCTCCTCTTCGTCCTGAAGATGGTCTGTGCTTCAAGTGCCGCAAGCCAGGTCACCTTGCTAAGGACTGCCGCCAGACTCATAATCAGTTGGCTTTCCCTCGTACTAGTCGTGGCAACAATCAGGCCCGCAACTATAATACTGGGTCTGCTGCTCATGGTCGTGGACACGCTTACAACATTGATATTGAAGAAGTCCAGGATCAACCTGCTACTGTGATGGGTACCCTTCTCGTTAACTCAGTACCCGCTTTTGTATTATTTGATTCAGGAGCATCGCATTCATTCATGGCAGAAGCATGTGCATTATCGCATGACATTGCATTTCGAAAGATGAACCTGCCAGTAATTATCCGCACCCCTGGAGGCCAGTGTCAAACCACTATGATGGCACACAATGTCCCCATTGAAATTAAAGGATTGGAGCTCCTTGTTTCGCCCATTATCCTAAAGTCTTCCACCATAGACCTCATCCTCGGAATGGATTGGTTGAAAGCTCACATTGCTTCGATCAATTGTGCCACTAAAGTTGTCCTACTTCTTCACCCCTCCGACGAGATAGTGAACTACCCCGCCCGAATTACTCGGGATGCTGAAGCTCAGATATATGCTCTGAATGCTTTGAACGCCTCACCTCTGGAAGGAATCGAGAACGTTCCTGTCGTTCGAGATTTTCGGGACGTCTTTCCGGAAGAACTTCCAGGAATACCCCAGGTTAGAGCTGTCGAGTTTGTCATCGACTTGAAGCCTGGCACTACCCCTATTGCGAAGCGTCCTTATAAGATGCCTCCGCACCACCTTCTCGAGCTTAAGGAAGAAATCGACAAGTCACTTAAGAAAGGTTTCATCCGCCCTAGTTCCTCTGCTTGGGGAGCACCTTCACTCTTCATTAGGAAGAAGGATGGAACTAACCGATTGGTTCAGGATTATCGGCCGATTAACCAAGCCACAATCCAAAATAAATACCCACTGCCCCGGATCAATGATCTTTATGATCAGCTTGCTGGATCCTCTGTGTTTTCTAAACTCGACTTGAGGTTGGGTTATCATCAGATCCGTGTTCGCGAAGAGGATATTTCGAAGACTGCCTTTGTCACTCGTTATTGCTCTTATGAGTACACCGTCATGTCATTTGGCTTAACAAATGCTCCAGCAACCTTCTCCCGGTTGATGAACTATATCTTCATGGATTACCTCGACAAATTTGTCGTGGTTTATTTGGATGATATCCTTATATATTCCAAGAATGAAGAGGAACACGCTGAACATCTTCGGCTTGTATTGGAGAGCCTTCGGGAACACCAGCTTTACGCCAAGTACTCTAAGTGTGAATTCTGGTTATCTGAAGTGACCTACCTTGGTCATGTGATTTCCAAGAATGGCATTGTTGTTAACCCCGAGCGAGTACAGGCTATTCTTGATTGGACACCCCCGAAGAATGTCAAGCAAGTCAGGAGTTTTCTAGGACTCGCTAGTTATTGACGTCGATTCGTTGAAAACTTTTCCAAGATTGCAAAGCCACTGACTGACCTGCTCCACAAAGGAATTAAATTTGAGTGGATAGAAAAATGTCAAGAAAGCTTTCTGACACTTAAAGATAAGTTAACATCTGCCCCAGTGCTAGCACCCCCGGATTCCCAAAAGGATTTTGTGATATACTGTGATGCATCTCGTCAAGGATTAGGCTGTGTCCTAATGCAAGAGCGCAAAGTGATTGCTTATGCCTCTCGACAATTGCGTCCTCATGAAGAAAATTACCCAGTGCATGATCTCAAACTTTCTGCGGTTATTTATGCTCTGAAGCTATGGCGACATTACCTTCTCGGTAACCGTTGCGAGATATACATGGATCATCAAAGTTTGAAGTATCTATATACTCAACCAGATCTGAACCTTCATCAACAAAGATGGCTCGAGACAATTGCCGATTATGATATGAATATCTCATACACCACTGGCAAGGCTAATGTAATGGCCGATGCTTTGAGTCACAAGGCTTATTGTAGCAACCATATGGTTCAGGAAGCACAACCTGTTCTTTATGAAGAGCTTCGCAAATTGAACCACCACATTGTTCCACAGGGTTATCTCAATACCCTGGTTGTTGAACCAGATTTAGAACACAACATTAAGACTATGCAAAGGTATGACTCTGAAGTTGAAAGGATTAAGCGATACCTCGAAAAAGGAAAGCCGTCGGAATTCCATCTTGATAATGATGGGATCCTATTCTTCCAACGCCGTCTCTTCGTACCCAAATTCAAGGATGAGAGAGAACACATTATGAAAGAAGCTCATGACACTCCTCTGTCAATTCATCCTGGTAGCACAAAGATGTACCGTGACATTTGTCAGAGATACTGGTGGCCTAATATGAAGCGAGACATTGCTCGTTATGTTTCTGAGTGTGACGTTTGCCGCCGCATTAAGGCAGAACATCAAAGGCCTGCTGGAACTTTGCAACCCCTTGAAATTCCTGAATGGAAATGGGACAAGGTCCAAATGGATTTCATTACTGGTTTTCCGAGATCTCAGAAGGGTCATGATGCTATCTTTGTCGTCATTGACCGATTCTCCAAGGTTGCTCACTTTCTGCCAGTCAAGGAGACAATCACTGCTAGTCAGTTAGCAGACTTGTATGTTTCCCAAATTGTGTCACTCCACGGTGTTCCATTGGAGATCAGTTCTGATCGTGGCAGTCTCTTTACCTCAAGATTCTGGAAAAGTTTCCAAGAAGCTATGGGAACTCATCTGTCCTTCAGCACCGCCTTTCACCCTCAGTCACAAGGTCAAGTCGAACGAGTTAATCGAGTGCTCGAAGATATGCTTCGGGCTTGTGTCATCTCCTTCGGTAAGAAATGGGAAGAATCTCTCCCGTATGCCGAATTCTCTTACAACAATAGATACCAAGCTAGTTTGAAGATGGCACCATTTGAAGTTCTTTACGGACGTAAGTGTCGAACCCCTCTGAATTGGTCAGAAACTGGGGAACGCTCACTCGTCGGACCGAACATTATCCAACAAGCTGAAGAAAAAGTCTGCATCGTCCGTGAACATCTGAAAACTGCTCAGTCTCGTCAGAAGAGCAACTATGACCGAAAGCACCAGGAAATGGTCTATCAACCTGGCGAGCAAGCTTACCTCCGCGTCACTCCGTTGAAAGGCACTCATCGGTTCGGAATCAAAGGCAACTTAGCTCCTCTCTACATTGGCCCGTTCCGTATTCTTGCCCGTCGAGAAGTGGCATATAAATTGCAATTGCCGCCAAATCTTTCTCAAGTGCATGATGTTTTTCATGTATCCCAACTCCGCCGCTGCTTCAAGGATCCTATTCGAGCTGTGGATCATGAAATGCTTGAATTGCGGAAAGATCTGTCTTATCCAGAATATCCCATCCGTATTCTTGATCAAACTGAGCGTCAAATCCGTCAGAAGTCGATCAAATTCCTCAAGGTCCAGTGGTCGAATCATTCTGAAGATGAAGTCACTTGGGAATGCGAGGATCGTCTTTGCGAAGAATACCCCGCTTTCTTCCAGTCTTCCTCTTAATTCTCGAGACGAGAATTCTTGTTAGATGAGGAGAATTGTAACACCCCCTGTAATTAACCACAGTGATCACCTTAGTTAATGTCATGTCAGCAAGATTAACAGTGCCTAATCATCATCTGCATCGTATTGCATTTCAAATCCTAATTCAAACTTCAAATTAAATCAAAGTGGAAAATAAAAGTTATTCAAAACAGAAACTAAAATGCTCATTAAATAACAAATAATCCAGAGGCAATTATGAAATTGTAACCAACATTATTGAAACTGGATAAGTGACTCAAACATCCTCAAACAGTGGCTAAAAACAATATTTAATAACCTTTTTACTAATCCAAAATTAATATGAAATAGTAATTGCCCCAAACTAGTTTTTGGTGCCAGGATATATTACACTGTGATTTGTGGGCTAGGTCTCATATTTTACAAAAACCATTTAGTGCCCAAACAATTTACAAAGCAGAAAAGAAAAGAAAACAGAAAAAGGGAAAATAGCAAAAGGCCTAAACCTGCTGTGCACTTAGGCCTGCCTTCTACAGCACCGGCCCAGCCCACCCCGCGCTTCCCCCACCTCCTGCACTGCTCACCGACGCCGCTGTCGAGCACCTGGAGCGCGCGCAGCCAGGCCCCCCCTCCATGCGCTCGATAGCGCGTCGTCGCGCGCGATGAGGATAAGAGCAACTCCCCGCACCCCCTAGCGAACCCTAGCCGCCCCGTTTGCCCCTCTCCCTTGTTCCCCCAGTTCACCCGAGCGCCGCCATGGGCGGCTGCAGCTAAGCTGCGCGGCCACCGTGCCCTGTTCGCCTCCCCGACGTGCCCACCATGCTCGCCGTCGTCGCCTTCTTCGACCGCGCCAACGAACCGAAGCCAGGAGCCACCGCAGCGCCTCCCCAAGCCCTTCTTCCTCCCCGGATCGCCGCCACACGCCTTCGCCGATTCCGGCCACCCCACGCCTTCCCCGAGCCCGCTTACGCACATCTGCAGGTCCTGGTGAGCCTCCGCCCCTTCCCCTTCTTCCTCGCCGTTGGATTCGAACCGTAGTCGCCGACCCGTACGTGCCCGATCCCATCGCCGCGGGAGCTCATCGCCGACGAGCTCCTGACGACCAAATGGTCCCGCGCCAGTGCCCGTTTAGCTCGCCCGCACGCGTAGGGCCTCGCTGACCTTTTGCCTCGCCCGTTTGCGCACTGCTGCTGCCGATCCACTTCCACCCGAAGTTCGCCGTCCATTGCGGTGCTCGCCGCCGGCGATTCCGACCACCTCGGCCCGTGAGACCACCACAGAACGACGCGGCTCAGAATGCCCGATCGAACAAGCCAAACCCCGCCCGAAACGATGCACCACAGTCGAATCCCGAGCTCGCCGGAGTTCGACGCCACGCTCGGGCTCGCCGGCGCACTCCGGTGGCCGGTGCCGACGTGGCTGCCACCTGGCACCGCGAGCCCCGCCTCCCTGCCGCTGACAAAGGGACCCACTGGGCCCCGTTGACCCCAGTCAACGCTGACTGGGCAGGCCCTGAGTCTATGACATACGGGCCCCACTACTTTAAACATTTTTAAAATAAATGAAATCTATTAATTAATTAATTAGTTAATTAAATCACTGATTAGCCACTGACCAGTAGGGCCCACCGTCTAATTCAGTTAAGTAGTTAAATCTAACTCTGTTTAATTAGCTGAGTCACTGACATGTGGGTCCCACAGGTCAGGTTTGACTCTGGTCAGCTGGGTTTGACCTGCTGACGTCATGGTGATGTCATGATGATGTCATCATTTACTATTCTGGATAATTCGAATTTAAATAAATAACTAAATTCTGAAAATGATTAAAACTTTAGAAAATCATATAAAATAAACCGTAACTCAGATGAAAATACTTTCTACATGAAAGTTGCTCAGAATTTCGAGACGCATCCGAAAACGTGGTCCGTTCATCTGTCAGATGCCCCTAGCTATTTGAACATGGAACTTTTAGACTGATTTTGATAAATGAATAGTGCTCAACTTTAATAAAATAAATCCAAATAAATTTCTAATTTAACTAAATCATTTAGTTAGGAAGTAGAACACCTCTGCATATCATTTAGGCATGTCATACATATTGTTTGCATTTTTGCCGTGAATTTATTGTTTCTCTCCCCCTCCTTCTCTCTCGATAGACGCCGAGACCAACGCCGTCGCAGCTAAGTACGACTACGCTCCAGACAAGCAGCCCGTTGACGACCCCTCTTTCTTGCCAGAGCAACCAGGCAAGCCCCCCCCCTTGAGCATCCAGATATCTCCCATTCCATTTCTCCTGCTTGCATTAGATTTTGCTACTATTAATGTTTGCTCCTATTCTGATGCATAGCCTGCTTTTGTAACCTGTTTATTGTTACCTTACCTGCCTATGTTAAACTGTTTAGTATAGGTTGGTAGTGAACCATCAGTGACCCCCACCACCTTACCCTTGTTGCCCCTGCTTGATCATCGATGACTCGATCAATGTGATCGTCGACCAGAGACCGACACATCACTTCACCCCCTTAGTTGTACGACTCTGCATAGTTACTATCAAGTGCCGAGGGTGATACCTCGAAACGCACTCCTGATGAATACTCTACAGTGTAGCTGTTCGGTCGTACGTTTCTCCCGAAAGCTTTTCAGACGTCATGTTTCACCGTGCGGGCTGATCGCCGGGAATGGGTTGGATACTTCACTGACGAGTTCAGTGTCGCGCCTGCACCCCGGCCAGCCACGCAACGTGTAGGGTGCCCAGGGCGATGGCCCAAGACCTCTAGGTGCATAGCTTAGTCTGGCGTGCTGACCTGTCTGCTGAGTCTAGGTAGGGCGCTGCTTCGTGTTGATCTCCCGAGGCCGGGCATTACCCAGCAAGTGTGTCCGGCCAGAGGTGATCGAGCGTGTTGGGTAACAGTAGTGCACCCCTGCAGGGAAGAATAATCTATCGATAGCCGGTCCTACGGTAAAGGATGCTCAGTTTGTGTATCCCGATCTACTACTTGAACTGGATACTTGTTACTTAATTGAAGCTTCGGGATCGCTTTCTCGCAGGGAGTCGAGGAAGGATCTCTAGGCTTACTTCCACATGTTTGCTTAATAAAATGCTATTCTACTCTCTTCTATTGCTGCAAGATGGTGGCTTCGTGAAGATGTTTGAAGATGCTAGTTTTCGATAGGACTACGCCTTCTCTCTATTCTGGCATTTCTGTAGCCCAGTCCACATATACAGCCTTTCCCCTTTGATAATGTTGCATATGTAGTGTAGATCCTTGCTTGCTGAGTACTTCGGATGAGTACTCACGGTTGCTTTGCTTCCTCTTTTTCCCTATATTCCCCCTACTTGATGATACAACAGACAATCCCAGGAGCCAGATGCCACTGCAGGAGATTACTACCAGATGGGTCCAGACGGTACTTACTACTGGATCGAGCCAGCCGACCAGGAGTAGGATCGGAGGCTCCCAGACAGGAGGCCTTCGCCTTTCGATCTAGAGTCGTTGTTTGTGCTAGCCTTCTTAAGGCAAACCTTGTCTAACTATGTCTGTACTCAGATATTATTTGTATGACTGACTTATGTATTCGGATCCTCGTGATCCCTGGTCTGTAATATTGTGGATCTCCGTATATTTGTGTTAGAGTTGTGTTGTGATATCTTCCCGTGAGTCCCTGTGCTTGATCGTGCATGTTTGTGTGTATGATTAGTGCACGATTGAGTCGGGGGCGTCACAACTACATAGCTACTGTACTATAGGAGGTGCCCTTAAATATATAGTTTAGGAGATCCTTAGTTGGGGAACGCTGGAACTCCTGGTTACACTTGGTGCGGAGGTTGATGGAGATTCAATTATCCAACCAACCTGATTCCTTCCACTGGAAATTAACCAGAAACGGTGTCTTCACGGTCAAATCTGTGTATATGGATCTAATTAATTCTGGCCCAATCCCAAGATCGTCACATATCTGGAAAATTAAGGTTCCCTTGCGTATCAAGATTTTAATGTGGTTTGTCCACAAGCAAGTGATCCTCACCAAAGACAATTTAATAAAGAGACATTGGGTAGGAAGTGCACGATGTTGTTTTTGTGATCGTGACGAAACAATACAACACCTATTCATAGACTGCCCTCTTGCGAAATTACTTTGGCGAACGGTTCATATAGCCTTGAACATTATCCCTCCAGTTAGCATTGAAGCATTATTTGGAACGTGGCTAGCAGGAGTTGATCTTATTACGGCGTCTCGTATTCGGATTTGAATATGTGCGCTTATTTGGGCTATATGGAATTGCAGGAATGATATGATATTTAACAGACAACATACTTTAACTTTCTTGCAGGTCATCTTCAGAGCTATGGCATGGATCCGTACGTGGTCCTTACTCACTCCTACGGACTCCAGGGAGCCTCTGGTTACAGGGTGCAACCAGTGGGAGATGGTAGGACGGGCTATATTCAACCGGTTTGGATGGCGGTCTCATAATAGGATAGGCGTCTAATGTTCTAGTCCTATTTATCCTGCCGGTTGTGGCAATGAGTTTCCCTTTTTTGCATTTGCTTTTTGCTCCATTTGCGAGCTGTAATGGATCTTTTTTTTTTGGAAAAGGAGGTTTGCCCCCGGCCTCTGCATCTGAGCGATGCATGCAGCCATATTATTAAAAGTCTCGAAGTATCACAAAGTCAAATAAATATTACAGCTAGCAAACGGAGCAATGAACTCAATACCACAACCGGTATGAATAAAAGGACAAGATCCCTACACTGCTATCCTGTTATGCGACCGCCATCCAAACCGGTTGAATATAGCCCATGCTACCATCTCCCACTGGTTGCACCCAGTAACCAATGGCTCCCTAGAGTCCATATGAGTGAGTAAGGACCACGTACGGATCCATGCCGTAGCTCTGAAGATGACCTGCAAGAAGGTTAAAATATGTTGTCTGTTAAAAATCATATCGTTCCTGCAATTCCATATAGCCCACATAAGCGTACATATTCCAATCCGGACACGAGACGCAGTAGTATGTTCTACTCCAGCTAACCACGTCCCAAATAACGATTTAATGCTAACTGGAGGAATAATGTTAAAGGCTATTTGAATCGTTCGCCAAAGTAATTTTGCGAGAGGGAAACCTATGAAGAGGTGTTGTATTGTTTCATCATGATCACAAAAACAACAGCGTGAACTGCATACCCACCGTCGCTTTAGTAAATTATCTTTGGTGAGGATCACTTGCTTGTGGACAAACCACATAAAGATTTTAATACGCAAGGGAACCTTAACCTTCCAAATATGCAACGATCTCGGGATTGGGCCAGAGTTGATTAGATCCATATACATAGATTTTACCGTAAACACTCCGTTCCTAGCCAACTTCCAGTGCAACGAAACAGGTTGGTCGGATAATTGAACCTCCATCAATCTCCGTACCAAGTGCATCCAGGAATTCCAACGCTCCCCAACTAAGGATCACCTAAACTGAATATTCAAGGGCACCGATTGCAATACTGTGCCCACGTACTCCTCCTTACGTTGTACAATATTATATAAGGTGGGGTATTGCATGGCTAGTGGCGTCTCCCCTAACCACGTATCCTCCCAAAATCTTGTTGTCATATCATTGCCAACAAAGAATTCGACCCTACGAAAGAACAAATCTTTCATTCTCATAAGCCCTTTCCAGAAAGGCAAATCATTCGGTCTCGCGAAGACTTGGGCAAGCGTTTTTGAATGCAAATATTTGTTGTGTAATATCTGTGCCCACATACCATCATTCTCTACTGATAATCTATATAGCCATTTACTCATGAGGCATTTATTCTTGATTTCCAGATTTTCAATGCCGAGACCCCCCTGGTCCTTAGGTCGGCAAATGATACCCATCGAGACAGGTGATACTTCTTCTTAGCCTCATCTGACTGCCAGAAAAATCGAGATCAAAAAAAAATCTAGTCTCTTCTGTACCCCCTTCGGTACTTCAAAGAAAGATAACAGGAACAGCGGCATACTAGTAAGTACTGAGTTAATGAGCACTAACCGACCTCCATACGACATTAGCTTGCCCTTCCAACAACTAAGCTTTTTTTTTCAATTCGATCTTCGATGCATTTCCATTCTTTATTAGAAAGTTTGCGATGATGAATCGGTATGCCCAAATAACTAAAGGGTAAAGAACCTAATTCACATCCGAACAAATGTCTATATGCATCTTGCTCCTCTTTGGCCCTACAAAAGCAGAACAATTCGCTCTTGTGAAAATTGATTTTTAGTCCCGACAATTATTCAAAGAGGCATAGTACTAGTTTCATATTCCGAGCTTTTGCAAGGTCATGTTCCATGAAAAGAATAGTGTCGTCGGCATACTGTAAGATGGAAACTCCCCCATCGACTAGATGAGGGACAAGTCCCTCAACTTGGCCGTTCTCCTTGGCCCTGCCTATCAGAACGGTCAACATATCCGCCGCTATATTAAATAAGAGAGGAGACATCTAATCCCCTTGTCTCAAGCCCTTATGAGTCTGAAAATAGTGACCGGTATCATCATTAACCTTAATTCCGACACTACCTTTTTGGACAAGAGAACCCACTTGGTTCCGCCACGCCTCATTAAAACCCTTCATGCGCATTGCCTGCTGAAGGAAAGGCCACTTAACTTTATCATGTGACCTGTTCTGCCACATCGAGCAGGTTCACTTCTGCTTTTAGGTCTAACGCATCAATCAATTGGGTGAGTCTTTCTTTTTCTTGCTTGTAAATCCCACTCTCGTTTCTGGCCCAACCCCGTAAGAATTGTCTCAGATGCCTAATCTTGTTTTGCCATCTTTCTATACTCGATCGTCCACTAACAGGCTTCGCCCATTCTCGTGCTACGATGGACATGAAGTTCTCTTTCTCGAACCAACTTAGTTTGAAAGAGAAAGTGTTCTTGTTACCAATATGTGTTGCGTCTCCCGAGTCTGCTAGCAATGGTGTGTGGTCTGAGATTGCCCTCTGCATCGCATGTACCGACACCAATGGGTATTTCTCTTCCCATTCCACACTAGCGAGCACCCTATCCAACTTCTCATAAGTTGGATTGGGTAACGAATTGGCCCATGTGAACTGCCTACCGGTGAGTTCAATCTGCCTCAGACCGAGACTCTCGATAATCATGTTAAACATTAGGGACCAACGTGCATCAAAATTGTCGTTGTTCTTCTCATCTCTCCTTCTTATAATGTTAAAATCCCCTCCAATGAGGACAGGAAGACCTTCATCCCCGCAGGTCCGTACCAGATCAGCTAGGAAGTCAGGTTTAAATTCAGGTTGGGCTTCTCCATACACCGCGACCAGCGACCAACGGAACCCATCCATCTTCGATCTCACCCGAAACTTAACCACAAAGTCCCCCCGAACAACATTTATCACCTCTAGCGTTTCGCACCTAACCCCCAACAAAATCCCACCGGATCTTCCTCTAGGAGGTAAACAGTGCCAATCAAAGTCAATTCCGTCGGACAAAGTTCCAAGGAACTGTGAGGTGAAATTATCTCTTCCTGTTTCGAGAAGTGCAATAAAGTCTAGTTTTTGCTCTATCGATGTCTCTGCAAGGAACCTTCTTTTAGCCAAGTCAGCTAGACCTCTACTATTCCAAAAGATCCCTTTCATAGATCATCATGAAATTTTTTCTTAAGCTTAACCCTAGCACTTCTACGAACAGCCGAAGTAGGATACACCTTCCTTTTCCAGGAATGCTTGGGCTTATCCCCCTCACCCTTCGTATCCTTACTACCGGCATGACTCGAGACAATACCTTCTGCTAAAGGCTCTACATTGTCCTCAGTCTCCGACCCTTCTATTTCGGCTTCGGCTTCCGAGGGCTTCAATCCCTAAATTTTTCATATCAGCCTCATTCATAGGTTTAACGGCCGCGATGTTACGAATAATTTCAGAGGCCCGCTCGGCTTCTAAGTCTAAAAGGTCATTAACAGATTTCACGACTTCCTTCTCATTCGACCCAAGTGAAACTCTTAAGACGTGCGCCTTATCAATAATTTCATGCTCAGAGAAATGCAAAAGGGAACAACTCTTATTAAAGGACATACTTGTAGTTGCCTCGACATCGCGAAGCTTGGCTGCCCTCATGGCACGCCCTAACTTCAAGTCGCCCGCGTCTAGTTGCTCCTAGATCCGGTTGCTGACGCGCCAGCCAGCCGACATCGGGTCCATGATCCCACCAAAAGCGATAATCTCCTCTGTAGACCTCTCCCTGGGTGTCTGCTCTCCGATCTTACGCCCGCCCCTCATAGCTGGTGAAGACGGGGAGGACATGGTCGGGTTAGCACCTCCAGTAGGTACTGTGGGAGTGGGAACCTGCATAGCCTCCTGCTTGGCAGCCCCGCTCCCTACCCCACCGGCAGAGCAGCCAGGAGTCGCCGCGGGAGATAGGGAGAGGAGGGCCTCCTGCCCGCGCCCCTCCCCCCTCTCGGCGACAGTCGCGACGCCCCGGGCACCTGCAGCCGAGGAGGCCACCTGGCTGCGCCCCCCCTCACCGATTAACTTGGCGCCCCTGGCGGCTACAGCTGATGGGACGGTAGTGAGGGCCTCCTACCCCTCAGTCCCGATGACGACGTCATCCGCAGAACATGGCGGAACCACCACCGGCCCGGAGATCTCTCGAGGCGGTGTGTGAGCTGTCGGCGATACGCAATCATCAATCATCATCGGCGGTAGCTCATGTTCCACCAGGTCGTCCATCTCGACTCTGTGGCTCCATAAGCGACTAGGAGCCTAAAACGAACCAAAGGAACCAAATCGCAGTGTATTCATCGGTCTCGTAGATGTTGCGGTCCCCTTGGCAGACTTATCCGCCTTGTCAGACTGCGGAGTGGGCCCCTTGGCCGCCTCTCGAGAAGAATGCTCAGCCCCCTTGTTCTGATTCCCCGGGGCTCCATCCCCCTCTATCGTGTCCATATCTTGGTGCTCATCCACCTCCTGGAATAATGGTGTATCCTCGAGCTCAATCTCTAACTCATACGTGACCCCCGCATGGGTCCACTTGACCACATCCGGCACGAACTCAATGCTGACCACACTGACAAGTAACCTTGCCACACCATGTGCACGTGTGAAAGGCATATCTACCTGCTCCGTCTTGCCAATGAGATATCCCAAGCTCCAGGTAACCAGAAAATTGTTAAGCGACTTAGGTGGTGCACCCAAAAACGAACCCAAATTTGAGCTAAAGGCCTGCCCTGTGGTTCTTTCTATTTCCACTCATCGAACTCCATGATGATACTAGTACTCGGAACTCTGCACATACCGAACTTAAGGATATGAAGCTGGTCCTCCTTAGTGGGAAACTCTACCTTGTAAGTCTGACCCTCTAGTTTGACAAGGTTCCACGGATAATTGCCCGGAACCAACTCACGCAACTGCTGCACAATCTGTGCTTCCGTCATGAAACCATTAGTCACTTTGACCACTACCGGGAAAGATCCCTCCATCACATGTGTCGATGGTGCCACATCAGGAGACTCAAAGAACATCAACTCCTGGTAGCAAACTCCGTATATTGTGACTACCGGTTTAGGTCCCGAAAGAAGAGGACACTCACCGGTCATATGTTGCGACTTAAGGCAGTAATCACATAACTCCTTAGTGCAATCTGCCACGAAGTGTCCAGGCTCGCCGCATCTATAACATGTCAACTTTTTCTTCTTAATAGCCCATTTAGATAACTTTTCACCATCTGACTTGTCTGTCCCCTTATCAGAAGCACTGTCACCGGGCTTAGGAGCCCCTGGACCGGCGTCCGGAATCTTCACAGACGCAAGAGCCCGGACTGTATCTACAGCGACCTCGGGCAAATCAATAGAGGACGTCGCCACAGCGGGCGTGACAGCAACCGGCTCGACCTGAGCCTCTCCAGCAGCCTCAACCGAAGGCGGGGGAGGTCGCGGTGGAGGTGGCCGTCTACCACCTCCCCTACCTCCGTGGTTATGGTGAAAGTTCCCTCGATGACGATAATTGGGACCGGAAGCACCCTCGATGAAGTTGCCCGGGGGGGCGTAGAAACCACGGCCGGCCCCGCCATCCCCCTGCCAGGCATAGCCGCGACCACCGCCCGAGGATGAAGATCTGCGATGCTGTCCCTCGCTGTATGCATTGTAGCCGTCATCATCCCACTGACCCCGAGGTGGATTGCGAGCGTTGTCGGCGAAACCAAAGCTCGCCTGGCCAAGTCCCTGCTGAAAGCCGCGTTCCGCACCTTGCGTGTTGTCGGAAGCCGACGCCCGACCATCTCTCGCGGGGGGCATGGGTCGCGGGCTAGCCAAGGCTCGAGTCGGCTGCAGCCCATCCTCGGTGCGAGGTGGCGGCGGCGCACCTCTTGACGGCGGCGGCGCACCTCTTGGCGGCGGCGGCACAACCTTCGTCGGCGGCGGGTGGCCTCCTCGACCAGCCATGGCTTCCGATGGAGCAGCCAACTGGAGCCTCACGGCGCGGCCAGCCCCCAGCGATGGAAAGCCAGGTATTGCGATGCGAGGAACCCTAGCCTTGGAACGATCATGCAGCGGCACACGATCCAATGTCGAAACATGCAGCCCTCCCTGCGATTCACGTACGTAAGAGTCGACTAGGGTCTCCAGCTGGGCCGAATACCCAGCTCCTTTGGAGCCCAACACAGCCGATGTTGCTGTCAGCCCATCTTGGCCCAGCAACGCACTCAAATGCGCCTGTCTGGCTGCCTTAATTTCCGCGGCCCCGACGACCGCCGGCGCCGGCGACTGCCTCACCGGCCAGCCCTTCTTTTTTTTCTTTCATGTCACTAACGTCCACGATTCCGGCAAAAAATCAGAGAAAGTAACAACAGTATGATTTACCTTAGGGATTGGACCAATCCACGGCTTGATCCGCCGCCCCGCCGAGCTCTTGGAATCATCCCGCCGCGCTCCCTTGATCATGCATTCGTCCGTTAGTCCCGTCGTGATCAGACGCTCCCCTAATGGCGACTCCACCGCGACTTGCTTCACGACGATCGGCCTCACCTCCGACAACACGGTACGAGCGGGCGAAACAGCTTCATCATCCTCATCTTCTTCCCCATCCGCCAGGACCCAAAACCAGCCCCCAACTCGCAGATCAGGCTTGGTCTCAGAATCCTCCGACGATAGGTCGACGAGCTCGATCTGATCCGCATCTGGCCTTGTCTCCTGCACGATCTGAGAGAGAATATGAACCTGGTAAATATCAATAACGAACCACGTACCCTCCGCTATCAGCTCCCCTTCCTCGAGATATCTCCCGGCTAGGATGTCATTTTCGTCATCTCGCACCATCATCCACTGTGACGAAGGCCTGAAATGCAGAACTCCATCCAGCCAAGTCCCCGATCTCTCCGCAAAACGAATCCCCCAACGTTCCTGATCCGCATCTTCATGATCTGGTGGCGGCGTCGCTGATCCGCCGAGATCCACCGACGCCGGCACCAGAGCCCTAGACGCCGGCGTTGGCGGAGGCTCCGGCGGCGGAGGTGCGGCCGTCCGTTCCTCAGCCATGGGTCGTGGACTATCAATCATCTTCACCAAAATTCTCACTCAAATACCACAGCAAGAGATGCTAGTGCTACTTTCTCTTTCTTAACGAGGAGCAAACGGTGATAGTTGCCGAGAGTCTGAGAGATAATTTGAAAAAAATGAAAATTCAGCGACAGGCTGTAATGGATCTAAGACTTTGTTTCCTTCGTACTTTTTAATAATATGGCCACATGCATCTCTCAGATGCAAAGGCCGGGGGTGAGCCTCCTTTTCCAAAAAAAAAAGACTCAGGTCCAGCAAACAATTCCAAGGCTAAGCGCCAAAAAAAGAGAGGCAGTTTCAAGTCTCACAACGGAACTAGATAGTCAAGATGAAGTAGCTATGGAAATGGAAAGAGTAATTTAGCAGTTCCCAACTGGTCTTGGTGCATGCTTGGCCTCAGATGTAGAAGACTTGACCTATTCTATTTGGACCGCAATGACTAAATTCTACAAAATCTGTACAAGGATCTGCGGAAATTCACGGGTTCCAAACCGCGATGACCGAAGTCCGTCACCCAAGTTCATACTTGGTGTATGATTGCTGCCAAGATAAAGTCTGAGTTGTTCGCTCTGCCTTTGATTAGTACTTGTTCAACTTTCCATGAACAAGTTGCAGAGACAACAATCAATCAATACACCTACCTATCTCATATGGAGACAGTTTTGCATTGCTGCTTTCTTGTAATATAAAAATTCAAAAATAGCAAGAAAAGGAGCCATAGGAAGTTGAAGCTCAGAGCTTCTTTACCACAGGAGAAGAGGGGAATACACCATGGCCACTCTCTGTGCGTCTGAAGTACTTTAATGAATGATGCATAATTGCATATGTGCTTTAGATTCTGCTTTGTTCCAGGTTCTGTACCCAAAGGAAAGAGCACAGATATGATCTGTAAGGAACTAACAGGAAGTATAAGAAAAAACACAACCGTGAAACAGTTTTCAAACAGATATAATGGATATTATGTTCACTAGCTACAAAGAGCACGTGTACCGTAAACACAACCACTTTGTACCACTTAACACTCACTTAAACAACATCGTGTACTGAACTGTGATATTTCTAACTTGATATATAGAATGTACTTTCGCCGCAACTTCTTGTACTAATCGTGTACTTTACTTCAAAAAAACGAGGCAGTTTCAAGGCTCACACCGGAGCCTAGGTGGTCAAGATGAAGTAATGGTCTAACTTGATAGTCAAGATGAAGTAATGGTGGAAACAGAAAGAGTATAAGCTAGCAGTTCCTAGGTGGTCCTGGTGCATGGTCTGCCTCTGTCGTACAAGACTTGACCCTGATGACCAAAGTCAAGTCGCTCGCTCTGCCTTTGAGTCAACTTTCCATGAAAAGAAGTCTTCAGTTGTTCATTCCAGGCATACGTGCATGTTCGAGGTTTTTTTTCCAGGGTCTTCATTCACGGTGTATGGAGACAGCGACCAATCATTCTATCCTCATTTTCGAAAATAAATAAAAACGCTAACCATGAAACTGTTTTCAAACTTGATATAATGAATATTTTGTCCGCTAGCTACAAAGAGCACGAGTACTGTAAACACAACCAGTTTCAAACTGATACAATAGACTTTTATTCGTTAGAGTTGGAAGGAAATGGCCCCCCATGATAAATATCAAGCAGAACATCTCCCCATAGACATGAAACACAACTTTTCAAAATTTTCCGGAAAGCATGAGTTGGATAAGGAACTCCGCCTATGTTGTCTCAACATAGCTGGACCCAAGCCCGGGTAAAGGAGGGTTGTGATAGGCTTGGCGAGCCAACGTAAAAACTCAGCCACTCTTTTGAAGATGAAACCCAAAAGATTTTCGTTGGGGCGTAACCCTCTCAGCGGCGCACCACATTGGAACCCGGGTGTGGTGTCAAATGGGCAAGGGCAACGGGAAAGAAACCACAAAAAAAACAACAATAAAAATAAATATAACCTATCAATAACATCAAAAACAAAAAAAAAAACAGCCTGACCATCACCAGCGGGGAGAAGAAACAAAGAGACTCCCCCCTCCCACTCTATTATACGACCACGGGCCCCCCCGCGCCCTTAAAATCTCCGTTATCGCTAACCCCCTCACGAACCGCCAATTTTCCTTTTCACTCTTAGCTCCTGCCCACAAATAGCATAACTCTTACCTAAGTTCCCCCTTCTTCATCCTTCTCACTTCGTTCACCCTCACCTTCTCCGTGTCCCATTCCCTCTCTTCCACCGCTCGCTCCCACTCAAACGCATCTACTCCCACTTTCCCCCCCACAACTACCTACACTCCAACCCCACCATACATACTACGCCCTTTACCCCGCTCCCCCCCTCTCCTGACTCTCTCCCCCCCAACCCTCATGTAACCTATTACTCCGCCCACTCACCCACCCCCACCTATTCTTTCCCCACTGCCCCCCATTTACACCACCAATCTTTTCACCCTCACTCTCACCTTCACGATGCCCAACCCATCCCCCTGACACCCACAAAACCTCCTCCACCAATTTACACCCCTCCCCCTCTGCTCCCCCACGCGAATCCACAACGCATCTCCCCTCCCCAATTCCAACCCCTTTCTAAACCTTAGCACCCCACTCTTCAAATCTCCCTCACCCACCCCCTCCCTTCCGCTTCACATGCGCCATTTCACCTATACCCACCACCCCCCCCTCCCCAACCTACCCTCACCACACACCACACCAACCAATAATTTCACTTCCACCCATCCGCTCTCCATTTCACCACCCCCCCATACATCCATCCCAAATACCAGACTCCCCACCGCTTATTACTGCATTAATATCCGCCCCTGCTACACCTTTCCCCTTCCCCTACTGACCAACAATCTTATCCTTCCAAAACCCCCACAACAGTTTCCCTCTAGAATCTAACCCGTTTACCTTCCTTCATATACTCCCTAAACACCGTCCCCCCCACCCTTTATCTCCCCCCCCCCCCCATTCTACCCCACTCCTCCCACACCACACATATCCCACCCCCTTCTCCATACCCAACCCCCCCCTCATCACCACATCCGCGCCCCCTACCATTGCCAACCACTGCTCCACCTCCAACCCACGCCACCCCCCCAACCCACCCCTCGTTACACCAATCCACCGATTCTCCTTACTATCCCTCCCTGTCTCATAAAATCATTCTCCACCACCCCCTCACTCGACTCTCCACCTCACCCATCCCAACTACTCCCCCCCCCCCCGGTGGCGCGCCATATCTTAATCTAGAGACGGTGTCAAGTGAGCGAGGATCAGGTCGTCGCATCCTTAGTGGCGCGCTACATCGGCGCCCGGATTTAGTGGAAAATGAGCAAGGGTCTTCGCATTTGACTCGACGAGTGCGAAGGGTAAGGAAGCTAGCCGAGCCTAGGAGGGTTCGCTTAGGTAGCTGGAACGTAGGGTCTCTAATAGGGAAGCTTCGTGAGCTAGTTGATGCAGCGGTGAGGAGAAGTGTTGATATCCTTTGCGTCCAAGAAACCAAATGGAGGGGTCAGAAGGCGAAGGAGGTGGAGGATACCGGCTTCAAGCTATGGTACACGGGGACGGCTGCAAACAGAAATGGCGTAGTCATCTTGATCAACAAGAGCCTCAAGTATGGAGTGATAGACGTCAAGAGACGTGGGGACCGGATTATCCTGGTTAAGCTGGTAGTTGGGGACTTAGTTCTCAATGTTATTAGCGTGTATGCTCCGCAAGTAGGCCACAATGAGAACACCAAGAGGAAGTTCTGGGAAGGCCTGGAGGACATGGTTAAGAGTGTACCAATTGGCGAGAAGCTCTTCATAGGAGGAGACCTCAATGGCCACGTGGGTACATCTAACACAGGTTTTGAAGAGGTGCATGGGGGCTTTGGCTATGGCATCAGGAATCAAGAAGGAGAAGATGTCTTGAGCTTTGCTCTAGCCTACGACATGATCGTAGCTAACACCCTCTTTAAAAATAGAGAATCACATCTCTTAGTAGTAGCCAACACTCTAGCCAAATTGATTTCATCCTCTCGAGAAGAGAAGATAGGCGTGCGTGCCTAGATTGTAAGGTGATACCTGGAGAGAGTGTTGTCCCTCAGCATAAGCTGGTGGTTGCTAACTTCCGCTTTCGGATCCGTGTCCAGTGGGATAAGCGTGCCAAAGTCGCTAGAACGAAGTGGTGGAAGCTCAAGGGGGAGGTAGTTCAGGCGTTCAAGGAGAGGGTCATTAAGGAGGGCCCTTGGGAGGAAGGAGGGGATGCGGACAATGTGTGGATGAAGATGGCGACTTGCATTCGTAAGGTGGCCTTGGAGAAGTTTGGAGTGTCCAGGGGAAGGAGAAGCGAAGCTAAGGATACCTAGTGGTGAAATGATGATGTCCAGAAGGCGATTAAGGAGAAGAAATATTGTTTCAGATGCCTATACCTGGATAGGAGTGCAGACAACATAGAGAACTACAAGATGGCGAAGAAGGCTGCAAAGCGAGCTGTCAGTGATGCAAGGGGTCAGGCGTATGAGGACCTCTACCAACAGCTAGGCACGAAGGAAGGCGAAAGGGACATCTATAAGATGGCCAAGATCCGCGAGAGGAAGACGAGGGATGTTGGCCAAGTTAAATGCATCAAGGACGGAGCAAACCTACTCCTGGTGAAGGACGAGGAGATTAACCATAGATAGCGGGAGTACTTCGACAAGCTGTTCAATGGGGAGAATGAGAGTTCTACCATTGAACTGGACAACTCCTTTGATGAGACCAGCGTGCGTTTTGTGCGGCGAATTCAGGAGTCTGAGGTCAAGGAGGCTTTAAAAAGGATGAAAGAAGGCAAGGCGATGGGCCCTGATTGTATCCCCGTTGAGGTGTGGAAAGGCTTCGGCCCTCGGGGACATAGCGATGGTATGGCTAACCAAGCTTTTCAACCTCATTTTTCAAGCAAACAAGATACTAGAAGAATGGAGACGGGGTATATTAGTACCAATCTTCAAGAACAAGGAGGATGTTCAGAGTTGTACTATTTACCATGAAATTAAGCTAATGAGCCATACAATGAAGCTATGGGAGAGTCATTGAGCACTGCTTAAGAAGAAGGACAAGCGTGACCAAAAATCAGTTTGGTTTCATGCCTGGGAGGTCGACCATGGAAGCCATTTTCTTGGTATGACAACTTATGGAGAGATACAGGGAGCAAAAGAAGGACTTGCATATGGTGTTCATTGACTTGGAGAAGGCCTATGATAAGATACCGCGGAATGTCATGTGGTGGGCCTTGAAGAAACACAAAGACCCAGCGAAGTACATTACCCTCATCAAGGACATGTACGATAATGTTGTGACAAGTGTTCGAACAAGTGATGTCGACACTGATGACTTCCCGTTTAAGATAAGACTGCATCAGGGGTCAGCTTTGAGCCCTTATCTTTTTGCCTTGGTGATGGATGAAGTCACAAGGGATACTCAAGGAGATATCCCATGGTGTATGCTCTTTGCGGATGATGTGGTGCTAGTTGCTGATAGTCGGACGGGGGTAAATAGGAAGTTAGAGTTATGGAGACAAACCTTAGAATCGAAAGGGTTTAGGCCTAGTAGAACTAAAACCGAGTACATGATGTGTGGTTTCAGTACTATTAGGCGCGAGGAGGAGGAGGTTAGCCTTGATGGGCATGTGGTGCCTCAGAAGGACACCTTTCGATATTTGGGGTCGATGCTGCAGAAGGATGGGGCTATTGATGAAGATGTGAACCATCGAATCAAAGCCGGATGGATGAAGTGACGCCAAGCTTCTGGCATTCTCTGTGACAAGAGAGTGCCACAAAAGCTAAAAGGCAAGTTATACAGGACAACGGTTCGACCCGCAATGTTGTATGGCGCTGAGTGTTGGCCGACTAAAAAGCGACATGTTCAACAGTTTGGTGTGGCGGAGATGCGTATGTTGAGATGGATGTGTGGCCACACGAGGAAGGATCGAGTCCGGAATGATGATATATGAGATAGAGTTGGGGTAGCACCAATTAAAGAGAAGCTTGTTCAACATCGTCTGAGATGGTTTGGGCATATTCAGCGCAGGCCTCCAGAAGCTCTAGTGCATAGCGGATGGCTAAAGCGTGCCGGGAATGTCAAGAGAGGTCGGGGTAGACCGAATTTGACATGGGCGTAAAGAGAGATGTGAAGGATTGGAGTATCACCAAAGAACTAGCTATGGACAGGAGTGCGTGAAAGCTTGCTATCCATGTGCCCGAGCTGGTCGTGAGATCTTATGGGTTTCATCTCTAGCCTACCCCAACTTGTTTGGGACTAAAGGCTTTGTTGTTGTTGTTGTTGTTGTTGTTGTTGTGGCATGAGTTGGATAAGGCAAATTAAGTGCAAATTAGGTACTATGTACCTTCTCAGGAGATTCTATTGAAACACGTGCCAAAATTTGACCATGGATTTAACTGACAAAATGTTGATGTATGTCATAAAAAATTATATCGTTGGATTCGTATTTGAACATAGTTTCCAATGATACTATTTTTTGTGACATTCCTTAACATTTTGTTAATTAAATCCATGATTTGGCACAAAATACTAAGGGGACCAATAAACCAGGGCGGAGGTAGTAACTACCAACAGCGAGCACAAAGGAAAACCAGAACATTTTGGCAGTCTCCAGCATGAATTGAGAAGAGAATACCTACTGAACACTTCCCATCATGCAATAAGCAACAATGAAATAAGAAGAAATTTCAAAACATAGGCAAGATACACACACCTCTCATCGACCATTTGACTCTGATTTCCAGAAACTAACTTGATTCTGCATTAAAGCATGGAAAACAAATCATGCTGGCTGGTTAATGGTACCAATCTGCATTCTTTATCTTTATCAAAAGAAATCCAGCCCATGTGAACTCGTATATCCGTATCACACTCAAGTATAGCAAGACCTCAGCGTCAAGCATGCAAATTCCCCGTAAGCCTCAGCGGGCCCAAAACTGGGTTGGTAACCAGAGGCCAGGCTATATCAATGGCAGCCTGCCACTACTCATGCCACCACCTATATGGCCACTGTTAGATGATAAATAGTACTAGCAGTGCATGCATTCTGCCAGCAACAGCAAAACAAGGGGAAAAAACACCAACCAATGCGTTTCTTCTTGAAAAAACACCAATCAAAGACCAGAGCCAGTCACTAACATTCATACTTGACGTATGGTTCCTGGCAAGATAAATTCAAGTCGCTTGCTCTGCGTTCTTGTTCAATTTTCCATGAACAAGACAAGAACCAATCCGTCTCATATGGAGACAGTTCTACATTGCTGCTTCTCAGTAAAAAAAGAAGCAAAATAGCAGGTAAAGGAGCCACCGGAAGTTGACAAGAGAAGAGGGGGATATACCATGGCCACTCTCTGTGCATCTGAAGTACATTCATGAATGATGCATATGTGCTTTTGGCTCTGCTTTGTTCCAGGACTTGTACCATACCCAGGGAAATGGAAAATATGATCTGCAAGGAACTAACACGAAGTATAAGAAAAAAAACATAACCATGAAACAATTCTCAAACTGATATAATGAATAATTACTCACTAGCTACAAAGAGCACAAGTACGGTAAACACCGCTAATCACTCACTTGAACAACATCATGTACTGAACCGTGATATTTCTAAACTTGGTATATAAACTCAACTTTTGCCACAACTTCTTGTACTAACTGTGCACTTTACTTTAAAAAAGTTGTTTCAAGCCTAGATAGTCAAGATGAAGCAATGGTGGAAACGGAAAGAGTACAAACTAGCAGTTCCTAGGTGGTCCTGGTGCATGGTCTGCCTCTGTCATCCAAGACTTGACCCCGATGACCAAAGTTAAGTTGCTTGGTCTGTGATGACCAAAGTCAAGTCGCTTGGTCTGCCTTTGAGTACCTTTTCAACTTTCCACGAAAACAGGTCTTCGCTTGTCCATTGCATGAATACGTGATACGTGCGTGTTCGAGGGTTTTCGCCAGGGTCTTCATATACGGTTTATGCATCAAGCAAAGTAACAGGAAATGAAATATAATAATTATGAAGTCTTAAAAAAAGAATCGACCAATAACAGTTATTCAACAGGTAAACTCGAGCTGTCAGAGTGGTTGAAACAAGAACCCATGCATCCTTGTACATCAACCTAGCCACCTCATGTGGAGACAACCACCAATCTGTATAATTATCAAGCAGAATATCTTCCAGTAGAACAAATATCAAGCAGAATATCTTCTCATAGACATGAAACACAACTTCACAAAATGTTCTGCAAAGCATGAATTAGATAAGGCATTTAGGTATGTACCTTCTCAGGAGATTCTATTGAAACACAAATACCTGCAGTACTCTACTAACTACCAAAAGCGAGCATGGAGGAAAACGGCTCAAGCATGAACTGAGAAGAGGAAACCTAACTGAACTCTTCCCATCATGCAAGAAACAACAATGAAGTAAGAAGAAATTTCCATTTGACTCTGATTTTATCAGGCTCAACCAAGAAACTACGCAAGATACACACCTCTCTGATCGAACATTTGACTCTCATTTCCAGGATCTAACTTGCTTCTGCATTAAAGCATGGAAAACAAATCATGTGGTGTAACTGCCTAACTGGTACCATTCTGCATTATTTATCAAATCAAAAGAAATCCAGCCCATGTGGACTGGTATCTTTGGGCACGGTCCGTACCCCTATCATACTCAAGTATACCAACTGTAGGGTGAGCAAATTCCCAGTAAGCCACAGCTGGCCCAAAACTAGGGTACCCCAGGGGCCAGGCTATCGATGGCAGCCTGCCACTAGCATATGTACTATTGGGCTGCAACGCAATAAATAGGTCAGTTAAGATGAGCTAACTAGCAATGAACCTTGCTGTCCTATATATTTTTCAGCCATGTAAGCATAAGCATGAACCTTGGGGCTGGTAGCTGACAGATTGATTTCTCTTTACTTGAATATTTTGGATACAATGCCTAACATCAATCTAATCGATAACTATTTAATCCATACACAAGTAGAAGAGAGCTTTATAAACTAGCTGATGGCGTTTTGTTATAGCTAATTGATAAGCACAGATGTAGCTTTCCCATGGTAGTACTGCAGCCTTTTGTGCACCAACCAACCATGGCCCAGGGCCTTAAGCTGCACCCATGACATGACACGGAGATGTTATGAGTGGTGTACACTGTTCATTGGCTCTGATGCACACAATAAAGCCCCTGTTGGATGATAAATAGTACCAGCAGTGCATGCATCCTTCAAGCAACAGCAAAACAAGGGGGGGAAACACCAACCAATGCAGTTCTTCACCGTTCCTCCGGTCGTGCTGCATCTGTTCCTGCTGCTCTTGGCCTCTCCTGCCACCGCATGCACCGAGCAGGAGAAGCGCAACCTCCTCCAGTTCCTTGCCGGGCTATCGCAAGACGGCGGCCTCGCCGCATCGTGGCGCGACAACGGCACGGACTGCTGCGAGTGGGAAGGCGTCGGCTGCAGTGGAGATGGGGCCGTTGCTGAGGTCTCTCTGGGATCTAACGGACTTGAAGGGCGCATCTCGCCATCCCTGGCCGACCTCACCAGTCTGCTGCATGTCAACCTCTCGTACAACTCCTTCTCTGGTGGCCTTCCTCAGGAGCTCAAGTTCTCTGGAAGCATCATCGTCCTCGACGTCAGCTTCAGCCGGCTCAATGGACCGCTGCCCAAGCTGCCATATTTGGTTACCACTGACCGGCCTCTGCGAGTACTCAACATCTCGAGCAACCAGTTCAGCACAGAATTTCCATCAGCCACATGGAAGGTGATGAAGAATCTGATCGCGCTCAACGCCAGCAATAACAGCTTCACTGGGCACATACCGTCTTCTCTTTGCATTGGCTCGCCATCTTTGGCTTTGCTTGACCTCTGCTACAACCAATTGAGCGGCGACATTCCAAACACACTGGGTAATTGCTCCAAGCTCAAAGTGCTCAAGGCTGGCAACAACCACATAAGTGGGATTCTACCGGTTGAAATCTTCCATGCTACCTCGCTGGAGTACCTCTCCTTCCCCAACAATGGTGGTTTACAAGGAGAACTTGATGGAGCACACAGTCAAACTCAGTGATCTGCTTACTCTTGACCTTGGAAGGAACAGTTTCAGTGGAACCATCCCAGAGTCCATAGGTCAGCTCAGGAGGCTCGAGGAGCTCCATTTGGGTAGCAATAACATGTCTGGGGAGCTACCATCAACTATGAGCAACTGCACAAATCTCAAAACCATTGATCTGAAGATCAACAACTTCAGTGGAGATCTAGGCAAGGTAAACTTCGCCACCCTACAGAATCTAAAAACTTTAGATCTCATGAAGAATAATCTCAGTGGCATAGTTCCAGAAAGCATTTACTCATGCAGCAATTTGACTGCACTGCGGCTGTCGGTCAACCATTTCCACGGTGAGATTTCAAAAAGAATAGGCAATCTGAAGCACTTGTCCTTCCTATCACTTACTGAAAACTCCTTCACAAACATCACAAAAGCTTTGCATGCCCTTCAGAGTTGTAGGAGCATCAGCGTCCTGCTTATTGGCAAAAACTTCATGAATGAGGCCATGCCACCAGATGAAACCATTAACGGCTTCCAGAATCTTCAATATCTCACAGTGCACCATTGTTCGTTGACTGGAAGGATACCTATTTGGTTATCAAAACTCACAAATCTGAAGATCCTAGACTTATTCAACAATCGACTCACCGGACCAATTCCAAGCTGGATCAACTCCCTAAACCACCTCTTTCGTCTGGATGTATCTAACAACAGTCTTACTGGGGAAATCCCAATCACCTTGATGCAGATGACAATGTTTAAATCAGATAAGGCCGGCATCTATTCGGACCCAAGCCTCCTTGACCTTGGTCTACTTATTTATGCTGCGGATCCATCAAAACTTCAATACCGCATAAACAGTGCTTGGGCCAAAGAGCTGAATCTCGGCAACAATAAATTCACAGGTGTGATCCCACAAGAGATTGGTCAGCTGAAAACACTCCTTTACCTGAACTTGAGTTCCAACAACTTCTATGGAGAGATCCCACAGTCGATCGGCAACCTCACTAACCTTCAGAAGCTAGATTTCTCTAATAACCATTTGACTGGTGAAATTCCTGCGGCATTGGAGATCCTTCACTTCCTTTCAGAGTTCAACATTTCTAACAACAACCTAGAAGGACCTATTCCAACAAAAGGCCAGCTGAGCACATTTCAAGCTTCTAGTTTTAATGGGAACCCAAAGCTATGCGGCTCTCTGCTTATTAACCATTGTGATCCAGTTGAAGCACCTCCCATCTCCATCATCTCTGCAAAACAATGCAGCAATAAGGTCACCTTTGCAATTGCCTTTGGTGTGTTCTTTGGGGTAGGAGTGCTATATGACCAGTTAGTATTATTCAGATATTTTGGCTAAGCCCACTTCAACTGTAATATGATCCAGTATGCTATGGTCTAGCATCCAGATATGTTGTTCACATCTAGGTATCTACATTCAATCTTGTCTTAATAATGTATTAGTCAAATCATTAGAAGTAGAATGTTGTTGGCAAACCAAGCTGTGTGCGCATGTTATTCGCAGAATGCATGTTTCTGGAAGAGTGCACATGCAAAGTAGTATGGTCAGTATGTACCTGGACGTACCATGTTTCTGGATGCTGTTGCTTTCTGCAAATAAGTGTTTCTCTTTTTTTAACAATACATCTCTCCTTTTTCCTTTCTCGATATCTGATCAATATGGGACATGTCTCACTGGATTTTTCATATAGAATTAAATAACTATAGAGTTTTGGAAGATTCAACGGATGAAAGATTCCCAGAAGACACCATTGTCTTCACATCAACTAGTATGTGTGCATGTTTGGCTACCATAATTGATATATGAGAATAAAATTCTGTTGATACATACTCTGACCGCCAGTATCATTTTTTTCACATGTTAACCTCGATATAGTTGATATAAAAGAGAATTGTAAAAGCATGTGATTTTGCACTCTGCTTAACATATCAACCTATTCAATCAAACTTATTACCATCACAACAAAAAATTAAGCCCGAATATATTAGCATCGTAAGCGCTCGTCTCCCTTGAGCGCTCTCCTCCTCCCTTGAGCACCGGCTGCCCCTCCGGCACCGGCGGCCACCGCTCCCGCCGGCCACCACTCCAGGGCCGGCGTCCACCCTCCCCCTGCCTGGGATGGCCTCGCGGGTTTCCCTCTCCGGCTCGTCGGCTTCCTTGAGTTCCTCCACCCCGCCGCGCCCCTCGCCCCCACAGAGTCCCCTGCTCCATTCGCTGCTCGTCATCCCCGACGTGCTCGGCATGGCGTTTGGACCCATCACGCAGGGCGGGGCTGCTGGTGGTTATCAACTGCGTCGCCGCCAGCGGCTGCCCCTGGGTGTCAGGCTAGGCCAGGCCGCCGTCCTCGGAGTCCAGCATCTCCACCGCCGCCCGCTCAGCAGCGGCGCTTTGGCCTGATGCTCCCCTCTTCCAGACCGCCGCGGTGAACATTCCGGCATGCCTCCATGGCTGCTGCTACAATTGTGGAGACGACGCCCACATCTCCAGGGAGTGCTGGAAGAAGACGGTTTGTGTGCGTTGTGGAGGGGAAGGGCATATCGCCCGGGAGTGCACGAAGCCTCGCGACTCATCGTCTTCTGGTGGAGGGCGTGTGCGCCCGGATGTGGACTCTCGGCGCTCCGCGGATCTGCCGCCGGCGCCAGCTCCTGGCCACGGCCATCCGCATCATGCCAGTCCCGTGCGTGCGGCATCTGGGTCGACGCCATCATGCACCATTCAGACCACAGGCACCATTAACAGTGTAGAATTAGTGATCATTTGCTGCTTAAAACCTATTGTCCTATTGTTTGGCCCTCCCCAAGCTATTTTTACACCACTTGCCCCCTTAATCCAAGTTTTCTGGCTCAGCCACTGCAAGTCGCCCAGGGCTCGTCAGTGGCAAGCGTCGCAGGGCCCGAATTCTCAGTCCCGTTCGCCGGTTCGGTGGCTGCGGCGGAAGTGCTCGGCTCGGTGGATTCGGATGGTGGGGTGGACTGCTACTTCCTCGAAGCTTCGAACGACCTGCGGCGCATGGAGCGGGACCTTTCCCGCGCGGTCGTGGTCAGCATCACGGGTTCGCGGCCTCCGGTGGATCTGGCTGAGGCGGCGGCCGCGCTGCATGCCGAGTTTGGCATTGGCCCGAATGACATGTCCATTCGTCCCTTCTACCCGGAAGATTTCCTTGTCATCTGCGAGCACCCCATTATTCGGCAGCTCATGGTGGACTGTGGACACGCCCCTGGCCCGGGCTTCGCTTTTTCCCTCCGGCCATGGATGCGTCAGGCGCAAGCGACGGGTGTTGTGCTCCCATTTCTGATCCCTCTGGAGTTGCGGGGCATGCCGGCGCACGCATGGACGAAGCGGACAGCGGAGGTGGTGCTTCGGGGATGTGGCTTCATTGTGCAGGTGGCGGAGCGCACGGTGCGCAACATGGCTGGGTTCCAGGTTTGGCTCAAGACGGCGGACCCGTCCAAGATTCCTCGGCGACGGTACCTGTTCATCCCGGAGCCTGCCGATGCTCCGGCCGCTCCCGACGCTCTGTGGTACCCTATAGACATCAGGCCGCTCACGCCCCCGGTCAGTGCAGTGTCCAACGCAAGGAACGGGCAGCCCCCGCCGTCGGTGGACGGCTCCCCGAACCATGGAGCTAGGCAGAGCTCAGGCCAGGTTGGTTTGGATGCGGCCACGAGTTCAGCCAATGGTGGTGTGGGCAGAGCTCAGGCCAGGTTGTTTTCTTTCTTTCATATAGAAATAATAAGCCACCGTGAATTCTAAGAAGGCAAAAGTAAGGAAACTATTTTGGTTGGGTGGTAGCCTATAAGCACAGAAAATCACAACCAAACACCCATGTAGCTTTACACCAAGTTCACATCCATGTGAATAACATGGCAGAGTAAAACTGACGGTACCAAAAACCGTCAGTAGCCTCGGTAGGGTGGAGAGCGTGGCTAGAAGTACCAGAGGGGATCATACAAAGGGAGATTACCCAGCTTCGGGCCCTTATGGTTGAGGTAACACCCTACTCCTGCTTTGATTTAGCTTCGGGCCCTCATGGTTGTGGAAAACACCTTGCTTGAGGGGGTTACAAGTATGAGGTGTTTGTAGCTACCGAGACGACGATAATGATGTCGATGCCCTGAGCTATCCCCTATCCCCTGGCTTCGCCTTATAAGGAGGACGAGGTCTAGGGTTACAAGAGTACTAAACCCGTCTGGAATTCTTGGTTTGGCTTGATGACGCATCTTGAGAAGAGGAATCAGGGCGGGCTCCTCGTTGCTCCTGTTTAGCCGCCGGTCCCATGGGTTCCTTCTTCAACTCTTTGGTGAATCCGACCTCTGTAGCCCCGGCTTCACTATGCCGAGGGTCTTGTTAACCCAAGCTCCCGTTTGAGCGGGTCAGGCCGTGACATCAACACAACGAAAGATGTCTTTGACGGGGTAGGGCCCACTGAAAGCCAAGAGCCATTGCGGGGATTACTCCTCGTTCCTTACGCCCACGCTCCAGATGTAGCTCAGTCTTTGTAGGACATGCCACCATTCGGCATTATGTGTCGTGGCTATAAGAAGGGAAAAGAAGAATCCAGGGGGCGCACTCCTCATTTCTCCGCAACCTTTGTCCGCCATTGGCGACAGTGAAAATCCAAATCTAAAATCCTTCTACATCGATGATGAGGGCCCCTGGCGGAGAACGAGGGGATGCGTCGGCGGGGGACACCATGATCCCCGGCGCGAACCTGACCATCGGAGCGTCTACCGTCCACAAGGGCACATGGAGGTGGTCAATTTCTACCACCACTCATGTCCATCTGCCAGATCTGGTCAAGCAAGGGTTCCTCCCTCCTCGGAACATGCTCATGTGGTCACCATCAAAGAAGACAGAGGATGTCCCGATGCCGGCTAGCTAGGACATGGTTATACACATGTCGTTTCTCTACCGCGGCCTCACCTTGCACATAAACAACTTTGTGCGCGGCCTCCCAGTTTTTTACATCTGCCAGCTTCACCATATCATGGCGAACGGGGTTTTGCACCTTGCTTGCTTCATCACATTGTTAGAGTGCTTTCTGGGGTTCTCACCACACTTCGGGCTTTGGCGCTATTTCTTTGACGTGGAGCTGCAGAGAGATGGCGAAGCGGTTCCGGACTATGGAGGCGTCGTTATTCGGCCTAACCCGATTCGGGATATTTCGACATCCCAATGCCTGAAATGAAATCATGGTAGAAAGAATGATTTTACGCCCCAGACTTCCCAGCTGGGATAGAAATGGCCGGTCTTCCTCCGTTCACGAACTCGCCTCCACAGGAGCTGAAGTCTTGGGAGGCTAGAAAACAAACCTTACAAGGAAACTGTTCAGCTTGTCCAGGAGGTTTAGCGGCTTCAGGACGCCGGCCTCAGGGGGATGCAGATTCTGATGACCTGGCTAGAGAGAAACATTCAGCCCCTCGCAGCCAGGGGGCATCTGAGGGCCCGCATGACCCTTGTCGCCTGAATCGCGTGGAGATCTCATAGTTGGAGCTCAAATCGCACATGGCTTTGTGACACATGTTCCCTGGATGAGATTACTCCAAGGTTGCCGTAGTGCCCTTCCATCGCAGGCATCACCCAAACAATGTGAGTATCAGTCTTTTTCTCGATTCCCATGGGTTTCTTGTACGAGATGCGATTTATTGATTAATCCTCCGACTTATGGCATAGGTTTTTAGGTTCTCCCTTCCTCCTAAGAGCATCTCCAGCCGCACCCCCAACAGGCCCCCCAAGACGCCATTTTTTCCGCCGGCACCGAAAAAAAAACCCCAGTCGTCCCCCAGGACGCCGAATTCCGCTGGTTCGGCCCATTTTTTGGCCCGGCGATCCCAGGCCAAACCCAGCACACTGGGGGGCACTTGGGGGCTCTGGCGGAAGGAAAAGTGGTGCGTGGGCCACCACTATCAGGCGAGAAACGCCTTTTCCCTGCCAAGCTTCGACCCGCGCGCCACAGGACGCCACTTCCCCTTTCGCCGCCATGCCGATCCCGGCATCGCCCACCTGCCCACAGCTGCTGCTCTACCGCTAGAAAGGCCATTTCCCCACCGGAAAGAGAAGGTTTCGCTGCGACAGCCTCCATCCCGCTCCTGGGCGAGCTTTCCAGGGCTCCGACCACGCAGGTGGGGATACCGGCGGCTGCCCACCCACCACGCCCGCAAGGTGTTCGACGATTTGCCTGTTCGGCAATGGACTCCGACGACGAAGAGGCGTTCGCGGCGCTGATGGAGGAGGAAGCCGAGGTCGACACCGACAACGAAGAGCACCTCATGATCCTCGCCGCTCTGGCCGGCCTGTTCGCCAACAATGCAAAGCCGCGGCGAGGTGGCTCTGCGCCGGGCCGCTGCAAGAGCAAGCAGAGGCATCGAATGGAGGGCTACTGCTTGATCTACGCCGACTAGTTCGCCGACGCTCCACTGCACGGCGAGAAAGTGTTTCGGCGCCGTTATAGGACGAGCCGGAAGCTCTTCCTCAGGATTGTGAATGCCATCCGGGAGTTCGACGGCTATTTCATTTGCAAGAAGGATTGCACCGGCACAGTTGGATTCTCCTCACTCCAGAAGTGCAGGACAGCTATGAGAATGCTTGTATACAGAGCTCCCGGTGATATACAGGAAGACTATGGACGCATGGCCGAGTCCACCACCATTGAGTGTTTGTACAAGTTCTGCAGGGCAGTGGCGGCACTGTTTGGACCACAATACTTGCGATCACCCAATGCTGAAGACACTGCTTGGATCCTAGCACAGAATGCAGCAAGAGGATTTCCTAGGATGCTTGGAAGCATCGACTGCATGCATTGGGCATGGAAAAACTGTCCATTTGCTTGGCAGGGGATGTACAAAGGTGCCAAAGGAGCTTGCAGTGTGGTACTTGAGGCAGTGACCACACAGGATCTCTGGATTTGGCACTCCTTTGGTATGCCAGGAACTCACAATGACATCAACGTACTGCAGTGCTCGAATGTCTTTGCCAAGCTTGTTGAAGGTCATGCTCCTCTGGTGAACTTCGAGGTCAATGGGCGCCACTACAACAAGGGATACTACCTAGCAGATGGCATCTATCCGAGATGGTCCACATTTGTGAAGACTATCTCAAACCCTGTGCCAGGAGGCAAGAACTCCTAGTTTGCCAAGTGTCAGGAGGCTTCCAGGAAGGATGTCGAGCGGGCATTTGGTGTGCTCCAATCTTGATTTGCTGTAGTCCGATACCCGACTCTGACCTGGTCGAAATCTCAAATGTGGGAGCTGATGAATTGTTGTGTCATCTTGCACAACATGATCATTGAGAGCGAGCAGGAAGAGCCAGTGTTTGACATTGAACCATATTTCAGGCAGGGTCCTCTTTCAACTGTTGATCACCAGGTACCGGCATCATGTGCTGCCTTCCTCAATATGCGTCAGGAGATCCCAGACCCACGGGTGCATCAAGAACTGTAGCACGATCTGGTGGAGCACCTATGGAGGCTCAAGGGCAACGCCTAGTTCGATGTGTTTTTAATTTGTGTTTGAATTATGGGTTTGCTTCGTTGAACTATTTGATTTGTATTCATTTCTGTGATGAACTATGTGATAAAAATTACTTTTTGTTGAATTTGTGCCGAACTGTGCCGAATTTGGGCTGAATTTGGGCCGAAATCGGCGGCTGGGGGGGGGGGGGTGGGTTCAGGGTGAAACCACCCCCACCCCACCCCCCCCCCATGCCGAATATATCGCCGATTAGCCCCCAAGCGATGCTATTTCAAGCCCTTGGGGGGCCGAACGGCTGGAGATGCCCTAAGCCTGGTAAGTTGTCACCTTCGAAAATACTAGATGTCTAATGCAGCCGGTGTTGGGGTCTGACAGCAGCTCTAGTGTTGTTGCGGCCTGTGACATGCTGCTTCTGAAGAGGTCACGGGTTTTGGAGACTCTCTCTTCATAAGTCCAATCGGGATCCAAGGGCGCAGAGGCCAGAAAGAGATTTTAGGGAGATCTGACCTTGCCGATCGATGAAGGATCTAGGCTGCAAGTTGTAGGCGTGCCTCCTCCTAAGATTAGAGCATCTCTAGCAGACCCCTTAAAACGCGTCGACCCACAAAATAACCGCCCGTTTACGATTTCGTGCGAAAAAGCGCCCCGATCAGACACTGTATCGGCCCGCGAACTGTAAAAAAAATTGCAGGGCGCGGAAAAACTTCGCCCTCAACCTTTAGATTCACGGGGCGGGAGGCCGACCCGAGCTTCACCCCTATCGGCTGCGAGATTTGGCGGGAGGGACATTTCCGTGCGGCTGTTCCCGCTTCCCTTTCCCTGCGCCGCCAACCACCTCCCTCCGCCCGCTCCGGAGCACCTTCCTCGGCTTCCCTCCGCCGCCATGGAAGCCTTCCAGCTGTTGACCATCACCGTGGATGCCATCCACACCCCCCCCCCTCGGCAGATCTCGTCGCCGGCCATGCCGCGCCCGTTGCCGTTCAAGGCTCCACCGCTCCACCCCGCAAGCGGCAGGGCAACGTCGTCGTCCAGGGCGGCGGTCCCGCAGGCCCCGCCAGGAAGGTACGCGCGCCCGCCACCTCCGATGCGAATTCGGTCGGGCACCCACTAGTGAAGAAGGGGAAGGCTTCCGGTGTGAAACGCAAGAAGCTCGCCGGAAGACCTACCTCGCCAACACCTCCTCCGATTGCTCCGGCAAGACCTACCCCACGGATGCCCATCGATGCCGCTGTTGCCGCCGCCCCTAAGGTGTTCGACAGAATGGTCGCAAGGCATGATGCTTCGATTTCTTGCACTTCGTTCACTTTTGTCCATTGCGTGTGTTCGTCACTTGTGGAGCAAAATTGTAGCGCCGGTTTGCAAGATCTTGGAGAGGAGGAGGCTAGCCGCAAGAGGCCATGGGGTGCCAACGTTTGGTGGTGGTTCGGCAAGTGGTGGTGGCAATGCAGATTTCATCTTGTGAAGAAGATGATGATGATGATGGAGTGATGATGGATGCGATGTCTTTTGCGTTGTGGCGCGAAAACTATGTTCAAATGTCACCAAAACTGTGTTTGAATTCTCCGAATTTGTGTTTTGTTTGTCAAAATCGATGTCAATTGCATTGTGTGATTTTATGGTTTGAGGGTCGAAATCGGCAGCGCGTAGAATAGAGCCCGCAAACCCGAGCGGTAAAATAGAATATCCCCGATATTCTCTTTTACCGCTCGGGTTTGCGGGCTCTGTTCGGCCGCATCGGCCCTTATAACGCGCTTTTCTCGGCCCTTATCTCGGTTATAAGGGTCGCGGTTTTAAGGGGTCTGCTAGAGATGCTCTTATGATTCCTCCTCGGCGGCCAAAGGTCGAGGCGTGCAAACCATCCAACTTTAGCAGGTAGGCCTCCTCCACTAACTTGGAACTTTATCTTAAGTGTTTTTGGGGATCGCAGGTCCTCCAGGCTCACGTGGAAAAGGCTGGCGGGTCGCTTGCCTCGTTAGGCTCTGACTCCCCCCGTGATACTTCTGCTATGCCACGTGATGACCAAAGAGATGAAGCCGTTGGAGTCGTGAAAAAATCCATGCAGACATTGGAGCAGCTAGGCCCGCGCATGTCTCCATGCCATGCCGATGCTGAGCCGGGGAAGGGTTCGACCGCCCTTGAAGGCAAGGAGGAGGGGGTGGTCCCAGGGCGCAGGGAGGCGGTCAATTTCTACCACCACCCATGTCCATTTGTCAGATCTGGCCAAGCAAGGGTTTCTCCCTCCTCGAAACGTGCTCATGTGGTCACCTGCGAAGAAGACAGAGGATGTCCTGATGTCGGCTAGCTAGGACGGGGTTATACACACGTCGTTTCTCTACCGCAGCCTCACCCTGCCCCTAAACAACTTTGTGCGCGGCCTCCTGGTTTTTTATGTCTGCCAGCTTCACCATATCATGGCGAACGGGGTTCTGCACCTTGCTTGCTTCATCACATTGTTAGAGTGCTTTCTGGGGATCTCACCACACTTTAGGCTTTGGCGCTATTTCTTTGAGGTGGAGTTGCAGAGAGATGGCGAAGCGGTTCCGGACTGTGGAGGCGTCGTTATCCGGTCTCGCCCGATTCGGGATATTTTGACAGCCCAATGCCTGAAACGAAGTCATGGTAGAAAGAATGATTTTATGCCCCGGACATCCCAGCTGGGATAGAAGTGGCTGGTCTTCCTCCGTTCACGAACTCGCCTTCACAGGAGCTCAAGTCTTGGAGGCCCAGAAAAAAAAACCTACCAAGGAAACTGGTATGCTTGTTCAGGAGATATACCAGCTTCAGGACGCCGGCCTTAGGGGATGCGGATTCCGATGACCTGGCTAGAGAGAAATATTCAGCCTCTGGCAGCTAGGGGCATCCGATGTTTGACTATGAGAGCCCGAATGACCCTTGTCGCCTAATTGCATGAAGATCTCAGAGTTGGAGCTCAAATCGCGCATGGCTTTGTGACACATGTTCCCCTGGATGAGATTGCTCTCGAGGTCGCTGTAGTGCCCTTCCATCGCAAGCTTCAACCAGACAATGTGAGTATCAGTCGTTTCTCGGTTCCCATGGGCTTCTTGTATGAGTTGCGATTTACTGATTAAACCTCTGACTTCTGGCGTAGGGTTTTAGGTTCTCCTCCCTTCCTCCTGAGCCTAGTAAGCTGCCGCCTTCGGAGATACTATGTCTAATGCAGCCGGTGTCAGGGTCTGACAGCAACTCCAGCAGTGTCGCGTCCTGCGACACGCTACTTCTGAAGAGGCCGTGGGCTTTGGAGACTCTCTTCATAAGTTCAATCAGGATCTGAGGGCGCAGAGGCCAGAAAGAGATTTTAGGGAGATCCGACCTTGCCGATCAGTGAAGGATCTAGGCTGCAAGTTGTGGGCCAAAGGTTGGAGATCCGACCTTGCCTCCTCCCAAGATTATGATTCCTCAGCGGCTAAAGGTCGGGGCGTGCAAGCCATCCAACTTGAGTGGGTAGGCCTCCTCCACTAACTTGGAACTTTATCATCATAAGTGTTTTTGGTCACACTGGTACTATGATCGCAAATCCTCCAGGCTCACGGGAAAAAATGCTGGAAGGTCGCTTGCCTTGTCAGGCTCCGACTCCCCCCGTGATCCTTCTGCTATACCACGTGATGACCTCTGGCGTGGAACCGGCAAATGAAGCCGCTGGTGGAATCATGGGAAAACCCATGGAGGCATTGGAGCCGCTAGGCCCGTGCATGTCTCCATGCCATGCCGATGTTAACCCTTGAAGGCACTACCGTGACGCCTGATGTAGGCCCGCATACCATGGGGCCGGAGAATGTAGAAGTCCATGCCGCTGAGTCTGTCGCTCCAGCCTCACTGATGAGGTTGGGAGGTCGGAATGAAATTGATGCCTTTCCGCATAAGCGTGAAGCCGCCATGGTGGGTTCGTCCTCGACAAGCTCTACTCAATTCCTGAAAAGGAGCTGGGTGGGATCAGATGTATCAGAGGACATGAAGTGTGCGTTGTGTGAGTGCCACATCCACGCACAGACCGTGTCCCGATCTCTATTGAAGCTGGGAGGGGCTATTCAACCCGGCATGCACGTAAACTTCTCCTTGCTTCTGCAGAGTTTTGCCCGTTTATGCGAGTGATTGCTGCTCGCATGTGATGCGGGGTTAATAGTCCCCGAGCCTTAAGCACAGTTTCTTAAAGACCTGGGTTAAGGATTTGCCATGTGCTTTTGCATGTTTTCCTTGTCCAAAGTTCTGCCTGGAGTAGCCCCCGAGACTAGGGTTGTAACCAGGTTGAGTTTGAATAGACAATCGTCGTGCAGCCCCCGGAAGCCGGAGCAAATCGTGGGTTGAGCTGTTGACTGTTTGTTTTTGTTTCCTGGACCTTGCTAGCCATGATTCAGGAAAAAGGGCAACTTGAGGTAGAGGCGGTGGAGCTCCGATGCCTGTTGTCCGAGGAGGTCAAGAATGCTAGCCTTAGGGAATGAGTGAAGTGCACTGTAGGTCATCGAACTATGAAAATCGTCATCCAGATCCTCGAAGTGCAGTAAGTGTGTCATCCAGGTTCAAAATCTGTCTGACCCCATCTGAATGGCCAGCTGGCGTCGTTAACCGTGAACAGTGAACCGGTGAACACTAAAATATCATCCAGGTCCAGTATCATTTCTATACGCAATGAACAGTATACCGATTAACAGTAATATCAAAAAAGAAAAAAAAAATCGTGGATATTGAAATAATGTTCGCGACTTTAAAAAAAAAGTTCGCGAACGATGAATTTCGAAAAAATATTCGCGACTTTAAAAAAATATTGGCGAAGGATAAATTTGAATATTGTTCGCGAACCACAAATATTGTTCGAGGGTATAGAAAAAAATTTAGCGACTTTAAAAAAATGTTCGTGAAAAAATATTCGTGACTTTAAAAAAATGTTCACGAACGATAAATTTGAATATTGTTCGCGGGTATGGAAAATATGTTCACGACTTTAAAAAAAAGTTCGCAAACGATGAATTTGGAAAAAATAGTCGCGACTTTAAAAAAATATTGGCGAAGGATAAATTTGAATATTGTTCGCGAACCACAAATATTGTTCGAGGGTATGGAAAAAAATTTAGCGACTTTAAAAAATTGTTCTCGAAAAAATATTCGCAACTTTAAAAAAATGTTCGCGAACGATTAATTTGAATATTGTTCTCGGGTATGGAAAAATATTCGTGACTTTAGAAAAATGTTCGTGAAAAAATATTCGTTAACAATAAATTTGAATATTATTCACGAACCACAAATATTGTTCGCGGGTACGGAAAAAATATTCGTGACTTTAGAAAAATGTTCGTGAAAAAATATTCACAAACGATAAATTTGAATATTGTTCATGGGTATGGAAAAAATATTCGCGACTTTAAAAGAATATCGCGAAAAAATATTCCCGACTTTAAAAAATGTTCGCAAACATTTTTTGAAAATATCCGCGAACACTCTTTCCCTATCCGTGGGCATTTTCAAATATTGTTTGCGAACATTTTTAAAAAAATATTCGCGAACATTATTACCATATCCGTGAATTTTTTAATTCTTTTTACTGTTCATCGATTCACTGTTCACGGTTACTGACCCCAGCTGGCCAATCAGATATGGTCAGGCAGATTTTGGACCTGGATGACACACTTACTGCACTTTTAGGACCTGGATGACGATTTTCTTAGTTCGAGGACCTACGTGACACCCTAAAATAGTTCGAAGACCTACAATACACTTCACTCTTAGGGAATCATTAGCCAATTACATCAATAAGCATCCCTTCTGAAGTCACGCTTGTATCTCCATCGTGTCCAGGGCTACTGAAGCTCTACCGCTATATTTGAACTAGCGGAGAAGCAATACTACCACACCCGGTAGCAGTTAGGTGAGGCTCGGATGGAACTAAATGAACTGTGTGACGCGGGTGGACATGTTGACCGAAAAAAGGCATACCCTTCAGGAATCGATACCATCAATGGAGGTTGCGCCGAATTGCGACCGTAAGCTAATAGATCTTTTTAGTTGTTTTATGGGGGAGCAATGCTTCGCGGAGGATGCTCTCCGACTTCAAGCCTCGGGGCTCGGTGCTGAGTTGTAGGCCTCGGGGGTGATCCGCAACACGTAGCTCATCTTGTCCTCACCTTGACGGGATGAGGACAACTCCAGACCCCAGTGTGTGGACAGTCATGGAGCCGTCAAAGTATGTCAGCCAATACTCGAGATCGACATGTTGCGGAATCTGTCGTGCCTCCGTCCACTCCACACGATGAGCGCATGTGATTTGATTGTTGATCTAGGCTTATAGGTGATCTCAAACGGCAAGAGTTTGATAGCCCACTTGGATACCTACCCGATAGCGCCTCTGTTGTTTATGATATCAGATAGCGAGGCGTGGCTGATGACTGTGATCAGGTTTGCCTCGAAGTAATGGTGCAATTTTTGGGCAGCCATGAACTCACCGTAAGCAATTTTTTGGTAACGAGGGTAGCGTGTCTGACAGGGGGGACAGAACAACATTGACGTAATACGCCAAGTGCTGAACCGTTGAGCTTGCGTGGTGGCGGATATGTATAGTAGCATGGGTGGCGAATATGCATAGTAGCACAGGTCCTGCCACCATGACGACGCTAACAACTTGTGTGGTGACGAATATGTATAGTAGCATAGGTTCTACCTCTACTGGTGAAGTCAGTATTGGGTTAGACTGCATGAGGTGCTTAAGGCCTTCAGATGTTTCCTTTGTCTCATCACTCCCATAGAATTTCCCGCTCGCAGCTCCTGATGGAGTCGATCACTTGATCGATGCAGGGCAACGAGAACAGATCTTTCAGGCAGGCTTGGTTGAGGTCGGTGCAGTCAAGGCACTCCATGAGTTGTTATTTTTCCTGACCATCACCGGGTTGGCCAGCCATTCAGTGTGGGCGATCTCTCTGATGAAAGCGACAACTAGGAGTCGGGTGATCTCTTCTCCAATTGTGCGGCGTTTCTCCGTGGCAAAGCGTTAGAAGTCCTTCCTTTACCGGCCTCGCGTCCTTGTAGACGTCTAGGCTGTGTTCAGTGATGCATGCGGGAACGCCGAGCATATCAGCGGCCTCCAGGCAAAGATATTCCAGTTGTCTTTCAGGAATTGCATGAGCGTGGCCTCCTGTTCCGGGCTCAAATCTGCTCCTATAATTGTTGCCCTGGAGGGGTCCTCAGGATGCACTTGGAACTTTTCTTTCACGGGCTGGAAGGTTGGACCAGGTTTAGGCTTCATAGGCAAGGAGACGATAGTTGGGTCGACCGTTCTCTTGATCTCTTCTAGTTCTGCTGAGGCTAGGGCGGCCTCCGCGCATTCCAGGGTGGCGACCTCCGCTTCTAGTGCTCTTTCGGCGCTATCGTGCACCTTGATGGTGTCATTCGGGCCCGATAACTTTAGTTGTAGGTAGGCATAAGATGGTAGTGCCATGAACGCCATGTATGCTTGCCTGCCTAGGATAGCGTTGTAGCTCCGGAACGTGGCGATCCTAAAGCACAATATTTCGGAGCGAAAGTTGTCCTTCTCCCTGAATACGACCTCAAGGGAGATTTGCCTGCGGTGGTTGCATTTTCTTTCCTGGGATGGAGCCATGGAAACCGATAGGTGAGGGGCATAGATGGGATTTAGAGATTCCCATCTTCGCCGGTGTGTCGGAGAAGACAACGCTGGTTCCGCTACCCCCATCCATAAGGACTTTGGGGAGGCGGAAGCCGCCGACAATCAGATCTAGCACCACGGCGAATTTCCCTGCATGAGGGATGTAGTACGTGTGATCGGGGCAGCCAAAGGCGATGCTGGAGTCAAACCACTCCAGGTACTTCGTGCGAGCCGGTGCAGTTGCATAGACTGCTCGCCGCGCGAGCTTCTAGGTTCGTCGTGTGTCGGCAGCCCGGAAGATCATGTTCACTCCTTGAAATCGAGCGGGCTTGTGGGTTGAAGATTCAGCCGTTCCGAGTTTTGCTGAGATCGGCGATCCCTCACGTGCCAATATTGATGGCACGACACATAGGCATACAACGTCATCGTACTGATCGAGGTGGAACTCGAGGCTTCCGAAGCACATGGTCTAGATGGGGGAGAGCGGCATCTTGATGTAGTGTCATCCCGTCCCATCAGCGAGGAACTTGAGAGAGCCGAATACGGAAGTTTTTTTTCTTTCAAGAAAACACAAGAGAGCTTGTGTTTCATTGCATTGAAAAGAGAGAGTTCGAGTTACATTCCTCCTAGGAGGCTATTACAATGAGCGTGAGCACATCAATGAACGTCCCATGTTTGGCCTGTGATGGCACAGAGCCCTAAAGCACCGTCGCTGGCCCAAAGGGCGACCTCATTCTTGATCTTCGTAAGCAGGTCATTCACCAAAGGCCGTCCTCGGTTGAAGACGCAGTCGTTACGGTGTTTGCAAATCATCCAGGAGAAAAGGAGGGTCGTGGAGGCGAGGCCCTTGCGCATGGGCTTGAGAGCGAGCTGTCATGCCGATTGCCACCAGTCATTGAGCGAGGGCTCATTGTCGAGCAGGACGCAGGGGAGCCTGAGCCAATGCAACACCTACCAGATTTGTCGGACGAAGGGGAAGGCGAGGATGAGGTGGTGCATGGTCTCGGGGACCTGGTCGCAGATAAGGCATCGTGCGGGGTGCTGCTGGCCGCGGCAGGCGAGGCGGCCTGCAGTCCAGCATCGATCGAGGCGGGTGGGCCAATGGAAGAATCGGACGCGCGCAGGTGCCCAGTTCTTCCAGGTAAGTTTCCAGGCGGCGTAGGTTGTGGAGCCGCAAAAAGTGGCGATGTTGGCCGATTTGGCAGAGTAGACGCGGCGGGGGCTCCATTTCCAGGTGAGGCGGTCCAGCTCGGCAGAGAGGGTTGTGCTGCCGATCATGTGCCAGAGCTGCAAGTATTGCCCAATTTCGTGGATGCCAACCATGCCGTGAATGTCCCTCGCCCATCGGTTGGCATGGAGTCCATCGGCGACGGTCATGTGCTTGCGGCGGCGCTTCGGAATGCATGCGTATAGGAGCGGTGCAATCTCGCGGATGGATCACCCATCAATCAATCGATCTTCCTAGAAGAGGCCTCCATGCCATTCCCAACTTGCATGGTGGTGGATGCGAAGAAGAATGCGCGCTCTTCGGCGGTGAACTGCAAGTCAAGACCCGCACATGCTCTGGTGTTGTCCGTGCGGCTGAACCAGAGCCATCCTGTGCGGTGTGCGAGGCTAGCCTGTGCAAGGTCGCGCATGCCAAGGCCGCCGGGAGTGAGCAGCCTAGCAACGCGTTGCTAGTTGACATGGCAGTGCCCACCGTTCGCCTCCGCGCGCCCGGCCCAGAGGAAGCCTCTCTGGATCTTTTCGAGCGCCCTGGTGGTTTTCTTGGGGGGCGCCAGAGCAAGTAGCTGATGGATCGGGATTGCGCTCAGGACGGCCTTTACGAACGCGAGGCGGCCGGCCTTGTTCATGAGGCGCGCCTTCCAACTAGGTAGCATGCAGGTCGTTTTGTCAACGATGGGTTGCAATTGTGCAGCAGTGGGGCGGCGCAGCGTCAGTGGGATGCCCAAGTAGGTGATAGGGAGCTCTTCTAAGGGCAGCCCAACAAGCTAACAACGGGTGTGGCATCGTCGGCAAAGCATCGGATCAGAGTGGTATAGCTCTTCTAGAAGTTAACCTGGAGGCCCGAAGCGTGGCCGAAGAGCAGTAAGAAGTTCTTGACGATGAAGATGTCATCTAGGGTGGGGTGGCAGTAGAGGATCACGTCGTCAGCGTAAAGGGAGACAGAGGGGATCGGGCGCCGGGGGTGCAACCGCTGCAAGACGTCCAGCTCCGTGGCGCGGCGGAGAAGGCGGCCCAGCGTGTCGACCGCAAGGATGAAAAGATGGGGCGACATGGGATTGCCTAAGCGAAGGCCACACCTGTGCCAGATGGCGGGGCCGGGATCTCTGTTGATGAGCACCTTTGTGCTGGCCGAGGAGAGCAAAATGGCCAGCCAATCCAAGAAACGAGCGCCAAAGCCGCACTGGCGAAGGACGTCAAAGAGGAACGACTAGCTGATGGTGTCGAAAGCGTGGACCAGGTCCAACTTCAGGAGGACACGAGGGACGCCTAGCTAGTGCAGGAAGCGCGTGGACTGGCGCACGAGAACAAAATTGTCGTGCAGGCTGCATTCAGGGATGAATGTGTTTTGGCTCATGCTGACGAGGGCGTTGAGCTTCGGCGCGAGACGCAACGACAGGACCTTGGCGAAGATTTTGGTGACAAGGTGAATATACCCAAGTATTAAAGTGGCTAAGCAAGCGTTCCTACCGTGCGTTTGCAAGCTTCACGGTAACTTTTCACGGTCGTGACACGTGTGTGCATCGATCGTTTAGGGAGAGCACGACGCGTGTTCTGTTCTTTTACTGCTGAAGCCACCGCTTCCTTCTAGAGAACGAGGGAGAGAGGCGGTCATATGTCTCCTCAGCCACTACCCTCCTGCTCCGCTGACGCCGCCGGCTGTCGGCTCACCACCGCGGCACCCTCCCCCTCGGCTACCCTCCCTTCCCTGCACCTCTCCACTTCGTCTGTCCATCCTCCACCTCCGCTCTTGACGAAGCCCACAGCTGCAAACCCTAGGTTCAGTTCTTGAGCTCCGTGCACATCGACGGAGGCGGTTGCACTCCGGCGGCGTGGGACGGCAACGAGCTGACGCCTTCGTGTCCAGCCATGGGGATCGATGTTCTTGTGGGGCAGCGGGTGGTGCCCGCCAAGAGGACGCAACGGGGGCGGAGGTCTTGGAGATCGACATCATCTTCTACCGAAGGACCGGCTGGTGGGAGTCACACAACTGCAGTTTTCTTTTCTTGACTCCCCGTGTGCTTGCTCTTCTATTTGTATTCCCTTGGTATGATTCTGTTAGTATGATTTTTGACTGTTCATATATTTGACTATTTGTTCTCTTTTTCATGTTCAGATTTGAAGATCGTTATTCTTGGAGGGGCACTAAAGAGAGATGTTTGTAATTAAACGTGTTCTAAAATATCTTCCATGAACTCTCAGGTTGTCATAGATGGCTTCACCCAAAAGCAGCAGGTAGGCTGATGTACCTCTATCCCTTCTCATTTTCTTTATTTCTTCCTGTGTTGAATTTGTCTTGGTACTTCAGATTCAAAAAGTTGCAGTTTATGTGCTTGAGTGGGGCTTCTTACTAGAAATACTCAGGCACATCTTCCATTACTTCCTTCATGTTTCAGTTCAGCGGTCAAAATTCAAATGGCATCCAGAAGATTTTCGGAGATCGACCGCCCTCCACTGCTGCTTCCTGGACATGCCCTGGCTTCCTCCGCTATAGCCGGCAGACCTCCACATGCCGGATGATGGGGGTAGGGACGGACATGACTAATCTGGTATAATTATTCATATTTGTTTAGGTGGACATCTGAATTTTGCTGAAGTTCGGCGGTGTTGCCGAGAGATCTGTGAAAGAAAGCATCCTTTGTCGGCTTCTCGAGGTTTACCTTCTGTCTTTTTACTTTTTACCAGTCGTGCCGGAAAGGTTTCGTTACCAAGTTTCCTGAGTGGCTTTTCCCGTTGAAAGATTTGCTCTTCTTTAATGGTGGTACTGCATCAACTGAATTTTATGTCTGATTAGGCAATTATAATGCTATATTTTGTTTAACCTCAGTTGGTACTCATGTTGATGACAGCATAAATATGGGAAATAGGCCTTACGTTTTTAAGACGGGTGGCTCTGTCTACCACAGAATTGGTTCTGTTGTGCCCTTGGACAATGAGGCTCCTAAATCTGCTCAGTTATATATTGTTGATTCTGGTGATGAGCTAAATTGCAGAATGAATTTTTTTGATCAAGAAGGGGGTGGTCCGGGCGAGCCAGACACTTTTATTGTGTTGGCCCTTACTGAAATGCTTGATGATCATAATCATTACGTGCAAATGTACATATCTTGTTCGCAACAGATTACAGTCTGTTGATGCACCAAATATTGCCATTCAGTTTGTTGGAACTCAAGCGGCACACATGGTGATCCCATATAAGTAATTTTAAATCCAACTTCAGTCAAGCACTTCTGTATGAGCTAGGTAAATATATTACTTAGGATTTTCGAGTTAATGAAAATAGAGAGGACAAATGACTTATGTACTGAAGTATATAACTTCTGAGGTGATTCCAACGTTCGCTTGGCTCTTCTTTCCAAAAATTTTGAACGAGCTTTTCTTGGCTTGGCTTTGCGAGTGCACTCAAACAAGTGTTGAAACTCATGAGGTTGTGCGTGTGTGTTGCTGGTTTTATTCTGTTTCACATCCTTTTATATTTCAGAACTATTGAATTATTTGTCTGAATAATATGATTATGGTTTCTGGTTCCGTGCTTATCTTCTTTGATATAGCATTTAAACAAGGATAGCTACATCTTGTGAGAATGCAACAAGGTGCAATGCCTAATTCTTATATCTTAATTACCTTTTAGCTCAGTTCTTGAAACCCCGCGCAGCCGCGCTATTCTATTCTGTTGATGTCCTTTGGGGTTTCAGATGTTTTCACTAAAGATGTATGGGTTTTACAATCCATGCCATTACATCGTTTCTTAAAATGGCATTTGCACCATTGTTCACCATACAAATTTCAAAGAGAGCTTCGTTGTTAGTGAGCCACACTGATATGAGCTTTGTTGTGGTAAACTGCAGGTTTGAGAGATATGATGAGAAAGGGAGAGTGCCAAGGCTGGCCTCAGATAGCTCTTCTACTTCTGGCAGAATTGGGCCAAAGCATGCCACTCCAACAGTACGAGGTAGTGTGTTGTGATTTCCCAATGAATTTTTTTGTTGGTCTGACAACTGTATGTTCATAATCATGTCCTAAATCTGCTCAGTACCAGAATAACAAGAAGAGAAAAAAAGCAGGCTTACAATTCAGCTAGACTTGGGATTCAGTTTGTATAGCTGGGGTTTGTTTTACTGTTTTCTGAAGTACATCACACATATGTTTTTCTTATGTATTCATATGTTTACATCTAGATTATTGTAGAAGCATACATCAACAATCTGGCACATGGTGCTTATTTGTATACTTTTTAGTTCTGCTAAGCTTTAATTTGCTAAAACATTAAAAAATAGATAACTGAACCTGCTTTATTTCAGCTCTCTGTAGTTGTGTAAACTCTGTACATACCTCTTAACTATCTGCACTCTGTTTATCTATGGTATATTCGATGTGTAACTAGATGGTTCGCGCTGTAAATAGCAGCTATTGCTTTGCTTGAAACTGATGCAAGCACTATGTACTTTTGCTTATTTCTTTTTCTAATTTGTAAAAGAGGACAACACGCTCAGCTACATTACTTCCGGGCATTTTTATCAACAGCCTCAGCCCATTGGTCATCCTCTCTCTATACCAAACAGGCCAGTCCGATCAATCTTACCTATCTCATCGGCTAGGTACGCTTTTTGACATCATGTATAAATAAATAATCGATGCCGTCTAGCAACCATTTTGGTAGTTAGCTATTCTTCATGGTGCTAAAACGTCAGATTAATCCTTACCTTTGTATGGTCTGAAATATTGTCGTTCACCTTCCTTAATTGACCATTTCCTTTTCATTTTGCAGAGAAACGCGTCATCATACTATCAAGTATCAACATCGAGTTAATTCTGTGTCCTGTCTTACACTAATCCAGCAATTTTATGAACCAGAGTTAATATCTGCATCTTCCGCATAATATTACTCAGACACCGCTTATGTGCTTTGTTGATATATACTGTTTACTAAAGTTTTTTTTTCACATTTTCTGCTCTTGAATTTATGATCTCTTATGGGCAAATAGTTTAGACATCTCATGTAAATATGCATTTGATCAAAGAACCAGTGAGGAATCTCCATGATACAGTTTTTTTTTTTGTATTTCAATTTGTGCCATGTAATATCGAACCTCTGTTTATGTTGTATATCTTTCTCTGAACTTTGTAAAATAATGATATGTCTAAATTTTTAGGTGGTCACTTTGATCTAATAACTGCAAGTCTACATACAGTTCATCCTTTGCTCGCTGAAACTAAAGATTTGAGTTTTTTCAGTTGTGCAATAGATAATTCGGAGGCCACTGTTTCTATCACGCAGTGCCAAGGGCATTCCCATCAGATTGAGCCACGAACAAACAAAAGCGCGCATATCAACAACTCGCATTCAAATCCACTCATACGTCTCCTTCCGTCAAAATAAAAAAGCAACGGGCGCGGCGTGCCGCTGCGCCTTCCGCCTGCTAGTCTCCTTCCGTCAAAATAAAAAAGCAACGGGCGCGGCGTGCCGCTGCGCCTTCCGCCTGCTAGTTAGGCTTATGGGCCTAAAGTCACCGAGGCCATGGGGCGTCCGCGTGCTTCGGGAGCAAGGTGAGAAGCGTCTGGTTGAGGCAGCTAAAGTCCCGACCACGGAGCTCGTAAAGCTGCCAGAAGACGTCGATGAAATCCTGTCGTTCGATGGGCTACCACGCGCGCAAGAATTCGGCGGTGAAGCCATCGGGGCCGAGGGCTTTCCGCGGGGGAAGGCATTTCACCGCCTGCCAAATTTCCTCGGCGTCGAATGGGGCATCAAGATCGTCGAGGTTTGTGGGCGTGATTAGCGTGGAGAAGTCGAGGCCACACTCACGAGGTGTCTCACAGTCAAGCAGGGCGTCACAGTGCGCGTAGGCCGCAGCCGCCATGCCGCAGGGGTCAGAGATCGAGACCTCGTCCACCAGGAGGCTGTGGATTCTGTTCTTCTATCGCCAGTTTCGGCATGAAAATTCTAAGCATGAGCAGAGATCTGATCTGCATTCGGTCTCCGAACGATGCAGCCCCTGCCTGGCGTGCCAACTGGCGGTACCGAAAATCATCAGTAACCTCGATAGGGTGGAGAGCGTGGCTGGAAGTACCAGACAAACAAAGGGGATCGCACACGAGGAGTTTACCCAGGTTCGGGCCCTCATTGTTGAGGTAACACCCTACTCCTGCTTTAATTTAATTGATGGTGGAAAATGCCTCGCATGAGGAGGGTTACAAGTATAGGGTGTTTGTACATACTGGGACAATGATAACGATGTCGATGCCTGAGCTATCCCCTGGTTTCGCCTTATAAAGGAGGACGACGCCTAGGGTTACAGGAGTCCTAAACCAACCTAGGGGGCTCCTCAGTAGAATCCTTTGCTTATGTGCCAAGAGACCAGACTTTCCTCAGGAGGGCTCCCCGTGTCGATCGGAGGCCTGCATAACCCTCACAACCCGCTAGCCCTCGAGGTCGGCCCATCATCCGGCTTGCCACCCCAGGTATAGCGCACCATCAAAAACCACCCTGTTTAGGTCAAGAAGGGTAGATTAAACAACTTTAAAAACTGAATGGTGTGTTCTAACTAGTTTTAAGGTATGTTTGGAACATTGGGTTGCGACCAAAGTGTACACTAGATTATTATTTTTATTTTGCCATGATCAACATGTTGGTCTTTGTTGGATGGGAACCAGCTCTGTTGCATTTTCTAGTCAATGTTGGCCAATCGGTTGGCAAGTAAAACCTCAACCGAAATTCTGGCTAGCAAACTTTTGATAGGACGAAGGCACAAACCAAACAGACCTTTTGACCTACGCTAGTTTTAAAAGAGGAACTGTTTAAAAATTCAAAAAAAATGAGGAACTGTTTACACAGTTTGCACATTAAAAGGCACGCAAAAACAGAATGGCGATCCCGCAAGCAGGAAAAAATACTTTAGTTTCATAGTAAAAAAAAAGGAGAAGAGTTCATATCCATGGGAAAGACTCGGCAATGTGAAATATAACAGACAAAGTGCCATTTGTCAAGAAGAATTTGTGTCGTCACATGCATGTATAATCAAACATAAATATGAAGAGGAGAAGCTTTGGCAACAAAACCGTCTATGTTCAGAAATCAAAATGGAGAAACATGGCAACAATATTCTTCTGCAAACTGCATTTGAGGCCAAAGTGGTCGCCAGAAAATAATTACCTAGCATGAGAGTTTGACAGTGCATGAAGCAAAGCAAAAAAAAAATGTAATGTAATTTCAATGTAATGAAATGGAATTAATCAAGAGCAATTGTTTAACAGGTGAGCTCGAGCTGCTGAGTAGTGAAAGTAGGATAGGAAGACATCTACATGCTACTTTTCTGTCCAAAAAAGAAAACAAAAATAACAAGAGAAAAAACAGAAATAGGAAGTTGAAGCTCGAAGCTTCTTTGCCACAAAAAGAACAGGAGAATAGTCCATGGCCATTCGTTGTGCGTCTGAAATATTACATTGATGGATGATGCATATGTGATACTCCCTCCGTTCCTTTTTATAAGGTGTATTTGTTTTTTGAGAAAATTTCACAATGTAAGTTGCATTTCTTCTAATTCCTCATAATCCCATTTTTGGCCCTCCAGAAAAAGGCAAGCTCTCCCAATCACACGTATCTCTCTTTCTAGAAAAATAAGGAAAGTATCTCTCCTCTGATTGCATGTATGTCTTTCTTTCCTAGCCTTACTGATTTACTTACCACTAACCATCAAATTTGCAAAGGGTAGTTTCGTCCTAAATTATCTATAATTTGTTGCCTTGGTCACCGCGCACAAAACAATACACCTTACATAAAGGAATGGAGGGAGTATGTACCTTTAATTCTGCTTTTGTTCCAGGACTTCTCCCAAAGGAAATGACATTAATATGATTTCTGAGGAACTGATAGGAAGCATGAGAAAAACACAACCATGAAGCAATTTTCGGAGCTGAAATCATGGATATTTATTCATTAGCTACAAAAAGTCAGAAAACAGAACCATTAAGCAATTTTTCAAACTGAAATCATGGATATGTATTCATCAGCTACAAAGAGTCAAAGAGCTAGTGGGAAATGACCCCACATAATAATTATGAGCAGAATATCCACCATAGACATGAACCATGGGAAAAACACAACCATTAGTAGGTTGGTACCCCCTTTGGGCCTGCCTACCAAATGCCAGCCTGTCACTTGAGGTAAACAAAACTAGTGCTGTAAGTCTGTAACCAAAGACCACCACCTATATCTATGTATTATTGAGCAGCAGTGCCATGAATAGGCCGGGAAAGATGAGCAAACTAGTAATTAACCTTCCAATATGTTCTTCAACTATATTACACTTAAACATGAACCTTGGGGCAGCGAGATGATAGATTGGCTTCTTGCTACTTGAAAATTTTGGACTAATCGGTAACTATTTAATCCATCCATAACTAAATGACAGATTTATAAACTAGTTTATAGCCTTTTACTACAGCTAATTGATAGGCACAGATGTTGCTTTCCTATGCTAGTGTCGTTGTCTTTTGCGTATGGACCAACCGTGGCCCAGGGCCCTAAGGTGCACCCAGGACATGAAATAGGGAATCTTATGAGTGGTGTTCAGTAGGTCTGATGTGCAAAAAAATCCACTACTAGATGATAACTACCACCACTGCATGCATTCTTCAACCAATAGCAACCAATGCATTCATTCACTGTTCCTTCGGTCATGCTGCAGCTGTTCCTGCTGCTCTTCTTGGCCTCTCCCACCACCGCATGCACTGAGCAGGAGAAGCGCAACCTCCTCCGTTTCCTTTCTGGGCTGTTGCGAGATGGCGGCCTCGCCATGTCGTGGCGTGACAACAGCATGGCCTGCTGCGAGTGGGAAGGCATCGCCTGCAATGAAGACAGGGCTGTCACTTAAGTCTCCCTGGCATTTAGAGGACTTGAAGGGTGTGTCTCGCCATCCCTTGCCGAAATTTTGGCTGGTAGGGCAAATATGGGCACAAATCAACCAAAACAATGAAGAGGGGCAGCTTTCGCAACAAAAAATTGTCTACATTCAGAAATAATAATGGAAAAACATGACAACAATATTGCTGCAAACTGCATCTAAGGCAAAATTAGCTGCCTGAAAAAGAATTAGCTAGCAAGAGAGGTTGGCAGTGCATGAAGCAAATGAATAATCCATGGGCACTCTTTGTGCATCTGAAATATATACATTGATGGATGATGCATATGTGCCTTTGATTCTGCTTTTGTTCCAGGACCTCTCCCAAGGAAATGAGTAAATAAGATTTCTGGGGAACTAACAGGAAGCATGAGAAAAAACACAACCATAAAGCAGTTTTCAAACTGAAATGATGGCTATTAATTCATACAGCTGGCGGAAAATGACCTCACATAATAATTATCGATCAGGATATCTCCCATATAAACATGAATCACGTTTCCAAATTTAGGTTGGTACCACCCTGGTCCAAAAACTAGGTTCATACCCCCTGGGCCTTCACTAGCTCATGCCATAAACATGCGGTAGTAAGTCTGTAGAGGAGACCACCACCCCCTGGGCCCTGGACAAATCTATGCACTCTTGAGCAGCAATGCAATGAATAGGTCACGCAAGATGACTAAACTAGTAATTAACCATACTCTCTTCAGGCATTTACACTTAAACTTGAAACTTGGGGCAGTGACATAATAGAATGATTTCTTGCTACTTGAATTTTTTTGACTAATAGGTAGCTATTAATCCATCCATAACTAAGTGATAGCTTTATAAACTAGTTTATAGGGTTTTATTATAGCTATAATGGGTAAGTACGGATGTTGCTTTCCTATGCTAGTGTCATTATCTTTCTGTGCACCGACCGATCGTGGCCCCGGGCACTGAGGTGCACCCATGACAAGAAATATGGAATCTTATGAATGGTGTTCAGTCGCTCTGATGTGCAAATAAATCCACTGCTAGATGATAGCTAGTACCAGCACTGCATGCATTCTTCAAGCAACAGCAAAAACAAGAAGGCGGGGAAGAAACACTAACCAATGTCCTCATTCACCGTTCTTCCGGTCGTGCTGCAGCTATTCATGCTGCTCTTCTTAGCCTCTCCCGCCACCCCATGCACCGAGCAGGAGAAGCACAACCTCCTCCAGTTCCTTGCCGGGCTGTCGCGTGATGGTGGCCTCACCACGTCCTGGCATAACAACGGCACAGACTGCTGCGAATGGGAAGGCATCTCCTGCAATGGAGATGGGGCCGTCACTGGGGTCTCCCTGGAGTCTAAAGGACTTGAGGGGCCCATCTCACCGTTCCTCGCCAACCTCACCAGCCTGCTGTGTGTTAACCTCTCGCACAACTCATTCTCCGGTGGTCTTCCAGCGGAGCTAATGTTCTCTGGAAGCATCATCGTCCTTGATGTCAGCTTCAGCCGGCTCAACGGACCGCTGCCCAAGCTTCCGTCGTTGGTTACCACCGACCGGCCTCTGCAGGTACTCAACATCTCAAGCAACCTGTTCAGCTCACAATTTCCATCAGCCACATGGAAGGTGATGGACAGTCTAATCGCACTCAACGCCAGCAATAACAGCTTCACTGGGAACATACCGTCTTCTCTCTGCCTTGGGTCGCCATATTTGGCATTGCTTGACCTCTGTTACAACCAATTGAGTGGTGACATACCAAACACGCTGGGTAATTGTTCCAAGCTCAAAGTGCTCAAGGCTGGCAACAACAACCTAAGTGGGATTCTCCCTGTTGAAACCTTCCACGCTACCTTGCTGGAGTACCTCTCCTTCCCCAACAATGCTTTACAAGGAAAACTTGATGGAGCACATATAGTCAAACTCAGTAATCTAGCTACTCTTGACCTTGGAGGGAATCACTTCAGTGGCAAGATTCCGCTGTCGATAGGTCTGCTCAAGAGGCTGGAGGAGCTCCATTTGGGTAGCAATAACATGTCTGGGGAGCTGCCATCAACTCTGGGCAACTGTACAAATCTCAGAATCATTGATCTAAAGTTCAACAACTTCATCGGAGATCTAGGGAAGGTAAACTTCGCCGCCCTACAGAATCTAAAAAGTTTAGATCTCATGAGGAATAATCTCAGTGGTATGGTTCCAGAAAGCATTTACCCATGCAGCAATTTGACTGCACTGCAGCTGTCGGACAACCATTTCTGTGGTGAAATCTCATCAAAAATAGGCAATCTGAAGCACCTGTCCTTCCTATCACTTAGTAGAAACTCCTTCACAAATATCACAAAAGCTTTGCATGCCCTTAAGAGCTGCAGGAACATCAGCGCCCTGGTTATTGGCGCAAACTTCATGAATGAGGCCATGCCACAAGATGAAACCATTGACGGTTTTCAGAATCTTCAACTTCTTGCGATGGACTGGTGTTCGTTGACTGGAAGGATACCTACTTGGTTATCAAAGCTCACAAATCTGAAGATACTACTATTAGCCAGTAATCGACTCACTGGACCGATGCCAAGCTGGATCAACTCCCTAAATCACCTCTTCCTTCTGGACATATCAAACAACAGCCTTACTGGGAAAATCCCAATCACCTTGATGGAGATGCCAATGCTAAAATCAGACAAGGCTGCCATCTATTTGGACTCAAACCTCCTTGATCTACCAATTTTTTATGTGGGCCCATCACTTCAGTACCGCATGGGCAGTGCTTGGCCCAAAGTGCTGAGACTTGGTAAGAATAAACTCACCGGTGCAATCCCCCAAGAGATTGGTCAACTGAAAACGCTGCTTTACCTGAACTTGAGTTTCAACAACCTTTACGGAGAGATTCCACAATCAATCTGCAACCTGACGAACCTGCAAGGGCTAGATTTGTCTAATAACCATCTCACTGGTGCAATCCCTGCCGCACTGGAGAATCTTCACTTCCTTTCGCACTTCAACATTTCTAACAACGACCTAGGAGGACCTATTCCAACAACAGGCCAGCTGAGCACGTTTCCGACTTCTAGTTTTGTCGGGAACCCGAAGCTGTGCGGCTCTCTGCTTATTAGGGATTGCAGTTCGGTTGATGAAGCCCCCGTGTACATCATCTCCGCAAAAGAATACAGCATGAAGGTCATCTTTGCGATTGCATTTGGTCTTTTCTTTGGGGTAGGGGTGCTATATGACCAGTTAGTATTATTCAGATATTTTGGCTAAGCCAAGTTCAAATGTAATATGGTCTAGTATGCAGTAGATAGAGGTAATTATGCCTTAGTTGTTGACATGTTTGTATCCACCTCAATTGCGTCGCACTAATATATTAGTTGAATCTTTTAAAGTTGTACTGTATGTTAGCTAGCTGCCCTGTTAAGTTGTTTACGAAATGCAAAATTTAATCGGAATACAAAGATGGCGACCTAGCTACCAACTAGATGGCTGCTAATATAACAAATTGGTGCTCCAAAAAACAACTACTGACAAAGTTGACTGATCAAATTGCTCCATCTTCAAGTATACAAAAATATACAAAAAACAAATATTTGCCGGATTACCTCCGATTCGTAGATTGTCTAAACATATGCGCTACACCGGCCACCAGCCGCCGGTTCGTAAGCTTCCCGAGATTAATTGCTGTTCAATTCCGGGCTCCGGCCATCGGCGCGCGCCGGGTAGCCGCGGATCGGGAGATTCGCTAGGGTTTGCGAGCTGCCGTGCTGCGCGGGAGTGGGGAGCTGGGAGATGAACACTAGAATGGCTGCTTCTTGTCCTGTGTTGGGTAGCTTTCGCGGAAGGCGATGCGGTCGCCGGAGTGGACGGAGGACGCGGTCGGCGGCGGAGCAGCGCGACCGATCGGAATGCACCTTTTTTCTAGAACTCGGAATGTGGTATATGGGCCGGAGCCTGCTGCTGTCGGTCAGATGGGCCGGATTGGTCTCAGATTTCTCAATGAGCCAAATCTGTCAGGATAATATCACACGATAGAATTTGCAACTTTTTTTGCGGGGTGCAAGCCCACTTCTTTGATTGAAGGAATTCTAAAGAAATTATGGAGGATTTTTTTCTACATGGGTTGTTTGATCCGGAGGATTGCAATCCATAAGAATTGATCATTATAATTTATTTTTACTAGCAAAAATGCCCGTGCGTTGCAACGGATGAAAAAAATGGCATACGTCAAGATGGTTCGGTTCCGCACACCGACGGTCGCCACCTCGCAGGTGCTTCTCTATGGGGCAAATGATAGTTGCGTGGATCAAGGTTTGCTCGACTGAAAATCTGGGTTACGGGACTTGTGTTACTGATAGAAAAAAAACAATGATTTGATTGAGGACAGAGTTTGTTGGACTTAGTTGGGGACATGTGACATGATCTTTTTTTTTGTGTGGCAAGACATGATCTAAAATTAATTGATCTAGGTGAAAAACGATGAATTTACCGAGGGCAGGTTTTTTGGACTTAATTCGGGACACGAGACATTTATCCCAAATAAATTGATATAGTTGAACAATGTTAGTTTCAGATAATTAGTTAACACTGTTTTTTTTCGGTAGTTCACACTAAAATCTAAAGTAGAACAATCTAGAGTAACAGGAGCAGCAGTAAAACAACCTGGTAGCAGGGACGTTTGTGGCTGAAGAAAAAAAATCTTACTGGGCACAAATAACACTCTTGATCCATCAAACACAAACATGCAATTCCCCCGCAAAAAAAAAACACAAACATGCAATTAACTATGTACAATATATAGGGATTCAAACAGTATAGCAGGAGCATCTCGTGTTTTTTTCCGTCGACTGCTTCATTTTGCAGAATATCGGCCTGCCCGTCTTGGTCTCACTTGCTACCATTGACCTCGTCCTCTCTCTCTGGTGGTCGTCAACACCGTCAGGCGACGGCTGGCAGCGTCGAGCTCGTCTACTCCATCCATGCATCTCAACTTCTCTTTCTGGTGGTCATCAGCGCCGTCGGTGACGGCTGGCAGCATCGAGCTCGTCTCCCCCGTCAATGCATCTCAACTTCTGGTCCAGGCAGCGTGTGTATCCTTCATCTCGAGATTTGTTCAAGCAGCAGCAGGCCATATAGATGCATGTCTTCCGCATAGTGCATGCAATAATGAAATTAGCTGTCTCCTCCATCATGTGGAGGGCCTTTCCTTGTTATCCTGGCGAGGTGGGACTATTTAATAGTCCAATAATCCTTTTCTTCAAACCAAAAGACTGAGCCATTTCGGTTGGTTGTGATATTAGCTACACGATACCAATTGTTGGAACTCGTCCATAGAATCGATCACATCAAATCACGATAGAGACATGAATAAGAAACTTTTGGCCAAAGGCACGTGTCGTGCCTCTTTTTATTTTCTCTTTATTTCTTTTTCTCCTTTTTTCCTCTGCGATGTTACAAACTCCACGTCCTGGTGCATATATATATATGCAAACCAGCACCGACTCACCACCCTAGACGTACTTGCTTTTGGACTCCAAAAGCATACACGGTCACGGTCAAACAAATCCTGACCGGACTCTCCTACTAATTCTTTCCTAACACACCACGAACTAGACACCTGCATGTATGCCTACGTACACAACTAGGACACGGCTAAAGATCAACTCTAGCCGGACTAGACCAGCAACGCCTGCACAACACGTACGTGCATAGAAACCTATCTAATTAGAATACCCAAGATTATGCTAACAATTTCTCCCTAATCTTGACCTTGTCTTCCATGCTTCTTGTGATCTTGGTAATTGTAGATTACCCTTGTCGACTCATGCACTCGCACCACGACAAGTTAAATTGATAGGCTTCATTGATCGCAACAATCTCCCCTCTAATTTCAACTTGGCGAATTTACGGACCACCTCAAATATGCCTTGGACTACCCAGCCTCGCTAGTAACCTGTGGAAAACACCACCCGGTGGACTTCACCATCCACCCTAACGAGATACATGCCGACTCCTTGTGAATCACAACACCCCATGCACTACACCATGCACTCCAGCCTCATGTAGAGACATGGCCTCATTGAAGAGACTCACCTTCACTGGTTTACCGCCCCCACATACTTGAACTTGATCCTCTCGTCGAGACACATAGACGACCTTGGCACGCTTCATCTTTAACACCTCCTCACAGATACGAGCACTTGGACATGACGACGACCAACCGACCGATCGTGCTAACCCGCACGACTCTTGACTCTAACTCCCGCGGACGACGATCTTGACGACTTTCCGGCACCGCACCTCGGCACCACCGCTCCATCAACGATCATTTTCCACCGCCTTGCCGACGACATCCCGCCGTCTTCCTCCATGTCGCTCCGCCGAACGACAATCTCTCGATCCTCCTCGCCGCTGCATCACCCAGCGACTTCATCGCCCGCACCTCCTCGTCGCTGCACTACCCAGCGAACATATCGCCCGCCCCGAGGCGCTAGTAGAGTCGCCACCCCGGGGCAAGCGCAGCTTCACTCGAACCTTGCTCTAGATACCAATTGTTGAGAATTCGCCCACAGAAAATAATAAGTAGACGGACGACGGACGGACCAAAAACGGACGAAATTACGGTGGTAAGAAGCAGTAGCCCCTTTATTATTTGGTAGAGACTAGTTTTTGTAGAAAAAATTTCATCCCGTCCACCAACCTCATGTGAAAAATCCTATGTTTTTCTTATTCACAATCAAAGGCTCATACTAATCTTGTGGGACTGAAGATGAAATGTCAGAACATTCCTGTGTGTTTCCTATTGTTGATTTTACAAATCCTGCTAATGAGAGACTAACAAGATGGCGATTGGCGAAAATCATTAGAGGTTTATTTTGTCTAAAATAAAACGTCCTGAAGAAACGATCCCACTAGATAGGACTCTGAATTTCTAGAGTCAAGACTGAAGGAACAAACAAGTTCAGGCCAAAAGCTGAACGAAAACAAGGAGACAACAATCGACGGTACACAAAGTGAGAAACGTCCTCGAGCGCAAATCTGCGTACGCTTGTGCCCCCACCCCGGCCCCTTGAGATGGTGACAGATTCCCATTCACACTCACACGACTCCCGTATCTTTACATCATCAAGAACATCGATGAAGAGTTCAGAAAAGAAAACATGGTGAACACATGTAAAAAGGTTCTGGCCGATCCCAAACTTATTCCACTTGACCATGCATGAGTAGTATTCTTTGCTCGCTCGCTCGCTTCATCAGCCATGGTCAAGCTTACTGCTGCTCAGCTTCAGGCTGCTGATCCGCTGCTGCGCTCTGGAGGAAGGCAAGGTAGCCACCTTGCAGGCTCCTCGCGTTCTCGTACCCCTGCACGCCAACCCGAATCACAAGTTAGCTCATGCTAGATGGAGTGAGAATTGAACGGATGGTTGGCCAGGCCATAATTACCGCGGTTACGAGGTCCGCAGTCGCGAGCTTGGATCGCACGCCCGTGCGGCAGCCCTACGAGAGCACAAAACACACAAAAAACAATCACAACCGATGTGATTAGTGTAGAGGGAGATGATCAAACGATCACGAGTTTGCTTTTTAATTACCACAATCAAGTGATGTTCCTTCCCGTAGAGCGCAGCTACTTCCTCAACAAAGTTTGGGTTCTTCTCCTTGCCTTGAGATAATCAGAAAGGGAAGGAAAAGCCCCATCAGCGATGGATCAAGAACAAAAGGGAGTGAATCGTGAAGAAAGCAGCTGACCCTGGGGAGTGACTGCGAGGTGGTAGGGGATGTTGCGGGCACCGGCGGCGTGGTCGTTGTCGAAGTCCTCTGGCAACCTCATGTCGAGGTAGGCTTGGGCGCCGCCACCGGAGCTTAGGAGCGCGCGGGCTTGGCAGGCATCGACGGTCGGGGTAGCGTTGACCAGCTCCTCCTTTCTGGTAGGAGACTGGACTTTTTGCTCCCGGGTGTCTGTACACCCTCTTATCTGCATCGTCCGCCCTGGGCTGGCGTCCCTCGTGATTTTAACTAGGCATGGTGATTTGCAGGGCTACATGTAGATCAGATACTGTAAAGATAGTAGGCTGCTAATAGGCTTCACGTGACACAGTCTCTCACCGAACTTCAATCAGACCCACGTGGATCACGTCGGCACAGCAATCCCTGCAGCACAGACTCCTGCCTTGAGTGAGAAGGGAGAAAGAGGAGAAAAGTGAGGAGAGAGAACCTTTTTTTGGGGTTCGTGGGTATGAGAGAGAGTAGAGATGACAGGAAAGAGAGGTTGTGTGAGAGAGAAAACAATTGTGTTTCCAACGAGAGAGCGATGGTGAGAGAGTCAGAGAGATGTGTGACAGAGGAGAGTGAAAAGTACCGCTGCACTGTTTTTACAATAGTCAAAAGCATCCCATGTGGCTACAGTAGCCCGTCTTGTGAAACTGGACGAGAGCAGCTGATTAGCAGACTTATCACTGCAAAGCATCCAAGTCAGACAATGTGAGAATCTCAAAGGAACTGGATGGCTGGGATAAGGGGGTATCTGTGCACCCGGGAGCAACCACACATTTCTCTTCTGGTAGACACCATTGACGATGATTGGGAGTGTTAACATACACTTTGGACATTGTACTGTTGTAATATTGTGCTGTTGTAACATAGCCCTGTTCTCTAGGATCTCACCCGTGCTCCTCTGTGCATGGCCTGCGTGCCTATTCTCTCAAGAGCTCTCTCCCTTATGTAACCCCTGTAACACTTGGTGAGATCAATATAGCAGTTCTACAACGCCTATCTCTTCTCTAACTTGGTATCAGATAGACATGGCCTTCGAGGACATCTTCGGTGATCTCCCCACTCCAGCCTCCGCCGCCACTGGTCCTCAGCCCTCCCCTCCTGGTTCCTCTCCTTCCCGCACCGCCAGCCCTCCTGCAACATCTTCTGTGCTATCCACCATCATTGCGCCACCTCCTTCCCCACTTGTCGATCCCTACCTGCTCAATTTCCATCAAGATCATATCTCCAACCACATAAAGTTCAAGCTCGATCTTACTGAACATAACTACATCAAGTGGCGTACATTTTTCACCTTTGTCCTCCAGCAGCACCGCGTCCTGGACCACATCCAGCGCCCGCCCCCGGCCACTGCCGGTGCCTCTTGGCTCGCCGTCGATCACCGGATCACCCTCTGGATTCTCTTCACCTTGGTCGACTCTCTTCTAGAGCTTATCATGGGCGGCGCCAATGATGCTTTCACTGCCTAGTCACGCATTCATGCCTACTTTCAGGCCAACCAGGGCGCTCAATACCTTCATCTGACTCGCCAATTCCGCAACCTGAAGCAAGGGGACCTCACGGTCTCGGAGTGCGCCCGCAAGCTCAAGGCCCTCGCGGATGGCTTCGCCCACACGGGCAACCCCGTCACCGACCACGATCTGATGATGCAACTACTTCACGACCTCGACGCTTGATACGTCTCCGTCGTATCTACTTTTCCAAATACTTTTGCTCTTGTTTTGGACTCCAATTTGCATGATTTGAATGAAACTAACCCGGACTGATGTTGTTTTCAACAAAACAACCATGGTGTTGTTTCTATGCGGAAATAAGAGTTCTCGGAATTGGACAAAACATTTTGGAGTTTTTTTTATGAAATAAATAAAAAATACTGGAGCGAAGACCCACCAGAGGGGGCCCACCGGCTGCCCACAAGGCACCAGGGCGCGGCCACCCCCCCTGGGCGCACCTTGGTGGCTTGTGGGGCCCACGAGGCTCCGTTGACCCTAATCTCAACACTATAAATTTAGATTTCCCGAGAAAAAAATAGAAGAAGAAGTTTCATCGCATTTCACGATACGGAGCCACCGCCACCTCCTATTCTTCATCGGGAGGCCACATCTGGAGTCCTTTCAGGGCTCCGGAGAGGGGGATTCGTCGCCATCATCATAACCAACCCTTCTTCATCACCAATTTCATGATGCTCACCACCGGGAGTGAGTAATTTCTTCGTAGGCTTGCTGGACAGTGATGGGTTGGATGAGATTTATTGTGTAATCGAGTTAGTTTTGTTAGGGCTTGATCCCTATTATCCACTATGCTCTGAGATTGATGTTGCTATGACTTTGCTATGCTTAATGCTTGTCACTAGGGCCCGAGTGCCATGATTTCAGATCTGACCCTTTATGTTTTCATGAATATATTTGTGTTCTTGATGTTATGTTGCAAGTTATACGCACCTATTACTTGTTATGATCTGCATACCCCAAAGTGACAATAATTGGGATTTTTTCCGGTGATTACCGTAGTTTGAGGAGTTCATGTATTCACTATGTATTAATGCTTTGCTCCGGTTCTCTATTAAAAGGAGGTCTTAATATCCCTTAATTTCCTTATGGACCCCGCTGCCACGGGAGGGTAGGACAAAAGATGTCATGCAAGTTCTTATCATAAGCACGTATGACTATATACGAAATAAATGCCTACATTATATTGATGAATTGGAGCTAGTTCTGTGTCGTCCTAGGTTATAACTGTCACATGATGAATGGCGTCCAACATAATTATCCATCAGTGATCCAATGCCTACGACTTTCGCATATTGATCTTGCTAAGTTACTACTGCAGTTGTTGTTGCTGTTATAATCACTATAAAACTGCTACTGCTACTATTACCGTTACTATTGCTATTGCTACCACTGCTATCAAACTATCATACTATTGTGCTACTGATCACTCTGCTACAGATATTTAGTTCTTCGGGTGTGGTTAAATTGACAACTCAACTGCTAATACTTGCAAATATTCTTTGGCTCCCCTTGTGTCAAATCAATAAATTTGGGTTGAATACTCTACCCTCGAAAACTGTTGCGATCCCCTATACTTGTGGGTTATCGAGACCTTTTTCTGGCGCCGTTGACGAGGAGCATAACTCTATTTGTTGAGTCACTTGGGATTTATATCTGTTGATCACTATGAAGAATCTGAAGGATGATAGAACGAAGATGGTCCACTCTAAGACGAGGGGAGGTAACGAACTGCTATCTAGCTCTGCACTTGATTCACCTTCTGTTTTAAGTAAGTTTGCAACACCACCACCTGATATTAATTCTGATATGTCGCAAGTAATTGATGATGCTACTTCTGCTATGAATGATCCTATTGATGATGTTACTCTGCTTAATGAAACTATGCCACAAGGTGAATTTCTCGATGAACAAATTACTAGAGCTAAAGAATTTGAAAGTGCTGAAATTGAGAATGTTGAAACAGATGAAATTATTGAAACTGAAAACTATGATTCACCTGTTAGGCCTAGCTACCCTAGAATTGAAATGCTTAAGATACCTGAGGGTTTTGTTGTGGGTGAGGAGATAACTAGAGAGCTACTTGCTTGTAATGATAGGGATGATGTTAAGAAACTACTATGTAAGCTGAAAGACAAATCTCTGAATGGAAGAATGAAATATGATCCTAAGTTTGCTACTTCGCCTATCTTTGTTACTAATAAGGATTATGAATTCTCTGTCGATCCTGAGTTAATTACTTTGGTTGAATCTGATCCTTTTCATGGTTATGAAAATGGAACTGTTGTGGCACATCTCACTAAACTGAATAATATAGCCACCCTATTTGCTCATGAGGAGAAAATTCGCTATTACTATATTCTTAAGTTGTTTTCTTTCTCACTAAAGGGTGATGCTAAGATGTGGTTTAATACTCTTGCTCCTGGTTGTGTGCATAGTCCCCAGGTTATGATATATTACTTCTTTGAAAAATATTTTCCTGCTCATAAGAAACAAGCTGCCTTACAGGAAATATTTAACTTTGTGCAAATTAAAGAAGAGAATCTCCCTCAAGCTTGGGGGAGGCTTCTCCGGTTACTTAATGCTTTGCCTGACCATCTTCTCAAGAAAAATGAAATACTTGATATCTTTTATAATGGACTAACTGATGCTTCTAGGGACTACCTAGATAGTTGTGCTGGTTGTGTTTTCAGGGAACAAACTTTTGAGCCGGCTGAAGAACTATTGAATAATATATTGAGGAATGATAATGATTGGACACTTCCTGAACCACCACCTAAACCAACTCCTAAGAAGAGGGGTATTCTATTTCTCAGTCCTGAAAATATGCAAGAGGCAAAGAAATCTATGAGAGAAAAGGGTATTAAAGCTGAAGATGTTAAGAATCTACCTCCTATTGATGAAATACATGGTCTAGACACCCCGACAAAGGCAATAGAGGTAAATTCTCTTATGAGATTTTATGAAGGTGATATTCCTTACAATAAGTCTGCTAGTCAATGCCTAGATGAATTTGTTAGTTACATCGTTAAGCAAGAACACTTTAATAAGTATGTTATGAATCAGTTGAAACATAATGCTTTCATGATTAATCGCTTGAGTGACTTAATGTTCAGAATTGCTAATGATATTAAAGGCCTAGGAAAACATGCATCCATGGTTCAGACTCAGTTAGGACAAGTTGCTAAGTCCCAAAATGATTTATTGAATGAGATGAATAATAATATGAATTTTCATGCTGTTAGAGTAATGACTAGGGGAGGTAAAATAACTCAGGAACCTTTGTATCCTGAAGGTCACCCTAAAAGAATTGAACAAGATTCTCAAAGAAATAATATAGATGCACCTAGCCCATCTAAGAAAAAAAAAGAAAAATTATAGGACTTTGCATGATTCTAGTGAACCTGAAGTAGAAAAACCTTCAGATAATAGTAATGATGTTTCTATTTGTGATGCTGAGACACAATCTGGTAATGAACATTCACTTAGTGATAATGATAATGATAATGATGATGTTCATATAGATGCTGAACCAGACAATGATAAACAACCTGATAATGATGTTGAGATAGAACTTGTTGTTGATCTTGATAACCCACCTCCTAAAAGCAAACGATATGATAAAAGAGATTTCATTGCTAGATAACATGGTAAAGAAAGAGAACCATGGGGTTCAGAAACCCATGCCTTTCCCAACTAAACCATCTAAGATTAAGGATGAGGAAGAATTTGATCGCTTTGCTGAAATGCTTAGGCCAATCTTTTTCGTACCCGTTTGACAGATATTTTAAAGATGGCCCCATATGCTAAATACATGAAGGATATTGTCACTAATAAAGGAAAATACCTAAAGATGAAATCTCCATCATACTTGAAAATTATTCTTTTAAGGATGGAGTGCCTAAAGAACTAGGAGATCCAGGAATACCTATACCATGCTCCATTAGAAGAAATTATGTCAAAACTGCTTTATGTGATTTGGGAGCCTGTGTTAGTGTTATGCCTTTCTCTTTGTATAGAAGACTTGATTTGAATAAACTCACACCTACTGAAATATCATTGCAAATGGCTGACAAATCAACTGCCATACCTATCGGTATTTGTGAGGATGTGCCTGTTGTAGTTGCAAATGTTACTATCTTAACAGACTTTGTTATACTTGATATGCCCGAGGATGACAATATGTCGATTATCCTTGGTAGACCTTTCTTGAACACTGCAGGGGTTATTATTGATTGCAACAAAAGCGAGGTCACTTTTCATATCAATGGTAATGAGCATACGGTGCACTTTCTGAAGAAACAATTTCAAGTGAATGGTACAACTATCATTGAAAAAGCTTCGACAATTACTATTGGAAGTTTTCAACTCCCTCTTCCTACTATCAAAAAGTAATATGAAACTCTTATTATAGGGGAGATGCATATCCCCGTTGAGGTAACTTAGTGTTATACGAAGATTCTTCGGTTTCATGTCATTCGAAAATGGTTTGTTAATAAGACTTGATCAACCTTATTAATGGATTATTTTTAAGGGGCATGTGGTCGATGAATTTAGTAAGCACAACTTTCTGTACCTACTATTTGTTCTCTGTTATCCTTAATTAAATACAATAAAAACCCATGATTATCCTGTTTTCTAAATTATCCGTGCAATAAAAAATTGCCCAAAACTAAAAGTGCTCAGAATTACGTAAAATTTAAACATGAATTTTTCTGGAATATATAAGAATTTCTAGCACTGAACACAACCCAGGGGAGTGCCCCAGGTGCCTACAAGGCACCAGGGCGCGCCCACCCCCTGGGCGCACCATGGTGGCTTGTGAGCCCCTCAAGGACCCACTCACTTACCCCTTTAGCTCACTTCGCCTCTTACCTCTAGAAAAAATTCCTGGTAGCTTTCTCCCTCGAGTTCTTGCTCCCAAACCTGAGATTTTTGATCTCTTTGCTCTGAGCTCCATTTTGAAAACTGTTTTGGAGGATTGCTCATTGGTATGTGACTCCTCCATTGCTCCAATTAGTTTTTGCTTTAGTGGATTATATTTTGCATGATTGGCTGCTCTTGGTGCTACTGAAAATAAGCTTGCATGTTGAATTCTTTGAGTTCTAAGTAGTTTGAATGCTTGATATAGCCTCTAGATATCCATATCAGTAGTTGCTATCAATTATGTGAAGTTTTATTGATATTATTTTGTGGCCCAAAAATTTCTAAAATTTGTTCGTAGGGAAATTGAACTTCTTTAGGAGGAGTTCTTTGAGGAGAAGGTCCTCGGAGGGCTCGTCGAGCGAGAGCTCGGTACTACAGGCGTTTGTTGAACCAAGGGCAAACTTAGTGCGAATCACCGATACCAAATCATGTCGGTGGCCGTGCAACGAGTTTATGATAGGCGCGAGTATTAAGGAAGAATTTGATCAATATATTCATAACACTGAGCTCGCCCCCTTCATTGTAGATAAGTGCACGCAACACTACAACCTCACCATCTCATTCACTAAAAAGTTTGAGTTTCATCCCCGCACCTCTAGACTTTTGTATCACTTATATGATAGAGCCTATGGTATGCCTCTAGAAGAATTCTGTGATGCATGCAAAATTCCATATCGGGGTTCGCTAGATGAACCGCAAAAATCTGATTATGACATGTACCTGAATAGTCTTTGGCTCTTTGCAATGGCGAGGATAGAGGAGTCACACAAGCTAGAATAAAAAGTATTCAATTCCCCTCTATTTGTTACTTTGCGCTGTTTAATGGCAAATGCATAGTGGGTAAACAAGACTGTAGTGCACTTTGCGCCTCTGACTTGAGCATTATTCATACTGCTTTAACCGGCCTCAAACCATACAATCTTGGGGCAATTGTTGCACAGAGGCTGCAACGCAATGCGGGCAGTGGTCACTTTAATGGAGGAATTTATGCCTCTCGCATAGCTGCAAGGCTAGGAGTCTCACCTAGGCCCAATGATCCTGTCTTACCTGACAAATATTTACACTTTGAGGGATGCAGTGCCACGATTTTATTAAGGATGGAGCTCAGAACTACGACTATAACCTAATATTCGATAAAAATTGTATTGTCTCTGTTATTTTGCCTGCACCTACTCTCTTTGATTTTCAAAGGAAACAAAGATATTTCATCTATGAGAGCGAGGCATGTGAGTACAAAGCATCAGTAGAAGCTGCTCGTCTGGCAAAGGAGGAGGCACATAGGGCTTCCACGAGCTACCATTTCGATTATTACCTAGACCAGCGATGGTGATCACCAAGCTAGGCAAAAGCCTAAGCTTGGGGGAGTATGTATTTCTCACCGACATTACATTCATGTCCACGCATTTCATTCAGTTGTCGATGTTCATCCTCTTTCATTGTATAATCCATGTTAGTTTTATTTTGCTTTCTTCTTGTGTGTTTGAAAAAACTTTGAGAAAATCAAAAAATATTTCTCGCTTCTTTTCGGTTTTTCTTTCTTGTTTAATTAGTTGTAGTGTTAAAAGAAAACCCAAAAAGATTTCTCGTTTCTTCTTTTGCTTGTTGGGAGTTTTCTCGTGTAAATAGTTTTTCTTGTTTTTATTTTTCCTTCATCGATTTGCTTCCTTCAAGAAAAACTAAAAACTCCAAAAATATTTTAGTGTGTTTCTTTGAAATTCTTTTCTTTTAGTTGAGTCGTCGCAATGAGAAGACCACGATGAAAATGTTGAGTGGCTCTTATATGCATTATTGTTGATCTAACAAAGAGCCCGTATTACCTTGTCTTCTCTTTTGAATAAAATGTTGCAGATTCTAGCTTAGTCCATGACACTCTTGCACTATTATTATTTTCATATCATTCGGTCATGCAAGTGAAAGGCAATAATGACGATATTTGATGAAGTGACAGTGGCAAGGAAAAGCGGGTATGAACTCAACTTGTTTTTGTTTTTGTAAATATGTTTAACTCAGTATCCATGATTTAGCATATTATGAGTAAACATGTTTATGATGACAACTAGAGATTATAGTTTCTCATGCCATGCTTAAGTAGCTAGGAGTGGATAATGATTTATCTTGGGTGTCAACATGGATTAAAATGGTTATGATGTATTATGATGGTATGGTATCCTCCTCTGAATGTTTCAAGTGGCTTGACTTGGCACATGTTCACGCATGTAGTTCATTCAAAACCAACATAGCCTCCACGATATTTATGTCCATGGTGTTTATATCCTACTCATGCTAGTATTCAATGTTAATTATTCACAATGTCTGTTTATGACCGTTGTCGCTCTCTAGTTGGTCGCTTCTTAATCTATTTGCTAGCCTTCGCCTGTACAAAGCAGGAATGCTGCTTGTGCATCCAAATCCCTAAACCAAAGTTATTCTAGATGAGTCCACTATATCTACCTATACGCGGTATTACTCTGTCGTTCCAAGTAAATTTGCATTTGCCACCTCTAAATATTCAAATGAACATCTGTTTTGTGTGCCCGTACCGCTCATGGAGCGACATGAGGCGGTCAGTATCTTCCATGCTAAGCGGATTATTCTCATGATGAGTGTTTATTCACTTGTCCTTGCATGAGAGTGGCTGGTATTCGGGATGCCCAGTCCCATGATTAAAATTGCAAAATAATGAAACAAACTCCCCCGGAAAGTTGTTGGTATGGAGGGCACCCGAGGATTCGGCTAGCCATGGCTTGTGTTTGTTGGTGGAGGGGGAGTAAACTTTACTCTACCGCTTGGGAACTGCCGCTAATGTGTTTAGCATGGAAGATATTGAAAACTCTAGGTTGTAACATTGATAGGAAAGGCATGCCTCTCAAAATTATATTTATCGCTGATTTAAGCTTCGAGCTCTGGCACCTCTGCAAATCCCTGCTTCCCTCTGCGAAGGGGCTATCTATTTACTTTTATGTTATGTTATTTTATTTTTATTGTTGAGTCATCACCTTCTCAATCAAGCACCAGTCCACAGAGCACTATGGTCATTCTTATGCATTGTGTATAGTTAATATTGTGTGCATCATGACTGGATCTCCTCTACCATGAACTACAATGTTTAGTCATTGCTTGAACTTTGGAGGCGCTCTGCATTTATGTTTTGCGATCTCAGAAAGGGCTACCAAGATACCATGTTGTTATATTATATCATGATTGTTTTGACAAAGTGTTGGCATTTGAGATATTTTATTATTGCTCGCTAGTTGATTATGCCATTGATATGAGTGAATACAATTTCTAAGAGTTATCATTTGCATGGTTAGTTATGATCTTTGCTGAAAACCTGATGTACTATTTAAGCTTATATACGGATACAAGAACAAAAGAGTTCGTAAAAGTTTTTCTTTATCACTTTCAGTTTGTCAACTGAATTGCTTGAGGACAAGCAATGAGTTAAGCTTGGGGGAGTTGATACGTCTCCGTCGTATCCACTTTTCCAAACACTTCTGCTCTTGTTTTGGACTCTAATTTGCATGATTTGAATGAAACTAACCCAAACTGACATTGTTTTCAGTAGAACTACCATGGTGTTGTTTTTGTGCAGAAATAAAATTTCTCGGAATTGGACAAAACTTTTTGGAGATTTTTTATGGAGTAAATAAAAAATACTGGAGTGAAGACCCACCAGAGGGGCCCACCTGCCGTGCCCTGGTGGCTTGTGGGGCCTACGAGGCTCCGCTGACCCTAATCTCAACAATATAAATTCAGATTTCTCGAGAAAAAATAGGAGAAGAAGTTTCGTCGCGGGGATGACCCCGGGTAGGCAGCGGAACCCTGATCCTTTTTCAAAACATCGGGGCGACATGCGCCCCTCAACCTGGCGGGCTTGCTGGCCAGCTCCCCAGCGCGAGCGAGCTAGGCGTGGCTACCCGGCCGGCCAGTTGGCTGTGTGCTAGCTAGCCGCAGGTCAGCGGCCGTCCCATCCGGACATACGACAAGACAAGTCCCCGCGACAGAGTAGGCGCGGCAACAGTGCGCTACCTATCCGAGCTGACCGAGGCGAGCGTGGCTACAACGTCCCCCATACCGCTGACCGGGGCAGACGGTGACCGGGCGACGCGACACTGTAGCCACGCGGTGTCAACCATTCCGTGACGCAAGACAAGACTGGACACAGTAACATGCAGCCAGCGGGACCCGCACCCGGCGCACCCCGCGGACCCAACGACCTGGCGGGCCCCGCTGCCGGCTCCCAGACGATGACACCAGGGCCCCGCGCCCCTGTTGTTTTACCTTTGTAACCCTGGGGGTCGGCCTATAAGACCCCCCAGGAGGCCTCCATGCACAAGGATCTGTATCACCCCTCAGTAGAGCACACACACGCCCACATACACTAGAGGTAGGGTAGAGGGCCAGCTCCTTCTTCCTCCTCCCCCAAACAGCTCCAGGCGCAACCTTGTAGCCCTTGTGGATCCCATACTATATTTGAAAGGACTAGGGGTGTTACCTCCCCCGGAGGGCCCCGAACCCGGGTATGCCTCATGTCTCACACTTGCGCGTGCCAACCTCGCCTCCGGAACCCACCGGCGTTTGATACGTCTCCAACGTATCTATAATTTTTGATTGTTCCATGCTATTATAGTATCAATCTTGGATGTTTTATATACAATTTTAAGCAACTTTATATCATTTTTTGGGACTAACCTATTAACTTAGTGCCCAGTGCCAGTTGTTGTTTTTTGCTTGTTTTTGACTTTGCAGAATATCAATACCAAACAAAGTCCAAATGCCACGAAACTTTTTGGAGATTTTTTTCTGGCAATAAGAGACCTTGGAAGCTTCTGGAGTACATGAGAAGATGGAGGAGGGGCCCACTAGGCACCAGGGCGCGTCAGTGGCCCCCTGGCGCGCCCTGGTGGGTAGTGGGGCCTACAGACCTTCGTTTGACCTAACTCCGCCTCTATAAATACCCTAAAATCAGAAAACCCTCGGGGGGAGTCCACAAAATACTTTTTCCACCGCCGCAAGCCTCTGTTCTCGAGAGGTCCCATCTGGAGGCCTTCTCCGGTACTCAGCCGGAGGGGGAAACAATCACGGAGGGGTTCTTCATCATCCTTGCTGCCCCTCGGTGATGCGTGAGTAGTTTACCACAGACCTACGGGTGCATAGTTAGTAGCTAGATGGGTTCTTCTCTCTTTTTGATTCTCAATACAATGTTCTCCTCGTTGTTCTTGGAGATCTATTTGATGTAATGACTTTTTGTGGTGTGTTTGTTGGGATCCGATGAATTGTGAGTTTATGATCAGATCTATACATGAATATTATTTGAGTTTTCTCTGAACTGTTTTATGCATGATTAATATAGCCTCGTATTTCTTCTCCAATTTGTTGGTTTGGTTTGGCCAACTAGATTGATTTATCTTGCCATGGGAAGAGGTGCTTTGTAATGGGTTCGATCTTGCGGTGCTCTATCCCAGTGACAGAAGGGGACATGACACGTACGTATCGTTGCTATTAAGGGTAAAAATATGGGGGGTTTTCATACGCGAGTTTATCTTGTCTACATCATGTCATCTTGCTTAATGCATTACTCTATTTTCACATGAACTTAATACACTAGATGCATGCTGGATAGCGGTCGATGAGTGGAGTAATAGTAGTAGATGCAGGCAGGAGTTGGTCTAGTAATCTTGGACATGATGCCTATGTATGATCATTGCCTTGGATATCGTCATAATTATTTGCTTTTCTATCAATTGCCCAACAGTAATTTGTCTACCCACCGTATGCTATTTTCTCGAAAGAAGCCTCTAGTGAAAACTATGGCCCCGGGGTCTATCTTTTATCATATAAAAATCCTGAAAATACCTCGCTGCAATTTTATTTTATTTTGTATTTTGTTTAATCTATCTATCAAAACCTATACAGTTTAATCTTGCTCATAACCGTTGAGGGATTGACAACCCCTTTACGCGTTAGATTGCAAGTATTTATTGTTTGTGTACAGGTGTTGTTTACATAGTGTTGCTTGGTTCTCCTACTGGATTGATAACCTTGGTTTCATAACTGAGGGAAATACTTATCTCTACTGTACTACATCATCCTCTCGTCTTCGAGGAAATCCCAACGCAGCTCACAAGTAGCAGGAAGAATTTCTGGCACCGCTGCCGGGGAGACATCATCAACATCTATCAAGTACCGACGCATAAACTTTCATCTCCTTGCAATTTACATTATTTGCCATTTGCCTCTCGTTTTCATCTCCCCCACTTCTAAAAAGTTTTTAGAAAAATACAAAAATATTTCGTGTGTGCCTTTTTCTTGTTCGATCTTTTGTTTGCTTGTTATTTTGTTTGCGTAGTCACGATGACTCAAGAAAATACCAAATTATGTGATTTTTCTACTACTAATAACAATGATTTTATTAGTACTCCGGTTGCTCCTCCCACCACTAGTGCGGAGTCTTATGATATTAATGCCGCTTTATTGAATCTTGTTATGAAAGAGCAATTTTCCGGTAATCCTAATGAGGATGCCGCGTCCCATCTAAACACTTTAACAGAATTGTGTGATATGTAAAAGAAAAAAGATGTGGATAATGATATTGTGAAGTTAAAATCATTCCATTCTCTTTGCGAGAACGTGCAAAATTTTGGTTTTCATCTTTACCATGAAATAGTATTGATTCTTGGGATAAGTGCAAAGATGCTTTTAGTACTAAATATTTTCCTCACGCGAAAATTATTTCCCTTAGAAATCAAATTATGAGTTTCAAGCAACTTGAACATGAACATGTTGCACAATCTTGGGAAAGGATGAAATTAATGCTAAGAAATTGCCCTACTCATGGTTTAAATTTATGGATGATCATACAAATTTTTTATGCGGGATTGAATATTGTTTCTAGAAATCTTTTAGATTCCGCCGCGGGTGGTATTTGTATGGAGATTACTTTGGGTGAAGCCACTAAATTACTTGATAATATCATGGCAAATTATTCATAATGACATACTCAAAAGAGCACCTACTAGTAAAAAGGTTAATTCTGTTGAAGAGATTAGTACTTTGAGTGATAAAGTTGATGCACTTCTGAAATTGGTTGCTAGTAAAAATGCTCCTATTGATCTTAATGATGTGCCTTTGTCTACCTTGATTTAGCAAAATAATGATCTCATAGATGTGAGGATAATTTTAATCCTAGGCCGTTCCCAGGAAGTTCTTCTCATAATTATGGCAATTCCTATGGTAATTCTTATAATAATAATAATAATAATAATAGGATGCCCTCTGATCTTGAGAATAATATCAAAGAATTTATTAATGCTCAAAAAAATTCAACACTACGATAGAAGAAAAATTGAGTAAAATTGATGACATGTCTAGAAGCATTGATAGAATTACTCACGATGTGGAAAATCTTAAGAATAGAATTTTACCACCTAATATTGATATTAATGAATCAATTAAAGCTTTATGTGTCTCCATGGATGAGAGTAAGAAAAGAACCGCTATGCCAAGAGCTAGACGGGAATTTTTAGGGAAAGCGTTTTTGCCCGATTTCTTTCGTAGTAGTGATGAAAAAATTTAAAATGATTGGTGTTTCTTCTATTAATTCTTTGTTTAGTAATGTTAAAATTTATTATAATGGGACTAAATAAGAGTCAACTTTAGTTGGAAGGCATCCCCATAATTTAGAGGGTGAAAATCTTCTTCAAAAATTTGATAAAAGTGGGTTTGGAGAGGTAAAAACTTTAAATGGTGATGTGCCCACTCTCTTGGATTACAGAGACTTTAATTATGATGGTTTCTCTTTGATTGAATGTATTTCTTTGTTACAATCCATGCTAAATTCACCAAACGCATATGAACAAAATAAGGCTTTTACTAAACATATTGTAGAAGCTATGATGAAAGCTTTAGAATAAAAGTTAGAATTAGAGATTTCAATTCCTAGGAAATTATATGATAAATGGGAACCCAACATTAAATTCAAGATTAAAAATTATGAGTGCAATGCCTTATGTGATTTGGGTGCTAGTGTTTCCGCAATTCTGAAATATCTATGTGATGTGTTAGGTCTTACCAATATAGATGAATGTTCACTTAATTTGCACTTGACAAATTCTATATTAAAAAGCCTTTGGGTATAATTAATGATGTTCTTATTCTTGCAAATAGGAACTATGTGCCTGTTGATTTTATTGTACTTGATATTGATTGCAATCCGTCTTGCCCAATAATACTTGGTAGACCGTTCTTACGTACTATAGGTGCCGTCATTGACATGAAAGAAGGGAATATTAAATTTCAGTTTCCACTAAAGAAGGGTATGTAACACTTCCTAGGACTAGAATTAAGCCACCATATGAGTCAATCATGAGGGCAACCAATGGAACTAAAACCAAAGATAACAACACTTGAAACTATGCATTATGCCTAGCTAGGGGCATAAAACAATAGCGCTTGTTGGGGGGCAACCCAATAGTTATCCTTTAAATTTTTGTATATTTTTTGTTATTTAATAAATACACAATTATGCTACTATTATGATTATGCTTTTCATCTTTAATTAGTGTTTGTGCCAAGTAAAGCCTTTAGGATGCTTTGGGTGATAGTTGACTTGATTCTGTTGAAAAATAGAAACTTTTGCGGCCAGTTCTGGAATTTGGTAAATTCACAAAAACATGCTTTTGCTCTAAATATTTTAAAAATAATTGATATAAAAATTTCCCAAATCTCCCTAATTTTTTAGAATTTTTAGAGTCATAGAAGTATGGTCATTGTTCAGATTGCTACAGACTATTCTGTTTTTGACAGATTCTATTTTTGTTGCATTGTGTGCTTATTTTGATGAATCTATGGATTGTACCGGGTGGGTATAAGCTATGGTAAATTTAGTATACCATAGGTATAATACAATAATAAAATATTAATGGGTTTGCAATAGTACTTAAAGTGGTGATTTGCTTTATTATACTAACGAATCTCATGAAGGTTTTTGTTAAGTTTTGTGTGATTGAAGTTTTCAAGTTTTGGGTGAGATCACAATGGATGAAGGAATAAGGAGTGGCAAGAGCCTAAGCTTGGGGATGCCCAAGGAACCCCGAGGTAATATTCAAGGATGTCGCGGGAAACCGCGGCCACCTATGGGACCAGGAGGCCCCTTGCTGGTTCGGCAGGGGGCGTCGCGTTGCACAAAGAGCAGACGAGCATGTGGCAGCACGGCAGAGATCACACAGGCATTTTTACCCAGGTTCGGGCCGCCGTGAGGCATAAAACCCTACTCCTGCTTTGGTGGATTGATGGTGGAAAGGTGGTGGTGGAGCGTAGTACACTTGCCCCGGCAAGGGTTGCCTCAGGGCGTCTGTGGCTACGCGCGTATGGGGGTCTGACTCACCCAACCTTCTAACCCTCTCTACGGTCACCATGGGCCTCCTTTTATAGATTAAGGGGTCACCACAATGGCAGAATAGTCATTAGGCACTGATAAGATAGCAAACAGTGCTATCATACCTAACTCTGTGGGCTGACAGGGCGCATTAAATGCACCGCTCATCGTCACATCGTTGGTTGCCCGGCAAGGCTTGCCGGGCTATCTCGCCAGCTCCATGCCTGCTCGCTTGACACGCCGCAGGATGGGTGTCATCTGTAGGTGTTTCCTGTAGGGAGAGGCTGCCATGTGGTGAATGGCTGCCACTTAGTCACTCTGCGGTTCGACACCGCACTGATTGACGACATGGGTCGTGGTGGAGTAGTTGGTGAGGTGGTTTCACCTCCGTGTGCCCCGGCATGCCCTGCCGGGACGTCTTGGACATGGTCTTCTGGGGGTGGCCTCGCCCCTTGCCGAGCTTGCCTGCCTGGCAAAGGAGGCCCTTCTCCTGATGGTGCCTTGCTTTTCTGGCTCGATCTTGGTCCCTCTGATCTGCATGTTAGTCCTTTGAACCTCTTAGTCCCTTGTATTCTGACTTGGGTTGGTGCTTCAATCTCGTCCCCGTGCCTGTGCATAGTCTGGGCAATAGACCCAGGGTTTGTTGAACCGACAGAAGCCCTCGGGCCTGCCCCGAATGTGCTGCCGAGCGTCGTCCGGGTAGGGCCTAATAAGTGCACAGGCAGGATCGCTGAAGAGGCTGGTCTCTTGAGGTCTTCTTTGCTTCTTCATTAGCCTTGATTCCGGGCCAGTTTCTGGTTTCTCCGCGAGTCGTGTAAGGCCAATGGTGGTGGGGCTGCTCCAGTGATGGCTTGTGAATGACTTTAACGCACGGGGGAGAAACCGCCAATTCACTCTTCCCACCACGCCCTTATACTTATCCACGTATGCTGCATGCATCGCGCGGGGTAGGTAACGGAGGCGCGTGGCGTGGGAGAGCGTCAAGGCGAGGGCCCGGCCATCTTGAGTTGGCGGAGGAGGACGGTGGCCGCCTGTCGAGGGAGCGGCTCCCCTCCCCGATCCGCCTATAAAATGGAGGGGTGGAGGAGGGCGAAGTCATCCACCCTCACATTCTTCTTCTCCTCCGCTTTCTGCCTCTGCTGGTTATGTTAGGAAAAAGAGCCTGGGGCCGTGCCTTGGGCTCCATCTCGAAGCCTTTCCTGTCCTGAAAGGGGGACTCGGGCGGCGCGGCGATGACGCCGGGGGTGGCAACTCCGGTGTGCTCGCCGCCGGGCCGCCCGTGGCCTTGATTTCAGTGGGAGGGGACGCGAACGACACCATGTCGAGGCTCGTGGTAGTCGATCGCTCCCCATTCTTCTTCCGTTCGCTACACTGAGGAGGAGTCACGGAAGAGATTCGCCACTAGTAGAGGCGAATCTGGCTTCTCCCGGGCGCCATCCTTTTGTCGTGCGGGAGGGCTCCTTGCTTTCACACATGCCCTCGGGACATGCAGTGATTTCCAACGCCAGGGCTCTTGGGGACGACCATGCTCTCTGTGGGAAGACCCAGAGAGCATGGTGCCCGATGCGACGGCCGTGTCGAGGTCTTCGGGTGGTAGTGATGAGGGCGGCAGCGGCAACCCACGACGCGTCAAGAGCGGGGACGACCGCTCCGACGGGTCGTGTTTGCCGGTGACTCCGTGTCCCCCATCTGGTCCTCCGGCAGCGTCACCATCGACGCCTGCCCTCCGGTTTCTTCCTCCTTGCTGGGGAGCGGTGCCGTCCTGATCTTGGGGAGGCGCCGAATCCCAGCTGCGCCCGTCTCCGGCCTCTTCGACCTCTTCCTGTAGGAGATGGACAGGGGCAAAGGCATTACGGGGCACTTATCTTTTTTCAATCTTAAATCTGCAGGCACTTGCCAAATTTTAATTCAAATAATGTAATCTCTCGAGTCCATGTTTGTGTTCTGTAATGCTTGCACTTGTATCAGCATATTAATGAAAAAGATGAACCTTGCCGGGAACCCGTGCATGTGTATGTCCATGCAGAGGCGAGATGCCTCTTTAGTGTAAATAAACGAGTTTCCCCTGGTAGGCTATCCTGCCGGCACCTTTTCTGTGTGCCGGAGAGCTGTGTCTACCGGGTAATAGGCAAAAGGGGCCAGCCCCCCGCTAACTTCTTTTTACCAGAGGCCACTACGACCATCCTGTCCGAAGCAACGTTCGAGTCAGGGATGGGAGCACCTAAGTCTCAAAAGAGTGGCGGGGTTTTCTTATGCACAAGTTATAACTTACAGAACACTAATGGACAGGAGGTAGAACTTATCTGTTTGGCTTGCCGGGGATCGCAGTGCCGGGCAATCTTCTCGACTCCTCGTTAAAGCCAAGTTCACGGCAGGAACCTGCAACTTCATGCAGATGAGAATGAATGCAGGATGCGATCCTATCTATATGCATATGCAAATGCTCATGAAATGCTTATGCAATGATCTTGGAATGCTCATGCATGCATGCAATCTAGGTCGGGGGGCCCCCACATCGCTTCTTTATTTTCTCTTGCACAGGGTCATCGCCCTGGCTTTGTACAAGGGGTTACATGCAGCTGAGGCAAGGCCTGTACAAAAGGGTGGCTGCCGGGCCTGCCCAGCAGCCGTGCCTTACGGGTAGAACTTGCGGAGATGCTCAATATTCCATGAGTTTTGCAACTGAATGCCATCTCCGGTCTCCAGATGGACTGCGCCAGGTCTGGTGACTCGTACTACCCGGTAAGGGCCTTCCCACTTCGGTGACAACTTGTTTGTACCCTTGGCGGACTGAACGCGCCTAAGGACAAGGTCACCTTCCTCAAAACACCGGGCGTGAACCCTGCGGCTATGATAGCGACGCAGGGCTTGCTGATAGCATGCAACACGCGTAGCAGCCCGGAGACGGTTCTCCTCGAGTAGCACAGCGTCATCACGCCGGTGCTGATCTTGCGCTACTTCATCATAGGCAAGCACTCGAGGCGACCCGTAAATGAGTTCCGTGGGGATAACTGCTTCTGCCCCGTAGACCAGGGAGAAGGGAGTCTGCCCGGTAGCTCGGTTTGGTGTCGTTCTGAGGGACCAGAGAACTACCGGCAGCTCCTCGATCCACCGCCTGCCGCGCTTCTGCAACGTATCAAAGGTTCTCGTCTTGAGTCCGCGTAGCACTTCAGTGTTCGCCCTCTCAGCTTGCCCATTGCTCTGGGGGTGTGCCACAGAGGCAAATGAGATTTTGCATCTGAGGGCATGAACATATTGCATGAAGGCGCGGCTCGTGAACTGGGTGCCGTTGTCGGAAATGATCCTTGCCGGAACTCCAAAACGACACACCAATTCTTTCAAGAACTTGATAGCTGACAGAGCAGTCACCTTTCTCACGGCAGTCACTTTCGGCCACTTTGTAAACTTGTCGATAGCAACGAACAAGAATTCAAAGCCCCCGATTGCTCGGGGGAAGGGGCTGAGGATATCGAGCCCCCAGACTGAAAATGGCCATGATAGAGGGATTGTTTGAAGAGCTTGGGCAGGCAGGTGGGTTTTCTTGGAATGGAACTGGCAGGCTTCACATTTTTTGACTAGCTCGACCGCATCTTGGAGGGCTTTGGGCCAATAGAATCCTTGCCGGAATGCTTTCCCAACTAGTGCCCTTGATCCAATGTGGGAGCCGCACATGCCTTTGTGTATCTCAGCCAGCAGTTCCTTTCCTTCTTCCCGGCAGACACACTTTGATCTCACACCGTTGGGCCTCCTTCTGTACAGAGTGTCATCGACAAACTGATACATACTGGCCCTCCGGGCTACTTTTTCAGCTTCATCTTGGTTGCTGGGAAGCTCTCCGGTTCGGAGGAAGTGGACAATGTGCCTTGCCCAAGTTGGAGCCTAGGGCTCGGCAACGAGGACTAGCGGCACCTCCTCTGCTGCGGGAGCACATGCCTTGTTCGCGGGGTCCATGGGCCCGGCTGGAGGGGGTGGTCCGGCAGACTGCGAGGAGTTGTTTCCGGCAGGGTCTCTGCCAGGAGCGGACGGCTCTACCGGGAGAGGCTTACCGGAGTCCAACTTTCTCCTTTTCCGGGCCATTGTTGCTGGGGATACGGAGGGCTGAGTGAGATGGAGAACAAAAGTCCCTGGTTCCACAGGGAGCTTCTGCACAGTACACTTTGACAGATGATCAGCTATGCTGTTTTCCGCACGGGGTACGTGCTCTGTTTGCAATCCGTCAAAGCGCTCCTCCAATCTCCTCACTTCCTCGACATATGCCTCCATCAATGGACTTTGGTAATCCTTGTTAACTTGTCTCACCACAAGCTGTGAATCTCCTCGAATGATCAGCTTCTTAATTCCCAATTCAGCTGCAATCCTGAGCCCGGCAAGGAGCCCTTCATATTCTGCTGTATTGTTGGTTGCTTCTTCCCGGGCAAAATGCATTTGGACGACATACCTCAAGTGCTCCCCGGAGGGGGCAACAAGAAGCACGCCAGCTCCTGCACCTTGTAGGGAAAAAGCACCATCAAAATACATAATCCATTCTTAGGGCGATTCCTTGCCGGGGATAGCTGTCTCCGTCACTTTCTCATCAGGGGTTGGCGTCCATTATGCAATAAACTCTGCCAATGCCCTGCTCTGAATAGTTGACATGCTTTCAAACTTCAAACCAAAACTGGGTAACTCCAAAGCCCACTCCACTATTCTGCCGGTAGCCTCAGGGTTTCGGAGTATCCGTTGCAACGGGAAACGAGTGACAACCGTGATCTCATGGGCTTGGAAGTAGTGGCGCAGTTTCCTTGAGGCCATGATGAGACCAAAAATCAACTTTTGCACACCAGAGTACCTCGATCTAGCCCCCTGTAATAAGGAGCTGACGAAGTACACTGGGCGCTGCACCACTTTCTTCCTTGCCGCGTCCTTGGGGTTGCTCTCGTTGCCGTGCTCATTGCAGTCCTGATCCTTCTCTGACTCTGCCGGTCTCTGCTCACTCTCTGCCTCATCCACTTCTTGCTGCGCTACCAAAGCTGCACTGACTACTTGGTTGGTTGCCGCTAAGTACAGCAGCAACAGCTCCTGGGGTTTGGGAGCGACCAAGGTAGGCACAGAGGACAAGTAGGCCTTCAACTCTTGCAAAGCTGCATCTGCTTCCGGGGTCCACTTCATGGGTCTTGCCTTCTTCAAAATTTTGAAGAACGACAGGGCGCGCTCGGCAGACTTGGAGATGAATCTGCTTAGCGCGGCAACGCATCCTGTCAGATGCCTCACATCCTTAACTGTCCTTGGTGCTTGGATCTGCTCGATAGCCTTGATCTTGTCGGGATTGGCTTCGATCCCACGATGGGATACAAAGAACACAAGCAACTTGCCGGAGGGAACACCAAATACACACTTCTCTGGGTTGAGCTTCAAATTGATTTTGCGCAGATTAGCAAACGTCTCCTCCAAATCTTGAATAAGGGTGGCCCTATCCTTGGTCTTGACCACAATATCATCCATATAGGCTTCTATGTTTCTGTGTAACTATGGCTCAAAACCAATCTGGACTGCCCTTGCAAAAGTGGACCCGGCACTCTTTAATCCGAATGGCATGCGGACAAAATAGTACGTACCACATGGAGTGATGAACGACGTCTTCTCTTCATCTTCCTCGGACATGAAGATCCGGTGATACCCAGAATACGCATCCAGAAAGGAGAGCAAATCACAACCTGAAGTGGAATCCACAATCTGATCGATACGTGGCAAGGGAAACGGGTCCTTCGGGCAAGCCTTGTTGAGATCTATGAAATCTATGCAAAGCCTCCACTTCCCGTTAGCCTTCGGGACTACCACTGGGTTTGCCAACCACGTGGGATGCAGTACTCCTCTGACCAATCCAGCTACCTCTAGTCTCTTGATCTCTTCTGCAATGAACTGCTGCCTCTCCAAGGCCTGCTTTCGGACTTTTTGCTTGACATGTCGGGCATGTGGGCAGACAACAAGGTGGTGCTCGATTACCTCCCTGGGAACACCGGGGATATCAGATGATTGCCAGGCAAACACATCGATATTCGCCCACAGGAAGGCAACGAGCGCGCTTTCCTATTTGTCATCGAGGGTGGCGCTGATAGTGAAAGTACCATCAACGCCAGCCAGCCCTGCCGGGACCTTCTTCACGTGGGGTGGAGCGACCTTGGATCTCTTGCCATTGGAACACGCCGGCACGTCGTCAAAGGGTGCCGTGCACTCGGTGGGGGCACGCTTCCCGGACTCTTTGCCGGAGTCCCTGCAATCCCTCTTCTTTCCTTTGCTTTCCTTAACAGGAGCTACTGCTGCCGCTGCCTCTGCTGCGACCGCATCCCGGTACATCTTGTCCACACAAATGATTGCATCCTTCTCATCTGATGGGATGGTGATGACTCCTAGTGGCCCAGGCATCTTCAAGGTGTTGTAGACATAGTGAGATGCTGCCATGAACTTAGCCAGGGCTGGGCGTCCAAGAATCCCATTGTATGGCAGGGGGAGATCAACCACATCAAACACAATCCTCTCAGTCCGGTAGTTCAGTTCTCCCCCAAATGTTACCGGCAACGTGATCTTTCCCTTAGGACGGCTCCTGCCGGGATTAACTCCTTGAAACGTGCCGGTAACCTCCAGCTCTTCCTCTACTATCTGAAGCTTGCTGATAACTGCTGGGGAAATCAGATTCAACCCGGCCCCGCCATCCACCAACATCTTCGTGACCTTGAGGTTGCGGATTGTTGGGGAGACCAACAATGGCAAACACCCTACCACAGTGGTATGGCTAGGATGATCCTCCTCGTCAAAGATGATGGGCGTACGGGACCACTTGAGCGGCTTCCGGGCCTCGGGCACTGGCTCCACGGCATTGACTTCTCGCGCCCACCGCTTGAGTTGGCAGTGAGAGGTGTGCAGAGATGCACCCCCGTTAATGCACAGGGCGTCGGTGGCCTTCTGAAACTCTTGCTCACTGGTTTCCTCTTCATCCCCTCCATCACTCTCATCACCACAGGCTTCCTTCTCTCAACCTCTGGCGGGTTTTCCTTGGTTCCGAAAGGGTTTGCCGGGGCGATTTACTTCACCACCTCGGCCCTTGCCGCCAGCAACATTCTGACCTTTTTCCTTGTCATGCTTCTCATACTCTGCTTTCTGTCTTTTGACAAGCTGCTCAACCTGATAACACTCTTGAAGGTCATGGCCCTTGGTCCGATGAATCTTGCAATACGGCCCATCACCTTTCCCAGCTTTCTTGGCAGCAGCGGCTTCCCGGCAGTCAGCGCACATGGCAGCTTCCTTGCCGGGGGCCTCAGCTTTGGCCTTCTTGCCAGTACTAGGCGTACCCGATCCTTCAACTGTCATGACTGCCTTATCCCTTCGCTTCTTACTATGCTTCTTGCTCTTCTTCTGACTGGTTGATTCACCCTCATCCTCTAAATCAATATTGGTGCAATCTTCCTCTCCGAGCAACTTTCTTCCCTCCTCCATCCGAGCACACTTATCTACCAACGTGTAGAGCTCCTTCACAGTCTTGGGCAACTGTACGTTCATCTTGGAACGAATCCGGCGGTTGCGCACATTGGACTGGAAGGCGGCTATCACGGCTGCTGGATGGATATTTGGGATATTTCTATGAACTTTGCTGAATCTCTGTAAATACTTACGGAGGGTCTCTCCTTCCTTTTGTTGGAGAAGCTACAAGTCGCTGGGTCGGCCCGGCTCTTGGTGGCCACCGGTGAAGGCACCAATGAACTCATGGCACAGGTCTGCCCAATACGAAATGGAGTCCTCCAGCAGGTGCATCAGCCAAGCCCTCACATTGGACATGAGGGCCAAAGGAAAGTAGTTGGCAAACACTTTCTCATCTCTTCCCCCGGCAGCCTGAACAGCGATGGTGTAGATGCTCAGGAACTCTGCCGGGTTCAGCCTCCCATCGTACTTCTCAGGTATCTCTGCCTTGAACGTGCGAACGGACGGCCAACGGACTTGCCGCAGCTCACGGGTAAAGGCAGGGCAGCCAACCTCGAAAGGTAGGCACCCGCCAATACTGAGCGCGGGCTCGTCGACGCCGGGGCCATTGCACCCATCGGTCCGATGGAGGTCGTTGCGGCGTTGCTCGACAACGGCGCGCGTGCCTCCTCTCCGCCTATCCTCCGGGGCTCGTCGTTGGCCTGGACACGCTCAAGGGTCAGAAGAGGCCATCGAGACGTCGTCGGGGTCTTGATTCTGTTGCGCTCACGCTGGCTGCCGTGGTGGGGACTGCACCGTGGGGACAGCCCCTTCTGTACGGTCAGCAGTATGAGCCATCGCTGTCGCTTGGGGCGGCTGTGGCGGGCCAGCTCGCCATGAGCCCCCAGCTTCGGCGAAACCGAGCAGACTTTGGATGGTGGCACGCCATTCGTCCATTTGCTCGGCCGCTGACGGAAACCTCAGCAGCAGCTAAGCCTGCGCCATGGCCTCCGAGGCTGTACTTGGCATGGGTGATGATGAAGTCGATCGTACCATCGCTCAGCTCCTGACGGTGCCAGTGGCGGCAGGACTGCACCCCCGCTGCTGCGGGGTGACCACCTGGATGGCAGGGTGGTGCGGCGAAGGCGCTCGAGGGCCAGTGGCTCTGTCAGGCGCAGCAGCTTGGTCGACCCGTCCCGGGGGAGGTGCACGCGCTGCGATCGCATCCGTGGTGGGAGCGGTCGGAGGGCGGTGATTCGCCCCGGCCCAAGCGCCGTTGCTACGGCTGTGCCCGTCGGGATGTTGCTGATGCCGCTCTCCTCCGATGTCTCCTGCTCCTGCGTCGGCCGCGGGGGAAGTGGTGACGGCGCCACCTGCCCCGACCACATCCCCAGCAGCGTCCGTGTCCTCGCGTGTCTCCGCAACCCCCGCAGCATTAGAGGCCGCGGGCGGCGGAGCCTTCGAGGTGGAAGGTTGAGCCGAAGAACTGGGTTTCTTCTCGGGCGCCATGGTCGATGGTGTCGTCGATGATGCTGATGGTGATGAAGGTGACGCGCTACACACGCCTTCAGGTTCGCGCAAGCGGCCCCCCTAACTGGAGCGCCAAAGATGTCGCGGGAAACCGCGGCCACCTATGGGAACAGGAGGCCCCTTGCTGGTTCGGCAGGGGGGTGTCCCGTTGCACAAAGAGCAGATGAGCGTGTGGCAGCATGGCAGAGATCACACAGGCATTTTTACCCAGGTTTGGGCCGCCGTGAGGCGTAAAACCCTACTCCTGCTTTGGTGGATTGATGGTGGAAAGGTGGCGGTGGAGCGTAGTACACTTGCCCGGCAAGGGTTGCCTCAGGGCGTCAGTGGCTACGCGCGTATGGGGATCTGAGTTACCCAACCTTCTAACCCTCTCTACGATCGCCATGGGCCTCCTTTTATAGATTAAGGGGTCACCACAATGGCAAAACAGTCATTAGGCACTGATAAGATAGCAAACAGTGCTATCATACCTAACTCTGTGGGCTGACAGGGCGCATTAAATGCACCGCTCATCGTCACATCGTTGGTTGCCCGGCAAGGCTTGCCGGGCTATCTCACCAGCTCCACGCCTGCTCGCTTGACACGCCGCAGGACAGGTGTCATCTGCATGTGTTTCTTGTAGGGAGAGGCTGCCATGTGGTGAATGGATGCCACTTAGTCACTCCGCGGTTCGACACCGCACTGATTGACGACGTGGGTCATGGTGGAGTAGTTGGTGAGGTGGTTTCGCCTCCGTGTGCCCCGGTAGGCCCTACCGAGACGTCTTGGACGTCGTCTTCCGGGGGTGGCCTCGCCCCTTGCCGAGCTCGCCTGCCTGGCAAAGGACGCCCTTCTCCTGATGGTGCCTTGCTTTTCTGGCTCGATCTTGGTCCCTCTGATCTGCATGTTAGTCATTTGAACCTCTTAGTCCCTTGTATTCTGACTTGGGTTGGTGCTTCAATCTCGTCCCCGTGCCTGTGCATAGTCTGGGTAACAGACCTAGGGTTTGTTGCACCGACAAAGGACTACCAAGCAACTAAGCTTGGGGATGCCCCGGAAGGCATCCCCTCTTTCTTCTAACGACCATCGGTTATTTTACTTGGAGCTATATTTTTATTCATCACATATCATGAGTTTTGCTTGGAGAGTTTTGTATTATATGAGTCTTTGCTTGTTTTGCTTTTTAGTTTGTCACAATCATCCTTGCTGGACACACCTATTTGAGAGAGCCATAATTTTATTATGATTTGTTAGAATTGCTCTATGTGCTTCATTTAATTTTTTTGAGCTATGCAATTGCTCTAGTGCTTTACTTAAATCTTTTTGAGCACGGTGGTGTTTTAATTTTGAAGAAATATGCTCTCATGCTTCACTTAAATTATTTTGAGAGTTAGTAAATTTTAAAGAAACATGCTCTCATGCTTCACTTAAATTATTTTGAGAGTTAGTAAATTTTAAAGAAATGCACTCTCATGCTTCACTTATATTATTTTGAGAGATAAATTTGTTTGAAGAAATATATGCTCTCGTGCTTCACTTAAATTTATTTCAGAGTTGATAAATAGTAAAGGTAATTTGCACGAGATATGAATTTGGTCCCAAAGTGATGAATATTCAAGAGGGATATAATAAAAAAATTCATGAAGATCATTGGATATTATAAACTTGATTCCTTGCAATAGTTTTGCGATATGAAGATAGTGATATGTGTGTCATGTTGGTGAGTAATTATGCTTTAGTAAGAATATTGGTGTTAAGGTTTGTGATTCCCTATGCAAGCACGAAAGTCAATAGTTATGCAATAAAGTTACATCCTACTTGTGGTGCATTATTCAGTGTTAGTTATGTTTAATGCGTGTTTATGACCGTTTTCTTTTTTGGTTGGTTGCTTCTCAATCTATTTGCTAGCCTTCATTCGTATTAAGCGGGAATGCTGCTTGTGCATCCAAATTCCTTAAACCAAAGTTGTGCCAAATGACTCCACCATACCTACCTATATGCGGTATTTCCATGCCATTCCAAGTAAATTTGTATGTGCCAACTCTAATATTCATAATAAATCTCCGTTTTGTGTGCCCGTACCACTCATGAAGGTCAGGGGGTGGCCAATATTTTCCATGCTAGGTATTTTATTCTCATGATGAGTATTTAATCACTTGTCATTGCACGAGAGTGTGGCAGGTAATAGGGATGTCCAGTCCCGAAATGAAAAAATTATGTTGTTAAATAATAAATTCCTTGGAAAGTGTTGGTATGGAAGGTACCCGTGGATACGGCTAGCCATGGATTGTGTAAGAATGGTGGAAAGGAAATAAACTTTATTTTCTGTTTGGGAACCACCTATGATTTATCTAGCATGAAAGATATTGGGAATTCTCGGTTGTTTTCCTTGACAGGAAAAGCATGCCTCCCAAAATAATTTCATCTCTCAATTTAAGCTATGAGCTCTGGCACCTCTACAAATCTCTGCTTCCCTCTACAAAGGGCTTATCTATTTACTTTTATGCAATTTTTTTTTAATTTTGAGTCTCCATCTTCTCTTATAAAGCACCAACTAGGGAACACTATTGTCATACTTGTGCATTGGATGTAGCTAATATTTGAGTGTGTTTCATGAATGGATCAATGATTGAGCATAATGGGCTAGGGATAGCTTCCTTTAGTGTTGATATTTTGAAAGACATGGTTGCTTGCTGATATACTTGAGTATTGATGTTTTCATGTCAAATTATAGACTATTTCTTTGAATCATTCAAGTCCAACTATCCATGCTACAAAGAAAAGAATATATGATGAATATGTTAGGTAGCATTCCACATCAAAAATTCTATTTTTATCATTTACCTACTCGAGGATGAGCAGGAATTAAGCTTGGGGATGCTTGATACGTCTCCAACGTATCTATAATTTTTTATTGTTCCATGCTATTATAGTATAAATCTTGGATGTTTTATATACAATTTCAAGCAACGTTATATCATTTTTTGGAACTAACCTATTAACTTAGTACCCAGTGCCAGTTGTTGTTTTTTGCTTGTTTTTGACTTTGCAGAATATCAATACCAAACGAAGTCCAAATGCCAAGAAACTTTTTGGAGATTTTTTTTCTGGCAATAAGAGACCCTGGAAGCTTCTGGAGTACACGAGAAGATGGAGGAGGGGCCCACTAGGCACAAGGGCGCGCTAGAGGCCCATGGCGCGCCTTGGTGGGTAGTGAGGCCCACAGACCTCCGTTTGACCTAACTCCGCCTCTATAACTACCCTAAAATCACAAAACCCTCGCGGGAGTCCATGATACGTCTCCAACATATCTGTAATTTTTTGCTTGTTCCATGCTGTTATATTATCATTCTTGGATGTTTTACAATCATTTTATAGCAACTTTATATCATTTTTTGGGACTAACCTATTGACATAGTGCCCAGTGCCAGTTGTTGTTTTTTGCTTGTTTTTTACTTAGCAGAAAATCAATACCAAACGGAGTGCAAACGCAGCGAAACTTTTTGGAGAATTTTTCTGGGCCAGAAGACACCTGATGGGCCAAAGAAGTACCATAGGGGGGCTCCGAGGGGAGCACAATCCACCAGGGCGCGCCCAGGAGCCCAGGCGCGCCTAGGTGGGTTGTGCCCACCTCGGTGGCCTCCTGTACCGCCTCTTCGCCCTATAAATACCTAAATATTCCAGAAACCCTAGGGGAGTCGACGAAACACAATTCCAGCCGCCGCAAGTTCCAGAACCACGAGATCCAATCTAGACACCGTCACGGAGGGGTTCATCATCCTCATTCGTGCCTCTCCGCATGAGTAGTTTCATCATAGACCTACAGGTCCGTAGTCAGTAGCTAGATGGCTTCCTCTCTCTCTTTTGATTCTCAATACAATGGTCTCTTGGAGATCTATTTGATGTAACTCTTTTTGCGGTGTGTTTGTTGGGATTCGATGAACTTTGAGTTTATGATCAGATCTTTATCAATGAATATTATTTGAGTGTTCTCTTGATCTCTTATATGCATGATTATTTATAGCCTCATATTTATTCTTTGAATCTTTGGTTTAGTTAGGCCAACTAGATCAATTTTTCTTGCCATGGGAAGAGGTGCTTTGTGATGGGTTCGATCGTGCGGTGTTCTTTCCCAGTGACAGAAGGGGCAGCGAGACACGCATGTATCGTTGCTATTAAGGATAACAAGATGGGGGCTATTCCTACATGAATAGATCTCGTCTACATCATGTCATCGTTCTTATTGCATTACTCCGTTTTTCCATGAACTTAATACACTAGATGCATGCTGGATAGCGGTCGATGTGTGGAGTAATAGTAGTAGATGCAGGCAGTAGTCGGTCTAGTAATCTTGGACGTGATGCCTATATATTGATCATTTCCTTGGATATTGTCATAATTATTCAATTTTCTATCAGTTGCCCAACAGTAATTTGTTTACCCACCGTATGCTTTTTTCTTGAGAGAAGCCACTAGTGAAATCTACGGCCCCCAGGTCTATTCTTTATCATATTTGCTTTGAGATCTATTTTTATTTGCTTTTGTTTTCAGATCTATTATTCCAAAAACCCAAAAATACCTTGCTGCAATTTTTTGTTACTTATTTTATTTCGCGTTTTATCAAGATCTATTTATCCAATGTACACAATTTTTATCCCGTCAACTTGACAATTTCTGGCGCCGTTACCCATAAGAGGGATTGACAACCCCTCATAAGCGTCGGGTTGCAAGTATTTGTTCTTTGTGTGCAGGTACCATTTACATAGTGTTCCTTAGTTCTCCTACTGGATTGATACCTTGGTTTCATAACTAGGGGAAATACCTACCGTAGCTGTGCTGCATCATCCCTTCCTCTTTGGGGAAATACCGACGTAGTTCAAGCGACATCGAAAGGAATTTCTGGCACCGTTGCTGGAGAGACATCATCAACATCTATCAGGTTCCTAATCACAAATCTCATCTCCTTGCAATTTACATTATTTTCCATTTGCCTCTCGTTTTCATCTCCCGCACTTCACAAAAAATTGCCGTTTTATTCGCCCTCTTTTTCGTTCGCCTTTTTCTTGTCAGATCTATTTTTTTGTGTGTGTTTTGCCTTGCCACTTTATCATTATGGCTATTTCTTCCTCTATTACATGTACCCACGAGAATGAAGTTCTTAATTTCAAACAAAGGGGAGGGGAGAATCTAAAATATGCTTGGTATAGAATTTGCAATGCTCATGATAGATCTATTCATAAGCAATCTACCATTGTTCTTCTTCGCAGTTTTTATGTGGGCATTACCACCTGGTATAGATTCATCCTGATATGGTCACCGGTGGAAATTTCTTGATGTGTCCATCTTTGGATGCTTTTAATGCTATGGGAAATCTAGTGGGATCACCACCTCTCATTATCAATGAAACTGTTTTAACACTTGAGCATGTTATGCAAAGGCTTGATGCTATTGAAAAGAAAATACTCACCGAAGAACATATCAAAAACTTAGATAAAAACACATAATCTTGCTAATAAAATTGGGTCAAAAGCGGGAGAGGTTTTTAAGTTGCTAAAAGAGAAAGGAACCGTAATTAACGAAAGAAATGAAGAAAGTCCTTCTCGGATTGATAAGTTGGAAGAAATTTTTAGTAATTTAAACTCAGCTTTTGCCTCCACTAAAACTATTGAAAAAAATCCCATAAAAAATGGAAAGATTACTCAAGTCACTAAGAACAAGGGTACAACATCCAACAACAAGGAAGATCTCAAAATGATTAGTATTCACCCCGATTTTGTTGAAGTGATAAAAGACCCTACTTGCAAGAATGAATTTTTCAATCTCGTTCCTAGGAGTATTGTTTTTAAATCTTTGAAGAATATTGGTTGTGTGATTGAGGAATTGGAAACTAAAGATGACAACACTTGAATCTATTCATTATGCCTAGCTAGGGGCATAAAACGATAGTGCTTGTTGGGAGGCAACCCAATGAATAAATTTTACCTTTTTCTTTCTATTCCTGAGTGTTTGCACAATTATGCCTCTATTATGATTGTGTTTTCTATGTTTTAATTAGTGTTTGTGCCAAGTAAAGCCTTTGGGATCATGTTGGGTGATAGTTGATTTGATCTTGTTGGGAAACAGAAACATATGCGTCCAGTAAAATAATTTTGTAACATCACAGTTGTGACAAAAAATTCTGAATTTTTTACAAAAGATTGATATACAAATTTCCTAAGTTTTCCTAATTTTTCAGAATTTTTGGAATTACATAAGTATGGTTAGAGTTCATATTACTACAGACTATTCTGTTTTTGACAGATTATGTTTTCTTTGCATTGTGTGCTTATTTTGATGAATCTATGGAGTATATTGGAGGGTATAAGCCATAGTAATGTTGGAATACAGTAGATATAATGCAATAATAAAATATGAATGTGTTTGCAACAGTACTAAGAGTGGTGATTTGCTTTTTTATACTAACAGATCTCACAAAGGTTTTGTTAAGTTTTGTGTGATTGAAATTTTCAAGTTTTGGGTGAGATCACGATGGATGAAGGAATAAGGAGTGAAAAGAGCCTAAGCTTGGGGATGCCCCATGGCACCCCAAAATGATATTCAAGGAGAAACAAGCAACTAAGCTTGGGCACATCTATTTGAGAGAGCCAAAATTATGCTATGATTTTGTTAGAATTGCTCTTTATGCTTCACTTAAATTTTTTGAGCTATGGAATTGCTCTAGTGCTTCACTTATATCTTTTTGAGCACGGTGTGCTTTAAATTTTTTGAATAAATGCTCTCATGCTTCACTTAGATTAATTTGAGAGTTAGTAAATTTTTGAATAAATTCTCTCATGCTTCACTTATATTATTTTGAGAGACGAAAAATTTTATGCTCATGTTCTTCACTTAGATTTGTTTGAGCTTGTCAAAAGCAATTGCAATATATGAAACTAGTCCCAAAGTGATAGATATTCAAGAGGGATATAATAAAAACTTTCATGAAGATCATTGGACAAAATAAACTTGACTCTTTGTAATAGTTTTGATATATGATGATAGTGATATGTGAGTCATGTTGGTGAGTAATTATGCTTTAGTAAGAATATTGGTGTTAAGGTTTGTGATTCCCTATGCAAGCACGAAAGTCAATAGTTATGCAATGAAATTACATCCTACTTGTGGTGCATTATTTAATGTTAGTTATGCTTAATGCTCGCTTATGTGATTTTTCGTTTCTTGGTTGGTTGCTTCTCAATCTATTTGCTAGCCTCCACTTGTACTAAGTAGAAATACTACTTGTGCATCCAAAATCCTTAAACCCTGTTTTGCCATATGAGTCCACCATACCTACCTATAGGCGGTATTTCCATGCCATTCTAAGCAAATTTGTATGTGCCATCTCTAATTTTCAAAATAAATTTCCTTTTTGTGTGCTCGTACCGCTCATGAAGCGGCAGGGGGTGGCCAATATTTTCCATGCTAGATGTGTTATTCTCAAGATGAGTGTTTATTCACTTGTCATTGCACAAGAGTGCGGCGGTAATAGGGATGCCCAGTCCCAAAATGAAAAAGAAATTTACTTTATGTTGTCAAATAATAAATTCCTTGGAAAGTGTTGGTATGGAGGGCACTCGTGGATACGGCTAGCCATGGATTGTGAAAGAATGGTGGAAAAAGGAATAAACTTTATTTTCTGTTTGGGAACCGCCTATGATATATCTAGCATGGAAAGTGTTGGGAATTACTCGGTCGTTTTTGTTGACAGGAATAGTATGCCTCTCAAAAAAAATTATCTCTCGATTTAAGCTTTGAGCTATGGCACCTCTACAAATCCCTACTTCCCTCTGCGAAGGGCCTATCTATTTACTTTATGCAATTTTTATTTTTATTTGAGTCTCGATCTTCTCTTAGAAAGCACCAACTAAGGGGCACTATGATCGTACTTGAGCATTGGATGTAGCTAATATGTGAGTGTGTTTCATGAATGGATCAATGATTGAGCATGATGGGCTAGGGATAACTTTCTTTAGTGTTGATATTTTGAAAGACATGGTTGCTTGTTGATATGCTTGTGTATTGAAATCTTCATGTCAAAACTAGACTATTGGTTTGAACCATATAAAAGTCCAAATGTCCATGCTACAAAAGAAAAGAATTTGTGATGAACATGTTAGGCAGCATTCCACATCAAAAATTCTGTTTTTATCATTTACATACTCGAGGATGAGTAGGAATTAAGCTTGGGGATGCTGATACGTCTCCAACGTATCTATAATTTTTGCTTGTTCCATGCTATTATATTATCATTCTTGGATGTTTTACAATCATTTATGGCAACTTTATATCATTTTTTGGGACTAACCTATTGACATAGTGACCAGTGCCAGTTGTTGTTTTTTGCTTGTTTTTTACTTCGTGGAAAATCAATACCAAACGGAGTCCAAACGCAGCAAAACTTTTTGGAGAATTTTTCTGGGCCAGAAGACACCTGATGGGCCCAAGAAGTACCAGAGGGGGGCTCCGAGGGGAGCACAACCCACCAGGGTGCGCCCAAGAGCGCAGGCGCGCCCAGGTGGGTTGTGCCCACCTCGGTGGCCTCCCGCACCACCTCTTCGCCCTATAAATACCCAAATATTCCAGAAACCCTAGGGGAGTCGATGAAACACAATTCCAGCCGCCGCAAGTTCCAGAACCACGAGATCCAATCTAGACACCGTCACGGAGGGGTTCATCATCCTCATTGGTGCCTCTCCGATGATGCGTGAGTAGTTCATCATAGACCTACGGGTCCGTAGTCAGTAGTTAGATGGCTTCCTCTCACTCTTTTGATTCTCAATACAATGGTCTCTTAGAGATCTATTTGATGTAACTCTTTTTGTGGTGTGTTTGTTGGGATTCGATGAACTTTGAGTTTATGATCAGATCTTTATCCATGAATATTATTTGAGTTTTCTCTTGATCTCTTATATGCATGATTATTTATAGCCTCGTATTTCTTCTTCGAATCTTTGGTTTAGTTAGGCCAATTGGATCGATTTTTCTTGCCATGGGAAGAGGTGCTTTGTGATGGGTTCGATCGTGTGGTGTTCTTTCCCAGTGACAGAAGGGGCAGTAAGACACGCATGTATCGTTGATATTAAGGAAAACAAGATGGGGGCTATGCCTACACATGAATAGATCTCGTCTACATCATGTCATCGTTCTTATTGCATTACTTCGTTTTTCCATGAATTTAATACACTAGATGCATGCTGGATAGCGGTCGATGTGTGGAGTAATAGTAGTAGATGCAGGCAGGAGTCGGTCTACTAATATTGGACGTGATGCCTATATATTGATCATTGCATTGGATATCGTCATAATTATTTGATTTTCTTTTAGTTGCCTAACAGTAATTTGTTTACACACCGTATGCTATTTTCTTGAGAGAAGCCACTCACTACTGCAGGATGGTCCAAAGGCGACAGTCCAATCAGAGACCCTTCGACGAAACTGTGTGCGATGGATCAATCACAAACGGTGATGTAATAAAACTGTCAAAAAAGATGCAAAACGTTTACAATGGCGGTGACATCAAACACGGTTCAGATTAGAGTTGCGTGTGCGATGCGTGGCAAACGGTTAATCCAGCAGAACTATTTGCGATGAGGCAGAACAACAGAAACGGGCAGCCAGATGAGGGTGTGTGCGATATACGGCATACAGTTCACTAGGATGAACTGTGTGCGATTAGGCAACACAATAGAAATGGTTAGCCAGATCAACGTGTGTGCGATAGAGGGCATACAGTTCACTCGGATGAACTATTTGCAATGAGCCAAGACAACAGAAATAGTTCAACTGAACAAGATGTGTGTGATACGCGGCAAACAGGTCCGTAATAAAAAATGTGTGTGAAGACCAATAATAACACAGACGATTGCTGCTAATGAGCCGTGTGATTTGCTCTGTCTACAATTGCTGCTAACACCAAGTCGAACAGGACGCGAGCAGAGCGCGCCGCGGCCACCTCAACCGCGAGCAACCACACGCATAGAGCAGTTGAACACGCAGGGAATGATCGTCTACAAGCCGACCGACAGTTGTGTCGCTGCGTAGAGAGCGGCCGTGTGCTACTACCTTTGTCTTGGTCTATTAGTCCCCTTTATATTCTGTGCCATATTTTGACCTTAAATTTAACCAACAAAATGTTAATGCATGTTATTAAAATTATATAATTGGAAATATGTTCAAATATGAATCCAACGATATAATCTTTGGCGACATGCATTCATATTTTATTAGTTAAATCCTACTTATAAACCAGGACGGGGCCGGGGTAGTAGGTAATAAAATCGTAAACATTTTTTTATTAACCATATGTGTACGTGTCCTTTTGTCCTCCTCTCGTACGTCTTGTCACCCCGCTGCCGCAGACGGCTTCGAGCGCAAGCTTGAGCAGCGCGCGGGGGCGTTCTTTTGGCCAAACGGTGGTGAGCCCGTTCCCGCGCAACCGCGCAGGTTCCCGCGAAAGCTTCCCGCCCGACTCGGTGAAATCCCCCAAAATCCCAATGCTTACCAGCTTGCTATATAAACCCTCACGGCCGGCGAGTCCTACGTCGCATTTTCCCCTCCCTCCCTGTAGCTTATCTCGTCCGCTTCTCCCACAATCGCCAATGGCACCGGACCGTCGTCGTCGCTCAGCCACTCCGCCGTCATCAGAGGACAGCTCCAGCTGGGAGGCTAAACCACGGTGGCGGCTCAGTCCTGGGCGTAGTGTCGTGCGCGTGGCGTCCCTCCTGTTGGCTGTGCGCGGAACACCCACCACACGCTCCGCCGCCGCTGCCCGTCGGCAGCTGTTGCCGGCCGCCGTTACCGCCACACCACCGTCGAAAGCCAGGGCCATCGCCCACTCCGCCATCGCGGCCCGAAAGCGGGATGTGGCCGTGGTGGCCGCCACCCCACTGCCGGCCACCGTGGCCATCACCCGCTCCGCCACCGCGACCCGAAGGCGGGAGGTGGTGGTCGTGGCCGCCACCCCATCGTCGGCCGCCATGGACGCCAGCCCACCGTTGATCGCGGGGGTCATCACCCACTCCGCCACCACCGCCCGAAGGCGGGAGGCAGAGGTGGAGGCCCGCACGTGCGTCAGCGACCTTGCGCGCTACATCGAGTTCCTGCGGGAGGAGGAGGAGCGCCTTGTCGAGCACGCAAAGAGCCTTACCGCCGCCATGGCCGCAGCACATGCCGATGCAGAGGTGAGGAACCAGGAGATCTACAAGGAGTCCCGCCGCTTCGAGAGGGGTCGTCTGGAGCGGCAGAGGGCGTTCGAGGTGAGCGTCGCTGAAGGTGCAGCAGCGGCAGGCACCGTATTGCAGTTGTCCAGCTCGTCGGTAGACTCGTCCTCCTCTGCCTCTTACTGAGTGCACTTGGCAGAGGAGAGGCTGCCGGAAGTAGTACAAAGCCCCTCCGTAGTGGTAGTATTTAGGGGCTATTTTGTTCAGTTCATCTGACTATAGATGTGGTGGAACTGTACAATGTACTTAAAATTGGCTACTATATATAGTTGAACTAGCTATTTTAGTACGTGGTTGGCAACAATTGGGAAAAGTTTGGTCGGTTCAGCTGTCGAGTTGAACTATTTGTATAAAAGAACGACTGCTTAATCTATGAATGAAATGTATGCTTAATTACTGAATTTTAGGTGCAAAAATTAGATAGTGCTAGTGATTTTTAGCTGCATATCTTGACAAATGACAGTGTTACAAGGTTGACAAATGGCAATGTTTCTAGATCAACAAATTTCAATCTTTCCACTTTGACAAATGGCAATATAAAATATACCCAATATGAGAGATGCAAATCTTACCAAATTGTCTGTACGTGCGGTTGCACACGGGTCATCCGAAAAAACCGTTTGCATTCAAGGGAGGTACAAATCCTGCTTGCCAGATTTTCTCTTGGCTTAGCACCGAAGTCTCGCTTTGCATACCATATACAATCTGAACCATTTGCGTTGAAGAGATGCACAAATCCTGCGCGGTGAATTTTCCCTTGGCTTACTGGGGAAGACCACAGCTCTCACTTTGCATACGGGTGTTCTATCTAAAACGTTTGCGAACAAGAGCTGCACAAAATCCTACTCGACACATTTTCCCTTGGCTTCCTGGGGAAGCTATCGGTTTACATACGGGTGTTCTATCTAAAACGTTTGCGATCAAGAGGTGCACAAATCCTGCTCGGCACATTTTCCCTTGGCTTCCTGGGGAAGCTGTCGGTTTGCATACGGGTGTTTTAACTAAAATGTTTGCTATGAGTGTTTATATTTAAAAACCATTGATGTTTTTTTAAAGAAAATTGTTTGATAAGTCTGTACATTCAGAGAGAAAGACGCAAGTTCATTCAAACCATATCTTTCATTCAGTCACACTGCGAATTTATATTCATATGATCGAGATACAGTATTAAACCCAACTGGAAGACTAGTGGCAGATGATCCTTCTGCGCCATGGCGTTGGTGGAGGTCTGTGGGAGGGGAATGCCACGTATTAAACTGCGGCTTGGGCGCCATTAATGGAGAGGATGCAAGCAAGGCGGGCGGCGGCCATGGAAGTCAAAGGGCTCGCTTCCCCTTGAGCCTGCGCGGCGTACAACACTAAAGCTCGCACGCTTCCCGGTGAGCCTGCGCATTAGAGTACAGCTCGCACGCCTCCCGTTCAGTCAAGGACCTGTCCGCACGGCACCTCCTAGCCATTAAAAGAGTGAGGCGTGGTGTCACGTGAATGGTTAACAGAACGCACATGATTTAAATTATACAAATGTTTGAGATGTTAAAGTGGCAGCTATTTGTTTCAAAATGCCTTTGTTGGCTGTTATTCGAGTGCGCCTTCTCTCAAAATGGACACGAAAAATACCACAACATGTCGGGTGCCATTCCATGATAGCATGCCAAGTTTCATGAATTTCAGACGAGTTTTGGATTTACTAGAATTTAAAAACAAAGTATCTCAACGTTTTGCCGGCAATCAACGGTGCCCTAGTGTTTGAAATTCATTCCCATTTCTTGCATGGGACCTAAGCATGCACCCAAGGACGCACATTTGATTTTTCAACCCATTTTCTGCATTGGAGCATGTGCATGTAGTTCAAATTTGAATTATGCACATAAAATGCCTGGAAAACCAAGTTAATGTATAAAAATGTCGTACCGAACCCCGAAAAATCCCAAAAATTGACACAACACTCCTCTTGTTCTATGCTAACACTAGAAAAAAATTTAAAGCAAGAAGAGGCAATAGATATCGTTTCGTCACCAAAGGTGGCACGTTCCCTACCGAAACCATCAGGATTTTTGTGAGAAGCTCTGGTTTGCGAGAAGCTTATACCCAAACCTGCCCCAAATGGGACAAAATTTTTACCACGGCATGTTGGTGCCGCTCCATGATAGCATGCCAAGTTTCATGAATTTCAGACGAGTTTTTGATTTACTAGAATTTAAAAATAGAGTATCTCAATGTTTGCGGCCGAGCGACGGTGGCAAGGTGCTTGACATTCATTCCCATTTCTTGCATGGGACCTAAGCATGCACCCAAGGACACAGACTTGATTTTTCAACCAATTTATATGCACTGGAGCATGTGCATGTAGTTCAAATTTGAATTATGCACATAAAATGCCTGGAAAACCCAATTAATGTATAAAAATGTCTAAACAAACCCCGAAAAATTCCAAAATTTAACACATCACTCCTGTTGTTCTATGTTGACACAAGAAAAATTTTGAAAGCAAGAAGAGGCAACGGATATCGTTTTGCCCCCAAAGGTGGCACGTTCCCTACCGAAACCACCAGGATTGGTTGTGAGAAGCTCTGGTTTGTGAGAAGCTTATACCCAAACCTGCCCCAAATGGGACAAAAATTTTACCACGGGATGTTGGTGCCGCTCCATGATAGCATGCCAAGTTTCATGAATTTCAGACGAGTTTTGGATTTAATAGAACTTGAAAACCATGTATCCCAATGTTTGCGTCCGAGCGACGGTGGCAAGGTGCTTGACATTCATTACCATTTCTTGCATGGGACCTAAGCATGCACCCAAGGACACAGACTTGATTTTTCAACCAATTTATATGCACTGGAGCATGTGCATGTAGTTCAAATTTGAATTATGCGCATAAAATGCCTGGAAACCCCAATTAAAGTATAAAAATGACTAAACAAACCCCGAATAATTCCAAAATTTAACACAGGACTCCTGTTGTTCTATGTTGACACAAGAAAAAATTTGAAAGCAAGAAGAGGCAACGGATATCGTTTTGTCCCCAAAGGTGGCACGTTCCCTACCGAAACCACCAGGATTTGTTGTGAGAAGCTTATACCCAAACCTGCCCCAAATGGGACAAAATTTTTACCACGGGATGTTGGTGCCGCTCCATGATAGCATGCCATGTTTCATGAATTTCAGACGAGTTTTGGATTTACTAGAATTTGAAAACCATGTATCTCAATGTTTGCGGCCGAGCGACGGTGGCAAGGTGCTTGACATTCATTCCCATTTCTTGCATGGGACCTAAGCATGCACCCAAGGACACAGACTTGATTTTTCAACCAATTTACATTCACTTGAGCATGTGCATGTAGTTCAAATTTGAATTATGCAAATAAAATGCCTAGAAAACCCAATTAATGTATAAAAATGTCTAAACAAATCCCGAAAATTCCAAAATTTAACACAGCACTCCTGTTGTTCTATGTTGACACAAGAAAAAATTTGAAAGGAAGAAGAGGCAACGGATATCGTTTTGTCCCCAAAGGTGGCACGTTCCCTACCGAAACCACCAGGACTTGTTGTGAGAAGCTTTGGTTTGTGAGAAGCTTATACCCAAACCTGCCCCAAATGGGACAAAATTTTTACCACGGGGTGTTGGTGCTGCTCCATGATAGCATGCCAAGTTTCATGAATTCCAGACGAGTTTTGGATTTACTAGAATTTGAAAACCATGTATCTCAATGTTTGCGGCCGAGCGACGGTGGCAAGGTGCTTGACATTCATTCCCCATTTCTTGCATGGGACCTAAGCATGCACCCAAGGACACAGATTTGATTTTTCAACCAATTTATATGCACTGGAGCATGTGCATATAGTTCAAATTTGAATTATGCACATAAAATGCCTGGAAACCCCAGTTAATGTATAAAAATGTCTAAACAAACCCCGAAAAATTCCAAAATTTAACACAGCACTCCTGTTGTTCTATGTTGACACTAGAAAAATTTTGAAAGCAAGAAGAGGCAACGGATATCATTTCGTCCCCAAAGGTGGCACGTTTCCTATCGAAACCACCAGGATTTGTTGTGAGAAGCTCTGGTTTGTGAGAAGCTTATACCCAAACCTACCCCAAATGGGACAAATTTTTTACCATGGCATGTTGGTGCCACTCCATGATAGCATGCCAAGTTTCATGAATTTCTGACGAGTTTTGGATTTACTAGAATTTGAAAACCATGTATCTCAATGTTTGCGGCCGAGCGACGGTGGCAAGGTGCTTGACATTCATTCCCATGTCTTGCATGGGACCTAAGCATGCACCCAAGGACACAAATTTGATTTTTCAACCAATTTATATGCACTGGAGCATGTGCATGTAGTTCAAATTTGAATTATGCACATAAAATGCCTAGAAACCCCAGTTAATGTATAAAAATGTCTAAACAAACCCCAAAAAATTCCAATATTTAACACATCACTCATGTTGTTCTATGTTGACACTAGAAAAATTTTGAAAGCAAGAAGAGGCAACGGATATCGTTTCGTCCCCAAAGGTGGCACGTTCCCTACCGAAACCACCAGGATTTGTTGTGAGAAGCTCTGGTTTGTGAGAAGCTTATACCCAAACCTGCCCCAAATGGGACAAAATTTTTACCACGGCATGTTGGTGCCGCTCCATGATAGCATGCCAAGTTTCATGAATTTCAGACGAGTTTTGGATTTACTAGAATTTGAAAACCATGTATCTCAATGTTTGCGGCCGAGCGACGGTGGCAAGGTGCTTGACATTCATTCCCATTTCTTGCATGGGACCTAAGCATGCACCCAAGGACACATATTTGATTTTTCAACCAATTTATATGCACTGGAGCATGTGCATGTAGTTCAAATTTGAATTATGCACATAAAATGCCTGGAAAACCTAGTTAATGTATAAAAATGTCTAAACACACCCCGAAAAATTCCAAAATTTAACACAGCACTCCTGTTGTTCTATGTTGACACTAGAAAAATATTGAAAGCAAGAAGAGGCAACATATACCGTTTCGTCCCCAAAGGTGGCACATTCCCTACCGAAACCACTAGGATTTGTTGTGAGAAGCTCTGGTTTGTGAGAAGCTTTTACCCAAACCTGCCCCAAATGGGACAAAACTTTTACCATGGCATGTTGGTGCCGCTCCATGATAGCATGCCAAGTTTCATGAATTTCATATGAGTTTTGGATTTACTAGAATTTGAAAATCATGTATCTCAATGTTTGAGGCCGAGGGACGGTGGCAAGGTGTTTGACATTCATTCCCATTTCTTGCATGGGACCTACGCTTGCAACCAAGGACACACATTTGATTTTTTAACCCGTTTATATGCACCGGAGCATGTTCATGTAGTTCAAATTTGAATTATGCACATAAATGCATAGAAAACTCAGTTAATGTATAAAAATGTCCTAGCAAACCACGAAAAATCCCAAAAAATGACACAACACTCCTGTTATTCTATGTTGACACTAGAATTTTTTTGAAATTAAGAAGAGGCAACAGATATCGTTTCGTCCACAAAGGTGACACGTTTCCCTACCGGAACCATGAGGCTTCTTGTGAGAAGCTCTGGTTTGTGAGAAGCTTATACCATAACCTACCCCAAATGGGACAATATTTTTTACCCCAGCATGTTGATGCCATTCCATGATAGCATGCCAAGGTTCATGAATTTCACATGAGTTTTGGATTTACGAGAATTACAAAAGCAAGTACCTCAACGTTGCCAGAGAGCCACGGTGCCGTGGTGTTTGAAATTCATCCCCATTTCTTGCATGGGACATAAGCATCAACCCATGGACACATATATGATTTTACAACCCATTTTGGTGCACCGGAGCATGTGCATGTAGTTTAATTTTGAAATGTGCACCTGAAATGCCTAGAAAACCAAGTTAATGTATAAAAATGTCCAAACGAACCCTGAATAATTCCAATTTTTTGACGACACACCTATAGTTGCATGTTCACTGCAGATAAAAGTTCTAGCAATTCAAACACCCTCCTTTGCCACTCTGACCCCATTATGTAATTCAAATCAAAACGAAAAATCAAGTAGATTGGACACATTTAATTATCACCAACCGTGTGAGATGCAGCACAAAATATCTTGGAGCACCGTCGGAGTATAGTACGCATATGGCTTATGCGAGAAGGTGCGTCGGTTATAGTCCACAGCCGGCGTGTCAAGTATGACGCCCCCGGCTTAATCGTGCACTAATCATCCACGCAAATGCACACGATCAAGCCTAAGGACTCACTTGAAGGAATCACAACACAACTCTAAAACATAAATAAAGGTATACAAGCATTATATTACAAGCCAGCGCCTCGAGGGCTCGAATACATAAGCTTGATGTCAAAAAGCATCAGCGGAAGCATTAGATATCTGAGTACAGATATAAAAGAGAATCAGATAAGCCTTTAAGAAGGTGGGGCCAAACAAAAAGATACGATCGAAAAGGCGCAGGCCTCCTGCCTGGAACCCTCCGAACCTACTCCTGGTCGTCGGTCAACTCGAAGTAGTATCCACCCTCGGGGTGGTAGTAGTAGTCGTCGACGGGGGCAGCTGTCTCAGGGGCTCCGTCATCTGGTTGCATCAAACGGATATGGGGAAAAAGAGGAAGCAAAGCAACCGTGAGTACTCATCCGAAGTACTCAGCAAGCAAGGATCTACACTACATATGCAACATTATCAAAGAAAGGCTGTTTATGTGGACTGGGCTAGAGAAATGCCAGAATAGAGAGAAGGCCTAGTCCTATCGAAGACTAGCATCTACAGCGGTCTTGCAGGATTAGAAGAGTGTAGATTAGTACAGTATAAAGTAGTAGCAGTAATAAGTATCAACCTCGGCCAGAGATCCTTTCTCGACTCCCTGCGAGAAAGCAATCCGAGAGCCCTAGTATCCATTTCTCATCTCAAGTATCCAGTTCTAGTTGTATCGATCGGGATACAACTCCGAGCGTCCGTTACCGAGGATCCGACTATGCATAGATTAGTTCTTCCCTGCAGGGGTGCACCAACTTACCCACCACGCTCGATTAACTCCGGCCGGACACACTTTTCTGGGTCATGCCCGGCCTCGGCCAAACGATACGCCGTAACCCGACCTAGGTTTAACAGAGAGGTCAGCACGCCGGACTAAACCTATGCCCCCAGGGGTCTTGGGCCATCGCCCCGGGAACTCCTGCACGTTGCGGGGCCACCGAGAGCACACCTAGCAACCCACACTATCAAGGTGGTTGCATTACGCGGTCCAACCCGGCGCGCGCCGCTCAGTCGCTGATGTCCATTAAGCTTCGGCTAATGCATACGACGCAGAGTGCCCATAACTGTTCCCACATGATGGTTAGCGCTATCGGGCCAAAGGCCCGCTCGGATCAAATATCCAAATCGTTAGTGTGTTGGGGGTTTGCGGTAACGAGCAGAGACTCATGATCGATGTGACCCCGTCGCCCCGTCTCGAGGACTTGCGGCAAGGGCTAAGAATGCCCGGCCACGCCTCATATTTAACTCTCGGGTACCCTCCAGGTCAACCCGACTTCCCATCACTCGCGGGTACCCCTCAGGGTCGACCCGCCTTTCCAAGTAACAGTTGTAAAGTCCAAGTATCCGTGTGTCCATGACATCAGGGGAATTTGAGGTATCACCCTCGTTGGATTCCTACCCGATGTAACCGTCAAGGTGAACTCGGAGGAATCACCCTCGATGGGTTCACACTTGAGGTGTTGCATGACAGCGTTGTTATCGGGAGTGGTGAAGGAGGAATCACCCTCGATGACCATGACCGAGTAACTACTCTACAGAGTTAACATCGGAGGTGCTTACAAGGTATCACCCTCGGCACTCGATAGTAATGCTACAGTGTCGTACAGATAAAGGGGGTGTGATGTGCGGTGCCGGGGCCTGGTCATCGAGTCTTCCGATGATCCAGCGGGGGCAACTGGGACAAGTGGGGTCACTGGGGTTCACTAACCAGCCTATTCTAAGCAGTTTAGGATAAGCAGGTAATTATCAACAGCAAGTTACAAAATCAGGTCATGCATCAGAATAGGTAAAGCAGTAACAACAGCAATTCTAATGCAAGCACAAGAGAGAAGAGAATAGGCGATATAGGCTTGCTCAAGGGGGGTGCTTGCCTGGAAGCTTTGACGGAAAAGAAGAGTTGTCGGTGATGAAGTAGTCCTCAGAGGCTACATCAGAGTCGGGATCTACCGGAGAGGAAGAGGGGGAGGAAACAGATAAATACACAGTATACAAATGCAATCACAAAGCAAGACATGGCAAAAAGCTATGCTAGGGGTGATCTAACGCAGTGCTACACGTTGTAGATGAAGCGGGAAAATATCTGGGATATTTTCCCGGCGTTTAGGCAGTTATCGATGTACTGAACCAGAGGGGAAGGTTCCATGTTTAGGTAGTTAGAGGCACCTGACACGCATGTGGATAGCGTATCCGGATTCGTCTTGTTTTTCTGATCAACTTTCATGTATAAAGTTTTTCCATCCGAGCTACGGATGAATTACTAAGAATTTCCAAAGTTTAAGCAATATCCGGTAACTCTGAAATTCAGCCAAGTCTGAGAATTGCTCAGTTTTAAACATCACTTAGCTGTTTTCCAGAGGCTATAGCTATTGTTCTGTACATCCTATAATTTTGTGCCTTATATCAATTGTGAGGATTTTCTGCGATCTACATGTTAGTAACACTTTCCTCGATATTAGAGTTCATTTGCTTGATCATCAACAGCTCTAAAGTAGCTATGAATATAAAGCTGTTTTCAGTTTTTCAGCTAACAAAACTTAGCATTTTATGAATTTCATAGGATTTAATCCGCGCATCAAATGGATTTGGTCCAGTGGGGTAAATTAAAGTTTGTCAAGTGTACTTCCTTCACATATTATTTTTACTCATGTTAGCACTTGATTAGCTGTTGTTTAGGGGCTGTCCAGAGAGCTAAACGGTGTAGCAGCACAAAAGCTAGCTACTGCTACAGTAACTGAATGTTACTGTAGCAGAGTAGCAGCAGAGTGCAGCGGCGCGGTGCGGGCCCTAGGCAGCGGCAGCGAGGCCACGCGCGGGCGGAGCAGCAGCAAGCAGCAGCAGCACATAGCAGCAGCAGCAGCTGGCAGAGCAGCGAGCAGCAGCGACATCAAGCAGCGCAGCAGCAGCAAGCAGCAGGCGGCGGCAAGGTGCAGGCGGCACGGGAGGGCGTGCGTGAGCACGCGACGCACGCACAAGGCAAGGCCGCGGCCGGTGGAGCTCGCGAACGGGGCGGCCTGGGGCGCGGCCACGGCCAGAGGGCGCGGGCGGTGAGCACGAGCTCCATGGAGCACGACTCGGTGGTGGTGGCAACGGACGACGATGAAACCAACGGGGAAACAGGGGGGACGGCGTGCCTCACCGGGAAGGACGCATGCGAGCTCGAGAGGGGTTGGGGTCGGCCCGGAGCAGCGGATCGACGACGAGGTGCGGCGGCTGTGACGGTGAAGAAGTTGACCGTGGCATCGTCTTGGGGCCTCCAGGTGCGAACAGAGTAGTTGACGAGGACGAGCGCGATGCGACGGAGCTCCTGGACACACCGGTGAGACGAGAGGTGGTCAGTGGCCGTGGGATCGACGCAGCGACGGCGACGACCGCGTCGGGTGCCTCTCCAGATCGGGGAGGAGAGCAAGGGGGAAGAGGGGGGTAGTGGCTAGGGTTTGGCCGGGGTCGCGGGGTCGAGGGAGAGGGACGAAGGGGGGTTTTTCTTTTTATCTACTGTTTTGTGTTAAGTTAATCCACCAAATTGATTTTGTAAAATATGAAACTTGGCTCATAATTTGTATTGCAATTTTGGATACTGCCACAAAAAGTTTGGAGTTATTTTGAAAAGTTTAAAATCATGTTTAAAACTTAAATGGTTCATTAAGATGATGTCGGACCACTTCATAAATTACTAGGGATTAACTGGTCAGTCAAATAATGTTGGTTTAATAATGAAAATTTGTTGGTGAATACTTGTAACCCAACGAACATTTTAATTTACCTTTTTAAGAATTAATAATTTGACTTGTATTTTGAATTCGAATTTGAGTTTGATTTGGAACAAAGTGATCATTAGCAAGATAAATGTGATGACATGGCACCATTAGCGAGTGGTTACTGTAGCTTAACTACCGGGGTGTTACATCAAGCACACTAGCTCGCTCCCCAAATATCATTTCACTGTTCAATCATCGCCAGTGAAAGATGGGGATGTGGACCCGCTTCGTCAGGGCAACTCCGGTGGCCCACTCCGGCGAGAGCGCGACCACAACCACCAGGCGCGTGCTAACAAGGTTCATGAGCGCGGCCACAATCTACGACCGGGCGGCCAAGGCAGCCCAAACGGCCACTGTTGCTTCTCAGGTGGCGGCAGCAACATCTGCCTCGGGGATAGCAACTGGCGAGAGCGGCACAACAGTTGTCCATTCCACAGCGGCGGCCTTAGCCCTGATGGATGCCGCCCGTGACCATGTCGAGGCCACCCACGCCCAGCTCATGGCGGTCACCGCACAAATCGAACGAAGCTTCTCCGACAACGGTCGGCAACCCACGGCCGAAGAGTTCGCAATCGCCGAGAACGTTCGAGCAGCCGTCCGTTCATCCACCGCATACCTTGCCACGACGGAGCCCGTCTAAGCATAGGATCGCGGCCGCCCACGCCCAGCTCGTGGCGGCCTTTTCCAAAGAGATGGCAGACGCGGATGGCGAGATGCTTGCCGAGTATGGTGCGATGGATGCCATGGAGCCCCTTCCCCAGGAGACCGTCGGGCGCGAGCTGGACATGGAGGAGGCGGCAGAGATCGACGAGCACCAGCCATAGTAGTACTCTTTGTTTTGTTTAATTAAGAGTGCCGGTCTTTAATTTGTTAGAGTAATGTTTAGGTCAGCTAGCTCTGTTTAATTGCTGAACTTGCTCGATTAAGAAGTGTGGGTGTGCTGTAGTCTCCTTTGTGTACCCAAATTATGCAATGACGTGGATGACCACTGTAACCAGGGAAATTCGAACCAAAATTTTTGACGTTCAAACTCATCACACACGGGTTAAGCTATCTGAATCATTTGTGATGTTCAGATATTGTACACAGTTCTGAATAAGGGACAGTGTCTGATGACACTTTGCGCGCCAGTTTTTTCGCTGCACCGATCCAAAAAAATTGGCTTCCACGGAAATATCTACCTCCCCACCCCTCCCCCTTACCAAAAGCCATATTTCCCCTATTTCCGCCTTCCTTTCCAAGTTGAAACCTTCACTCCTTGCTTGCAGTGCCGCCTCCTCACCAGCGACCCTCTTTCACGCTGCTCGGCCTCGTCGATCCAGGCAGGTAATCCACACCCGACCCCCATCCTCCTCCTCCTTCCACATCCCACATGCCCCGACCGCTGGCGCAACACCTTCCACCCAAATTAACGACCCCTCCCCCAAATAAGCGCCGCCCTAAGCCATGGTGCACGCAGTATAGCCTGGAGCTCAAGGAGCATTTGGCAACGGAGAAGCAAATCGCGGCCGCACGCACAGATGAGGTCATGATGGCTGCCATTTGTGTCGACCCCCAGATATTGGAGGAGCACCTCGTCGTCGAGGACACCGTCGACACCTCGCGCGCCGACGCTGCAATGTGGTTGGCTGCTTTAAACGACAGTCCGTGGCATGGCCACCATCGGTGCCTTCGACGAAGACTCCGAGGTGTTTTCTCAGCGTGCCCGTGCTTACCTCAACTCGAGAGGCAGTAGGTTGATTCCCGAAGCGGCTCAGACAACTCACCACTACGGCAAGGGCACCCACGATGTGGAGGCCTCACCCTCTTCCATGTCCAGGGAGCCAATCATCATCGATATCTCCGACGATGAGGAGTAGCTTGTCTTATTAGCTCACTATAAGGACCTATGTTCAGTTTGCTAGCTACACCGGTTAAGCATGCTCGGTTTACCCGTTGCATGTGCTGCTCCTGCCTTTCCTTAACAAATTCTAGTGAATTGTCCTATCTACTTTTACCATGCAATATGTTGCTCTAGTCTATATGTTCTATATGTCGTGCAATGTGGTGCTCACTTATTAACTGTTTGGTTCAATTCTGTTAACTGTTTGGTTCAATTCTGCAAATGTGATGTTCAATTCTTCAGGCTGGAATTTTGTATTGTCTTCCATGTGAGAAATAAATCGAATTTATCTTTACAAAATACATGAGAAACAAATACAATTGCTATATTTCCTAGTTGTCAAGCATGCTTGGTTTGGTTAACTGTCTGATCTTCTAGTATGTTATACATTCTGCAATGCAGTGCTCAGTTAATGTTTGGTTCATTTGTTATGGTGTTTAGTTAACTGTTTGGTTCAATTCTGCAATGCGATGTTCAATTGTTGTGGGTGCATTCTGTTATTGTATACCATGTGAGAAATAAATCGAATTTGGATGTACTAAATACATGAGAAACAAATACAATTGCTATATTTCCAAGTTGTTAAGCATGCTTGGTTTGGTTAACTGTCTGATCTTCTATTAGGAGTATGTTATATAGTGCAATGTGGTTCTCAGTTAATGTTTGGTTCATTTGTTGTGGTGTTTAGTTAACTGCTTGGTTCAATTCTGCAATGCGATGTCCAATTGTCATGGGTAGAATTTTGTATTGTTGTGCATGTGAGGAATAAATCGAATTTGGCTACACTTAATACATGAGAAACATATACAATTGCTATATTTCCTAGTTATTAATCATGCTTGGTTTGAATAAATGGGTTTTCCATGTGGCTCGAATTAATCTGATGAATCTGCAATGTTCTTATTTTTCATCAACATATTTTACTGATAGCATGCGAACCCTCACTTAACCTGATCACTAACTACCTTATATGTGTTGCAGGGAAACAATGGGAGGCACTGAGGTTAACAATCGAGGTTTGCACATGCATGGTCCTTTGTCTACACTACAAAAAAAAACCACTTCCGTGATGATACGTGTTTGTTACAGTAGGTCGCGTTTTTTGTCATGCATGAACATCCATGACGATTTTATGACAGAATCAAGATAGTCATACTTGTGCTGTCGTAGAAGTGTTCCATGACAATACCAAAATTATCATCACGGAAGTGTCGACTTCCATGACGATAAATGGCGCGTCATGGAAGTGCTTTCGTCAAGGGTAACCGACATGTGGCATCCACCATAACGGGTCGCCGTTAAGCTATCAGGTTTCGGTTTGGATCCGATAACCCGTTAACAGCCCGGACCAATGGGGATTTTCCACGTGTAAAATCATCATTGGCTGGAGGAAACACGTGTCGGCTCCTCGGTGGGCCAGATGTTGCCCGTCCAATGGAGGAGACGTGCCTATGATACGTCAACTCGTGGCAGGGCCCAACAGAGGCCCATATAGGTTAAAAAGGCCGGCCAAGTCAAAGGCCCATAGTATTTACGCAGGTACTAGTGGGCCAGCCCACTAACGGCCTATTTAAACATGGCCCATTTATGGCCCGAAGCCAGATCTGGCCCGTTAATTGTTCGCCGAATATTTGGGCCCAATTACGGCCCAGTGAGATTTCGGCCTTTTAGAGGCCTGATGTAGACATGGGCCCATTTCTGCCCAGTGTGTCTTTCGGCCTGGGAATGGCCCGTGCTGCCCATGGGCCATATATGGTCCTATGTGACTTTGGGCCTGTTAAAGGCCTGTCGTATAATTCGGCCCGTTGATGCCTCTACTAAGCTTTCGGCCTCTTAAAGGCCCATGATATCAGTGGGCCAACTAAGGCCCGAGATATGTTTCAACTTGGTAATGGCCCGTCATATAACTGGGCCAATAATGGCCCGGTCTACATTTCAGCCTGCTGAAGGCCCATCGACGACTAGTGAAAATTGAGGCCCAACATGCATTTCGATCTGCTAAAGGCCCATGGTTTCTTCTGGGCCGTAACAACCCAGCAAAATATTTAGCCTGTTAATGGCCCAAAGCTACATGGGCCCAACTAAGCGCTGGGTCCACTAAAGGCCCAACTAAACTTCGGGCCGAATATAGGCCCATGTAAATTGTGGGCCTGGCGCAAAGTGTGAAGGCCCCAATGGCCTTTCAGGCCCAAGAAAGTTGCAGGCCGGCCCAATTGTGGCCCGCAAAAATGCAGGCCCGTTAGAGGCGAATGTTTTGGCCCAGTCGACTACATCAGATTTTCGCCTTTTTTTCCAGATAGCAAATGATGGCATATACGGTAACTAGTAGGAATTAAGAACAAACCTACTCTATACAATAAAGAAATTATGGCATAGTAACTTAGAATAAACCTACACTATACAATAAAGGATTTATGGTATATTACATCCACTGGGCATCGAAGTTCGCCACCAGTGATCATAAAGCGCAACGAAGAAGCAGATTACAAAAACTGGGCGCCATTGCAACGTAACAAAATAATACTGAACCAAGACCACTTCCAAGACAGTTCAAGAAAGGTTAGCCTTGCGCGGGAACTGCTGCGCAAGCTGCTGAGCAAGGTTGTGAGACCGGCCTAGCATGTCGGTCATAGCTTCCAGGTGTAGCTATTTAGCAATGAGGTTCTCATTGGTGTTCTCCGCAATCTTTCTTAGAGATAGGACTTCAAGTCAAAGTTGAGTTATAGAATGCCTTTCTACTAGAACTTGGGACTGAAGAAGTCGAACTGATTCAGACAGCAAATTCTGTGAGCTTGTCTGACTGCTAGTCTCAAGTAACTTGAACACTGCATCAAGACAAGACTTTGGGGTTGTCTCACTATCTTCAAGATGTTTTGCCTTCTTTGCTGCAATATAAGTTGGGTTTGTCTCACAGCCTTCAACAGACTTGTGCATGCCATCAGGCATATCACCCTGAAACAAGCAGAGAGATGACATGTTTTGCACGTGTATAAACAAAGATGATAACTGTGCTGTCAATTCCATCCAATTTCAAAGTATCAATAGCATAATTTGGCATTGTTCATAATGCGGGGAGCTTCACCACACTACTGGATTACCATGTCAACAAAACAAGCATAGATGAAGGGCAAAGACAATCATTGTATCTATTTTGGTTAATGTGCATGGCATGTTGTTCATATCATCAGCCACATCAGTAAGATAAAACAGGAGATGACAAGGTGCAAACGTGGGCTGCTTCACCACACACTGGATTATAGATCCACAAAAACAAGCATACATATAGGGAGTATTGAGTAATGTGCATGGTATGAATAAGGAATTTTGTTTTACAAGTAAAACTTGGAACTTACAGTTGTTGTGAACATGCATTTTGATAGAAACAGCAAACTAAACAGCAGTTAACGATAGGGAGTATGAGCAAATTAAATAGCAGTTGAGGATAAAGGCTTTAGAAGGACTGACTTACATTAACAGTTAACACTGGCTTTATAATGCCCTTCTCCATGTCAAGGGAAGGATAACTCAAGAATTTCAGCACAGAATCTTCTTCATAAGCATTGCCTGTACTCTACATTTTGTAGAGAGTAATTATAGATATGATAATACTGGAAAGGATAGAGGATAATGAAGATAAGATGCAGATTGATGCTACATAATCAACTACCAATCCCTGGAAGTACAAGCGTTACAGGACAAAATGTACTGACAAGAGCAATGGGCTACACTTCTGCACTGGCTTTGTCTGTGTATTCAACTTTTTCGTAAGATTAAATATAGATCTGATATTTTTTAGTAAATGGTGGGCGAGGGAGATAAGATGCAGAATGCTATACAATGAACCAATCCCTCTTCCCATAATATAAGAGTGTTTTGAGCACTGGTGTACTGTACAAAACGCTCTTATATTATGGGACGGAGGGAGTAGCTGTTAATGTAAGTACAGTGATAGAAGACGTTCAGTCCTTACAAGAGGACTGCAGAGCTAAACCTCTTCAAAAGCATTGGGTTGATTCTAAATTTATGTAAGAGTCGATACAAATTTTATAATGTCCACCAAATGGAGGATAACGAGGCTAACATGTGCAGTGATGCTACATAATCAACCAGCTATGAAAGTAAGTATGGTCATACAGGGCAAGAGGTACTCACAAGAGCAATGCAGTGTGCAGTATAGTTGCGAGATTCTGTGGTCCCTTGAGAATGAATGTTCTTCTACAAATAGTTTTCGTACAAGTGAGACGTTAAGGCACATGCAGAAATGTAGTTCAAATTGTGATGTGATATCATAGACAGTACCTTACGCTGCAGACGAGACCAATGTGTAACAAGATTATTCCAGTCACTGTCTGATAAATGTAGCACCGGAGACTTTACAGAAATTTCATTTAGAGGCTTGCCATCGAAGTGCACTTGCCTCAGGTAGGAACAATACTTCATCAACGAGTGCTTGAAAAGCGCAACCAACCCTTGCTCGTCTTGACTATCCAGTTTGGTCCTCGCCTATTTAAAAGAATGAAATCTTGTGTCTTCTGTCAGCAGAAACATATGCAGTGATTACCATGAATAACATTAGTACATTACTTACGCGTAAGTTGCGGAGGAAGATTGGAAATTGTTCTTTGTCTATGGTATAATCTTTCCATGAAGGAAAGATGCGCACAAAGTTCCTGACAACAATATAAGCTTCATCTTGTAAACTGGGAAGAAGTGGAACATGAGTCCTATTTGCTGCAATTGGGGCTCTCTCTCGTTTGAAAAGGGATTTGGCAACTGGATTTGGTGTACTCTTTGCTGGAATGGGGGTTTTGCGTCATAGAGCTGGTGCTATGTCAACTGGCATCATCATACTGTTTGCGGCAGTTGGGGTCTGCTGAGTTGGGGCATTAGAGATGGCCAATGTAGTAGGGCTAGAGTCGGTTAGAGTTGTGGCCGTGTTTTCTGGGTCTGGTGATATTGCAATTACACCTAATGGGCTATTTGATTTATCAGGTGTCACTACCTTTTCCAAATACTTTGTTCGTGCTCCTCCGCGATCAGCAATCGCCCTCTTCCTTTTGAACGTCTGATACACAAGAACAACATTTGAATGGATAAATATGGTATGATGACAGATGGAATATGTACTGAAAATGGATAGGCAGGGCGTATTCACATACACAATGTGTAAACTAAGCTAATGGCAGTGCAACAAAGTAGAAGCAATGCAAAGCATCAGTTGCAAGATATGTGCGACCAATATAACCTTGGAAAGTTAGAGCAAGCACCTTGATGGGTGAATAAGATAGGGCATCTGCCTCTGACTCCTCCACTAGGGAGCTACATTGACTTAGGCCTCCCTCTAGCTCAGAATCACTGTTAGGATCATATTCTGAGCATGAATCTGTAGGTGGAGAGCGTTTGCATTGCATTGCATTCAGACTTGATTTCAGTCCCTTAATGCCAAGTTTGACAACCATTGCATTGTTCTGCTTTATTCTTTTCATGCGCACAAGCTCATAATCATTATGATGCTGTTCAGTATCTAAGATTCATGAAAACATAAAAAGTAGTCAGATTATCTATGAAATGCATTGCGGATTCAACTCGAAGAGTGTCTCCCTATAAATCCTTGCGTATGCAAAGTTCACCCCCCAACCGTGCTGACCAGACCACACACAGAAATACAACCTCTTATGTCTCTATAACAGGCAGACACACATTTCAAAACTGAAGTAGGAACATTATAATCATATCAAATTCGTATTTGAACAAATAAACTAAGGAATTATGAGTGGCATAATGTTTAGCTTCAAGGGTGGAGTGCTGGTAGTGCGACACAAAGCAAGTAGGCAGATTGTATTCCATGTAAAAGATCATAGTCTATGTAAAAGGTGGAAATGACACTTTCTTTCTATACAATGCAGTGTTCATTTCCCACACATGATGGAAGAGATCACACAGAGAAATACTATTCACTCATGTCTGTTGTTCCAGTATTTTGAAATAGGGTGGTCCACCCTAAAAGAATATTGACAACAAATATGACAAGGCAAGCATAGAGGTAGTGAATCAATCATTACTTGTGAGCTTACTAGGACAACTATGCAGAATTGTAACTGCAGTAAGAGACCGTCCAAAAATCTGAATGAAGAAGTTGGTCTAGCACTTATTGTTTGCAACTAATCAACGTGAATAATTGGATATCATATCGAATGAGTAAGACAAGTAAAATTGTCAACAAACATGGCCTGCAGTAGTAATCTAGGTCAATGTCACTATGACCAACAATCCACAATGACTAGTGTCTGTTACTAGGGCCGGAATTTTGAAACCCTGTGAACTTTACAGGTACTAAAGATTACTGAAATACATCTGAACCATTAAGTGTAGGTAGCACTCAGTACACAACAAACCCTAATGACAGTCCTGCCTAATGAGTAATGAATCATTTAGAAAATGGGTGATGAGGAGTGGCTGCTGAGTGTTGAGGACGTATCTCAGGATAAATCGGGTTGGCTTAGTGGCTGCTGCACGCCTGAGCCCTGAACGGATTGGGAAGGTAGGCACGGCGGCGCGCCTGGGCAGTGGTGACGCTGTTGGGCGAGTGGCTCCTGACCTCCTGTTAGTCCAGCGTCTGCTCCTAGAGTCATGCCGTCCAGGGGCGGCAAGTCGCCGGCGAGGCAGGCGGCTGGGGGTGAGTAGAGATCGGAAGCGCAACAGAACAGAGGGGAATCGGGGCGTAGGCCGACCCAAAATCCCAGGGTGGGCCGCGACCCACCGTGGGCACCCTGTAGATCCACACCCGAGCGGCGTATATGCATTTTCGAAACTAAATTAGGAATATTTAGCTGACCAATTAAATGACTCTATTTTAATAATATTAGATTCGTATTTGAACAACTAAGCTTGTTTAGCTGGATGGGTGGAGCAGTGCTATTATGACACGAAGCACGTATGCTGATCGTATAGTGATCATAAAATGGGGAAACCCTAAGCATGATCAATTAAACCCTATTATGACTGTGCCATGGCAGATTTGAAGCTGCAAACCGCAGAAATGCTATTTAGCAACCATTGTTTGCTTCGAACTAAGAACTAAATTCTAAGAGCTGAAAAGAAAGTACAGTAACCAAGTTACGATCTATTTTCTGGTTGAGATAAAAAAGTTGAGCAGATATGAAGTAGTACCACCTCTCTTGCAGCGCCGGGTAGGCATCGGGGGTGCGATGGCTGTCGGTGGCGTTGAAGCAGATCTTCGACGGTAGACGGGTGCATCGGGGGATAAGTCCCGTTGCGGTGGACAAGAAGGTCGTGGGAGCGGCCCCGGCAAGGAGGACGACAGCGCCGATGAAGCGAGAGGACGCAATGCAAGGCTCCTGGTCTGTCACCGTGGATGAGAAACGTCCATCTCTAGCAGTGGATGACGCAGTCTTGGTAGGCGCTACGGCATGGTGGAGGACGGCGGCGATGGATGGGGTGGCGGATGGAGGAGGCTGGTGTGGGGATGGTGTTCTAGCACAGATGGTGTATGAATGGGAAAATGGAGGGAGAGGTTCGGGGAGCCATGTTTTTGGGACGCGCCTGTCTGAAATATGGGAAAGTTATGAACTTAGCCCCCGTTTAAAATTTGGATGTCTCGTCGGTTGGGGATAGGACGGTAATCTCGCATCTCCCCAATATTTGCCCAGAGCGATTTCGGGCGACGAGAGGGTGTTTTGGCGCCCACAGTCGGCGCCCACGTTGTATGAACGGGGCTGACAGGTAGGGCGGTTATGTCACGTCTGAGTGAAGTTACAAACCTGCCCCTATTGAAAATATTTGCCTACATCGATTTCGGCCGAGTCGAGTTTGTTTTGCCGCCCACCGTGAATGAATGGGGAAATGGAGGGAGAGACAAAGGTCTTTCGGACGAGCTTGAATCAAATGTGTTTTGCCGCCCATGTTTGGCACCCACCGTGTCTGAATGGGCTCAGAGGCGGTCGTGTCACGTCTAATTGAAGTTACTAACCTACCCCCTATTGAGAGCAGTGGAAATCGGGCCGATGGATTGTCCGTGCAAGGGGTAGACAGTAATTTCCATCTCGCAAACACTGGCTTCGGGCACCCGACGTGGGAGTGGATATTTTGCCGCTTCTTTTGAATTTTGGGACAATAAGCATCCACGTTTACCCTGGCAACTAAATTCGAATCCATTTTGTATTCTTATATGAATCTTTATAAATCTTTCTATCTGTTTTTATATATCTTCAAAAGCACAACAAAGATGTATTCCACTGTCATATATGAATATGATTTACAAATGCCGATACTCGAATTCAGAAGCTAGAAACCAATTTGAGGTGAATTCGAATATTTGAAACCACTTTATGTCCAACTCAAGTGTCACACGCAGCATAATGTGTACTCCCATTTAGATATGTACACAAGCGATGTCTTAAGATTCAAAATACTGAGTCAATCAACCAATAATGTACAAAACTAACAGACATATAAATACTTATAGAGTATATGGATCAATAATATCAACTAACATACATAAGCTAGGCCGCTGTACTTTTTTTTGCTAGAAGAGCATCATTTTTTTAGCGAAGTTAGTACAACATCTTGGCCCTTTCACATGCGTGCCACTTAAGGACCATCTATACTACTATTATTGCTGAATGCACATTCAGCCCGATTGGCATATTTGTAGGTCTGGCACAGCAATCAAAATGAAATGTCTCAGAGTCTTATCAATTAATACAGACTCGTGCTAAAAAAATTACAAACCAAAAAACAAAAAACAATTATTACATGATCGCTAAAACAAATGGTTTGATCGATTACATGAACAAACAACACAAAGGTTATTCAACGATGGAAAAAATATTTCACCTATGATTTACCAAGTGAGAATTTAATTTCCTTTTTTCCTTCAGGGCCTTAACAATGCGGTCAGTCTCAGCTTGCTTCATTTTGAAATCCACCAAATATTTAATGGTTGTCTTGAGTACTGCTTGTGATTGTGTTGTTTGCTTCGTCAACATGTCAACTTCATCTCTAAGTGCAGAAGTAGAATCTCTTTCTACCAATAGTTTAGCCTCTAGAGCATCAGCAGTTGGCAATTCATGATGCACGATTGGGCCGGTGCCATTGCTGTGGGATGATACAACGTCCATGGGGACCTCGCTCTTTGATCTTGGGCTAACCTGTTTTGCCATTAAAGTTCCGATTGGATTCCGAAAAGTTGAAGTTAGCAAAACATCTCAACTGGGAGTTAGAACAGCAAACCAGTTAAACAAATAAGGAATTAAAGAGTTTCGATTGGATGCTGAAAAGTAGTTATTAACATCATTGTAACTGGTTGCAGCAGCAAAGCAGTTAAACAAACAAGTTTTGCAAAAAGGTACCTGTTGTGGCATTGGAGTTTCTCTTGGATCCTGAAAAGTTGAGTAGCCAGTAACGTGATTAGAGCAACCGGTTGCAGCAGCAAAGCAGATAAACAAACAAGTTTTGCAAAAGGAACCTATTGTGGCATTGGAGTTTCTCTTGGATCCTGAAAAGTTGAGTAGCCAGTAACGTGATTAGAGCAACCGGTTGCAGCAGCAAAGCAGATAAACAAACAAGTTTTGCAAAAGGAACCTGTTGTGGCATTGGAGTTTCTCTTGGATCCTGAAAAGTTGAATAGTCAGTAACTTGATCAGAGCAACAAGTTACAGCAGCAAACCTGTTACACAAATATATTTTTGAAAATGTACCTGCTGTGCAATTGGACTTCCAATTGGATCCTGAAAACTTGAAGTTGGTAAGATGATTACAGCAACAAGTTACAACAACAAACCAGGTAAATAAGGAAGTTTTTGAAAACATACCTGTTGTGCCAACGAAGTTTCAGTTGGATCCTGCAAACTTGAATGTTAGCAATCATAAATAAATGGTTGCAAGAGCCATAAGAAACTAACATCAAACTAGTAAAACTAACCAGTTTTGGCAACATATTTAATTACACATGAACTAGTAAAACTAACAAGTTCTTGGCAACGTATTAAAGTAACAAGTCGGTACCGTTTACCAGCAACACAGACATTTGTAAATTTCTTTGATGTAAGCAAAATGATTCCGACACACACACACACACAGATATATATATATATATATATATATATATATATATATATATATATATATATATATATATATATATATATATAAAAGTTAAAAAGACGGTGTCCCTCATATAAACCTGACAGTTGTCTATCTATGAGCATGCAAACATTACTAGTGCTACAAGTGATAACAGCAAACCATTTAAACAAACAGGGTATCAGAATGTAAATTACACGTGAATTTTGCTGCACCCTAGAAGTACATATGACCAGCTTTCTACATGCTTAAGTGCTATTTAAGTTCAGGCAAACAGGTAATTCTTAACAGTAAGTATCAAACACATAGATAGGCGCAGTCTATAATAGGATTAATAGGCTATGGCATTATGTAATCAGTAGCAAACTAAATTAAGCCAAGCAACATAATTGAACAATTTTGCAATAAGTGGCTAACTAAAATTTCTAGAAGTAGGTAACTGAACTTACGCTAGCTCTTTGTATAGGCACACTGCAACTTCTTTTTCGCTTACAAGGTTCTACGAAGGAGTCCATGGCATCAATTGCTTGGATACGCAGTCCCAATACTTCTTTCTTCCCACACTGCATTGGTAAGTCAAATGGTTAATCTGATAAGATGGTGCGTCATTGATATGTTATATGAGGATGGGTTGTTAGACAAGTTGTAGCAACACACATCACACTAGCTTTTACTATATATTTCATGTGATTACATTTGGCATATCGAGATCTAAGCAATCTACAATAGGATGAAAAGACTGGCATCCTTCACATTATTGGCGAACTCAGTTCATAGAAACAAGCAATTCAACCATTCTGTGGGTAAATCAAAAGCGCCCCTGGAATATTTTTCACTACCCCAATCATACACGCAAAAAGGGGCAACGCCACCGTAGGGGCTGGTATGGGCGGCCGCTTCGGGTGGCTGGAAAGTGTGCACCTAGTTTGAGTCGTCCAGGTTGGCCCAGGCTAGTTTTGTTCGTCCCAGCGCACGAGTAGGCAATGTAAAAAATGAAGAAAAACAATTCAATTTGGATGGGCCAATAATGTAAGTGCAAGGCAGGCCCTATAGCAGGCTCGCGGCCCAAACGAGCGCCTCCCATATCGATCGACAGCAGGAAAAATCCCAATTCGTTCACTTCAGCCTCCAGTCTGTTTCGCTCCTAACCTAGCCGCCGCTGGACAGACCGACACAACACTTCCTCGCGCCCTCGTTGGACGCCAGTCACCGGGCTTCAAGCGAATGGAAGGACAAGAAGATGAAGATCCAACCCTTGGTGTAGCCTGCGTGGGAGGTAGCGGCGGCAGCACGGGCATGGCATCGAGCTTGCACAAACAGACAGTCGTAGCTTGCAAGAGCAGCATGCGCAACGAGCAGGTACATCACATCCCTGATTATATCTAATTCAACTGTTCAATTTTTGGCCAATAGTTAAACCTGACGGTGTTGTAAAACTGCTTGTATGTAGGGAATCTATAAGAAAATGAAACCAATTTCTGCTTATTTTATAACTCCCCCAATCAATACTGAACTGACTGAACCTGATGTGTCTAATCAAGTTTCCAGTGCAAACATACAAGCTCATGTTGTTCTTGAGCCTGAAGTGTCTAATGAACAGACTGCTAATGAAGGATTTGATGCAAACATTTTACATGCTCTTGGTGATGAACATATAGTGTCTAATGAGGGATCTAATGCAAGCATTTTGCAAGCTCCCATTGAAGGATTTAGTGTCTAATGATGATCTGATATGTTGAGAGAGAGATAGAGATTTGCAGGAATTGATGATAAGCAAATTATAGTACATTTTCATGGCTTGAGGAAACATCGAGGCCATCTACCAGAAAGTCCCCGTATCATGACAACGTAGCGTAAATACTTTTCTAATCTGTTGTTTGACACTATTGGCATACTTGTGCAGGATAGATATATTGATATGCAGTTTGCGCACTGGTTATAGGTGCAATTACACTTTGATATTTTCAGCCAGAGAACGAATAATTCAAGCAGGTACAGTCCATGTTAGTAGTCCTTGTACACCATGTTGCATTTTGTGTTTTTTGGTGCTTACATCATTTAGTGTTTTATAATCTGGAACTACTTTGGATCATTAGCTGGTTTTCAAAGTGCATGTAGCTTCACATTTCTCAAGTTATGTTGATTTCTGGAGTGCAAGTGCCTTTGTATTTTTTAAGTTAAATTTTCGCCCCTGGTAACTTGAATTCGTGGATCCGCCACTGCACACAAATCATACACGCAGGCCAGTACGAATTAAATGAAATGCAGGGACTTACGCTAGCTTGTTGTACAGGCTCACTGCAGCTCTGCTTGCGCTTGGGATGTTCCATGTACAAGTCCATGTTACCACTTGCATGGATGTGCAGGCCTTGTGCTCCTTGCATCCCCCTCTGCATTTTTTACACGGCGAATGGTTGATCAAATAAGAGGAATCGACCTTGTTGTTGTACCGGAGGACAGGTACTTACAAGGTTATACCGGTGTGCAGGATGTGTACCAGATCCCGTAGCACCGTCATGCTTCGCTAAAAAATGGTTTTGCTTGTTTCAGATGATATCTCCAGAAGAAATAAGAGTTAAAGTCAGAGTTGCATAGGCGTGTAAGCTAAGAGAGCAGTAAAGGATATCCAAACATCGTCGGAACAGTGCACAAGGGAGTGATATGTGGATACCTAGTTCGGGTCGGCGTTTGGGCATGCTCGCCTAGCTAGAGTGCGGGTCACTTCAGAGCCGTTGAGGGTGATGCGCTGGCGTTGGCTAGGCACGCAGAGATGCAGATCTTAAGCGGTAGCGGAGCGCTATGATGCGGTGGATGAGACCGTTGGTGAAGCCCCAACGGCCTCGGGGGGTGGAGGTGCGACGATGTGCTCGGTGAAGTAGCCCCGGTGAGGTGGGAGACGGCGTCGGTGAAGCGCACCTGATGCGGTGGAAGTCGGTGTCTGTGAGGCACGTCGGTTGCGGCGGCCGATGTTGTTGGTGGACCACCCGGTGCGGTGGACGAGGGCATAGATGAGGTAGCTCCGGTGCAGTGGTGAAGCGCGACCGTCGTCTTCGTCGTCATCGTCCGACACAGAGGTGGGGAAAGAGACAAGACGAGGGGCGATTTGAACTTTGCTTGGGTTGGCGGCGAATTAGGGATTTGAGCGCTCTGGGCGCGGAAGGGGATGGTGAATTGGGGCCGCCAGATATTTCAATCCGAAACATGGAAGCCCGAACTTTTTTTGTCGTCATTCTTTTTTGGGGGGCGGGAGGGGGGGGAGGGACGGAGGGGGTGGGTGGCTGGGTGCCAGCGTCCGTACGACATACGCGACCACCACGACACGACCCTGGTCTGCCTGGTGCGCCTACATTTGAGAATGCAAACGAATCTTCTTTCATTTGCAAACAAATCTGTATGTATTACCATGCCTGTGTTTTCCTTGCAAATAATTAGTCATTCGAAACGAGATACTATAAATTAATTAATGAGGAGTTATTTGAATTAGAGTGCGCGTCACATAGCTATCTCCAATTCTAACGTGGATTTCGCATTTCACGGTATCCACGCTACTTTTTTAATACAAATTCATATGTATAAGATGAACACCATGGTAGTGAGAAAACTTTGGATGGATTCAAACATATGACCTACAAAATAGCACAACAATCGAGTGAATGTTAACTTTTCCAAACCTAGTATGGCACGAAGTCAAAATAATTACGGAAGCCATATGCATGGTCCTCAAGTCAAATCTTACAATGTACACTAAATTGAAACGTCGATATTAAGTCTCGTACTCATTTCATTTCAAATGTTGTTTTTAGCCCCGCCCCCCCCCCCCCCCCCCCCCCCTCGGCAAACACGCCTACCACATACTTCCTGTATCGATCAATCTTCCTCTCCTAACCACCTTAGAAAGCTATCGGTTTCTGACACACGTTCATTCTTTCTCTCCATGTTTCGATCTCTAACTCTCTCAACTACACAGCCCCCTTTTTCCACTCTGTTACCAAATGTATCTCTCTCACACACCCGCCATTGCACTCCATGCCAAGCTCTCTCTCTCTCTCCCTCCCACCTCTCTCATTGGATACATGCATTGCCTATCTAGACCCTCCTCTCATGCGCACGCACGCACATTGTCTATCTAGGTCACTCTCTCGAGACTGTCTCACTCTTTCTTCCGCACGGCGGCCCACACTCGCTCAATCTCGCTCTCTTTATCTAAGTCTCGGTTAACCTCGCTTTCTCTCACACACAAATGATATATCTCCCTGTTCGGGCCTCGATCGACACACTCTATACTCTCTCACGCAGATTGTCTATTTAGGTCAGTCCATCCAAGCCGCCCCATTATTTCGACCTCATGGCGGGCCACGCTCGCTCAATCTCTCTCTCTCTCTCTCTATGTATGTCTCGATTGACATTGCTCTTTCTCAGACACAAATGATATATCTCCATGTTTGAGCCCAATTTGACATATTCATATTGTATACTCTCTCACGCACATTGTCTATCTAGGTCACTCTCTCTAACCCGTCTCACTCTTTCGATCGCATGACGACCCGCACTCGCTCAATCTCTCTCCCTTTATCTATGTAGCGATTGACCTTGCTTCCTCCCACGCAGAAAATATATCTACATGTCTGTGACTGGATCATCTCTCAAGCTCTGTCTTACAGCCCTCACCCTTCCCAAAAGCTCAACCGGACAATATCTCTCCAGAGCATATATATCTTTTCAATGAATGCCGGACCACACTCACTTTGTCTCTCTATCTATCTGTGTCTCGATTGACCTCGCTTTCTCACGCCGTATCTTCCACACATTGAAGCTACCTCTCCATCCCTCGCAAAGCCGGAGCTATTTACATTGCGAGGGGGACTCCAACCTTGGATTAATTTGTGAAGGCATTTATTCCGGTAGGTTTAGATTATGTTTCGTAGCATTCGGCCCACAACTACTCCAAACACCGTTGCAACCCCCGCACCTCCCCCAATTGATTTCCCTCTGGCTCAGTCACCGCTCTCTCGCATGTCCTTTCTCACCTTCCACGTCGTACAATGGTATTTTTGCAAAAAAACTCTGTTGTTCTCTTTAATTATTAGAAATAAGCTACAAACTACACACCGATAGTCCACTTGTAATGGAACAAATTTCGACCAACAAATTAAAGTGCTACAAACTACACACCGAGGGGCCCACCTGTCATGGAACAAATTTGGACCCATATATAAATTAAAAATGAAAAAGGATGAGGATCGAACATGCGACCAGGGCCTTCAAGCCGCACGTCAATAGGCAACATAGTAGCAACGTTTGTTGTACCCCCTTTGTTGATATAATGTTTTATATTACCATAGCCTATTTAATGGATAACTTGTTTTAATATTAATTTTAGTACATTAGTGGGACCGGCTCGTTAGCATGTACTATTTGCCTGCACTTACTGGTGGGTTCCATGTCTTCTCTCTCTCTCTCTCTCCTCCCCTTCTACGTTTAGACGCACGGGCAAATACGAAGAATGCGCGGGCGATGTTCCCGTTGACCATATCTGGACGCGTTCACAAGTTACGGCACCAGTTTCACGTACTAGTAGTATTATATATGTAACAAGTTTAGGAACAAAAGTGACCGTGACGGATAAGTTAGGCTAGTTGTAGTACTATTTATCTATTACTCCGTCATAATTAAATGCGTGGATAAATAGATGTATCGCCTAGTGCTCGAACAAGGGGACTGGTCGCGCCCTACAAGTATTTGGAATTGACTTCCCTAAAAATATAATTGGAATTGACGTGGTATTTAATATGAAATGTTTGCGATGAGAAGGAATACATGTGGCTTGATGACGTTTTATATTTAATTTGATATAGCTCTAGCAGAACATTCAATCGATCAAACCATAGATTTCATTCAGTCTGACTCTGACTTTACATTCATACGACGATCGAACTAAAATAAACGGAAATGATAAATCCCAAATGTTCGGATTTTAAGCATGGCAATCAGAACGTTTTTCATGGCAAATTTAGATTACGCGGCGGCGGCGGGGGCGTCTTGCAGTGGGAAGTGGCTCCTCTGTCGTGCTCTGTGTGCCATCGGGCCACTGACCGATGGCGACGGCGGCGTCTTGCGCCGTTGTTGGCGTACTCCTGGACGTTGGCCCTAGCTTCAAGGAAGGCCAGAATGTTCTGGACTTCGGTCTCCAGGAGCGAGTCAACTGGCGGGAGGAGGCGACTGGCGTTGGTGCAAGGAAGCGGTCGACGGTGATGATCCATGCCGCTGAGGGGGGCATTGGCACCCGAGCGGGGACAGGCGCTGGCAACGGTGCAGCGGAGACATTCGTGTGCACGGGCACCGGCACGGGCGCGCACGTCAGTGCACGCACAGGTGCATGCGCTGGCAGGTGCACGGGCACCGGCACGGGCGCGCTCATCAGTGCATGCACAGGCGTATGCGCTGGCAGGTGCACGGGCGCATGAAAATCAGCAGGGACCTCATGGAATCCCGTGGCATCAAGCTCGGCGACAATGTGCGGCTCCCAACCCATCAATGCCACGGGGATCGACGCTGACGCAGTCGGGGCGACGGGAGCCGGAACGGGAGCGGGGACAGGCGCGGCGTCTTCCCGCAAGGCCAGTTCAAGCTCGTCCCAAAGCGCCTTATGTTCTTGAGACTCTGGTTGGGTGTCTTCCGCAGGAAACTGGAAGACTAAGGGCAGACCATCGTGATGCGCATGGCGTACGGTTAGGTCAGGCTGGTTAGAGGTAGACGACAGGAGAATCGGAGAGGAAGAGAGAATATTGTAGCAATACCGGGTAGTGCGGGGGTGATTTTAAACTGCGGCGTCGGCGCCATTAAAAGTGGGGGCAGTTGGGTCGAAGGTGGCGGCGGAGCCTGGTCAAAGGGTTCGCCTCCCGGTGAGCCTGCGCAGCGGCTTGCTCGCACGCCTCCCGGTCAGCCGGCGCAGCAGTCTGCTCGCACGCCTCCTGTCGACTCACACGCTTGCTCGGACGGCACCTACCGATGAGAAGCGGGACTCATGGCGGCACATAAACGCCCACGGTTTGAATAGGGAAAGCGTTCGCGTTAACGTGACAGGTCTTTGTTCCAAAATAGCTTGGCTCTTCATTTGTGCAACTTTTCATAAGCAGCTTGTCTCAAATTGAACAAAAAAATTATGACAGCATATTTGTGCCATATCACGAGACCATGCTCAGTTTCATGAATTTCAAGTCACTTTTGGATTTTCTGAATTTAAAATCCAGGATTCGAAACAATATCATAACCTGCATCATGCAATAAATTTTCAAGCGATACATCTTTACTGTTGTAGATGTTCATATTTCTTAAGAAAGGATTTGGTCAAACATTTTACTTAGTTAGACTTCAGACAAGTTATATATGCAGAGTAAAAGGATAATCCCTCCGTATCAGTGCATTGCCTGATATGTTAACTCAATTACTAGTCACGAACAAACGGGGCTCAATTCTGTGCTCATCCTGGTGTAGTACTCCTATTAGTACTAGGCAATGGAGTTGACGGGTGACCTTGGGTAGCGGCGACCGAGGGTATTGAACCGTGCTCGACACGGTAGATAACATTGTCTAGTTACTAAAGCATCCCTCCATTGTTCATCAGTATTCATTATGGACCGGGGACATGAGGGGAATTTCCTAGGGCTGGAATTCTGGCCGCCAGATATTTCGACTCGAAATGCGGAGGCTCGAGTGGTTGGGGTTGGCTAATGTGCGTACCACGCACGCCACCAGAAGGACACGAGCCCGGTTTTTTTTAGGATCAACACGAGCCTGGGTCTGGCTGGTACGCCGTTGGGTGCTACCATTCGAGAATACAAAAGGAATCTTTTAAATTGCCGAACGAATCTATATGTATTACAATGCCCATATTTTCCTTGCAAATTACTGGTCATTCCAAAAGGCACGGTAATTGATTTATGATGAGCTCTTGAATTAGAGTGCGTTTGTGATATAGTGATCTCAACGTGGATTTCACATTTCATGGTATCCCCAGTAAGTTTTTCATTGCAAATTCAAATTTAAAAGATGAACGGTATGGTGGTGAGAAAACTTTGTATGTATCAAGCATATGACCACACACACACACACACACAAATACAACAACAATCCAGTAAGTATAGTGCATCTATTTTTCCAAACCATGCATGTATGACACGAATTCAAAAATATTCCCTCTGTTCCTAAATATTTGTCTTTTAGAGATTTCAACAAGTGACTACATACAGAGCAAAATGAGTGAATCTACACTCTAAAATATGTCTATATACATCCGTATGTGGCAGTCCATTTGAAATCTCTAAAAAGACAAATATTTAGGAACGAAGGGAGTAAAATGTAAGCCATGCATGGTCCTCAATTCAATATTTAAAATGAACAGGAAAAATGAAACTTGAATATTAAGTCTAGTACTACATATATGCGAATGTTGTGTTTAGGTCTCTCCATCGACCCCCCACCCCCACGCACACACACACATACTTCATGTATCGATTGATGTTCATTTCTTTGTTAATAGAGCTATTGGTATCCGACACATGCGCGCTCATTATTGCTCTTCACGTTTCGATCTCCATTTATATCATTCCCGCCCTCACACTCTCAACAAATGTATTTCTCACACACAACCTCGTCGTGCCCTCCATGACAAACGCTCCCTCTCTCTCTCTCAAGACACATGTGTTGCCTTTGTAAAACACCTTCACCGTGCGCGCACACACAAAGTCTATCTAGGCCACTCTCTCGGTAATTATCTCCCTCCAGCCCTCACCACAGCTTCTACGCGCAATATCTCGATGTATCGTCTTTAACATTCGAGTGTACGCTAGGCCACACTCCCTCGATCTCTCCCTCTATAAATGACTCGATTGACCTCGCTTTTTCGCGTCGTCTCTCTCACACATAGACGCTCGCACTACACCTCTTGCATAGGCGGAGCTATGTAGATTGTCGGGGGTTACCCCTCGACCTTAGATAAAATTGTGAAGCTCTATTTAGGATTGTTTAGATTATATTTTTTTGAACATTATATTTGTCCCCACCCTCCCAAACACCGATTGGTTGTGCACCCCCCTCCCCGGGAGAATATCAGGTGCCTCCACACCTTAGATGCTATATGCTGATACGAGTTCCTTGGAGCTTGTAGATCTAAGATATAGCAGCTTGCAGGATGTCTTAATATTTTTACAGGAAACCTTAATGAGTTTGAGAATTGCACACAATTTGTACAAAAAACTACTCAGATGCCCTTGGATCCCATATCCAACGACCTTGAAGCTCGTATCACCGTAGCATCTAAGATGAAGGAGGACCTCATATTCTCCTGTATGTAAGAATATCATGTGCTACCACACCTTACATGCTTTGGTGATACAAGCTCTTTGGAGCTGTTGGATCTGTGATCCAACAACTCCTTGGTGGTTCGAATGTTTTTTTGCAGAAAAGCCACCAAAGAGTTCGGCTACTGCTTACAAGCACAAATACTGCTCAGATGCCATTGGATCTCACATCGAACAACCTCGAAGCTCGTATCACCGTAGCATCCAAGCTGCGAGAGCACCTGATGTTTTCTCGAATGGGAGAATATGAGGTGCTCCCGCACCGTAGATTCTATTGTGATACGAGTTCCCAGGAGATCTAACGGCTCACAGTAGGAGGTTTGAATGTTTTTGTAATATAGGCCTCAAAGAGTTAGGGAATTGCACAGAAAGTGCAAGTACTACGCATGTGGCATCTGATCACAGATCATACGACCTAGATGCTCGTATCACCGTAGAGGCTAATTAAGCTACTGGGAGCACCTAATATGAGCTACTGGGAGCCATTGGATCCAAGATGCAGCGGCACACACGAGGCCTGAATGTTTTAATTGCAAAAAAAACCTTGGAGAGTTTGGAAATTGCGCATAATTACAAAGACTACTCCCAAGCCATTGGATCTCAGATCCAACAACGTAAAAACTCATATCACCATAGCATCTAAGCTGCGGGGTGGATGTGATATTCTATGCCGCTATCATTTTTGTTCCTAAACTTGCAAAACACGTGTAACTGGTGCCATTACTTGTCTAACCGCGCAAAGTGTTTGTGCAAAAAAACCATCCTATACTGAAATATCGGAACAACACATGGGGGTCCCACTTGTCATTGATCAAATTTGGACCTAAAAATAACAAATTTGAAAGACGAGATTCGAATTGGCAACCTGGACTACAAAGCGTAAGTTGATAGCCTGAAACAGCAACGGTTGTTGGCTTTGTCGCATAACTTGATTTTATATAGTATTACGTTGAGTAGAGTCGAGGGAGTGGCTCGTCAACACGTGCATGACCGTTGACTTACTTACTGGTGGGTCCCAGGTCTGCGATCTCTCTCTCCTCTCCATCGTCTAACCTTTAGACGCACAGGCACACACGAAGAGCGGCGCGAGCTTGCCGTGGTGTTATTATCTCTATCTCTACTCCTATAAAAGACTCAGTTGGTGATGATGGTGTGTCTGTCATCCGTCATTTTTGACCATTAGATCTGCATCTAACGGTTGTGAGGTAAGTTGTGGCATTTTTGCAACAATAGCCCACTTCTTTGCTCCAATTTGCAGAAAACCCCTTATTATCCTATAAGCAACCACATCCCTCCCTCACCTCATCAAAACAGTCCTGAGAAATATATTTCTCTACTCCTATAAAAGACTCAGTTGGTGATGATGGTGTGTCTGCCATCCGTCATTTCTAACCATTAGATCTACATCTAACGACTGTGAGGTAAGTTGTGGCATTTTTGCAACAATAGCCCACTTCTCTGTTCCAATTTGCAAAAAACCCCTTATTATCTTATAAGCAACCACATCCCTCCCTCACCTCATCAAAACAGCCTGAGAAATATATTTTGAGTGAAAAGTAATATATTTTTAGTGGTATATATGTATATCAAAACAAGAGTGTTTTCTTTCAAGTTTGTGAACAAGTACTATTCTACTTTGGATCCGTTACAACACACGGGCACATTGCCAGTAACTAAAAAAAATGCTTGGAAATAGAAGAATCGCCTAGAACAAGAGACGTTGTGGCTGGTCGAGACGGAGCTAACCACACCTATCCTCCGTGCCACGTTAGCATGATGAAGCTGTGTGGCTAGTGGGGTGTTTTCGACCGACTGGCTGGGTCCCGAGGTCAAACCATAGGTAGTACGTCTGATACAGTATATTTTTACACGCATATTTTTCCTTCGTGCCAAGACGTGGCACACCCTACCGCGCGGTTTCTGGGTCCTCTCGGGTGGTGCACACATATTTTCTTCCTTGCCGAGACGTGGGACGCCCTACTGCGTGTTTTCTAGGTCCTCCTCGGTCGTAGCGCCAAAGCAAGTAAATGAGTCATCAAATCACAAAAGCCCACCTTTCCCGCCGAGTACATCAGTGAAGCACGGTGGCTAGCTAGTTGGGCTAGTGCGACCGATTAGCTAGGCCGCCGCCACATTTTTTTTTTCACCCCTTTTTTTCTCTCCTTGCTGGCAGGTAAATTTAAATATCCACTACGGCGTTACTCTGGTCTTTGGGTGCGGCAGGCGCGGCAGGATTTTTATTTTTTGATTGATGGGAGCAAGCACCGCAGCAATTAGTCATGATGACTCTGCCTGTAAAACCCACTGCTCCTGGATGAGAAAAGTCGTCGACTGGTGTTTTCCCATGGTGAAAACCCAAAGATTCACCCCGCTTCTCAGCTGGCTCCCTCCGCCTTCCCATAGATTGCATTGCCTTTCAGCCATTTCGCCCCCTTTGCTTCCTCTCCACATTGCTTCTACCTGGTTCCATGGCGGCGCACCAGATCATGGAGTCTAAGGTGAGGCGCCTGACACAGGAGCTCCAGGCCAAGGATGCGGAGCTCAAGGCCAAGGATGTGGAGCTCCGTGAGCTCAAGGAGGAGAGGAGTGCCATGCTCCTCCTTTATGCGCGGGAGTTCACGGAGCTTCAAAAGCGGCAGGCGTCCACCACAAAGATGCTCGAGGTGTCGGCGGTGTTGCTGCAGAAAGCGGGAGATACGATAGGCGGTTAGGCGAGCCGACTGGAGCGTGAGCGGGCCAATCGTGACGAGGTCCAGGATCGCCTCAACCACTTGGTGGACCATGTTGCCACACACGTGTTGCGGCTGCGTGATGCCTACCATCGTGCCAGCGCGACCATGCCGGCTGTCGGGCTAAACCCGTTCGACCACCCCGTCGACTTCAACGAGCTACGGCTTCCTGACCAGGTCTCCTTCTTCACCTATATCTCCGAGGGGCTGAGCCGTCTCCGCGCGATGGTGGTGGCGGAGCTGGACAATGAGGGGTTGCGGGCTGCCGTCGCCGTTGCCGCACGAATCCTCTCAGGGCTTCGTCACCGGAATCCATTCGTGACATTGGACGCCGTCTTTGACGAGCTGGCTCCCGTCAACCGGGAGCGGGCTCTGTGGGCGGTGGCACCCTGCATCACCAACATCGTGTGCCTCAAGAAGTAGAGGAACTTCGGTGGTGTTTAGGCGTCATCTGCATGGGCATGTCCATGTCTCGGTGCAACATAACCGTTGGATCAAACTCACACGGTGCATATCAGTCACTGTAGCACAAAGCGTGTGGGTGTGTTTGGTTGCATTCTCATTTCAATATAATTGTTCCCTCTTCATGCATGCTCATCTCAGCACCCCTCTTCATGCATGCTCCTAGTGTATTTGTGTTAACCTACTAGTGTGGACTCATGCACCCTTCATGCACTATGCCAAACACCCAAAAGTGGGTCGAGAAGGGAACTTTTGCTCCCATCCCATGCACCCTTCATACACCCTGCCTAACACTGATTCGTGCTTCATATGGTTCATGTTCCATGGAGTACTGTAGCACCGTACTCTCCGTGCGCTGTAGACCTAGTTCTGTTAACATTGATCTCACCGTTCATTCTCGTCCGGATAGTCAAAAAAGGGGTATGTTACATTACTGTTCATATAGTTGACATGCGCACAACATCATTTATTATCGTCATATCTTACTACACTAGCAACAAGATTATGTAGTACTAACGTATGAACCACTGCACATGCCTAGTAGTAGGAGTACTATGTAAGTTCAAGTGGCTGTCTTGTTTCGCACTCCTCCGTCGTAAGAGTGGAAATGCTTGCTGTAATCATTTTTTTTCTTCAGAAACAGTGGACACGCTCTACCGTGCAGATCCTCCTCGACGGTCGTCGGGAACCTTTCTACTCACTTTTGCCGATGTGTGGGACAGCCAGCATCGGGGTCCACTTGCCATGCATGAAATTACTCCGTACTAGAGTGCACAACTGCACGGTAGACTACCCCGGTCGAGGCACCGCAGTAATGCCCAATGAGCCATCAAATCACAAAACCCCAACCTTTCCAGCAGTAAGTTGGACGGACGAAGCAACCATCATTTCACTCTTCTCCCTCAGCTTCCTCTCTTGAAGAAAACCCCATCTCGCTTCTCCCTCATCTTGTTCCTCATTTCTTCAAGAAAACCCCGACGCGCTTCTGCCATTATTCTTCTCTCCAAAAGAAGGAAAGGTGAGCGCATCAATGGTGTTGATTCTGGCCAAGGCCCGGTCTTGCAACCCCGAGATTGATCATATAACTCCCTCTCTGTTCTTATTTTGGGTTTGTGATTATGGTTTCTTTTCTTTTATTTCTATTTGACAGTTTCTTGATGGACCCTGGAGCACCGGCCGAAGTGATGTCTATGGCTCTGGCCAAAAATGTCGAGGCTTAGGGTACGAAGAAGTGCAAGCACCCCACCGAGATTACCGCAGACAAGCTCAAGGCCATCGCCCTGTCCAAGCCCCCCTCTCCGGGATCCCTCATTAAGCAAGTCCAGGTAATATCTCTTCTTGACGATCTTTTTGGTGATCTTGATCGTGTTTTTTCATCTAACACGCAGTACTAGTACTAGTATTACAACTTTCTGGGTGATCTTGCATGTGATTTTTGTGTGCCAAATGACGGTTCTAAATTGCTCTTTGACCAAAACATGTGAGAGGTTGACACTAATTTCTTATAGATTACTTTCAACTACTTTATGAACATCAATGCTAGCTGTAGGAAATGCAAGATTTTAGCTCTCATGCCTTTGAAGAGAGTATATTAGCCTCAGTAACTTGTGTTACAGATATTGCAAGTAATCCCTCTGCTCTCATGCCTTTGAAGACATGTTCTAGTGTCTTTGTTCACTCATTTCTGTGCGTATATGTAGTCTTATATGGAGTAAAATATCGAAAATCATCTTATATTTCTGAACGGAGGTAGTAATAAAATATTTGGTTTCTGTTTGAATTAGAACCAGGTCCGCGGTGGAGATGAAGTTCTCAAAGTCATGCCGTGTGAACTGGAAGACCTGAGGATGAGTTCTACTAAACTATCCAGCTGTTGTGTCCTTGTCGCCATGTGTCGTGAACTAGTGTTTTCCTGTAGCATTGTTGTCTGCGTGTTCTCGAGGGTGTACTTCACCACAACAATTTCCTAGCTGTGCCTTCGATTACGAAGGGTGTGGTTCTTGTAAAGTTTCCCGACAAATCAGATGCGGACTGTCTTCATCGTCATGTTTATGAGTGGAAAGACCACTCTGTTAGGTTCTCCAAGGTTGACGAGATGGCGATGGTGCTGGTAGACATCTCTCATGAAGTCCATGGCCTAGTCAGTTATGCGGGGTACATCCCGTAGGTCGGTGGCAAGAAATAGTCTACAGAGTTTAATTAGTGCAACTTTGCTTGTCTGTGGTAAGTACTATTGTTCAGTACTTGATTTGTGTGTGTGAACCCTGTATTGTTTAGTACTGCCGCTTTTGTTGTGTGGTGAGTCCTGAGAATAATATATGTTAATGTCTATCCACTCAATTCAGTCTGTATATTTTGAAGTATCCAGATCATCTTTTTTGTGAGGACGGTTTATCAATTATGGTTACACTCCAATATCTGTATGCATCGCAGGGTTTATCGCACCCACCAGGATTTCCAGTCCCATGAATATTTGGTCCATACGATTTGTCACGACCTTTGGACTATCCTGCTTGTGGGAGTAAGCGGGGGCCCTGCATGCCACCCGTAATTGGACGATCAACCTTCTTTTTAGAACTTGAACATAGTGATTTCCTGGTAAGGATTCACTCGTGTCACATCAAGTAAATCTTATTGATTTACTATCTAAATCTTATTGATTTAATGTCATGTTTTCTTACTTTTGTTGCAATTTGACGATGCAGGTTTTGCCATGTGACATTCGTTACAGAATAAACTGTTTGGTTTGCTCTATGATGGTTATTTTTGTAGGTTTCACTTCTTATGTCATGTCAGTAACGAAGGCACTGTACATCACATATATTACTGGACACAATTGGATCAGTCTATTGTCTGAGTACAATCTAAAGCCCTATGATGAACTGCAGTTTGGTTTAACAAACACGTCACAATTAGTCCTTCTCGTGTTTAAAAGAAATGAAGAAAAAGACTGGATCAAGGTCATGGAGCCTAGTCAAGTTAGAAAGCTGAAGTATGAAATCATAGCAGACCAGAGACGATCGCTGCTGTCTCACACATCAGTACCACCTTCAGCATCAGATCGAGCACCGGCACCTTCTCAGACGGCACTGGCTCTAGCACTGACAGTGGCAGCATCTCAGTCTGATCCACCAGAGGATTGGGCACTGACCGCGTCAGCAGATCAGGCTGATCTACCAGAGGATCGAGCACTGACACGGGCACCTGCTCCGACACCGGCACCAGCTCCACAAGGAGCACCATCTCCGGCAGCAGCAGCGGCACTACCAATCGCATCGGCACGGGCACCAGCAACGGCTCCGGCACCTGCACCAACACTTGAAGTTGCACTTGCATCTGCTCCGGCCCGTGCAGAGGCAACGGAACCAGCAGTTGCACCGGCAATAGACTGGGCTGCAGTTCGCACTGCATATACCAAAGTCCGTACAAAAACCGACATCTCCACCTTCTTGGTAAGCATTGGCCGCCCAAGTGCTTCATTCTTTTTTCTTTCCATGTTGTTTCACATGATTCACTGTGTTGATCTAACTGTTTGTGTATGTCTTCTTGTTTGCAAACAGAGAATTCCTAGAGCAACGAGGGAGTCGTTCAATAATCCGGGCGACCGTGGCCAAGTTTCTGTTACCATGCGCAGCCTTGGTGTGAATGAACATGCTCAATATACCGTAAGTACAAAGGATGGTCGCATGATGATTGATGCTAAAGGATGGTCAAGGTTCAAAACTATATCAAATCTTGCGGTAGGGGATGATGTCAAAATCGAACTTTCTCGGCAAGGAGAGCTGGTCCAAATCAACTTTGAAATTCTTCAGTAGCAGCACGCAACTGCCGAACTGGTCTATCCTCCGAGAGCTTTTGATGTAATAATATGGCATGGCGAAACAAGTGTCCTGTGTGTATAAGTTGTACGACAGTATTATTTATCACGTAGGATATCGTGAAAGAATAGCAACTCTGATTGCTGGTTAGGAACTGTCGTTCGATTTCATTCTAACAACTGCCATGCTTTATTTAGTTTTCTGTATTCGCCTTGCGACATCATCTAAAACCAACACCGTACCGATCGCTTGCAATATGAAATGCGCCGAGTTAGAACACATGGGCCCCCAAACATGTAGGCCCACCGGCCTGTGCCCGAAGTCCAGAACCGTGAGCCAGTCTGAGTATTATATTCTCAGCTGAACCCCCATATTATGTTATATATGTTCCCCTTGATTTTTCTTATGTATAAAGTTGTGATATAAAAGATTTTTATATTTCTTTACAGAGGGAGTATCTCTCTGTCAAAAAAATATTTATGTGTAACTAGTTACTCCTGCCTTTCTATTTCCTTTCGCTGATATGTGGGGCATCCAGCAACGGGGTTCACGTGCCATGCACCATATTAGAGTGCACAACTGCACGGTAGGCTCACCCCGGTCGTAGTGCCGCAGTAATGCCGAATGAGACGTCAAATCACGAAAACCCCCACCTTTCAAGCTTTAGCAGTAAGCTGGACGGACGAAGCAACAATATTTCACTGGGCCTGAATCCCCTTCTCCCTCGTCCGCTTGTTCAGAGAAAACCCCCTCTAGGCGATTGCGTAGGTTTTCTCATGGAGAACCAGGTACGAATTCTTCATCCATCCCCGATCAATCCTAGTCCCTTGGTCGCGGGTAGTCCTGGGATGGCAGCCGCCGCCGTTGATGCATTTTTCTTCCTACTAAATCTAGTGTGTTTCATTTGAAGTGCCCAAAGTGTGAGGACCCTACAAGTTTCTGCGCCCTCGGCGACATGCCACACTTGTTCCTTCTCATCCTAACACAGGATTTTAAAACACGCACAGTATGTTCCTAGAATCCTCTTTTCTATCCGAGAGGGTGGGGGTTTTTGAACATGCTGTCGACTAATTTGGAAATTTGGATTGCTATATCTGGATAAAAGGTACTAGTACCATGGTCAACCCTGACGTGAAGGAGGAAATTATTTCTAGATTTGGATAGCGAATACATTGTGTTCTCATATTATTTTTCCTGTAGTGCATTCCTTGCTCTGCCAGAACACATGTACTCAAGATGGTCGGCCTTGCCATAACTAAATACACTAGTTTAATGGTCACATTGAAGACAAGCCATGGATATAAGTTCCGAGTTGGGTTCATGAACCAAGAAGATCGCTGCTTTTTTTATGGCCGAACTTGGATAAACTTTCTCAAGTGTTACGGACTGAAAGTTGGCGCACGAATGTTGATGGAAATAGTAGAACCTGGTCTCATCTTCACTGTGATCTTCCACCCCGACGTCGTTCCAGTAGTTCATCCATGTTAGTTTTGTATCTGGTTCTTGCATGTTGCCTCGATTACTTCTTAATCCACCTATTCTGTCTAACTAATCACAATTTAACTTTAGAAGTAGCAACGATTTGTGATTCCCTTCTCTCACGAAGATGCTACTTCTAACTAATATTTCTTATAATTGGTGGCACATGTAGGTTATTTCAAAGTTAAGCACGCTACTAGTTTGTTATTCTATAAGAACTCGACTGTTACTGATGGCACTGAAGTTGACTGGGATGACATCCACCAGTTCTTACACTTTATTGATCGTCTTGAGGTCCTTGTGGGGCGTTTCAATTGTGGAAGGCCACGTGGGATATGTGTGCCACTATTGCACATGTTGAACAGGTCCAACTGTGTCGAGAAACTTATGGTATGAGCTGTTTTCTGTTATATATGTTGTTCATAAACTCTTGCTTATACACAGTTTTACAGCTGTGATCTTTTTGAAATAGAAACTGCCTAGTTCTATTGTTCCTATACAGATGCCTGACCATGGTCGGGTCAGACTTGCGCTTGGTCACAACATGATGTTTATGTCGACCTACTCCATTTCCCTTGGAGGTGAAAAGATACTTATTCATGGGTGGTCTCAAATAATGAAGGCCCGTCCAACTTGGAGAATAGGACAGAAGGTTATGCTCATGCTTTTCCATGGCTCTAAAGCGAATATCCTATTTATTGACCACATTGCGAGATGAAGCCGCTTTTAGAAGGTTGTGGATGTGCGGGGTGGCGCCTGGGCCTTGTCCTGGGGCTTGGTGGCCTCACCCTTGGTTAACTGTAGGCAAAGTAGCACTATTCGAGGCGTGCTTTGTATGGTTGAACCTGTATAAGTACTCATACTGCTTTCAACTATGGTTGTTAAGTGCCCCTACTGGTTTCAGTTAAGGTTGTTAAGTACTCCTGTTGCTTTTATAGTCTGTCATGTTTCTTCAGTCCTGTCTTCCTCCAGCCGCCAAAACCAAACCAGCGCCGGCGGGGCCGCCTGCTTCCGCCTCCCACGGCTGGCTGCTCCTCAGCGCACGCATCGCGGCCCCACCATCTCCTAAATCATTAACACTGACGTCCGAGGCCTCACCGTCGTCCTCTGTGCGCTTTGGTGTGCTCGCCGCGGCACCGCCCTCTCGCATTGTCAACATGGTCAACAAACAAGAGGAATCGGGAGAGGACTGTATGTGGAGAGGTTGACAGTAGGGGCCCACCATGTCCATGGCCGTACGCAAGCAAGTTCCTCATTTTTTGTTATATACTCCATTGTCAGCATATAGAAAAAGAAAATGCTTCCTCCTAGTGGTTTGCTGACATCTGGGACCCACGACATTGTCAGCGTATAGTCAATAGACAAGAGAATAGCACAAGATCGGCTGACACCTGGGACGTAGCTGCTCGAGCAGTATTTTTTTTGTTATTGTTGAGACGGAGCAGGGCTTCAATTGGGCTGTGGCCCGTCTAGCCCAGGCTTCTATTTTACGTTTACCACATGACCAGTCCAGCTATTTTTTTCTTTGTGAAAATAAGCCCAGTTTATTTTTTCTGAAGAATAGCCAATCCAGGCCTACTTATTTTTCTACGCCCTGCTGGGCTGCAACTCTTTCAAGACAGCTGCAAATCTTGAAAGTAATATGAAATGGGCTGTAAATATAAAAACAGACGACAAATTGGCAATTACTTTCAAATTTCTGAATTTTTTCACATTTTCATATTCAATTTCACTGGGCTTTCACCTAATTTAAATATATCTTCAAAATACTTTAAATCTGGCTCGACATTTCGGTATTAAAAATAGTTTGGACCCCACCGAAATATGCGAAATTTCGTTTAAATTTTTAACCCTGGCCCTGGCCAACAAAAAAACCGACTGCAATAAATTGCATAAGAAGTTGCAATGAGCTGTAAATTATTAAAAAAATAGGGAATGGTCTGACTTGTGGGCCTATTAAGTTGACGCGTATGCAAGATTTTTTTTACTTATTATATACGTCAACAAACGATTCTAGCAGACATGACCGTTGGATGTGAATCCAACGCCCGTCATGCTTCTTCAATCTCTGATCTTCTTGCTCCAGCCGCCAAATCCAGCGCCAGCGGGACCGCCTGCTCCCGCCTCCCATGGCCGGCTGTGCTGCCGCGCAGGCCTCACCGCCCCTACTACTCCCACCGCTGGCCAGGCCATCCCTCTACTCACCCACATCCCTCCACTGCTGTGGCTTCGCCGCCTCCGGGTCATTCCCTTCCTGGGTCTCGCCGTCGTCCATCGCGTTGGTGTTCTCGGCACGGCGTGGTCAACGTTGTCAACAAATGACAACATCAGAAGAGGGATGTACATGGAGAGGCTGATAGTTGGGACCCACATGGTCCATGGCCACACGCAAGCAAGTACCTCCTTATTACGCCAAAACGAATGAATCCTCCCAATGACAGCTGGGACCCACCAGCTATATCTTGGCACGGAAGGAAGTGCCTCCTTATTAAGCAAAAAAAAACGAGTGCTCCCCATGACAGCTGGGGCCCACCAGATATGGAGGCTGACTTGTGGCCCTACTAAGTTGACGCATACGCAGGGCTTTGTCAACTTAGTCAACAAACGATTCTATCACCATTGACCATTGGATTGTTAACATCCAACGGTCGTCCTGCTTCTTCAACCTCGGATTTTCTTGCTCCAGCCATCCAAACCACCACGTGCTCCTTCCTCCCGTGGCCGGCTGTGCTGCCGCGCAGGCCTCATCGCCCCCTAATACTCCCACCACTGGCCAGGCCATCCCTCTACTCACCCACACCCCCTGTTATTCTACGGCGACGGCAGCCTGACACCGCAGCCGAACCAGTCAACCCTCGTACCACCCTTCGTGTGTTCCCAGGGTCCGTGTCATTCCCTGCCTCACCGTTGTCCACCGCCTGGTGCTGTCCGTGTGGCGTGGTCAATGTGGTCAACGAACGATAGCCATCGAAAGAGGACTGCACGCGGTGAGGCTGACAGATGGACCCACCAGCTACATGTTCGCACGCAAGGAAGTGCCTCCTTATTATGCGCAAAAAAAAGAATCCTCCTCCTGTTAGCTCGGACCCACCATCAATATCTTCGCACGCAAGGAAGTGCCTCCTTATCCTCCCTGACAGCCGGGACCCACCCGGTCGAAGCGTACATAGCGTTGTCATTCTGGTCGCAAATGTGTACGTACATACTAGTCCATCGGTCTTTCTGCCATGATGAACCGTGGCCCAGTAAGGAGCGGTAGCTGTTCAAGCAGTCCCGTCTATATCGTGTACACGTACGTATAGCCACGCTGCAAGAAAGTAAATACGGCTACGTACGTACATACGGGTGGGGTCTCAAACATGTACAGTGACGGCGTCCTGTTCATCGGCAGCCAACCGACTGGGTCGGAACGGAGAAATAGCGTCGTGTTCATCGGGAGGCAACAGACTGGGTCGAAATGCATCATGTTCATCGGGAGCCAACCGGCTTGGACGGAACAACCGAAACAGGATCAGGCGTACCGCAAAATGGAGGAAACGGACTTGTGTTCGAGCTCCTACGGTCGAAACGGGGTGCTGTTGATTGGGAGGGGTGTGGCGTACCGCAAAACGGAGGAAACGGACTTGTGTTGGAGCGCCTACGGTCGAAACAGGTCCTGTTCATCGGGAGGGGTGTGGCATACCGCAAAACGGGACTCCACGGGCTACTGTTTATCCACCATCTACTGCCTCGCTCCAGCCTTCACGGGCTACTGTTCATCCACCGTCGACTTCCCTCCAGCCTCCACCAGCTACTGTTCATCCACCGTCGACTTCCTCCTGCCTCCACCAGCTACAGTTCATCCACGGGGTCCTGTTCATCCAGCCTCCACCGGCTACTGTTCAACCAGCCCTCCACGGGGTCCTGTTCATCCAGCCTCCACCGGCTCCTGTTCAACCAGCCCTCCACATGGGGTCCTGTTCAACCAGCCCTCCACGGGGTTCCTCCACCGGCTACTGTTCATCCACCCCCACCTCCTCGATCGAGGTCCTGTTCATCCAGTGGCAACAGCCTCTACTACCACGGGATCCTGTTCATCCAACCCCCACAGGGAACTATTCATCCAACCCCCACCGGGGACTGTTCATCAAGAGGCATCTTTGATCGGCTTCAGTTAGCATCGCTCGGCCCCGACCACCCACCGTAACTGGGAACTCCCCGAAATTTTCCTCGCCCTCGCTTCTACCAAGATTTTTTTCGTCATGGATGGCCCAAAGAATGTCATGCAGGTGCGTCTCCGGCCCGCCCAGGATGAAAAGCCCATTTTCTGTCATGATTTTTTGTCATAGAAGTAGGAGCCCACCACATCTATGATGATACCGGGTTTTGTAATAATTATCGTCATAGAAGTGTCATAAGCATGACAGAAAAAAAATTGTTTGGCCCAAAATGTCACGGATTTATTTTTTTGTAGTGCTAATAGCACATTATTGTGCAATTGCAGGAACTATTCTAATATTTAGGTTTTTAACAATTTGGTCTTGCACATGTAGGTCCTGCTGTCAGAGGTTTTGACCCACTGTTCGACCCTTTTTGCATATGGGGAAATGAGTTGTCCATGAATATCAGTCAAGTCAAGAAACTCAGAAAGATTGTTAGGATAAAGAAATTAGCGACAAAAAACAACAAGATGTTTGTCTGCACAATGAAGAAGACATCATTTCACTACAGGATGGTACTAACTATTATACCTTGCCTTTTTTTATTCCTTTACCCCATTTCCAATTTAGAGAAGATATTTATGCACATCCTTGTTTTCCGGCCTTTCCAAAGCAGTTCACTGATGATTACCTCTCAAACCACCTGTATGGTCAGGAGGCGAGGAAGATATTCATACAACACCAACGGTTCAATATTGAAGTGTTCCTGAAGAGGACGAAGGATGGACGGTCAATCATCCACAGGCACTGGCCTAAAGTTGCAAAGACCTTCAACATCAATGAAGGCTCAATATTCGCCTTCCGCTTCAGCAGTTTTCCAGATGAGATTCATCTGTCTATGTACCGTCTATGATGCTAATTTCGAAAGGTTATAGATGTTGCATGTGAAACTTGGTGCTGGTGCAGTTGTGTAATGGGGTAGCTGAGTGTTTAAGCTATATGATGTTGTACTCTGATGTATTTCAATTATGAAATCCTGCTTCCTTAATATGGAAATGAAATATATTGTGTGCTTAATATGAAATGTCAATTAGATTAATAAATGGATTACTAATAATAGGGCAATTAGCCTACTAATGGCCAATTAGCCTGCTAATTGGGTTTTTCTATTGCAAACGGTTATTGAGAAAACACCATGGGCAATGATCTCAGGCAACGCACACAGTTTCTAGGAATAAACCGTGTTGGATCAATGAACAATCACACACGACATCCTCTTGAAAACTGTTTACGTTAGGCCACCTTGCGCAAAAATTTACCACATAAAAAGTGTGTGTGATGGACAGCCTTTGCCACACAGTTTCTTCTACGCACCGTGTGAGATGCATTGAATAACGCAAACGATAAACTTGTTAATATCGTGTGCAATGGCAACACTATCACAAACGATTTAATGGGAAAAATTGTGTGTGATGTACCTGCGAACGGAAACATTTTCCTTGGAGTTACTGCGTGGGATGTATATACGAACGGAAACGTACTTCTTGGATTAACTGTGTGGGATGTACATACTAACGGAAACGTATTCCTTGGATTGACTATGTGGAATGTACATACGAACGGAAACGTTTAACGGGGACTGACTGTGTGGGATGTACTTATGACCGGAAATGATTTGGCCTGTATAATTGTATTTTTTTAGCACAACTGTACATATAACCATATTTGATCGCTCGCCGGTCGCACACGGCCTCATTTTGCCGAGCGTGTGTGCCAGGAGGGCATATCCCCGACGGTTTCACGGTCATGTGGGAAGGACCCCCCCTATCGCAGTCACTCACTTGGCGACGGTTCGAAATGCCATCGCGAAAAGGGGATAAAAACCGTTTGTATAGCACCTCGCTGTACCAGTGACTAGTGAAATCTACGGCCTCCGGGTCTATTCTTTATCATATTTGCTCTGAGATCTATTTTTATTTGCTTTTCTTTTCAGATCTATTATTCCAAAAACCCAAAAATACCTTGCTACAATTTTTTGTTACTTATTTTATTTCGCATTTTATCGAGATCTATTTATCCAATCTACACAATTTTTATCCATCAACTTGACAATTTCTGGTGCCGTTACCCGTAAGAGGGATCGACAACCCCTCATAAGCGTCGGGTTGCAAGTATTTGTTCTCTGCGTGCAGGTACCATTTACATAGTGTTGCTTGGTTCTCCTACTGGATTGATACCTTGGTTTCATAATTGAAGGAAATACCTACCATAGCTGTGCTCATCCCTTCCTCTTTGGGGAAATAGCGACGTAGTTCAAGCGACATCAGTCCACGAAATACTTTTTTCGCCGCCTCAAGCCCGTGTTCTCGAGAGATCCCACCTGGAGTAGGGACGGAGCTCCCATGTAAGCATTGGGGTCAATTGACCCCAATGAAATTAGGTAATCCTTCATTAGTCCATCATTAGTTTAGTACTAATTACTGTCCATTTATACAAGATGACCCCACTGTTATAGACATGACCCCATCAAACATTTTTTCTAGCTTCGTCCCTGATTTGGAGGCCTTCTCCGGTATTCCGCTGGAGGGGGAAACGATAACGGAGGGGTTCTTCATCATCCTTGCTGCCCCTCCGATGATGCGTGAGTAGTTTACCACAGACCTATGGGTCCATAGTTAGTAGCTAAATGGCTTCTTCTCTCTTTTTGATTCTCAATACAATGTTCTCCTCGTTGTTCTTGGAGATCTATTTGATGTAATGACTTTTGTGGTGTGTTTGTTGGGATCCGATGAATTGTGAGTTTATGATCAGATATATCCATGAATATTATTTGAGTTTTCTTTGAACTCTTTTATGCATGATTAATATAGCCTCGTATTCCTTCTCTGATTTATTGGTTTGGTTTGGCCACCTAGATTGATTTATCTTGCCATGGGAAGAGGTGCTTTGTAATGGGTTTGATCTTGCGGTGCTCAATCCCAGTGATAGAAGGGGACATGACACATATGTATCATTGTTATTAAGGGTAAAAAGATGGGGTTTATTCATACATGAGTTTATCTTGTCTACATCATGTCATCTTTCTTAATGCATTACTCCGTTTTCTCATGAACTTAATACACTAGATGCATGCTGGATAGCGGTCGATGTGTGGAGAAATAGTAGTAGATGCAGCAGGAGTCGGTCTACTAATCTTGGACGTGATGCCTATGTATGATCATTACCTTGGATATCGTCATAATTATTTGATTTTCTATCAATTGCCCAACAGTAATTTGTCTACCCACCGTATGTTATTTTCTCGAGAGAAGCCTCTAGTGAAAACTATGGCCCCCGGGTCTATCTTTTATCATATAAAAAATCCTAAAAATACCTTGCTGCAATTTTCTTTTATTTATTTTCTTTTGTATTTTTGTTCAATCTATCTATCAAAACCTATACAAATTTAATCTTGCTCGTAACCGTTGAGGGATTGACAACCCCTTTACACGTTGCGTTGCAAGTATTTGTTCTTTGTGTGCAGGTGTTGTTTACATAGTGTTGCTTGGTTATCCTACTAGATTGATAACCTTGGTTTCATAACTGAGGGAAATACTTATCTCTATTGTACTGCATCATCCTCTCCTCTTCGAGGAAATCCCAACGCTGCTCACAAGTAGCAGCGTCCTCACGTAACCCCCCACTTTTAGCCATCCCATGGCATCTACCGTGAGATCACCCCGATAGTTGGCGCCTACCGTGGGGATGCTCGCGGCGTTAGCCAGAGTCAAGTTCCGAATGAGGCCCTTCACCAGCTCCGGTGAGCGCATTCTGCACGGCGTGGTTCCCGCGTCCGTTGCTGTCTCCATCGTCCCCTTCGGTGCATTCCACGTCACTGTCGCGCTCATCCTGGACAACTTCCCCAGCATGGTTTACGACATCACCGACTCGCCCGTTCTCGTTGGTCACTGGCTCCAGCCACACCGCCTCGGCCCAGGCGGCTACGGCTCGCGCTGACCAGGACGACCCGCTATGTGCGACGTTGAAGAGCCTGCGCGCCCCCATCGCGACTGACGCCGACCCGGCGGCGGCTGCGGCTCAGCTCAACAAGGAGCGTCAGCGCTTGCTAGACGAAGCCTTGGCGCTCACTGTAGAGCGGTGCCAGGTGGAGTCCACTCGTCGCAAATACAACGCCGTCCATGACCTTGCACCAACCGATCCCGAGCCCAACCGGGTGGCCGAGGTGCGTCGCCGCGGCGGCGCCATGGGTCGCGCGTTTGGCATGAACCTGCCCGTCTACAACACCCCCGTCAAGTACATGTGCGCGCTGAGGCGGCCATGGCCGGCCTCGAGTCCTTGGAGGGCGAAGAGCACCTCCAACGGAAGCAGTGCATCCGCGAGCTCCTCGCCGCGGCAAACGAGCAGCAGAAGCATTTCGACCCGGCCCAGACCGCTGCGTCCGACTCGCATGACCCGGAGAACCGGACGGAGACCACCAGCACACGATGTAGGCCTCTTCCCCACACCCCGATGGTAGCCACTCCGGCAGGCGCCGGGGGAGCCGGGGTCGGCGCAATCATGCCCTGACAATCAGCGACAGCTAGTACAACAAGCTGGCCACAGACGACCAGCACCAGCCGGACGCTCCTCTGCAGTCGATCACGCGTGCGCTACTCCAGCCGGTGCCGCTCCCCACGCTCCCGCGGCTAGCCGCCTGGGGCCCTGGCTCGCTTACGATGATAACGATGCCCGCCACCGCATCGAGCAGCTGGCTCACTCCCTCGAGGTGGAGGAGGAGAACCCGGCCGGTCCGGCTTGCTTTGGCCCGCGCATCCACGGCGAGCCCTTCCCCAAAGGCTTCACACTGCTCGGCGACACCCCCAAGTACAACGGCACCGCCAAGCCGAAGGACTGGCTCACAGACTACACCACCGCCATCGGCATAGCGGGCGACAACCGGCATCTGGCCGTGTGCTATGCGTCTCTCATGCTGCAGGGCTCCGCCCGGACGTGGATGAACAGCCTCCCGGCTGGCAGCATCAACTCTTGGCTCGACTTTGACCAAGCGTTCGCGCGCAACTTCACCAGCACCTACAAGCGGCTCGGCCGGCCCCGCCATCTCACCATGTGCGTCCAAGGGCCGGATGAGACCGTCCGCGAGTACCTCACGCGCTGGACCGAGCTGCGCAACAGCTGCGAGGGGGTGCACGAGGTTCAGGCCATCCAGTACTTCATCAACAGGTGTCGAGATGGCACCCTGCTCAAGCACAAGCTCATGGGCTCCGAGCCGGTGGCCATGGCCGCGCTAATGGCCACAGCGGACAAGTACGCCACGGCCAACGCCGCCATGAAAGTCCAGGTCCGACTGGACGTGGTCGGCAAGGCCCTGCCGCCTTCACCCGCCACCCCGCGGCTGGCTGGCGATAATGGCCGGCGCCAGCAAGACAACAACAAGCGAGAAAGGGCAAGCAGCCGGCTCCCCAGTACGACAACCACCTCGTCGCGGCCACCGAGGAGGTGCAGCCGGCGGAGCAAGCCGGCAACCGGCGTCAGTGAACCGGCAAAGCCGCTTGGCAGCCTAGCCTTACCTTCGAGCAGATGCTCAACGCCCCCTGTAAGAACCATAGCGGCGCGAAGCCATCTATGCACACGCTCCGGCAGTGCAGCTTCACCCAGCGCGTGATGAAGGGCAACCTACCGCCACCTCCGAAGGGTGCGGGCCTGCCGCCTCCTCCCCCGCCAGTGCCCCCAGCAGCCGGCGCGATGTGCGACAAAGCCTTCCCCAACTCGAACCCATGCTATGTCGTCTTCACCAGCGAGGGCGGCGACAAGCATAGTGAGCGCCGGCACCAGCAAGGGGTGAACGTCGTGGTCCCTCGCACTCCCCAATACATGCACTGGTCTGACCGACCGGTCAGTTGGACTTGGGAGGACCACCCGGCCGTCATGCCCACGCCGGGTGGCTATGCCCTTGTCCTCGATCCCACCATTTTCGCTGAAAAGCGCACCTGCCATTTCTCATGGATTTTCATCGATGGCGACAGCAGCATCAACATCCTCTACCATGACACCATGACCAGGCTCGGCATCGAGGCCAGGCAGCTGCAGCCCAGTCGGATGGTGTTCCACGGCATCGTGCAAGGTCTCTCCTGCTCCCCGATCGGCTGGATCCAGCTCGACATCCTGCTCGGCTCCAGCGACCATTTCCGCCAAGAGCCCATCTGGTTCGAGCTGGTGGACCTATCCAGCCCTCACCACACGCTGCTGGACCGCCCCGCGCTGGCCAAGTTCATGGCGGTTCCCCACTACGCCTACCTGAAGATGAAGTTGCCGGGTCCCAAGGGCCTCATCACCGTCATCGACGACTACAAGAGGTCCCTGGAGTGGGCCAAAGTCGGCTCAAAGCTGGCTGAGTTGCTGGTCATCACCGAACAGAGGCGCCAGCTCAACCGGATCATGGCACTGGTTGGCGAGCAGCCAGCCATGCCGGCTCCTACCAAGCAGTCGGCAAACGAGGCCTTCTTCCAGCCGTCCAAGGACACCAAGAAGGTCCCGCTCAACCCGGCCGACCCCAGCTCCAGCGAGTACATTGTCGTGGGCACCCGCCTCAGCAGCAAATAGGAAGGCGAGAATCGGGACATTTTCGCATGGTCTCCCAAGGACAGGCCAGGTGTTTCGAGGAAGTATGCCGAGCGCAAAATCCATGTCCGCAAGGATGCCAAGCCAGTCCGGCAACCGCGGCGCCGCTTTTCCGAGGAAAGTCGAAGAACCATTGGTGAGGAAATCGCCCGACTGCTCGCAGCCGGCTTCATCATGGAAGTTTTCCACCCCGAGTGGCTGGCCAATCCAGTCATCGTCCCGAAGAAGAACAACACCTGGTGCATGTGCATAGACTACACTAGCCTGAGCAAGGCCTGCCCCAAAGACCCTTTTGCCCTGCCACGGATAGATTAAGTGATCGACTCCACGGCTGGCTGCGAGCTCCTGTCCTTTTTGGACGCCTACTCCGGCTACCACCAAAGCAAGCTGGACCCGGTTGATGCCCTCAAGACGTCCTTCATCACGCCCTTTGGAGCATATTGCTACATCACCATGTCGTTCGGCCTGAAGAATGCCGGCGCCACTTTCCAGCGCTGCATGCAGAAATGCCTGCTGCCCCAGATCGGCAGAAATGTGCACGTTTACATCGATGACATCGTGGTGAAGACCAAGCAGCACCTCACCCTCCTAGCCAACCTCAAGGAAACCTTCACCAACCTGCGCCAGTACCAGATCAAGCTCAATCCAAAAAAGTGCGTGTTCGGTGTGCCAGTTGGCCAACTCCTCGGCTTCCTCGTCTCGGAGCGTGGTATTGAGGCCAACCCGGAGAAGATAAAAGCGATCGAGTGCATGCGCAAGCCGGCTCGGCTATGCGATGTCCAAAATTTACCAACTGCTTGGCCTTTCTCAGGCGGCTGATCAGCTGACTGGGGGAGAGGGCCCTTCCCCTATATCAGCTGATGAAGAAGACGTCGGTGTTCGATTGGAACGACCAGGCGGACGAGGCCTTCTGCGGCCTCAAACACATGCTCTCCACTGCACCCGTCCTGGCCGCGCCAGCTGAGAAGGAGCCGTTCTTGCTCTACATCACGGCGACCTCCCGCATGGCCAGCGTCGTGCTAGTGGTCGAGCGCCCTGAGGAGGGCAAGGCGCAGCCAGTCCAGCGCCCTGTGTATTACCTGAGCGAGGTGCTCTCCCTCTCCAAGCAGAACTACCCCCACTACCAGAAGATGCGCTATGGTGTGTATCTTGCCGCTAAGAATCTGAAGCAGTACTTCCAGGAGCATACCATCCCCGTGGTGAGCGCGGCTCCATCGGCAAGATCATGGGCTACCGGGACACCTCCGGTCGGATCACCAAATGGGCCATCAAGCTGGCCAGCCACACGATCCTCTACAAGTCCCGCATCGCTATCAAGTCCCAAGCATTGGCCGACTTCCTCGTCGACTGGGCGGAAACCCAGTACCTGCCGCCGGCACCAAACTCAACGCACTGGCGCATGCACTTTGACAGCTCCAAGATGCGCACCGGCTTGGGAGCCAACATCGTGCTCTCCTCTCCCAAGGGCGATCGACTGCGGAACATGTTGCAGATCCACTTCACCGCCTCCAATAATGTTGCCGAGTATGAGGCGCTAATCCACGGCCTCCGGCTAGCCAAGGAGATTGGCATCCGGCGCATTCTTTGCTATGGTGACTCGGACCTGGTGGTGCACCAATCATTCGACGAGTGGGATGCCAGGGATGCCAACATGGCAAGCTACCGTTTCCTGGTCTAGCAGCTGTTCGGCGGTTTCGACGGCTGCGAGTTCCTCCACGTCCCCCGAGGGGACAATGAGGCGGTCGACACGCTGGCCAAAATAGCCTCAACCCGGAAAGCGATCCCGTCCGGTGTCTCCCTCGAGCACCTACAGAAACATTCCATCAAGCCGTCCCCGGACTCAGAGTCCATCTTCATCCCGGTAGATCTGGCGATGCCCCTACCCGGCTCGGGGGCTGCAGGCTCCGGCTCGGGTGCTGCTGATCCTGGCCCAACTTTGTGGGCTACCAGTCCGGCTTCTAGGGCTGCCGGCTCTAGCTCGGGGGTTGCTGATCCCGGCCCGGCATCGGGGACTGCCGGTCCGGCCTCGGGGGCTGCCGGCTCTGGCTCGGGGGCTGCTGATCCCGGCCCGGCCATAGGGGCTGCCGATCCCAGCCCAGCCTTCGTACAAGCCGCCGTCCTCACAATAGTGACGGCGCCGTCATGGGCTCAACCCATCCTCGCTTTCCTGGAAAACAGCGAGCTCTCTGCCGACGAAGTCGAAGCCTAGCAAGTGCAGCGCCGGGCCTCCGCCTACAGCATCATAAACAACGAGCTCGTCAAGCGCAGCACAACTGGCGTACTCCAGCGCTGTGTCAAGCCGGACAGGAGGCTCAAAATCCTCCTCGGCATCCACCAGGGCGAGTGCAGGCACCTGATACGTCTCCAACGTATCTATAATTTTTTATTATTCCATGCTATTATATTATCTGTTTTGGATGTTTTATATGCATTAATATGCTATTTTATATTATTTTTGGGACTAACATATTAATCTAGAGCCCAGTGCCAGTTTCTGTTTTTTCCTTGTTTTTGAGCCTCGTAGAAAAGGAATACCAAACGGAGCCCAAACGGAATAAAACTTCACGATGATTTTTCTTGGACCAGAAGACACCCAGGGGACTTGGAGTCCAAGTCAGAAGAGCCACGAGGCGGCGACAAGGGTGGAGGGCGCGCCCTAGGGGGGCGCCCCCCTACCTTGTGGGCCCCTCGATGACCCCCTGACCTAGCTCTTCCTCCTATATATTCACATATATTCCAGAACCACCAGAGGCATCCACGAAAACACTTTTCCACCGCCGCAACCTTCTGTTCCCGTGAGATCCCATCTTGGGGCCTTTTCCGGCATCCGGCCGGAGGAGGTATCAATCACGGAGGGCTTCTACATCAACACCATTGACCTTCTGATGAAGCGTGAGTAGTTTACCTCAGACCTATGGGTCCATAGCTAGTAGCTAGATGGCTTCTTCTCTCTCTTTGATTCCCAATACAACGTTCTCCTTGATGTTCTTGGAGATCTATCCGATGTAATCTTCTTTTGCGGTGTGTTTGTCGTGATCCGATGAATTGTGGATTTATGATTAGCTTATCTATGAATATTATTTGAATCTTCTCTGAATTCTTTTATGCATGATTTAATATCTTTGTATTTCTCTTCGAATTATCGGTTTGGTTTGGCCAACTAGATTGGTTTTTCTTGCAATGGGAGAGGTGCTTAGCTTTGGGTTCAATCTTGCGGTGTCCTCACCCAGTGACAAAGTAGGGGTAGCGAGGCACGTATTGTATTGTTGCCATTGAGGCTAAAAAGATGGGGTTTTCAACATATTGCTTGAGTTAATTCCTCTACAACATGTCATCTTACTTAAGGCGTTACTCCGTTCTTTATGAACTTAATACTCTAAATGCATGCTGGATAGCGGTCGATGTGTGGAGTAATAGTAGTAGATGCAGGTAGGAGTCGGTCTACTTGACATGGACGTGATGCCTATATGCATAATCATTGCCTTGGATATCGTCATAACTTTGCGCTTTTCTATCAATTACTTGACAGTAATTTGTTTACCCACCCTATTATTTGCCTTCATGAGAGAAGCCTCTAGTGAAACCTATGGCCCCCGGGTCTATTTTCCATCATATTACTTTCCGATCTACTATTTTGCAATCTTTTATTTTCAGATCTATATATCAAAAACCCAAAAATATTTTATCTTTTGTTTATCTATCTCTATCAGATCTCACCTTTGCAATTGATCGTGAAGGGATTGACAACCCCTTTATCGCGTTGGGTGCAAGTGTTTGATTGTTTGTGCAGGTGTTGGCGATTTGTGCGTTCTTCTCCTACTGGATTGATACCTTGGTTCTTAACTGAGGGAAATACTTACCTCTACTGTGCTGCATCACCCTTTCCTCTTCAAGGGAAAAACCAATGCAAGCTCAAGAAGTAGCAGGAAGAATTTCTGGCGGCATTGCCGGGGAGATCTACGCCAAGTCAAGACATACCAAGTACCCATCATAAACTCTCATCTCTTGCATTACATTATTCGCCATTTGCCACTCGTTTTCCTCTCCCCCACTTCTTAAACAATTTACAAAAAGATTTGCCTTTTTATTCGCCCTCTTTTTTGTTTGCCTTTTCTCATTAGATCTCTTCTTTGCTTTACCATGTGCCGTCTATTTGCTTGCATCTTTGCTTGCTAAAAATCTATTGATATGGATCCACTTAAAGTTTTCTACTTGGATCATCTTCGATCCATATGTGCTCGTGCTAAAACCCCAACTAGTTTAGTTGAGGGAAAATCTTTAGATGAGCATGCTCATTTTGTGCGTCACCGTTTGTCTGAGAAAGGGAGACTCTTATGGAATCAAATAAATTGTTTGCTATGTTATGCTTGGAATCTTTGTGAACTTTGTAATTTTACTTGTTGCTCTAAGAACCCTAAAAAACACCTTCCCTACCTATGTGAGTTTAATGATAATGAAATTTTATCTTCTTATGAAAAGGGTGTTTACAGTTACTATGATATCGAACAAATTGAAGAATTTGTTGCTTTTAAGGGTGCTTATGAAGTTGCTTCTTTGATTGAAAAGTATGATATTACTCTCTACAAATCTCAAAATTTTGACAAACTTAAATATTGCTATGAAAACTATGCTCATAATGTCTATGTCAAAGAATTTATTGAGAGAATGACCGTTGCTTTGGAAGAAAATAATGATATGCATGAATCTATAGATAATTATGATTCCAATGATTTGATTGAAATATCCCTTTATGAACATGATGCTTGCTATTCTTATGGCCATGATGCCAATATTTATGGAGATGAATTTGCTATAGTTCCTTATGTTAAACATGAGATTATTGCTATTGCACCCATACTTGATAGTTCCTTGAATCAAAAGCATGATTGTAATGATGTTATTATAAATTCTATTAATGTCAATTGTGCTAATAATATGCAAAACCCCAAGCTTGGGGATGTTAGTTTTGCTATGTCCGCTACTTATTGCAATGATCATGATTGGGGTGATAAAGCTTCTTATGATCTTGAAAACTTATTTAAGCCTCATGATGAATTTGGTTGCTATAATATTGAAAGTGGGTTTGGAAGAGTGTCAACTCTAGGATATAATGATCCCACTACTTTGGAGTATGATCAATCTTATGAAATTTTTGATAAAAGTGGGTTTGGAGAGGTCATGACTTTATTTGATGATAATCCCACTGTTTTGGAAGAGTGTCAACTTTGCATGCATGTGGGTCATGTTGAGAATATTTTATGTAATAGTTATATTGTTGAATTTTATTATGATCCTACATGTAATTATTATGAGAGAGGAAAATATGGTTGTAGAAATTTTCATGTTACTAAATTACCTCTCGTTATGTTGAGATTACTATTGTTTCTTTCTTCTTCCTTGCATATGCTAGATCTTGCTTGCCTTGCTAATTTGTTTTCCTATAAAATTCCTATGCATAGGAAGCATATTAGACTTAGATTTGTTTGTCACATGTTTTATGATGCCCTCTTTGTGCTTCAATTATTATCTTTCATGCGAGCATCACCGAAATCTCAATGCCTAGCTAAGGGCGTTAAACAATAGCGCTTGTTGGGAGGCAACCCAATTTTATTTTTGTTCTTGCTTTTTTTGGTCCTGTTTTTCAATAAATTTTTCATATAGCCTCTGGTAAGATGTGTTTTGGTGTTTTAATTAGGGTTTATGCCAAGTAAGACCTTTGGGATGGCTTACGGTGATAGTTGATTTGATCTTGCTGAAAAACAGAAACTTTTGCGTCCAGTCACAGAATTTTAGTAATTCACTGAAGGGTTGAAAAACCCTGAATTTTTTAAAAAGGATTGATATAATAATTTCCTCTGTTGTTATAAGTTTTCAAAAAAAATTGAGTTACACAAGTATTAGAACAATTCAGATCTTCGCAGACTGTTCTGTTTTTGACAGATTCTGTTTTCTTTGTGTTGTTTGCTTACTTTGATGAATCTATGGGTAGTATCGGGGGGTATGAACCATGGAGAAGTTGGAATACAGTAGATATTACACCAATTTAAATAAATAATGAGTTCACAACAGTACCAAAAGTGGTGATTTTATTTTCTTGTACTAACGGATCTCACGAGTTTTCTGTTGAGTTTTGTGTTGTGAAGTTTTCAAGTTTTGGGTAAAGATTTGATGGACTATGGAATAAGGAGTGGCAAGAGCCTAAGATTGGGGATGCCCAAGGCACCCCAAGGTAATATTCAAGGACAACCAAGAGCCTAAGCTTGGGGATGCCCCGGAAGGCATCCCCTCTTTCGTCTTCGTTTATCGGTAAATTTACTTGAGGCTATATTTTTATTCACCACATGATATGTGTCTTGCTTGGAGCGTCTTGTATGATATGAGTCTTTACTTTTTAGTTTGCCACAATAATCCTTGCTGTACACACCTTTTGAGAGGGACACGCATGAATCTTGATTTATTAGAATACTCTATGTGCTTCACTTATATCTTCTGAGCTAGGCAATTTTGCTCTAGTGCTTCACTTATATCTTTTTAGAGCACGGCGGTGGTTTATTTTATAGAAATTGTTGAACTCTCATGCTTCACTTATATTATTTTGAGAGTCTTTCTAAACAGCATGGTAATTTGCTTTGGTTATAAATTTAGTCCTAATATGATAGGCATCCAAGAGGGATATAATAAAAACTTTCATACAAAGTGCATTGAATACTATGTGAAGTTTGATTCCTTATGATTGTTTTGAGATATAAAGATGGTGATATTAGAGTCATGCTAGTGAGTAATTGTGGATTGTAGAAATACTTGTGTTAAATTTTGTGATTCTCGTACCATGCACGTATGGTGAACCGTTATGTAACAAAGTTGGAGCATGAGGTATTTATTGATTGTCTTCCTTATGAGTGGCGGTCGGGGACGAGCGATGGTCTTTTCCTACCAATCTATCCCCCTAGGAGCATGCGCGTATTACTTCGTTTTGATGACTAATAGATTTTTGCAATAAGGATGTGAGTTCTTTATGACTAATGTTGAGTCCATGGATTATACGCACTCTCACCCTTCCACCTTTGCTAGCCTCTCTAGTACCGCGCAACTTTTGCCGGTGCCATACACCTACCTTTTACCTTCCTCAAAACAGCCACCATACCTACCTATTATGGCATTTCCATAGCCATTCCGAGATATATTGCCATGCAACTTTCCACCGTTCCGTTTTATTATGACACGTTCCATCATTGTCATATTGCTGTGCATGATCATGTAGTTGACATAGTATTTGTGGCAAGGCCACCGTTCATAATTTTTATACATGTCACTCTTGAGTCATTGCACATCCCGGTACACCGCCGGAGGCATTCATATAGAGTCATATTTTGTTCTAAGTATCGAGTTGTAATTCTTGAGTTGTAAGTAAATAAAAGTGTGACGATCTTCATTATTAGAGCATTGTCCCACGTGAGGAAAAAAATAAAAGAGGCCAACGAAGCCCACAAAAAAATAAAAGAGGCCAAAGAAGCCCACCAAAAAAAAGAGAAAAAAAGAGAGAGAAAAGAGAGAAGGGGCAATGTTACTATCCTTTTTCCACACTTGTGCTTCAAAGTAGCACCATGATCTTCATGATAGAGAGTCTCCTATGTTGTCACTTTCATATACTAGTGGGAATTTTTCATTATAGAACTTGGCTTGTATATTCCAATGATGGGCTTCCTCAAATTGCCCTAGGTCTTCATGAGCAAGCAAGTTGGATGCACACCCACTTAGTTTCTTTTTGAGCTTTCATAAACTTATAGCTCTAGTGCATCTGTTGCATGGCAATCCCTACTCACTCACATTGATACCTATTGATGGGCACCTCCATAGCCCGTTGATATGCCTAGTTGATGTGATACTATCTCCTTCTTTCTTGTCTTCCCCACAACCACCATACTCTATTCCACCTATAGTGCTATGTCCATGGCTCACACTCATGTATTGCGTGAAAGTTGAAAAGGTTTGAGAACATCAAAAGTATGAAACAATTGCTTGGCTTGTCATCAGGGTTGTGCATGATTTGAGTACTTTGTGTGACGAAGATGGAGTATAGCCAGACTATATGATTTTGTAGGGATAACTTTCTTTGGCCATATTATTTTGAGAAGACATGATTGCTTTATTAGTATGCTTGAAGTATTATTGTTTTTATGTCAATATTAAACTTTTGTTTTGAATCTTATGGATCTGAACATTCATGCCACAATAAAGAAAATTACATGGATAAGTATGTTAGGTAGCATTCTACATCAAAAATTCTATTTTTACCATTTACCTACTCGAGGATGAGGAGGAATTAAGCTTGGGGATGCTTGATACGTCTCCAACATATCTATAATTTTTCATTGTTCCAAGCTATTATATTATCTGTTTTGGATGTTTTATATGCATTAATATGCTATTTTATATTATTTTTGGGACTAACCTATTAATCTAGAGCCCAGTGCCAATTTCGGTTTTTTTCCTTGTTTTTGAGCCTCGCAGAAAAGGAATACCAAACGGAATAAAACTTCACGATGATTTTTCTTGGATCAGAAGACACCCAGGGGACTTGGAGTCCAAGTCAGAAGAGCCACGAGGCGGCGACAAGGGTGGAGGGCGCGCCCTAGGGGGGGAACCCCCTACCTTGTGGGCCCCTCGGTGACCCCCTGACCTAGATCTTCCTCCTATATATTCACATATATTCCAGAACCACCAGAGGCATCCATGAAAACACTTTTCCACCGCCGCAACCTTCTGTTCCTGTGAGATCCCATCTTGGGGCCTTTTCCGGCATCCGGCCGGAGGGGGAATCGATCATGGAGGGCTTCTACATCAACACCATTGCCCTTCCGATGAAGGGTGAGTAGTTTACCTCAGACCTACGGGTCCATAGCTAGTAGCTAGATGGCTTCTTCTCTCTCTTTGATTCCCAATACAATGTTCTCCTTGATGTTCTTGGAGATCTATCCGATGTAATCTTCTTTTGCGGTGTGTTTGTCGAGATCCGATGAATTGTGGATTTATGATCAGCTTATCTATGAATATTATTTGAATCTTCTCTGAATTCTTTTATGCATGATTTAATATCTTTGTATTTCTCTTCGAATTATCGGTTTGGTTTGGCCAACTAGATTGGTTTTTCTTGCAATGGGAGAGGTGCTTGGCTTTGGGTTCAATCTTGCGGTGTCCTCACCCAGTGACAAAGTAGGGGTAGCGAGGCACCTATTGTATTGTTGCCATCGAGGATAAAAAGATGGGGTTTTCATCATATTGCTTGAGTTAATTCCTCTACATCATGTCATCTTACTTAAGGCGTTACTCCGTTCTTTATGAACTTAATACTCTAGATGCATGCTGGATAGCGGTCGATGTGTGGAGTAATAGTAGTAGATGCAGGTAGGAGTCGGTCTACTTGACATGGACGTGATGCCTATATGCATAATCATTGCCTTGGATATCGTCATAACTTTGCGCTTTTCTATCCATTGCTCGACAGTAATTTGTTCACCCACCCTATTATTTGCCTTCATGAGAGAAGCCTCTAGTGAAACCTATGGCCCCCGGGTCTATTTTCCATCATATTACTTTCCGATCTACTATTTTGCAATCTTTCATTTTCAGATCTATATATCAAAAACCCAAAAATATTTTATCTTTTGTTTATCTATCTCTATCAGATCTCACCTTTGCAATTGACCGTGAAGGGATTGACAACCCCTTTATCGCGTTGGGTGCAAGTGTTTGATTGTTTGTGTAGGTGTTGGTGATTTGTGCGTTCTTCTCCTACTGGATTGACACCTTGGTTCTTAACTAAGGGAAATACTTACCTCTACTGTGCTGCATCACCCTTTCCTCTTCAAGGGAAAAACCAACGCAAGCTCAAGAAGTAGCAGCACCACGCAGCCTCCAGGACCCTCGTGGCCAAAGGTTTCCGCCACGGTTTCTATTGGCCCACGGCTTTGGAAGACGCCGAGCGGCTAGTCCTCAAGTGTGAGGGCTGTCAACGCTTATACAAGCATAGCCACCAGCCGGCCACAACCCTTCAAACCATTCCCATCACCTGGCCGTTCACCATCTGGGGCCTTGATATGGTGGGGCCATTCAAGACCACGCGTGGCGGCATGACACACCTGTTGGTGGCCGTGGACAAGTTCACCAAGTGGATCAGGTGTGGCCGATCAAGAAACTCGATGGACCCACGGCCGTCAGGTTCATCACGGACATCGCAGTTCGCTACGGTGTCCCCCTCAGCATCATCATCGAAAACGGCACCAACTTCGCCAAGGGCGCCTTGGACCAGTATTGCTCTGCGTCCCGCATCTGGCTCAACTTGGCCTGCATCATGCACCCCTAGTCGAACGGCCAGGTCGAGCGGGCCAACAGCCTGATTCTAGCCGGCATCAAGCTGCGGCTCATCGAGCTGCTCGTGCGGTCACCCGGCAGTTGGCTCGATGAGTTGCCAGCCGTCCTCTGGAGTCTCCGGACGACACCCAACCGGTCAACTGGCATCACGCTGTTCTTCCTCGTCTACAGAGCTGAAGCCATCATCCCTACAAACGTCGAGTTCGACTCGCCCCGGGTGACGCCCTACATGAAGGCCGAAGCCAAGGAAGCACGCGAAGAAGGCATCGACCTGATGGAGGAGGCGCGCCTCCTGGCCCTCAGCTGCTAGGCCATCTACCAGCACGGCTTGTGCCACTATCACAACAAGAAAATCAAGCCCCTCGCATTTTGCGAGGGCGATTTGGTGTTCCGGCTCGTGCAGCGAACGGCCAGCCAGCACAAGCTGGCCTCTCCGTGAGAAGGCCCCTTCATTGTCAGCAAGGCACTGCGCGACAAGAACGCCTACTACCTCATCGACGCGCAGAAGCCGAACAAGTGCAAGAGAGACGCCTCCGGCGAGGAGACGGCCCGTCCCTGGAATGCGGAGCTCCTCCATTCGTTTTATAGTTGAACACATGTCTGTACGCATTGCTCCCTTTAGGGTTTAATGAAAACAGCAGGTCCCCCAAACGATACTCAGGGGCTACCTTTTCTATCCTATCGAATTACGTGCCCCCAAGCATTTTTCTACTCCTATGCCCCGCCGGGTGATGACCCCCAAGTATAGGGGATCTATCGTAGTCCTTTCGATAAGTAAGAGTGTCGAACCCAACGAGGAGCAGAAGGAAATGACAAGCGGTTTCCAGCAAGGTATTCTCTGCAAGCATTGAAATTATCGATAACAGATAGTTGTGTGATAAGATAATTCGTAAAGGGTAACAAGTAACAAAAGTAACTAAGGTGCAGCAAGGTGTCCCAATCATTTTTGTAGCAAAGGACAAGCCTGGACAAACTCTTATATAAAGCAAAGCGCTCCCGAGGACACATGGGAATTACTGTCAAGCTAGTTTTCATCATGCTCATATGATTCGCGTTCGTTACTTTGATAATTTGATATGTGGGTGGACCGGTGCTTGGGTTCTGCCCTTACTTGGACAAGCCTCCCACTTATGATTAACCCCTCTCGCAAGCATCCGCAACTATGAAAGAAGAATTAAGATAAATCTAACCATAGCATGAAACACGTGGATCCAAATTTGCCCCTTACGAAGCAACGCATAAACTAGAGTTTAAGCTTCTGTCACTCTAGCAACCCATCATCTACTTATTACTTCCCAATGCCTTCCCCTAGGCCCAAATCATGGTGAAGTGTCATGTAGTCGACGTTCACATAACACCACTAGAGGAAAGACAACATACATCTCATCAAAATATCGAACGAATACCAAATTCACATGATTACTTATAACAAGACTTCTCCCATGTCCTTAGGAACAAACGTAACTACTCACAAAGCATATTCATGTTCATAATCAAAGGGGTATTGAATAGCATTAAGGATCTGAACATATGATCTTCCACCGAATAAACCAACTAGCATCAACTACAAGGAGTAATCAACACTACTAGCAACCCACAGGTACCAATCTGAGGTTTTGAGACAAAGATCGGATACAAGAGATGAACTAGGGTTTGAGAGGAGATGGTGCTGGTGAAGCTGTTGATGGAGATTGACCCCCTCTCGATGAGAGGATCGTTGGTGATGACGATGGCTTCGATTTCCCCCTCCCGGAGGGAAGTTTCTCCTGCAGAACAGCTCCGCCGGAGCCCTAGATTGGTTCTGCCCAGGTTCCGCCTCGAAACGGCGACGCTTCATCCCGAAAGCTTCCTTCTGATTTTTTCTAGGTCAAAACACACCATATAGCAGAAGATGGGCATCGGGGGCCTGCCAGGTGGGCCACAAGGCAGGGGGCGCGCCCCCACCCTTGTGGTTGCCTGGTGGGTCCCCTCTGGTATTTCCTTCGCCCAGTATTTCTTATTAATTCCAAAATGACTCTCCGTAAAGTTTCAGGACTTTTGGAGTTGTGCAGAATAGGTCTCTAATATTTGCTCCTTTTCCAGCCTAGAATTCCAGCTGCCGGCATTCTCCCTCTTCATGTAAACCTTGTAAAATACGAGAGAAAAGGCATAAGTATTGTGCTAGAATATGTAATAATAGCCCATAATGCAATAAATATCAATATAAAAGCATGATGCAAAATGGACGTATCAACTCCCCCAAGCTTAGACCTCGCTTGTCCTCAAGCGAAAGCCAAAATCAAAAAATATGTCCACATGTTTAGAGATAGAGGTGTCGATAAAATAAAATACGGACATGAGGGCATCATGATCATCTTTAGAACAGCAACAAACATTGTCATATAATTTCTTATGCTAAAGTAACAATTCGTTCACAAGGTAAAGTATGAATCAGAAATTTCATTGAAACCTAACAAACTATGATCTCAGTCATTGAAGCAATTGCAATTTATCATAACATCGGAAAGAGTCAATTCAAGAGCTTTTTAGCAAGTCCACATACTCAACTATCATTTAATCTTTCACAATTGCTAACACTCACATGATACTTATGGGTTCAAAGCCTTAGTCGGACACAGAGAAAGATAGGAGCTTATAGTTTCGCCTCCCAACCTTTTACCTCAAGGGTAATGTCAACAATAATACTTTATGATAACCTACATCCGAGTGGGTATATATATCCGGATCCTTCTCCAACACATAGTGCTTGCCAAAAGAAAAAGTGTAAAAAGGAAAGGTGAAGATCACCATGACTCTTGTATAAGGGTAGAAGATAAAAGTAAAAGATAGGCCCTTCGCAGAGGGAAGCAGAGGTTGTCATGCGCTTTTATGGTTGGATGCACAAAATCTTATTGCAAAAGAACGTCACTTTATATTGCCGCTTATGATAAAGAACTTTATTATGCAGTCCAACGCTTTTATTTCTTCCATATCACAAGTTCGTATAAAGCTTATTTTCTTCACACTAATAGATCATACATATTTAGAGAGCAATTTTTATTGCTTGCACCAATGACAACTTACTTGAAGGATCTTACTCAATCCATAGGTAGGTATGGTTGACTCTCATGGAAAACTGGTTTAAGGGATAATTGGATGCACAAGTAGTATCTCTACTTGGTGCAAAGGATTTGGCTAGCAAAAGAGGGAAAAGCAAGCTCAACATGTTGGAGGATCCAAGACAATATAACTTCTATTCGGATATAAGAAAACATAACCCATTATATTGTCTTCCTTGTCCAACATCAACTTTTTAGCATGTCATATTTTAATGAGTGCTCACAATTACAAAAGATGTCCAAGATAGTATAATTGCAACAATGACCAAAACTATGTTTGTCAACTCTCAACAACTTTTATTCATCATACTCTTTATATGTGAAGTCATCACTCTCCATAAGATCATTATACAATCTTTTTATTTCTTTTTATTCTTTCTTTTATTTATTCCCTCAAGATCATAGCAAGAAAGCAAAGCCCTCAACTCAAAACTACTCTTTATTATATATAACTCATGGACTCGATTACATAGATATATCTCAAAACAAAACTCAAAGCTAGATCATACTAAAACTTTATTCTACTAGATCAAGATATAACCAAAAGGATCGAACTAAGAAAAACGGTAAAGTAAAGGTGTGATGGTGATACGATACCAGGGCACCTCCCCAAGCTTGGCAGTTGCCAGGGGGAGTGCCCATACCCATGTATTTAGATCTCTTTCTTCGGAGGTGGTGAGGTGATATTCTTGGCGATGATGCCCCTTAAGGTGCGATTCTCTTCCTCGAGCTTATTATTTTGCTGCTTAAGATCCATTATTTCCTTGTGAAGTTTGCCTGTAACGGCTAGAGCTCCAATCACCCATGGGTGTTTCATAGCTGTGGGGGAACAAGCAACACTCTTTTTCATATTTTCATAAGAGAGAAATCTAGCATTGGGAGGGATGACCGAATTAGGTATTGCTGAGCTCTGAAGTTCCTCCAGCATGGCTCCAGGTTGAAGCCGAGAGGTAGCTTCTTGGTCCTCCTCCATGGCATCCACTCTTTTTAGGTCAGCCTCCATCTCTTCCTCCGTTGATTGCCCAAAGTGATCAGCTTCACTGCTTGCTCTTGGACTCGGTGTCGGGTGAGAGACACGACTCTCCCCGACCGACTCTTGCGAAGACATCTTGCTCTAATTCTGCTGCAGAAACAACTCAAAACGAAAACAGTGGATTTTGCCGTGGTACGGTGGTCAAAACCTTCGGGAGACTATATAATGAATTTTTACCGACTAAAAGAAGTATTGTGCAAGAAAACGGAGTCCGGAGGGCACACGAGGTGGTAGCAAGGGTGGGGGGCGCGCCCAGGTGGGTAGGGCGCGCCTCCCTGCCTTGTCGCTTCCTCGTGCACTTTTCGAACTACTTTTAATTTTCCTAATTTTTTAAATATTCCAAAACAGAGAAAAATTGCCATTAGAATAGTTTTGGAGTCGGTTTACTTACCGTGCCACATACCTATTCCCTTTCGGAGTCTGAAACATTTTGGAAAGTGTCCCTTATGTACTCCTCCGGTGTTACGGTATTGATAATATTCGTCTCGAAATTTATGGGAGTACATGAAATATAATTCTTGATTCTTTGACCGTTTACCACCTTCGGGTTGGTACCTTCGGCGTTGTTGATCTTGATGTCACCGGAATGATAGACCTTCTCGATAATGTAAGGACCTTCCCATTTAGAGAGAAGCTTTCCTGCAAAAAAAATCTTAAACGAGAGTTGTATAGCAAAACATAATCACCTACATTAAACTCACGCTTTTGTATCCTTTTATCATGCCATCTTTTAACTTTTTCTTTAAACAACTTGGCATTCTCATAGGCTTGGGTTCTCCATTCATCAAGTGAGCTAATGTCAAATAACCTCTTCTCACCGGCAAGTTTGAAATCATAGTTGAGCTCTTTAATAGCCCAATAAGCTTTATGTTCTAGTTCAAGAGGTAAGTGACAAGCTTTTCCATAAACCATTTTATACGGAGACATACCCATAGGGTTTTTATAAGCAGTTCTATAAGCCCATAATGCATCATTAAGTTTCTTAGACCAATTCTTTCTAGATCTATTATCAGTCTTTTGCAAAATCAATTTAATCTCTCTATTGCTCAATTCTACTTGACCACTAGACTGAGGGTGATATGGAGATACAATTCTATGGTTGACATCATATTTAGCAAGCATTTTATGGAAAGCACCGTGAATAAAATGTGAACCACCATCAGTCATTAAATATCTAGGGACTCCAAACCTCGGAAAAATAACTTCTTTAAGCATCTTAATAGAAGTGTTATGATCAGCACTACTAGTTGGAATAGCTTCTACCCACTTAGTAAGGTAATCAACAGCAACTAAAATATGTGTATACCCATTGGAGGAAGGAAAAGGTCCCATATAATCAAAGCCCCAAACATCAAATGGTTCAATAACAAGTGAATAATTCATAGGTATTTCCTGATGTCTACTAATATTGCCAATTCTCTGGCATTCATCACAAGACAAGACAAACTTACGGGCATCCTTGAAGAGAGTAGGCCAATAGAAACCAGATTGCAATACCTTGTGTGCAGTTCTATCTCCAGCATGGTGCCCTCCGTAAGCTTCGGAGTGGCACTTGCGTAGGATCTGTTCCTGTTCATGCTCAGGTACACAACGTCTAATAACACCATCTACTCCTTCTTTATAAAGGTGTGGGTCATCCCAAAAGTAATGTCTTAAATCATAGAAAAACTTTTTCTTTTGCTGGTACGTGAAACTAGGTGGTATAAATTTAGCAACAATGTAATTAGCATAATCAGCATACCATGGAGTATTACGAGAAGCATTTATGACAGCTAATTGCTCATCAGGAAAGCTATCATCAATAGGTAATGGGTCATCAAGAACATTTTCTAACCTAGACAAGTTGTCTGCAACGGGGTTCTCAGCTCCCTTTCTATCAATAATATGCAAATCAAATTCTTGCAGTAAGAGAACCCATCTAATAAGTCTAGGTTTAGCATCTTTCTTTTCCATAAGGTATTTAATAGCAGCATGATCAGTGTGAACAGTTACTTTGGAATCAACAATATAAGATCTGAACTTATCACAAGCAAAAACAACTGCTAAAAATTCTTTTTCAGTAGTAGCATAATTTCTCTGGGCACTGTCTAGAGTTTTACTAGCATAATGAATAACATTCAACTTTTTATCAACTCTTTGTCCTAGAACAGCACCAACAGCATAATCACTAGCATCACACATAATTTTAAAGGGTAGATTCCAATCAGGTGATTGAATAATAGGTGCAGAAATCAAGGCTTTCTTAAGTATTTCAAATGCTTCTACACAATCATCATCAAAAACAAAAGGAACATCTTTTTGCAAGAGATTAGTGAGAGGCCTAGAAATTTTAGAGAAGTCTTTAATAAACCTCCTATAGAAACCAGCATGACCAAGGAAACTTCTTATACCTTTGATATCTTTAGGACACGGCATCTTTTCAATAGCATCTACTTTAGCTTTATCAACTTCAATACCTCTTTCAGAAATTTTATGCCCCAAGACAATACCTTCATTAACCATAAAGTGGCACTTCTCCCAATTCAAGACAAGATTAGTTTCTTCACATCTCTGCAAAACTCGATCAAGGTTGCTTAAGCAATCATCAAAAGAAGTTCTGTAAACGGAGAAATCATCCATGAAAACCTCAACAATCTTTTCACAAAAGTCTGAGAATATAGCAGTCATACATCTTTGAAAGGTAGTAGGTGCATTGCATAAACCAAAAGGCATACATCTATAAGCAAAGGTACTGAAAGGGCAAGTAAAAGTGGTATTTTCTTGGTCCTCTTTTGACACAGGTATTTGAGAAAAACCAGAATAACCATCTAGAAAGCAAAAATGTGTATGTTTGGATAATCTTTCTAGCATTTGATCAATAAAAGGTAGAGGGTAATGATCTTTTCTAGTAGCTTTGTTTAATTTGCGAAAATCAATTACCATTCTATAACCTGTAACAATTCTTTGTGGAATCAATTCATTCTTATCATTAGGAACAACAATAATACCTCCCTTCTTAGGGATACAATGAACAGGACTCACCCATCTACTATCAGCAATAGGATAAATTATACCTGCCTCCAGAAGTTTTAGTATTTCATTTCTTACCACTTCCTTCATCTTAGGATTTAACCGTCGTTGGTGATCAACAACTGGTTTAGCATCAGGTTCCATATTAATTTTGTGTTGACATAGAGTGGGTCTAATGCCCTTAAGATCATCAAGAGTATATCCAATAGCAGCGCGGTGCTTCCTCAGAGTTTTCAATAATTTATTTTCTTCATGCTCTGAAAGGTTAGCACTAATAATAACAGGATATATCTTCTTTTCATCAAGATAAGCATATTTCAAAGTATCAGGTAATTGTTTAAGCTCAAACACGGGATCACCTTTGGGTGGAGGAGGATCCCCAAGGATTTCAACAGGCAAATTGTGTTTCAAAACAGGCATTTGGTTAAAGAATATTTCATCTAACTCCTTTCTTTCATTCATAAACATATCATTTTCATGATCTAGCAAATATTGTTCTAAAGGATCAGTAGGAGGTACGGCAATAGAAGCAAGACCAATGATTTCATCCTTACTAGGCAATTCTTTATCATGGGGTTGTCTACGAAATTTGGAGAAATTAAACTCATGAGACACATTCCCAAAACTTACAGTAACAGTTTCTTTCTCAAAGTCTATCTTAGCATTAACAGTATTCAAGAAGGGTCTACCAAATATAATGGGACAAAAATTATCTTGTGGGGAACCAAGAACAAGAAAATCAGTAGGGTATTTTATTTTCCCACACAAGACTTCAACATCTCTAACAATCCCAATTGGTGATATAGTATCTCTATTGGCAAGTTTAATAGTAACATCAATATCTTCTATCTCAGCAGGTGCAATATCATTCATAATTTCTTGATATAAGGTATAAGGAATTGCACTCACACTAGCACCCATATCACATAAACCATGATAACAATGATCTCCTATTTTAACAGAAACAAGAGGCATGCCAACAACGGGTCTATGTTTATCTTTAATATCAGGTTTAGCAATTCTAGCAGCTTCACCACAGAAATAAATATCAGGTTTATCTTTAATATCAGGTTTAGCAAACCATGACTTGCCGTGGGACAATTTTTAAATGAAATAATCTTAACCAAGAATAACCATGCACAAGAGAAAGTCTGTAAAGAATTGCTAAAAGAATAAAGGATGCCATGTGTCGCAATCTAATAAGCCGATACCCATTCGCATTGAATTAAAACAAAGAAGGTCGCGAGCCATAGGATCAAGATCCAATGGTCCAGAATAGATCTTGGAGGGGCTCACCAAATAAGAAGACCAATGATGCGGCGAGCGTCGGCGGTAGTTCGGGCGTGGCGGGGTCCGGGATGGTGGAGGTCTCCGATGACCAAGGTGCGTTGGACGGCGGAGAGGAAGTCCGAGCGGGCCTAAGGGATAGGACGGGAGCCTCAACCTCATTCTTGACAGGAGGCAAAGGGCCACCAGAGCTTGGCAGAGCTCCGGTCAGTCACGACATTGCGGTTGGTGTGCTCCGGCTGGAAAAATCGTGGAGTATCCATGTCACAAAGATTCACATGGGGAAAACACAAAGGCAAAAACATCCATGGATGGCAACAACAATGGCGTTTTCCAGCGAGCAATTTAGAGAGAGAGAGAGAGAGATAGAGAGAGAGAGTTGGGCTCCCAAAGGTGGGGTCTTCGGACAAGGGTGGCGAGGGGCCGAGGCAGAAGCTTTATAAGGATCTCAGGGTGTCCAGGTGCATGCGCGATCCGGGGGCCAAAACCTGGCTAGTCCGGATTTTCCAGTGATGGCGACTGGGTCATTGATTTCAAGTTAATGGTGAGGGGGAAAGGTCCTGTGGGTGCATGATACGCGCGAGAGGAGTGCTGGGCGGGGAAGGAAAGAAGGGTCGGCGGGGTGTGCGAGCGGGCGTGCGCGTGGTGCTCCTATTTGTTGGCTCTCGCCAAAGGAGGAAGAAGAATCACCCCTCTCCTTTCTCAAAGCTATTTTTAAAAGGGTTAGGTGGAAGTTAAGCACAACGGGGTGTTTCACTTCAACCTTGCAAGAAAAAAATTCATGAACCTTGGTGCGGATATCTAAGTATTCACTTAAACTCTATGTTTTAAACTTATAAAATTATTTATCAAAACTCAATTTCTTTCTTTACAGTCTAGGGAAAATTGGCTTTCGGCAAATAAACCCTAGACATCCCCTACCAGCATGACTATTTCTGCCTTAACTTTTTTGCAACTTGCGAGTACATCATTCAAAGTACTTACCTGTACATGCCATGTGCAGATGATGATGTTAATGAGTGAAGAAGTAGGGCTATGAAGCTACACTCAACTAGCCTTGTGGTGATTGATGGGCTTAGGATTGCTATTACATTTATTTGCTTGCGCTATGTAACTTAGTCTTAGCTGAGCAGATGTAATAAATTGAACTTTGGATCATCAATGTAATAAATGACTTTTGTGTTTGATATTCCTTCTTTTACTAGGAGTGCTGAGCTTTTAATCCAGAGATAGCACAGAAATCTTAGAAGATTTGGACTCTAACGGTTCGGATCGTTACATTATATGTATAATCAGTGCCTGTTAAAACTTTATCGATCTTTAACTTGATTGTTCATTGTGGTTTTCCCACCGCTCTTGCGGGCAATGCACGTCTAAGTTGTGATTCCCAATAGTATCTAAGGGTCTACTGGGTTGGTGAAATCACATGGAAAGTAACGGGACGGTTCTGCCGTGCCAAGAAACATGTTCTTTTGTTTGGTTGGGAAAGAGAATCTTAAGGTATGCATTCCATAAAATGGAATATACCCCTTAGATCCGGAATGCCTAGTTCCTCCAAATTGGCGGAACGGCATAAAACCACAACACCTCGCTCTCAACCCCGTTCTAGCCCGTCTCTCTCAATTGCACCTCTCCCTCTCTCGTTTCTCCGGTATTGCTAAACCATGGGGTATAGGTGGTGGCGAGGACGGTTAGGAGGACTGGTGGCAGGCTAACACCTAGCAGTGACCCCTTCTCCTGAAGTCATCTCCTCCAACAACGGTCGGGACGACGCGAATCCATCTCTCCTTCAACAGGTCTGCCTCTCCTTGACTAGCGGTTGGGCGGCATATGCCAGCAACGGCTCGGCCTAGCGGCCGAGATGCAAAAATAATGATTCTCAAGTGCATCATATTATAGGTAATTAAATTAGAGTTATTTCACATGCGATAAAAGAAATGTTGGTCCGTTGCAGTCCAAAGACTCTCAAAACTTGGTGTGATTGAGTATTTTTGACCAAAGTCTGGACATTCGGCATGCTTTATTGACCAGATAAAAAGATTACATAGTTTAGCAGCAACTTTAAATATATCTAATAGAACATGACGTAATCTGTAGGCATGTAGTGGCAAATAGGTTCACCATGCTCTCCGTCTAATAGCTCAAAGTACTGCGTGTCCCAATCAGATGTGTTCATGTGACACATGGCTATTGCCGTCACACGTGACATGCCATCTTTCAAATCCTTGAGTTGCACCCTCAAAGATTGCACTTGTTTTGGCCGATGGCAATAAAAAACCTCATACGGAAAATCCATAGGGTGGCATGGCACCACGTTACTGTTGAGTTGGGTGATCTGTTCCACAACATACATGGAGCTAGGGTTATCATGCCCATGAATCCTTGTAATGGCTGCTCGTGCACCGCTGACTCCCAATTCTCTGGTGGCGAACCTTGCCATTGCTTCACGGGATGAGAAACACATGTGAGGTTCCTCCTTGTCAGCCGGTTTCCCACATGAATGAAGGGTGTCAGCTACCTGCTTTGCCTTCATCGAGCCGTGAGGTATTTTGAAGTATGAAAGGATGGTTGGCAAGTACTTTGACTCCAACGGAGTAGAGGAAAAATGAATAGACTTTGGTGCACCATCTCGTGCAAACATGGTTCCTTCAGGCAGTGTAGTGCCAATGTGTAGATTCTTCTTCAGGAATAACATGCCGGTTTGAAACTTTACATGTTCGCGTTTTTCTAGTTCTTCAGGAATGGAGGAAGCTGCATTGTTATTAATTAAAATAGAAGTTTAACAGAAATATTGACATACTAATGTTATTTTTGGAGATTAAATGCATATATTTTTTCACTGGTATAAAGAAACTAAGACATCATATTAAAAAAATCTCAACTTGATATGGTAGCACAAGTACTTACGAGAATGTGCATCATCTGGATCCCAATGTACCACATAAGCACTTCCATCAAAATCATTTTTTTCTGCAGAAAATCACAAACTATGAGTTGCTTCAGAACTAACACGTTCTCCACTTGATAAGATATGTAGCACAAGTACTTACTGGAAGTTGAATCTTCTAGTTTCCAATCAACTTTATAAGCACTTGCCCCAAAACCTTTTTCTTCTATAGGAAATAACAAACCATGAGTTCATTCAGGACTAGCCCATTCTCAACTTGGCAAGGTAGCACAAGTACTTACTGAAAGGTGCATCTTCTGATTTCCAATCCACCTTATAAGGACTTGCCCCAAAACCTTTTTCTTCTGCAGGAAATAACAAGCCTTGAGTAAACGTTCATTCAGGACTAACACATTATCGACTTGGTAAGGTAGCAGAAGTACTTACTGGAACGTGCATCTTCTGGTTTCCAATCCACCTTATAAGCACTTGCGCCAAAACCTTCTTCCCCTACAGCAAATAACAAACCATGAGTTCATTCAGGACTAATACATTCTTGACATGGTAAGGTAACAGAAGTGCTTACTGGAAGGCGCACCTTCTGGTTTCCAATCCACCTTATAAGCACTTGCCCCAAAACCTTTTTGTTCTGAAGGAAATAAGAAACAATGAGTTCATTCAGAACTAAGACATTCTTGACATGGTAAGGTAGCACAAGTACTTACTGGAAGATGCATCTTCTGGTTTCCAATCCACCTTATAAGCACTTGCCCCAAAACCTTTTTCTCCTGCAGGAAATAACAAACCGTGAGTTCATTCGGCACTAACCCATTCTCGACTTGGCAAGATAGCACAAGTACTTACCGGAAGGTGCATCTTCTGATTTCCAATCCACCTTATAAGAACTTGCCCCAAAACCTTTTTCTTCTGCAGGAAATAACAAGCCTTGATTAAACGTTCATTCAGGACTAACACATTATTGACTTGGTAAGGTAGAAGAAGTACTTACTAGAATGTGCATCTTCTGGTTTCCAATCCACCTTATAAGCACTGGCCCCAAAACCTTCTTCTCTGGCAGGAAATAACAAACCATGAGTTCATACAGGACTAATACATTCTTGACATGGTAAGGTAGCAGAAGTGCTTACTGGAAGGTGCACCTTCTGGTTTCCTATCCACCTTATAAGCACTTGCCCCAAAACCTTTTTGTTCTGTAGGAAACAACAAACAATGAGTTAATTCAGGACTAACACATTATTGACATGGTAAGGTAGCACAAGTACTTACTGGAAGATGCATCTTCTGGTTTCCAATCCACCTTATAAGCACTTTCCCCAAAACCTTTTTCTTCTGCAGGAAATAACAAACCGTGAGTTTATTCGGGACTAACCCATTCTCGATTTGGCAAGATATCACAAGTACTTACCGGAAGGTGCATCTTCTGATTTCCAATCCACCTTATAAGCACTTGCCCCAAAACCTTTTCCTTCTGCAGGAAATAACAAGCCATGAGTAAACGTTCATTTAGGACTAACACATTCTTGACTTGGTAAGGTAGCACAAGTACTTACTGGAAGGTGCATCGTCTGGTTTCCAATCCACCTTATAAGCACTTACCCCAAAACCTTCTTCTCCAGCAGGAAATAACAAACCATGAGTTCATTCAGGACTAACACATTCTTGACATGGTAAGGTAGCAAAATTACTTACTGGAAGGTGCATCTTCTGGTTTCCAATCCACCTTATAAGCACTTGCCCCAAAACCATTTTGTTCTGCAGGAAATAACAAACCATGAGTTCATTCAGGACTAACACATTTTTGACATGGTAAGGCAGCACCAGTACTTACTGGAAGATGCATCTTCTGGTTTCCAATCCACCTTATAAGTACTTGCCCCAAAACCTTTTTGTTCTGCAGGAAATAACAAACCATGAGTTCATTCTGGACTAACACATTCTCGAATTGGCAAGGTAGCACAATTACTTACCGGAAGGTGCATCTTCTGATTTCCAATGCACCTTATAAGCACTTGCCCCAAAACCTTTTTCTTCTGCAGGAAATGACAAGCCATGAGTTCATTCAAGACTAACACATTCACGACTTGGTAAGGTAGCACAAGTACTTACTGGAAGATGCATCTTCGGGTTTCCAATCCACCTTATATGCACTTGACATAAAACCTTTTTCTTCTGGAGGAAGTAACAAACCATGAGTTCTTTCAGGACTAACACATAGTTGACGTGGTATGGTAGCACAAGTACTTACCAGAAGGTGCATTTTCTGGTTTCCAATCCACCTTATAAGCACTTGCCCCAAAACCTTTTTCTTTTGCAGGAAATAACAAGCCTTGATTAAATGTTCATTCAGGACTAAAACATTATTGAATTGGTAAGGTAGAAGAAGTACTTACTAGAATGTGCATCTTCTGGTTTCCAATCCACCTTATAAGCACTGGCCCCAAAACCTTCTTCTCCGGCAGGAAATAACAAACCATGAGTTCATACAGGACTAATACATTCTTGACATGGTAAGGTAGCAGAAGTGCTTACTGGAAGGTGCACCTTCTGGTTTCCTATCCACCTTAGAAGCACTTGCCCCAAAACCTTTTTGTTCTGCAGGAAACAACAAATAATGAGTTAATTCAGGACTAACACATTATTGACATGGTATGGTAGCACAAGTACTTACTGGAAGATGCATCTTCTGGTTTCCAATCCACCTTATAAGCACTTGCCCCAAAACCTTTTTCTTCTGTAGGAAATAACAAACCGTGAGTTCATTCGGGACTAACCCATTCTCGATTTGTCAAGATAGCACAAGTAATTACCGGAAGGTGCATCTTCTAATTTCCAATCCACCTTATAAGCACTTGCCCCAAAACCTTTTCCTTCTGCAGGAAATAACAAGCCCTGAGTAAACGTTCATTTAGGACTAACAGATTCTTGACTTGGTAAGGTAGCACAAGTACTTACTGGAAGGTGCATCATCTGGTTTCCAATCCACCTTATAAGCACTTACCCCAAAACCTTCTTCTCCAGCAGGAAATAACAAACCATGAGTTCATTCAGGACTAACACATTCTTGACATGGTAAGGTAGCAGAATTACTTACTGGAAGGTGCATCTTCTGGTTTCCAATCCACCTTATAAGCACTTGCGCCAAAACCATTTTGTTCTACAGGAAATAACAAACCATGAGTTCATTCAGGACTAACACATTCTTGACATGGTAAGGCAGCACTAGTACTTACTGGAAGATGCATCTTCTGGTTTCCAATCCACCTTATAAGTACTTGCCCCAAAACCTTTTTGTTCTGCAGGAAATAACAAACCATGAGTTCATTCCGGACTAACACATTCTCGAATTGGCAAGGTAGCACAAGTACTTACCGGAAGGTGCATCTTCTGATTTCCAATGCACCTTATAAGCACTTGCCCCAAAACCTTTTTCTTCTGCAGGAAATGACAAGCCATGAGTTCATTCAGGACTAACACATTCTCGACTTGGTAAGGTAGCACAAGTACTTACTGGAAGATGCATCTTCTGGTTTCCAATCCACCTTATATGCACTTGCCATAAAACCTTTTTCTTCTGGAGGAAGTAACAAACCATGAGTTCTTTCAGGACTAACACATGTTGACGTGGTATGGTTGCACAAGTACTTACCAGAAGGTGCATTTTCTGGTTTCCAATCCACCTTATAAGCACTTGCCCCAAAACCTTTTTCTTCTATAGGAAATAACAAACCATGAGTTCGTTTGGGACTAACTCATTCTTGACTTGGTAAGGTAGCAGAAGTACTTACTAGAAGGTGCATCTTCTGGGTTCCAATCCACCTTATAAGCACTAGCCCCAAAACCTTCTCCTTCTGCAGGAAATAACAAACTATGAGTTTATTCGGAATTAACACATTCTTAACATGGTAAGGTAGCACAAGTACTTACTTGAAGGGGAGTCCCAATGTACCGCATACACACTTTCACCAAAAGTGTCTTTTTCTGGAGGAAATAACAAACTATATGAGGTGATTCAGACTTGACACACCCTCGACTTGGTAAAGCTAGAACTAGTACTTACGAGAAGATGGAGGTTCACCCCCGTCGCTACACTCAGCAAAGGCCAGGAGGAGCAAGAAAAAGGCTACTGCTATAAGCTTGATCGCCATGGCTAGATCACTATGAACTGAATTTTGTTGGGCGAGGAAGATAGAAGGGCCTAGGTGCCTATTTATACCACTCAACCATTTCTTTAGTAGTGGAACAGAAAGAAGTGGTAGGTAAACATAACCCAATTTCCCTAGTTGGAAACAGTATACCTATCTTAATTTGTAATGAATATCTACCATTTATTACCTGCCATAATATATTTCCCCCAAATCACGCGCTTTAATTAACTACCATAAATAAATAGATTTTCCCCCCTCTACTCTCCTATTATATTTGAATGGGTATTAAAAGGCACTGATGTAGTATATTAGTTGAGTATATCAAAATGAAGGAAAACAATATATATGGAGGTGTGATAGATCATTGTGCCAATTGAAGCACATTAATGTAATTAATATTTGTATGCCTACCATAAAGAAGAACAATATATTTCGAATCGAGGGGGTAATAATATGCCAATGTGTAAATTCGAGGCATTGATGTAGTATTTATTTCTAATATACTTTTTATGAGAAATTGATATACACTACTAGTACTCGCCATTGTAACTCCCGAAATTTCGAATTTAGGTCTTAGTATTAAATAGTCACTATGATTTTTTAGATGTTTCTTAGAGTTTTGTTAGCGTTTGTGTCATGCACACGAAGGCGGGATGATGGTAACTCCCTGAAGATGGAATAAAATTCTCCTCGCCCAGCCCCCGTCCTGGTGGTGCATCTAGCATCATTAGTGGGTGATGGTGTACTGGACTAGGGGGTCCCGGCCTAGTCCATGGGCCGAACTAACAGCCCGTTAATGAGGAAGGATCCCGGAGGCCTCTAATTTGTGGCGTGAGCATATCGGGCTTCACCGAGGACTTGGCATGTACTCCAAGTATAGCTATTAGATTCGGCATGTAACCCCTGGAATGCAACCGACCATGTGTAACACTAGATACCCCTGGTACTTATATAAGCCAGAGGGTTTAGTCTGTAGAGGCGATCAAACATTCATCATCATTGCCATTACCCCTATGGTTTAGACCATAACTTACGATCTCAAGGTAGTTCAATTCTGTACTTTGATACACTCATAATATAAGCAAGAGCAGGACGTAGGGTTTTACCTCCTTAGAGAGGGCCCAAACCTGGGTAAAAGCTTCATGTCTCCTGTTTCTTGTTACCCATCGATCCGATCATACAACTCGGCCCCCCTACCCGAGGTCTGCCGGTCTTGACAACGACATTGGTGCTTTCATTGAGAGCTCACTGTTTGGTCGCCAAAGGTCGATGACTCATCTGTAGATCGATAGCAGTATTGGCTGTGGTGGCTTCTTTGTCCCTGGCCAGCTTTTCACCTTTGGCAGCATTGTGCTGCATTCCGATCTGACCGATGATCTAGGCCGTGTCGAGAACTTCGCTCCAAATCAAATCGCCACGTTTGAAAGCCTGGAGTACACCACGGATACCCGAGCTGACCTGGTCCTTTCGGGATGGACCCTATATCAGTTTGAAGACCTCTCCGACTCCATGGTCCTGGAGCCGGCTTACGATGGGATCCTCGGGTCCGCCCTCTCCCTAGAGCCGACCCAGGAGATAGATCCGGTGATTGTCACATCCAGTTGAAACGTTGGGCCCTCAAACGCTGGCCTTGAGCCGACCTCGTCTTCGAACCCGGCAGCAGTGGTCACATCATCAATGACCGATGTACTTGCTACTCGCATCAACCAGGGATCAGCCCCAGACGAGCAAGAGGACAGTGTTGCATCAAGCAGCCCGAACAAACTATTCCAGGTCAGCCCGGCTTACAGCCACGTCCTGGACAATGAGGAGCTCTCGCATATAAACGAGGTGCTGGATCGAATCCAAAACCTGGCAATCTCATCCGCCGTCTATGATTTGAGCAGATGCAAAATAGATGATCGGGAAATTTTCATCGCACCCACCACCCACCTAGTCACCACGGTCTAGGACTTGACCGATGCGCTTGACTATGGCTCTGACGAAGCCACCGACATGGACGAAGATGTCTATGGCAATTCCGGAGCAAATCCACCGGTGGCCATACCCCATACAGGGAACTATGCCGTGACATCCACTTACGACATCTACATGCTTGATACTCCTAAGGATAATTCTAAGGTGAATCCCAAGGAAAACCCTAAGCGTCGCCGCCCTAAGAGGTGATTGAAGGGCAACAATGGAAGCAGAAGTGCTACCAACACGACAGGCGCCGCCGATAACAGTGTTGTCCCCGACACTGCCAAGAACCTAGGCGAGGAGGGCAATGCTTCCGTAAAAGGCGTTCTCAAGGTGTTCGAAATCATTACGACCCGCACGTCCTACGGATACTTAAGCCACTTTTCATGTAGTTATTTGTGGGCGGAGCCTGGTATAGAACACATTCTACTCGTGGTAAACTTCATGCCACGCACGTCACCATCATAGTCTCCCCCAGAGGGTTACAACTCATGAAAATTAAAGTTTTACCCCGTGGATGCAGCCAAAGGGCGGTCTCGGTTATTCCCCTATTGAATTGGTAGAGACGGGATAGGTAGAAGATACTACTGTCACCTTTTCTCCCCTACTTCCCTAAAGATTGCACTATCACTTGCTTTCTCCGCTCTCTACTTCATCCAATAGTAATATCATTGTGTCCAAAATTGGCAAATTTTGGATGGTGCACTACACCCAACATCATGAAGAAAATTAACAATACATGAAAAGGTTATTTCATATCGCGCAAAATTATTCGGTGCTAGTACAAATTAGAGTTCATCCTATTCCCCAGGAACTAGTAATTCACTCTTTGCGCAAAAAAAACTAGTAATTCACTCAAACGTGTAGATAGAGTACATATAGGATTGAGACAAGTTACAAGCCAACATGGTGTTGGAGATGAAGAAGAGCATGGTGGCGGTGGTGATGGAGAGGGCACCGGCCCTCCGACCGGCGTCGGGTGTTGGGGGCGCCTCCTCTCCTCCTTCTTCTTGTCTTGGACCTCTCTCTATGGTGGAGTTGCTACCATGGAGGTGTGGTGGTGGCTGATGGAAGTTGTGGAGGATGGAGATGGTATGTGACGGCGGCTAGGGTTGGAGCTCTTCATATAGGAGTCCTCGTCGGGTCTCCTTCGTTGATCTAGCCTCCTCCCTTTCATCCAAGGGCTCAAGGGGAGCCAAATCCATGTCCAATAGAAGCCTTGGTCGTCAAGAATCTCGTAGGGAAAAATGGTGACAAAATTAGAGCAAAATTTGGAAGGTTCTGGCCAATTTTCGTGGCTGTCTGGAGCTCAAACGACCGCTCAAACGGGCGGCTCCGGTCGTGTGAAAGTTCATATTTTACTCTGGCTTTCCGGAGCTACTTCAAATTTTGGTCGCCATTTCTTCATACGAACTCCAATTTTGACGTTCTTGGGCTAGTTGGACTGTTATAGAAAACCCCGATGCGTTTGTGGCATTGGATCTTCATCTTGAACACTTTGATAAATGACAAATCATAAAACTCTCCAAAGGGCCTTGATCTCATGCATGGAACTTCTCTGGTTTGTGATAGTACCTCGGAGTGGCTATGGAAATGCCATAATAGGTAGGTATGGTGGCTGTTTTGAGGAAGATATAAGGAGGTTTATGTGTGATAGAGTGTATCATATCACGGGGTTTGGATGCACCGACGAAGTTTGCACCACATCTCGAGGTGAGAAAGGGCAATGCACGGTACCGGAGAAGCTAGCAAATGGAGGAAAGGTGAGAGTGTGTATAATCCATGCACTCACATTAGTCATAAAGAACTCACATACTTATTGCAAAAGTTTATTAGCCCTCGAAGCAAAGTACTACTAAGCATGCTCCTAGGGGGGAGGTTGGTAGGAGTTAACCATCGCGCGCCTCCGACCTTCATGCAAAAGAAGACACTCAATAATAAATCGTGCTCCAACTTCTTAGCATAATGAGAGACTATACGTGCATGCTTCGGGAATCACAAACCTTAACACCAATATTATTACTAAACCACAATCATTCACTAGTACTGCCCACATATTTCCATCTTTATATCGCAAAACTATTGCGAGGAATCAAACTTATCATATTCAGTGGTCTACATGAAAGTTTTTATTAAATCCCTCTTGAATACCTATCATATTAGGACCAATTTCATAACTTATGCATATTGCCATTACTACTATCTGTAGCGACCCGACCCGAATGGATCAAAGTCTCTGTGCTTAAGTGTCATCCCTGGATCGGTATGCTGACACACACAGTACTCGAGGATTTATAACAGAGGTAAATCACATGTATAAAGTAACGTAAATACTATTACCTCAATCCATATAGCGGAAGTAACAACAAGGTTGTGGATTCCCATCAACACCAACGGCAAAGTTGAGTGTAGAAATCGTAACCCTAACGTATCACTTACTCGTCGTAAGAATTCCTGCAACATGAGACGTTGCAGCCATGTAGGTCAGTACATTGAATGTACTGGCAAATTCACACCATAGGATAAAGATGAATAATAGCTATCACTATATGCATATTTGGCTGGTGGAGGCTCTAGGTTTAACATGATTTTGCGAAAAGCTAATTTTTTTTCCTACAACAAAGGAATTTATTTTATTTAACTATCATGGTGGTTGAAACATTGAGAAGGTAAAACCCCCTCTCAATCCCAATTAAAAGTAATCATTAATCCCAACAAATTAATTTAGAGTGATGGGATTCAATATGAAAATCCAAGAACCAGATACTCAAGATGTCCATAACCAGGGACACGGCTAATCATGATTAGTTTGTACACTCTGCAGAGGTTTGTGCACTTTTCCCCACAAGACTCAATCTCCTCCGTTGGATTTCTCGCACTACATGGTGTTTGAGAAACGGATGACCGAGACACAGTCTTTCAGAAACATTTACTCTTTACTCTGGATAGACAGTTACACCTACTTTCCCCTACATCTGCTAGCCTACCACTGAAAGAGGTCATGTAACATACTCAACTATGCTAGAGCCCATAATAGCTTGTGGCTGCACACGGAAGTTTCTAGCATGAATAATCTTATGATCCCTTTGAGCCTGGGTGGCGGACCGTAGGAGGATCACACGGTATATCCCCGGGATCTCCTAGGACAACACTGGTATATCCCCAGGTGCCCAAACAAGCAATCCACCCAGATGTGTATTAAAGTTGCCACCTTAAGTTGAACCATTAATTAAAAATCTCACATCTGTCATGGATACACTCAAAACCCAATCCACGTCTACGAGCATAGCATGGCAACATAAGCATAGCGTGGAAGTAACTCCCAAGGGTTTTATAATAAAAGGGCAATAGGTTCTACCCCATCATCTACTTCCCAATACCCACAAGTTAATCACATCCTAGTCATGTAGTGTTTGAGGATAAAACTAATGCATAAAAACTGGGTATAGAAGAGTATGATCAAAGTGTTACTTGCCTTGTACTGTTGATGAAGATCCTTCGCACTCATAATTCCTGATAGTTCTACTCGTCACACTCCGTTCAATCTAACGTGAGCAAGCAATTGCATACATAAGCACTCATGCAAAAGAATCGAAGAAAAGATCTCGAAAAACTTCGAAAACTAGCAATTAACTCTTGCAACAGAAAACAATTTCTAACAGTACCAAAATTGGGTGGATTTGGTCTTATCAGAAAGTTTAGGTCAAGAGCTTCAATTAGCAAAAAGAATCAATTAAATCGGAGTTACGAAACTCAAGTTATAGCCAAAACAAGTTTGAATATGAATCTGAACAAATTTCGAAATTTGAAAGTTACAAAAAGTTTATTTGATAGATTCACTAGAAAGGTGGAATCAAGACAAAAATATTGGCGTTGGTTTCGTCTAATTTGGATGAACGAGTAAAAAGTTATGGCTATTTGAAAAATCAGGGCCAAGCTGTTTTACGGAAGAAAAAGAGTTATGGCTAAAAGAATTCTAGTCCTAAAATGTAAATACAAGGACTAATTTATAAATCTAATTATTCTACCGTACTAGTCTAGAAATAATAAGCTACGGGAGTATATAAAAAAATACGAAGAACGATACCTTTATAAGGTAGAGAAAAGATGACTTTCGAGAGAGAAGACAACTTTCAGAAGTCCCGCCGGAGAGAAGAAAAATATTTTTATTTAGTGAATCTAGTCAAACCAAAATATATTGATTTAACCCGAATCGGATGATTTTTGGAGGCTCTATGGGTATATTTTATAGGTGGAAAGGAGGCTTAGAGGTCAAAAGCTAGGCAATGTGGGACTAAACGTAAACAGGCAGACGAAATATATGGAAAAACAAAGAAAAGAAATGACGCCGCATGGGCCTTCGGCCGGCCTGCGCGGGTGCGCGCATGTGTGCGTGCGCGGAGTTTTTTTTTTTTTTTTAACAGAAAATAAATAAATTAAAGGACAACTGGAAAAATAATATAGTCCGAACTGCTAGCTATGTTGCGACGCTGGCGAAGGATAGCGTCGGTCGCTCGTACAGTTTTTTTTTAGAATAAAAACAAAAAAAGGTAAACGGAAAAAGAAAAAATTTCCATAGGCATATTATATATCAAAATTTTCAGAAAAGATTTCCTAAAGATGAACATATTTCAGCGGCAAATAAATTTCACAAAAATTTAAATAAAGCAAACAGTGCTACTGCTGCAATAAAACCTAATAAAAATCATTTTAAAAATACCAAAATGATTTCAAATTTATTCCTCTAATTTTATATTGAAGGGAATCATTTTACCCTAATTTCCATATATTTTATTTGGATAAAAATAATTTGAATAAAACCAAATAACTCCAAATTGAAATAATTTCAAAGGGACTTTAAATTTGATTGTTTTAAAATTCCAAATCCATATTTCAATAATTTGAAGAAGTCATTTTATCTCCTCCATGAAAAATGAGTGGAAAAGTTTTCGAATTTGGAATTAAATGGAAATTTCCAATGGAATTCAAATCTTTTCAAAACCCTTTTCATTTATTTAAATGGAAGAAGTGATATCATCTTCACTCTAGGGTTTTGTGATGAAATGAATATGAATTCATGGAGATCATAAATGCAAGGTGAAAGTTTTGGGAAAGTCATTTTATTCCCTCTCATTCAACTTTCAAAAAGTTTCAAAATTCACTCAATTTCACACAAGCAACCACACCACAATCAAACAATCAATCAAAACTATTTATTAATATAACATTCCAAAATTTAGAATTTGGGATGTTACACTATCAAACTCTCAAAATGATATAAGTGAAGCATGAGAGGCAACTGTTTCTTCAAATATAACCATCGCCATGCTCTAAAAGATACAAGTGAAGGACTAGAGCAACTGCCTAGCTCAAAAGATATAAGTGAATCATAAAGAGTTTCTATAAAATCACGAATAATGTGCGCCCCTCTAAAAAAGGTGTGTCCAGATAACATGATTGTGGCAAACTAAAGCAAACAAAGCAAAGACTCATATAATACAGGACGCTCCAAGACAAACTCATATATGTGATGAATAAAAATATAGCTTCAAGTAATTTACCAATGGTTGGTTGAAGAAAGAGGGGATGCCATCCAGGGCATCCCCAAGCTTAGAGTCTTGGGTGTCATGAATATTACCTTGTGGTGCCTTGGGCATCCCAAGCTTAGGGTCTTGCCATGCTTATTCCTTCACCCATCGCGATCTCACTCAAAAATTTGAAACTTCAGTACAAAAACTCAACAGAAAATTTGTGTGATCCGTTAGAATAACAAGCAAATATCAACTTAGGTATTGTGTAAACCCATTCATATTTTATTATTTAATAATACCTACTGTATTCAACTATACCATGACTTAACCCCCGATACAATCCATAAATTCATCAAAACAAGAAAAACTATGCAACGAAAACAGAATCTATCAAAAACAGAACAGTCTGTAAAGATTCGAACAATAACCATACTTCTGCAACTCTAAAAATTATGAAAAAATGGAAAAATGGGCAATTTGATATCAATGATGTGTAAAAAATTAAGATACAAACACGTTCCAATGATTTGTAGATTTTTCTGGACTGAGCGCAAAAGTTTCTGTTTTTCATAGGATCAAATCAACTATCAACCAAATCATCCCAAAGGCTTTACTTGGCAAAAACACTAATTTAAACAAAAAACACAACCATAAAAGTAGCATAATTGTGTGCACACATAAAACAGAAAATAAACAAGAAATAAAGATAACTATTGGGTTGCCTCCCAACAAGTGCTATTGTTTTACACCCTTAGCTAGGCGTAATGCATAGTTTCAAGTGTTGTCATCTTTCATTCCTAAGTACTTTTTAATCAAATCTTCCAAAACTTTTCTTAGCAAATCTCAATTCTAATGTTCTTCTTTTCTAGTGGGAGAGCTGAAACTACTGAAAGGACTTTGTTGGAATTTTAACATTCATTACTTCAAATTCTGAATCATCATCATAACATTTTCATATAAAACATGTATTTCATCATCAATTGGTTCCCTACCGTCTCTATTGCGTCTCCAACTTTGTTCATCATTGATCAACTATTGTATTACTATGATCTATATATATATGTACTATATGATTACAATTGATATTGATACTATACTGTTTAGTTTATGATATCATTTTGGACTAACCTACTACTTAGTGCCAGTGCTAGTTGTTGTTTTTTGCTTACTTTTGTACTTTGCAGAATATCAATACCAAACGAAGTCCAATTGCCATGAAACTTTTGGAGATTTTTTTTCTAGAGATAAGAGACCCTGGAAGCCTCGGGAGGGGATGAGAAGACGAAACAGTGGCCCACTAGGCACCAGGGCGCACCCTGGTACATAGTGGGGCCATGAGCTCCGTTTGAGCTAACTTTACCTCTATAAATTCCCAAAATATATAAACCTACCAGTGAGTCCATGAAATACTTTTTCCGCTGCCACAAGCCTCTATTTCAAGAGATCCTATCTGGGGACCCTTTCTGGCACTCTGTCGAAGGGGATCAATCACGGAGGGGCTCTACATCAACCTCCTCCCCTCCGATGATGGTGAGTAGTTTACCACAGACCTACGGCTCCGTAGTTAGTAGCTAGATGGCTTTCTCTCTCGATGTTCTTCAATACAATGTTCTCCTTGATGTTCTTGAGTTCTATCGATGTAATTCTTTTTGCGGTGTGTTTGTTGGGATCGATGAATTGTGAGTTTATGATCAATCTATCTATGAATATTATTTGAGTTTTCTCTGAACTCTTTGATGCATGATTTTTATAGCTTCGTATTTCTTCTCCGATCTATTGATGGTTTGGCCAACTAGATTGATTTATCTTGCCATGGGAAGAGGTGTTTGTAATGGGTTCGATCTTGTGGTGCTCATGCGTGAGTTTATCTTGTCTACATCATGTCATCTTGTTAAGGCATTGGAAAACGATTAAAATTGACCGACTCATTGTGCAGCTTCGTAAACCACCTCGCTCGATTGACGCATGTCCCGCTTGGGCCAGTCACCCGCACGCCGTCTCCCAACCACTGCAACCTTATCCCCTCCTTCTTTCTTCCCCTTCATCTCTTTCTATCCATCCACATAATTCTTCTCATCTACCTCATAACCGCAGCAAGCCAGCTGCCAGTCAACGCACCCGTGCGTATCGAGATGCCGGAGGCGATGTGCCCAGCTGCACCTTGCTGGAAGCTCTCACCGCACGACGCACCTTGGTGCAAGCTCTCGTTGCACAGCCACGGGCTGCCGTTGCTGCGCTACATCAAGCATCCATCGGCGCCACCGCATGCTATCATTGCATCCTCCGTCACCTTCACACGCTGTGTTGCAGGATCCGCCGGCGCCGGTGCTACCATGGGACTTGTCATGACGTTGAAGTGCAACATCGCCGGACTGCCGGAGCTGCATTGAAGCGCATGGGGTCGTTGAAGCTTCACCGAGGTTGCAATGAAGCACTGCCGGAGCTGCAACGAAGCACCGCCGGAGAGCAATGAAGCACCACGGGAGCCGTTGAAGCTTCGCGAGGTTGAATTGAAGCGACGTCCACTACAAAAAAAAGACACAATCCTGACATTTGGCCAAACAAAAAAATATATGTCATGCTTATGACACTTCTATGACGATAATTGTGACAAACCACGTATCATCATGATGTGGTGGGCTCCTACTTCCATGATAAAAAATCATGACAGAAAATGGGCTTTTCGTCCTGGGCGGGCGGGGATGCACCTACATGACATTCTTTGGGCCGTCCACGATGAAAAAATTGTGGTAGAAGCGAGGGCGAGGAAAATTTCGGAGTTCCCGGTTACGGGGGGTGGGGGGGCGAGCGATGCACGGAGGGATTGCGCGTTTCTCTTGTACATGTACGCGCGTGTGTGCGAAGCGTTGGGCTCTAACTGAACCCGGGCGAGGCGTTCTTAAGAACCCGAGCGATTGCACTAGCTACGTTACTGAACCCGAGCGATCGATCCCTTGGCTGTTAACTAAACCCGAGCGATTCCTTGCTACTGCTGCGAACTGAAGCCGATCGAACCTGCTGCTGCTCTTGATAACAGTGACCGTTGTTGGGGGTTGGATGAACAGTTCCTAGTGGGGGTTGATGAACAGGACCCCGTGGTAGTAGAGGTCGTTGCCGCTGGATGAACAGGACATCGATCGAGAGGAGGCCGCACACACCACCCGATTGAGCCGGTTGGGGGTGGATGAACAGGACCCCGTGGAGGGCTGGTTGAATAGTAGCCGGTGGAGGGTGGAGAACAGGACCCCGTGGAGGCTGGTTGAATAGTAGCCAGTGGAGGCTGATGAACAGGACCCCGTGGATGAACAGTAGTTGGTGGAGGTAGGAGTAAGTCGACGATGGATGAACAGTAGCAGGTGGAGGCTGGAGGAAGTCGACGGTGGATGACAGTAGACCATGGTGGCTAGAGCGAGGCAGTAGATGGTGGATGAATAGTAGAACGTGGAGTCCCGATGAACAGGACCCCCATTTCGACGGTAGGCTCCAACACAAGTCCGGTTCCTCCGTTTTGCGGTACGCCACACCCTTCCTGATCAACAGGACCCTGTTTGACCATAGGCACTTGAATAGAAGGTCGTTTCTCCGTTTCGTGGTACGCCAGACCCTTCCCGATGAACAGGACTCCGTTTCGACCGTACGCGGGTCGAACAGATGGCCGTTTTCCTCCGTTTTGCGATATGCCAGACCCCGTTCCGGCTGTTCCATCCAAGCCGGTTGGCTCCCAATGAACAGGAGCCGTTCCGACCCAGTGGCTTCACTCTCGATGAACAGGACGTGTTCCGACCTAGTCACTTGGCTCCTGGTGAACCCGATGTGTGTTCCTCCGTTCTGACCCAGCTGGAGTTGCCGATGAACAAGACGACGTCAATGCCAATGTTGCGTCTCCATGTACACGAGCCTGGCGTAAGTATGCGCGCGTACACGTTCAAGACCCCGCCCGTATGTACGTACATAGCCATATTTAATTTCTTGCAGCGTGGTTGTACGTACGTGTACACGATATATATAGATGGGACTACGTGACATGCTACGTCCGCGCCTTACTATGACACGTGCATCTCCTTACTCAGCCACGGTTCATCACTGCAGAGAGAGCGATCGACCAGTATGTACGTACATGTTCGCTACCGACAGACACCCTACGTACGGTTTGACCAGGTGGGTCCCAGCTGTCAGGGAGGATAAGGAGGCACTTACTTGCATGCAAAGATATAGCTGATGGGTCCCAGGTCAGGGGGAAGAATCATTTTTTTTGCCCATAATATGGACGCACTTCCTTACGTGCGAAGATGTAGCTGGTGGGTCCCAGCTGTCAGGGGGAAACATTTTTGCAAAATACGGCGGCCCTTCTGGTGGGTCCCTGCTGTCAGGTGGAAGAATCTTTATTTTCGTGTGATAAGGGCACTTCCTTGCTGCGGCCGTGGACCCAGCTGTCAGCCTCTCCACATACAGTCCTCTTCCGATGGAAGTCGTTCCTTGACCACGTTGACCACGCCGGGCCGAGAGCACCAAGGCGGTGGACGACGGGGCCTAGGAAGGGAATGACCGGAGCCAGGGAAGACTCGGCAGTTGTTTCCCACACGGACGGGGGTACTAGGGTTACTGGTTCGGCTGTAGTGTGAGGTTGCCGTACCAGAGAATAACAGGAGGTCTGGGTGAGTACAGGGATGGCCAGCCAAGCGATGGGAGTAGGGGGGCGATGAGGCCTACGCGGCAGCACAGCCGGCCACGGGACGCAGGAGCAGGCGGCACGGCCAGCGATGGTTTGGGCGGCTAGAGCAAGAAGACAGAGGGTGAAGAAACACGACGGCCGTTGGATGGACATCGTACGGTCACTGCAGCTAGAATCATTTATATTAACTAAGTTGACAAATCCTGCGTCCGCGCCAACTTATAGGCCCACAAGTCAGCCTCCAAATATGGTGGGTCCCAGCTAGCAGGGAGGTATTCATTTTTTTTTGCGTATAAGGAGGCACTTCCTTGGGTGCAAATATATAGCTGGTGGGTCCGAGCTGTCAGCGGGAGGAACTTTTTTTCGTGAAATACAGAGGCACTTCCGATGGCTCCCTGCTGTAGGTGGAGGTCATTATTTTGCGTGTAATAAGGAGGCACTTCCTTGCGTGCCGTGTGGACCCAGCTGTCATCCTCTCATGTACAGTCCTCTTCCGATGGATGTCGTTCGTTGACCATGTTGACCACGCCGCGCCGAGAGTACCAGGGCGGTGGACGACGGCGAGGCCTAGGAAGGGAACGACCCAGAGTGGAGAAGACTCGGTAGTTGTTTCCCACACGGAGAGGAGTACGAGGGTTTACTGGTTCGTCTGCCGTCGCCGGAGAATAAAAGGAATTGTGGCTGCATAGAGGGATGGCCAAGCCAGTGATGGGAGTAGTGTGGGCGTTAGGCCTGCGCGGACGCACAACCGGCCACGGGAGGCATGAGTAGGCAGTATGGCGGCGCTGGTTTGGGCGGCTGGAGCAAGAAGACCAGAGGTTGAAGAAGCAGCACAGCCGTTGGATTAACAATCCAACTGTCACTGCTGCTAGAATCGTCTGTGGACTAAGTTGACAAAGCCTTTCGTACACGTCAACCTTGTAGACCCACAAGTCAGCCTGCAAATCTGTCCCAAAAATCATACAGCCAAAATTTCTAGCCAGATTCAAATTAATTAAAAAATAAACATACCTTAATGTAAAATCCAATGAAATTTTTCCGCACAAAAACAATGAAATTTAAAATATCAAAATCGGAAAGAAAAGTAATTTGGAACATTTGCCTGTTTGCTGTATTTTTCATTTTACAGCCCATTTCTTATTACTTATAGCCCATTTTTTGGGCAAGTCGAATGCATCCTTCCTCATCTTGAAAATTTCAGGCCCAGCAGGGTAGAAAAGCAAGTAGGCCTCCGTTGGTTATTTTGCAAAAAACAAAAATGCTGGGCTAGCCATTTTCGAAAGAAAAAACAAAACTGGGGGTCATGTGGTAAACATATGAAATAAAGCCTGGGCTAGACGGGCCACAGCTCCAGCACAACCCAGTTGATACCCTGCTCGTCCCGAAAAAAAAAAATACTACACGAGCGCTTGGTCCCGGGTGTCAGCCGCTCTTGTGCAGTTATCTCGATTATTGACTACGCTGACAGTGGCGTGCGACCCAGATGTCAGAAAACCATTAGGAGGAACCATTTTTTGTAATAAAGGAGGCACTTGCTTGCCTACTGCCATGATCCTAGTGGGTCCCTACTGTCATCCTCACCATGTACAGTTATCTCCTATTCCTCTCGATTGTTGACCATGTTGACAACACCGGAGGTGTGCGGCCGCGGTGAGCGAACCAAGATGGAGGACGATGGTGAGGCCCTAGACGGGAACGAACAGGAGCCAGGGAAGATGCACAGAGTTTTAGGATGCAATGTGGCCGCGATGCGTGTGCGGCAGCATAGCCAACCGTGGGAGGCGGGAGTAGGCGGTCCCGCCGGCGCTGGTTTGGCTTTGGCGGCTGGAGGAAGAAGAGACTGAAGAAACACGAAGACGTTGAATGTCAATCCAATGGTCAAGGTTGGCACAATCGTTTGTTGACTAAGCCGACACCACGTAGCATACTTTTTTATAGGAAGAAAAAAAAAACTGGGCTCGTTCGCCAGATAAAATTCCTGAAACTGCCACCGTTTGATCTTGCGTCGCAACTAAAACTGCCAGGAAAATGTGTTTGTTTACCGTCCTACTCCCAGGGAACGTTTGCCACATAACATTCCGAAAATCAAAGACTTGAGAATGCGTACAGAACAAGCTAGTGTACCAGTAAAGAGACGTTGCTCAGTTTTAGAAAAAAAGAGAGACGTGCTCCTGTAGCTGTTCGAATCCAAAACCTAGATTATGACTATTATAGTGCTATGCTACTCTGCAAGTAATGAAACTGACATATCAACGTTCGCTTCTCCTCTTCTCTAGTTACTCTGCCTAGCATCAGAAGCTCCGCCCGCAGCAACATGTCCGCTGGCAGCTCGTCCACCTGCTCTTCAGCAGGCAACAACTAGATATGCCACAAGTCGCCACCCGTACACTACTAGGAAATACCTTATAGAAAGAAGCTTAGCAGTAGCGAGGGGTATATGGGTCGCGCTGGGCTAATTAGTAGTAGCGCGGGGTATAAACGCACGCTATACTAAGTTGATAGTAGTAGGCGGGTATAAATCCCACGCTACACTAAGTGATTCCCACCGTACCCCGGGATCAACCATAGTAGTAGCGCGGGTATAAATCCCACGCTACTACTAAGTTGATAGTAGTAGCGTGGGTTATAAGGCCTACGCTAATACTAAGTAGACCACCCGGACATGCTATAGTTGTAACGCAGGTGAAACATGCCGCGCTACTACTATTTTGTCGCTGGCTATGCTGTAACTACAACGTGTAATTATAAATAAAAAGCGTCTCGTCACCTCGGTCTCTTCCTCCCCCACATCTTCTCCTTATCCGGCCGTTGCATCTCATCCTCCTCCACCACTGGATCTGGCCACCGCCAAGATTTCCCCTCACCCAGCTCAGAGGGCCGATGTACGCTACTTCTCAGCCGCCGGCGGAAGTGCGGACGCCGGCCGCTGGCCGACGCAGGGGTCGTGCCGTTCCTGTGCTGTAGCTCACAATAATAATATGTTCATTGTTGTTTGCCTGCTTTCAGTTGCTGATTTTTTTTAATAGTTTCATTGATGATCTTCCAATTGATTCATGCAGAAAAGGGAAGATTCGTGTGATTTGTATTTCTGGAAGTTGCTAATGTGGGGGAATGGACTACGCTGATTATTGGTTAGCTGAGGAATCCCATACCAGCAGGTTGGGGTGGGGACAAGTAACCGAAGGAACGGCAGAAGAGGAAGATGCAAAGCAGAAGGTTAAAGATGTAGTTCGTCTGATCATGCCCAAGCAACAGCTGCTGAACGACCTTGACAGCAATGAGGAGATGAAAGAGCTTGTGAAGATAATGGGCAAGATCGTTGTGCTTTGTAGGATGATTGTCTCTTTATTTGCAGTGTATGTAGCACTCGTGATGTATTCAGTGGCTATGACATGAGCACTTTGCTGAAACTAGTAATGAATGAAACCTGTTTAGCAGGCTGGGCGTAGTGTTATGAATATCTAATGATTTCTATTAACGGAAATCGGGGGGTATCCCCATTTGCTCATAAATAAATAAATAGCAGAGGCCTTTTGCTAATAAATAAATAAATTAGCAGAGGCCCTGTCGGGTCAGCTTTGTTCCCATTTGAAGACGTCGAGCAAATTGCAGTCCAACAGCAAACTATGTCATCAAATACAAGTTTCACAGCCAAATATGAGTACAAACAAACAACGTGTCATCATGTTTTAGTCGTCATACAATCACCAAACACAAATCAACATACATAGTAAGTGATGGTCTCACAGCAAAATACTAAACAACAAACTTCATCAGGTTTCAGTTGTCATAGCAAACACAATTTCACATAATAGATAGAAGTTCTTCTCACAGGCAAATACGACAAAAGCAATCTAATCATCATACGCGAGCCAGCAGCGTCAACATCTTTGCCATGTGTATCAGTCTGAATCATAATTCCCTCCCAGTGTCATCTTCTTCTTCATCCTCAATGTCTCGAAAGTTGGGGTCATCTTATTGATCAACTCTCGTATGTCCACAGCCCGACAGGGAATCTTTTCGCCAGCGTTATTGATGTGATGGTTCTCAAAGATATTAGGAACATCTGTGGAATCTTCTACATCAGGAGCAGTGTAAGCATCATCTTGTTGTGCAACTTCATTAAACGAATTCCTCTGCTTAAACCTTTGCAATACTCTCCAGTCATCGCACTTGCATATGTGTCTTCCAAGAAAAATATCTGTGTTGCTTGATTTACCAAAATAAAAGGCTTGTCGGTCTGGTACGCCGCCTTGACATTGATGGATTTGAAATAATCATCAGCTCTGGGCAGGGGCAGAATTGGGCTAGGGCAGCTGGGGCTATAGCCCCAGAGAGTGGCCCAAGTAGTGCTATACATCTAATAGGATTTTGTCAGGTTTGTAGCCTTCTAGAGGCCCAGCCATAGGCGTGCTAACCATCCACCAGCCCCATGCCTCAGCCCATCAACTTCTTAGCCCGAGTGAGGGTTTGGTCACGGTCGTTATATGTTTAAGTTGTTTTACTGGATAGAGGATATCATAACGAAGAAGTGGGCATTGATTTCGTTGGATTTGGACAAACGAGTAAAAAGATGTGGTCGTTTGAAACCCAGGGGCTAGACTGTAAAAGAAATACTACAAATAGGTCCCTGGACAGAAAATAAAAATAAAAAGAAAAACCTAAAGAACGAACGTTCCCTACAAAACGCTAACGAACGAAAACCATACACTACAGAACCCTAACTAACGAACGCTCGCAAAATAACAAAAACCTAAATAATAAAGCGATCTAAAAGAATAAGACCGATCTATATAAAAAACCGAAGAAAAACCGGGGTGGGTTAAATCGGTTTATACCGGTTCGAGGGAAAAGTCCGGCGGCGGCGGCTCGGCTACTCCAGCGATGGCGCGACGGCGGCGAGGCAGGCGGCGTCTGCGGGTGGCGGCGCTGGTGGCGGGGCTGTGCGGCGCGGGACGGCGCGCAGGCGAGCGGCGGCGGCGCAAGCGAGCGGGAGGCGGCGGTGCGCGGCAGCGACGGCGAGCGGCTGCGGATCGGGAGGCGGCGGCGGCGCGATGCGAGGAGATGAGGCGGGGCCCGGGGCGCGGCTTTATCGTAGGGGAGGGGAGGAGGTGGCCTTGGAGGAGGGGTAAGGCGGCGGAGGACTCCGGGCGGCGCACGGACGTCGAGGCGGCGGCGGTCGCTGCAGCGCTCGGGACTCCGTCCCGAGCTCGGTGGCGAGGCGGACGGGCCGGCTGGGCTGGGCCTCGGCCCGGTTCGGCGGCCCGGAAGATTTGTTTTTTTAAAAAAAAAAACAGATAGACAAGGAAAATAAAACAAAAGAAATAAAAGAAAAAATATAATATAGGCATATAATATATCAAAATTTTCAGGAAAAGATTTCCTAAAAGATGAACATATTTTCAGCGGCAAATAAATTTCACAAAAATTTAAATAAAGCAAACAGTGCTACTGCTGCAATAAAACCTAATAAAAATCATTTTAAAAATACCAAAATGATTTCAAATTTATTTCCCTCTAATTTTATATTGAAGGGAATCATTTTACCCTAATTTCCATATATTTTATTTTTGGATAAAAATAATTTGAATAAAAACCAAATAACTCCAAATTGAAAATAATTTCAAAGGGACTTTAAATTTGATTGTTTTAAACTTCCAACTCATATTTCATATAATTTGAAGAAGTCATTTTATCTCCTCTCATGAAAATCATTGAGTTGCATAAAGTTTTCGAATTTGGAACATTTCCAAATGGAATTCAAATCTTTTCAAAACCCTTTTCATTTATTTAAATGGAAGAAGTGATATCATCTTCACTCTAGGGTTTTGTGATGAAATGAATATGAATTCATGGAGATCATAAATGCAAGGTGAAAGTTTTGGGAAAGTCATTTTATTCCCTCTCATTCAACTTTCAAAAAGTTTCCAAATTTCACTCAATTTCACACAAGCAACCACACCACAATCAAACAATCAATCAAAACTATTTATTTAATATAACATTCCAAAATTTAGAATTTTGGGATGTTACACTATCAAACTCTCAAAATGATATAAGTGAAGCATGAGAGTGCAACTGTTTCTTCAAAATATAACCATCGCCATGCTCTAAAAGATACAAGTGAAGGACTAGAGCAACTGCCTAGCTCAAAAGATATAAGTGAATCATAAAGAGTATTCTATAAAATCACGAATAATGTGCGCCCCTCTAAAAAAGGTGTGTCCAGATAACATGATTGTGGCAAACTAAAAAGCAAACAAAGCAAAGACTCATATAATACAGGACGCTCCAAGCAAAACTCATATCATGTGATGAATAAAAATATAGCTTCAAGTAATTTACCAATGGTTGGTTGAAGAAAGAGGGGATGCCATCCAGGGCATCCCCAAGCTTAGAGTCTTGGGTGTCATTGAATATTACCTTGTGGTGCCTTGGGCATCCCAAGCTTAGGGTCTTGCCACTGCTTATTCCTTCACCCATCGCGATCTCACTCAAAAATTTGAAACTTCAGTACACAAAACTCAACAGAAAATTTGTGTGATCCGTTAGAATAACAAGCAAATATCAAACTTTAGGTATTGTGTAAACCCATTCATATTTTATTATTTAATAATACCTACTGTATTCTAACTATACCATGACTTATACCCCCGATACAATCCATAAATTCATCAAAACAAGAAAACTATGCAACGAAAACAGAATCTATCAAAAACAGAACAGTCTGTAAAGATTCGAACAATAACCATACTTCTGCAACTCTAAAAATTATGAAAAATTAGGAAAATGTGGGCAATTTGTATATCAATGATGTGTAAAAAATTAAGATAACAAACACGTTCCAATGATTTGTAGATTTTTCTGGACTGAGCGCAAAAGTTTCTGTTTTTTCATAGGATCAAATCAACTATCAACCAAATCATCCCAAAGGCTTTACTTGGCAAAAACACTAATTTAAACAAAAAAACACAACCATAAAAGTAGCATAATTGTGTGCACACATAAAAACAGAAAATAAACAAGAAAATAAAGATAACTATTGGGTTGCCTCCCAACAAGTGCTATTGTTTTACACCCTTAGCTAGGCGTAATGCATAGTTTCAAGTGTTGTCATCTTTCATTCCTAAGTACTTTTTAATCAAATCTTCCAAAACTTTTCTTAGCAAATCTCAATTCTAATGTTCTTCTTTTCTAGTGGGAGAGCTGAAACTACTGAAAGGACTTTGTTTGGTAATTTTAACATTCATTACTTCAAATTCTGAATCATCATCATAAACATTTTCATATAAAACATGTATTTCATCATCAATTGGTTCCCTAGCCGTCTCTATTGCGTCTCCAACGTATCTATAATTTTTTATTGTTCCATGCTATTATAGTATCAATCTTGGATGTTGTATATACATTTACAAGCAACTTTATATCATTTTTGGGACTAACCTACTAACTTAGTGCCCAGTGCTAGTTGTTGTTTTTTGCTTACTTTTGTACTTTGCAGAATATCAATACCAAACGAAGTCCAATTGCCATGAAACTTTTTGGAGATTTTTTTTCTAGAGATAAGAGACCCTGGAAGCCTCGGGAGGGGATGAGAAGACGAAACAGTGGCCCACTAGGCACCAGGGCGCACCCTGGTACATAGTGGGGCCCATGAGCCTCCGTTTGAGCTAACTTTACCTCTATAAATTCCCAAAAATCATAAAACCTACCAGTGAGTCCATGAAATACTTTTTCCGCTGCCACAAGCCTCTATTCTCAAGAGATCCTATCTGGGGACCCTTTCTGGCACTCTGTCGAAGGGGGAATCAATCACGGAGGGGCTCTACATCAACCTCTCCTCCCCTCCGATGATGCGTGAGTAGTTTACCACAGACCTACGGCTCCGTAGTTAGTAGCTAGATGGCTTTTTCTCTCTCGATGTTCTTCAATACAATGTTCTCCTTGATGTTCTTGGAGTTCTATCCGATGTAATTCTTTTTTGCGGTGTGTTTGTTGGGATCCGATGAATTGTGAGTTTATGATCAGATCTATCTATGAATATTATTTGAGTTTTCTCTGAACTCTTTGATGCATGATTTTTATAGCTTCGTATTTCTTCTCCGATCTATTGATTTGGTTTGGCCAACTAGATTGATTTATCTTGCCATGGGAAGAGGTGTTTGTAATGGGTTCGATCTTGTGGTGCTCATGCGTGAGTTTATCTTGTCTACATCATGTCATCTTGCTTAAGGCATTGGAAAACGATTAAAATTGACCGACTCATTGTGCAGCTTCGTAAACCACCTCGCTCGATTGACGCATGTCCCGCTTGGGCCCAGTCACCCGCACGCCGTCTCCCAACCACTGCAACCTTATCCCCTCCTTCTTTCTTCCCCTTCATCTCTTTCTATCCATCCACATAATTCTTCTTCATCTACCTCATAACCGCAGCAAGCCAGCTGCCAGTCAACGCACCCGTGCGTATCGAGATGCCGGAGGCGATGTGCCCAGCTGCACCTTGCTGGAAGCTCTCACCGCACGACCGCACCTTGGTGCAAGCTCTCGTTGCACAGCCACGGGCTGCCGTTGCTGCGCTACATCAAAGCATCCATCGGCGCCACCGCATGCTATCATTGCATCCTCCGTCACCTTCACACGCTGTGTTGCAGGATCCGCCGGCGCCGGTGCTACCATGGAGCTTGTCATGCACGTTGAAGTGCAACATCGCCGGACTGCCGGAGCTGCATTGAAGCGCCATGGGGTCGTTGAAGCTTCACCGAGGTTGCAATGAAGCACTGCCGGAGCTGCAACGAAGCACCGCCGGAGAGCAATGAAGCACCACGGGAGCCGTTGAAGCTTCGCCGAGGTTGAATTGAAGCGACGTCCACTACAAAAAAAAGACACATCCGTGACATTTTGGCCCAAACAAAAAAATATATGTCATGCTTATGACACTTCTATGACGATAATTGTGACAAAACCACGTATCATCATTGATGTGGTGGGCTCCTACTTCCATGATAAAAAATCATGACAGAAAATGGGCTTTTCGTCCTGGGCGGGCCGGGGATGCACCTACATGACATTCTTTGGGCCGTCCACGATGGAAAAAATTGTGGTAGAAGCGAGGGCGAGGAAAATTTCAGGGAGTTCCCGGTTACGGTGGGTGGCCGGGGGCGAGCGATGCACGGAGGGATTGCGCGTTTCTCTTGTACATGTACGCGCGTGTGTGCGAAGCGTTGGGCTCTAACTGAACCCGGGCGAGGCGTTCTCTTACTGAACCCGAGCGATTGCACTAGCTACGTTACTGAACCCGAGCGATCGATCCCTTGGCTGTTAACTAAACCCGAGCGATTCCTTCGCTACTGCTGCGAACTGAAGCCGATCGAACCTGCTGCTGCCTCTTGATAAACAGTGACCGTTGTTGGGGGTTGGATGAACAGTTCCTAGTGGGGGTTGGATGAACAGGACCCCGTGGTAGTAGAGGTCGTTGCCGCTGGATGAACAGGACATCGATCGAGAGGAGGCCGCCACACACCACCCGATTGAGCCGGTTGGGGGTGGATGAACAGGACCCCGTGGAGGGCTGGTTGAATAGTAGCCGGTGGAGGGTGGATGAACAGGACCCCGTGGAGGCTGGTTGAATAGTAGCCAGTGGAGGCTGGATGAACAGGACCCCGTGGATGAACAGTAGTTGGTGGAGGTAGGAGTAAGTCGACGATGGATGAACAGTAGCAGGTGGAGGCTGGAGGAAGTCGACGGTGGATGAACAGTAGACCATGGTGGCTAGAGCGAGGCAGTAGATGGTGGATGAATAGTAGACCGTGGAGTCCCGATGAACAGGACCCCCATTTCGACGGTAGGCGCTCCAACACAAGTCCGGTTCCTCCGTTTTGCGGTACGCCACACCCTTCCTGATCAACAGGACCCTGTTTGACCATAGGCACTTGAATAGAAGGTCGTTTCCTCCGTTCTGTGGTACGCCAGACCCTTCCCGATGAACAGGACTCCGTTTCGACCGTACGCGGTCGAACAGATGGCCGTTTTCCTCCGTTTTGCGATATGCCAGACCCCGTTCCGGCTGTTCCATCCAAGCCGGTTGGCTCCCAATGAACAGGACGCGTTCCGACCCAGTGGCTTCACTCTCGATGAACAGGACGTGTTCCGACCTAGTCACTTGGCTCCTGGTGAACACGATGTTGTTTCCTCCGTTCTGACCCAGCTGGTTAGCTGCCGATGAACAAGACGACGTCACTGCCATCTGTTGCGTCTCCATGTACACGAGCCCTGGCCGTAAGTATGCGCGCGTACACGTTCAAGACCCCGCCCGTATGTACGTACATAGCCATATTTAATTTCTTGCAGCGTGGTTGTACGTACGTGTACACGATATATATAGATGGGACTACGTGACATGCTACGTCCGCGCCTCTACTATGACACGTGCATCTCCTTACTCAGCCACGGTTCATCACTGCAGAGAGAGCGATCGACCAGTATGTACGTACATGTTCGCTACCAGACAGACAACCCTACGTACGGTTTGACCAGGTGGGTCCCAGCTGTCAGGGAGGATAAGGAGGCACTTACTTGCATGCAAAGATATAGCTGATGGGTCCCAGCTGTCAGGGGGAAGAATCATTTTTTTTGCCCATAATATGGACGCACTTCCTTACGTGCGAAGATGTAGCTGGTGGGTCCCAGCTGTCAGGGGGAAACATTTTTTTTGCAAAATACGGCGGCCCTTCTGGTGGGTCCCTGCTGTCAGGTGGAAGAATCTTTATTTTCCGTGTGATAAGGAGGCACTTCCTTGCTGCGGCCGTGGACCCAGCTGTCAGCCTCTCCACATACAGTCCTCTTCCGATGGAAGTCGTTCCTTGACCACGTTGACCACGCCGTGCCGAGAGCACCAAGGCGGTGGACGACGGCGAGGCCTAGGAAGGGAATGACCCGGAGCCAGGGAAGACTCGGCAGTTGTTTCCCACACGGACGGGGGTACTAGGGTTTACTGGTTCGGCTGTAGTGTGAGGTTGCCGTCACCAGAGAATAACAGGAGGTCTGGGTGAGTACAGGGATGGCCAGCCAAGCGATGGGAGTAGGGTGGGGCGATGAGGCCTACGCGGCAGCACAGCCGGCCACGGGACGCAGGAGCAGGCGGCACGGCCAGCGATGGTTTGGGCGGCTAGAGCAAGAAGACCAGAGGTTGAAGAAACACGACGGCCGTTGGATGGACATCGTACGGTCACTGCAGCTAGAATCATTTATATTAACTAAGTTGACAAATCCTGCGTCCGCGCCAACTTAGTAGGCCCACAAGTCAGCCTCCAAATATGGTGGGTCCCAGCTAGCAGGGGAGTATTCATTTTTTTTTGCGTAATAAGGAGGCACTTCCTTGCGTGCAAATATATAGCTGGTGGGTCCGAGCTGTCAGCGGGAGGAACTTTTTTTCGTGAAATACAGAGGCACTTCCGATGGCTCCCTGCTGTCAGGTGGAGGAATCATTATTTTGCGTGTAATAAGGAGGCACTTCCTTGCGTGCCGTCGTGGACCCAGCTGTCATCCTCTCCATGTACAGTCCTCTTCCGATGGATGTCGTTCGTTGACCATGTTGACCACGCCGCGCCGAGAGTACCAGGGCGGTGGACGACGGCGAGGCCTAGGAAGGGAACGACCCAGAGTCGGAGAAGACTCGGTAGTTGTTTCCCACACGGAGAGGAGTACGAGGGTTTACTGGTTCGTCTGCCGTCGCCGGAGAATAACAGGAATTGTGGCTGCATAGAGGGATGGCCAAGCCAGTGATGGGAGTAGTGTGGGGCGGTTAGGCCTGCGCGGCAGCACAACCGGCCACGGGAGGCATGAGTAGGCAGTATGGCGGCGCTGGTTTGGGCGGCTGGAGCAAGAAGACCAGAGGTTGAAGAAGCAGCACAGCCGTTGGATTAACAATCCAACTGTCACTGCTGCTAGAATCGTCTGTGGACTAAGTTGACAAAGCCTTTCGTACACGTCAACCTTGTAGACCCACAAGTCAGCCTGCAAATCTGTCCCAAACATCATACAGCCCAAAATTTCTAGCCAGATTCAAATTAATTCAAAAAATAAACATACCTTAATGTAAAATCCAATGAAATTTTACCCGCACAAAAACAATGAAATTTAAAATATCAAAATCGGAAAGAAAAAAGTAATTTGGAACTATTTGCCTGTTTGCTGTATTTTTCATTTTACAGCCCATTTCTTATTACTTATAGCCCATTTTTTGGGCAAGTCGAATGCATCCTTCCTCATCTTGAAATATTTCAGGCCCAGCAGGGTGTAGAAAAGCAAGTAGGCCTCCGTTGGTTATTTTGCAAAAAACAAAATAGCTGGGCTAGCCATTTTCAGAAAGAAAAAACAAAACTGGGCTGGTCATGTGGTAAACATATGAAATAAAAGCCTGGGCTAGACGGGCCACAGCTCCAGCACAACCCAGTTGATACCCTGCTCTGTCCCGAAAACAAAAAAAATACTACACGAGCTGCTTGGTCCCGGGTGTCAGCCGCTCCTTGTGCAGTTATCTCGATTATTGACTACGCTGACAGTGGCGTGCGACCCAGATGTCAGAAAACCATTAGGAGGAACCATTTTTTTCTTGTAATAAAGGAGGCACTTGCTTGCCTACTGCCATGATCCTAGTGGGTCCCTACTGTCATCCTCACCATGTACAGTTATCTCCTTATTCCTCTCGATTGTTGACCATGTTGACAACACCGGAGGGTGGCGCCGCGGTGAGCGAACCAAGATGGAGGACGATGGTGAGGCCTTAGACGGGAACGAACAGGAGCCAGGGAAGATGCACAGAGTTTTAGGATGCAATGTGGCCGCGATGCGTGTGCGGCAGCATAGCCAACCGTGGGAGGCGGGAGTAGGCGGTCCCGCCGGCGCTGGTTTGGCTTTGGCGGCTGGAGGAAGAAGAGACTGAAGAAACACGATAGACGTTGAATGTCAATCCAATGGTCAAGGTTGGCACAATCGTTTGTTGACTAAGCCGACACCACGTAGCATACTTTTTTATAGGAAGAAAAGAAAAACTGGGCTCGTTCGCCAGATAACATTCCTGAAACTGCCACCGTTTGATCTTGCGTCGCAACTAAAACTGCCAGGAAAATGTGTTTGTTTACCGTCCTACTCCCAGGGAACGTTTGCCACATAACATTCCCGAAAATCAAAGACTTGAGAATGCGTACAGAACAAGCTAGTGTACCAGTAAAGAGACGTTGCTCAGTTTTAGAAAAAAAGAGAGACGTGCTCCTGTAGCTGGTTCGAATCCAAACCTAGATTATGACTATATATAGTGCTATGCTACTCTGCAAGTAATGAAACTGACATATCCAACGTTCGCTTCTCCTCTTCTCTAGTTACTCTGCCTAGCATCAGAAGCTCCGCCCGCAGCAACCATGTCCGCTGGCAGCTCGTCCACCTGCTCTTCAGCAGGCAACAACTAGATATGCACCAAGTCGCCACCCGTACACTACTAGGAAATACCTTATAGAAAGAAGCTTAGCAGTAGCGAGGGGTATATGGGTCGCGCTGCTGCTAATTAGTAGTAGCGCGGGGTATAAACGCACGCTACTACTAAGTTGATAGTAGTAGCGCGGGGTATAAATCCCACGCTACTACTAAGTGATTCCCACCGTACCCCCGGGATCAACCATAGTAGTAGCGCGGGGTATAAATCCCACGCTACTACTAAGTTGATAGTAGTAGCGTGGGTTATAAGGCCTACGCTACTACTAAGTAGACCACCCGGACATGCTATAGTTGTAACGCAGGTGAAACATGCCGCGCTACTACTATTTTGTCGCTGGCTATGCTGTAACTACAACCGTGTACTTATAAAATAAAAATGCGTCTCGTCACCTCGGTCTCTTCCTCCCCCACATCTTCTCCTTATCCGGCCGTTGCATCCTCATCCTCCTCCACCACTGGATCTGGCCACCGCCAAGATTTCCCCTCACCCAGCTCAGAGCGGCGATGTACGCTACTTCTCCAGCCGCCGGCGAAGTGCGGACGCCGGCCGCTGGCCGACGCAGGGGTCGTGCCGTTCCTTGTGCTGTAGCTCACAATAATAATATGTTTCATTGTTGTTTGCCTGCTTTCAGTTGCTGATTTTTTTTAATAGTTTCATTGATGATCTTCCAATTTGATTCATGCAGAAAAGGGAAGATTCGTGTGATTTGTATTTCTGGGAAGTTGCTAATGTGGGGGAATGGAACTACGCTGATTATTTGGTTAGCTGAGGAATCCCAATACCAGCAGGTTGGGGTGTTGGACAAGTAACCGAAGGAACGGCAGAAGAGGAAGATGCAAAGCAGAAGGTTAAAGATGTAGTTCGTCTGATCATGCCCAAGCAACAGCTGCTGAACGACCTTGACAGCAATGAGGAGATGAAAGAGCTTGTGAAGATAATGGGCAAGATCGTTGTGCTTTGTAGGATGATTGTCTCTTTATTTGCAGTGTATGTAGCACTCGTGATGTATTCAGTGGCTATGACATGAGCACTTTGCTGAAACTAGTAATGAATGAAACCTGTTTAGCAGGCTGGGCGTAGTGTTATGAATATCTAATGATTTCTATTAACGGAAATCGGGGGGTATCCCCATTTGCTCATAAATAAATAAATAGCAGAGGCCCTTTTGCTAATAAATAAATAAATTAGCAGAGGCCCTGTCGGGTCAGCTTTGTTCCCATTTGAAGACGTCGAGCAAATTGCAGTCCAACAGCAAACTATGTCATCAAATACAAGTTTCACAGCCAAATATGAGTACAACTAAACAACAGTGTCATCATGTTTTAGTCGTCATACAATCACCAAACACAAATCAACATACATAGTAAGTGATGTTCTCACAGCAAAATACTAAACAACAACTTCATCAGGTTTCAGTTGTCATAGCAAACACAATTTCACATAATAGATAAGAAGTCATCTTCTCACAGGCAAATACGACAAAAGCAATCTAATCATCATACGCAGCAGCAGCGTCAACATCTTTGCCATGTGTATCAGTCTGAATCATAATTCCCTCCCAGTGTCATCTTCTTCTTCATCCTCAATGTCCTCGAAAGTTGGGGTCATCTTATTGATCAACTCTCGTATGTCCACAGCCCGACAGGGAATCTTTTCGCCAGCGTTATTGATGTGATGGTTCTCAAAGATATTAGGAACATCTGTGGAATCTTCTACATCAGGAGCAGTGTAAGCATCATCTTGTTGTGCAACTTCATTAAACGAATTCCTCTGCTTAAACCTTTGCAATACTCTCCAGTCATCGCTACTTGCATATGTGTCTTCCAAGAAAAATATCTGTGTTGCTTGATTTACCAAAATAAAAGGCTTGTCGGTCTGGTACGCCGCCTTGACATTGATGGATTTGAAATAATCATCAGCTCTGGGCAGGGGCAGAATTGGGCCTAGGGCAGCTGGGGCTATAGCCCCAGTAGTGGCCCAAGTAGTGCTATACATCTAATAGGATTTTTGTCAGGTTTGTAGCCTTCTAGAGGCCCAGCCATAGGCGTGCTAACCCATCCACCAGCCCCATGCCTCAGCCCACTCAACTTCTTAGCCCGATTGAGCTCCCACGATGCACGCCAATCGCTAGTGTTTTCCTTTTTTAGGGCAATCGCTAGCGTTTTTTCACCTCTAGCATAATGCGGTCAACTAGAAAAACTCCTTCGTTCCCATGCTGCGCCGCCCCCACTTGTTTTCCTGCTCGACAGATCAAACGTCCGGAACTGCAACTTGCCAGATGATCTCGCTTTGGAATCTTGGATCATCTCGCATCATAGGAGTAGCCGGATCCATCTTCTACTCCCGTTCTGCTCCATCTCCACTACCGCTTGGACTGGTTAATTAGGTAATCTCTTGTTCTCATATAAGTAATTTCCCCTCTAGTTCCTTTGTACTCCCTTCGTAAAGAAATATAAGAGCGTTTAGATCACTAAATTAATGATCTATTACAGTATATTTCTTACAGAGGGAGTATGAGCCAAAATCAATGAGTTGGTGCTGTTAAATTGAATTACGTTGGTCACTTGTTTCAATTTATTTGTTAACAGGAAAAAAATAGAAACTCAGGATGTGTGGACTTTGAATGTTTTGGGGGTGTTTTTTAAGGTAGTGGTATTTAACATTATTTATAGCCGCTTAGTCTTAGTTTTAGCCCTAGGCTTTGTGAAATCCTGGCTCCGCCTCTGGCTCTGGGTTTTGCGATCTTGGAAAACAGGTTATACCAACGACAGCACAACAGAACCACACACCGATGAACCTCGAAACTACAGATATACTGCAACTGAACAATGTCTATTATGTTAGCATACATTTCAGTTGTCTCTTCACCGTACTTATCCATGCTCATGATGGCATTGTTTTGTGTATTCCTGCCTTCATCGCGTGCAAGGGTGTTGTAGCGCACATCTCCAACAACGCAAGATTCATAATGTCTTACCCGAGTATCAGGACCCATTGCTAGTGCGTAAAGGGCATCATTAACTGCCTACCCATCCTCCCGCATCTTCTTAACCTATGGTTAGAAAATAGACAAGCTGATCATCTTATGTACTCAATATATTAAAAAAACTGACAGTGCAATTCAAAAGCTTACACGGCTCTTGAACCATTTCGCAAATCCTGCCATAACCAGTTTGTCAATGTTTCTTGGATTTTGTGGCAGTAACTCCTTTTTGTAGATGCTACACAACATAGTGATCACGTCAAACATCTAAATATATAAGAATGTGCTGCAAGTTTAGTAGATTACGATGTATAAGCTGCAGTACTTAGCACTTACTCGATATAAGGTAGAATCTCAAGACAGTTATTCAACACATACCAAACCATTTTGTCCAAATCTTTAGGTTTGTCATCTTGTCAACTCTTCCCTGTAACTCGAACAGAACAATCGAAAACATTGAGCTCGGGATTGTCTTCACCCACCTCTTTGCTAAGCTGATCAGCTGTTTCAATGTATTTTGAGCAGAATGTCAACGCTTCTGTAGCAATGTAGGCCTCTGCAATGGAACCCTCAGGTCTAGCTCTATTCCTAACATAGCCCTTGAAAGTGCCTAGCCGCCTTTCAATAGGGTACATCCAGCCATACTGTACTGGACCTCTAAGTAGTGCCTCATCAGGTAGATGAACCGCCAAATGCACCATAACATCAAAGAAGGCTGGAGGATATATCTTCTCAAGGTCGCATAGGATAGTTGGTATCTTGTCTCTAAGATGCTCCAAAGCATCTATCCTGATATTTCTACTGCAGAGTTCCCTGAAGAATTGTCCCAACTCTGCTACTGCTTTGTATAAGTCAGGGCGGCCCAATCCTCTAAGGATAACAGGTAAAACCCTTTGAAGTAGGACATGGCAGTCATGATTTTCATCCCTTGTACCTTGTTTCCATCTGCACTGACTCTCCTTTCATGGGTGGAAGAAAATCCATGTGGAAATCTCACACGTGATAGGACCTTGCAGAATTCTTTTCTTTTTACCTTGTCCAAGACGTACACAACTGGTGCCATATCCCATGATGCACCATCATCTTCCACTTGCAAACCCTTTCTGATACCCAGGTGTGTCAAATAAATCCTAGATTTTAAGGTATATTTCATCTTTCCTTCAATATTAAGAAGTGTGCCGATAATGCTGTCACATATATTTTTCTCGATGTGCAAAACATCAAGATTATGCCGCAGATCCAAATCTTTCCAATACTCCAAGTCCCACAAAGTGGACCTGTGGGTAAACAATAATCTCGCTTCTGCCCTGCCACGCTTCCTTTTCCCACTACCATTATCAGGATGGTTTCCTGGTGTAATATGCCTGACCTTCTCTAATTCCACTTGCAACTCATCGCCGGTGAGCCTCTTTGGCGCATCACGGTTTTCATGCTTTGCATTGAACACATGTCTTCGGTATTTTGTAGGACACGGCTTGTCTTTGGCAAGGAAATAGCGGTATCCAATGTAACAGATCTTGCTAAGTATTGCGTATGATAGCGGATTCTTGTCACAGCGAACACATGCATTGTAACCATGTGTCGTTCGCCCTGACATAGTGCCCAAAGCCAGATAATCATGGATGCACCAAATTATAACAGCACGCAGAAAGAAATCAGCTGGTGGGCTGCTATATAGGTCTCGAGTGAGAACACCCCTCCATAGCTATTGAAGTTCCTCCACAAGAGGCTCCATGAATAAATCAAAATCCTTTCCAGGACTTTTTGGACCTGGGATGAGCAAGGCCATCATGTAGTTCGATTCTTTGGTGCAGACATTTGGTGGCATGTTGTAAGGGATAACAAGCACTGGCCACATGCTATATGTGGCGCTTTGGTGGCCAAATGGGTTGAATCCATCTGTAGCTAAGCCAAGCCTAATGTTTCTCGGGTCAGCAGCAAACTTTTTGTGTTTTTGATTGAAGCTTTTCCAATCACTGCCATGAGAGATGGATGGCTCATCACATTATGATCTCTGTACTCCTGGTTCCTAGAATGTCACAGTACATCCTGTCTTGTTTCAGCATCATGAAACAACCTCTGCAATCTTGGTATAATTGGAAAATGTCTCATAACATTATGAGGAATCCTCTTCACAGCATCGCCATCTTTCCATCTTGATGATTTGCATTTTCGGCATTCACTTAAGTTGGCATAATCCTTCCGGAACAGAACACAATTATTCTTACAAACATGGATCATATCATATCCAATTCCAACTGCACGAAGGAAATTCTTCATTTTACTGTAGGTGTGTGGCAGCTCAGACGCATCTGGGAAAGATTTGCGGAAAGCAGCCAACATCGCATCGAATGATTTGTTGGTCATCCGCTCAGATGTCTTCACCTGAAGAAAGGTGACCATAGCTGAGAATACTGACAGCTTATTTCCTGGGGTGACTACCACGTTGCATTGTTCCAACATGCGGGCCCACCATTTTTCTTCTGCACGTGAAAGTTCATGAAATGCACGAGCATTTCGTAGCATTGTTTCAATGTTGGTTAAACTCACTGGCTCCGCCGCCGCCACCACCACATCCTCCTCTTCCACCTAAGCATCAGGCAGATCAAGATGGTGATCTGCTGCTTCCACATAGTCAGTAACATTGACGTTCACAGCTTCACCATGATGAACCCACCTAGTATATGTGACTGACATCCCATACAAGTGTAGATGATTTTGCACAGTTGACTGGGGTCTTGTAACTGAATTCATACAACTGCTACATGGGCAGAGCATATCTGATTTTGGACCACCATAGTCAGCTCTGATAAAGTTCATGAAGTTTTCAACCCCCTCGACATATGCAGTGGAGAATCTTCGAGCAGAAGTTATCCAAGTCCTGTCCATCTATTAGACATACAAATTAGTTCTTATACTAGATATTACAGGAAAAACATATATGCTTTTTTATAAAGTCCAAAAAAAATACCTAGGTCGATGTCTAAAGCTATGGCAAGATATTTGGACAAGCAGATCTAAGTAACGAAATATATGTAAAGCTAATGTAGCAAATAGATTTTAGTGCTAAATTATGGTAGGCTATTTCAGCAGTCAATGAGGCCAAGCACACAACCAGCGAAGGCTATCTCAGCAACAAAGATCGAGGATAAAACGGTGTCGAGCAATTTCACCTGACAGATTGGCTACTAGACCATGGCAATCTACTTTACAATAAATATATGGCAGGATATTTTAGCAACTAATCGGGCATGGCATGCCATCTCAGCAAAGCAGATTGAGTGCAGAACAGGGCAAGGAAGCTTCTTAAGCAGAGCATATTGACTGTAAACTATTTCGGCAAACAGTGAGATTAACCGCGTCTATCAGCTAACATTCAGTGCTACTCCGACGTGCATAGGGCCTCAGTCTAGAATGCGCGTACTGTGGGAGAAGTTGTCCGCCGTGCATCTCCACAAGAACGTCACCAGCGGTGGCGGCGCGGCTGGAGGACGGCAATCTATGAGAGCGTACTATGGGAGCGAGAGGATTGCCGTGCGTCCCCTCGACGAACCGTGGCGCCGACGTATCGGTGCGGCAGGGAGGGCGGCTTTGGCGGAGCGAATGGAGTGGAGGGGGCTGGGGGGAGGGGGTTTGGGAAATATTATTTGCTAGTTGGCCGCAGGGCAGTTGAATTTGGGATTTGGGGGGAATTTTCGCGCGGTGGGCGGGGGAGTTTGGCGCATGGTCGGTTTCTCCAAATGTGGTCCCACGTGTCAGTGAAGAGGCAAGCCGAAGCGCGTTCCATTTGCGTGAGCCGTGTGCAGCACTGACCGTGTGAGGGGTGCAATGCGACCACGACAGGCATGCTGTGAGTGTACCACCTTTTTCCTTCTAAACTTGGTGCTTCGCGCAATCCATCGATACTACTACTAGTAATCTGGTAATCCCGACTAAAACGACGTGGCCGGGTCTTTTCCCACACGATATGCTGGGAGGTTGGCTTAGTTGGTTTTTTTGGGACTTTATTTTTTAGGACAAGGCTTAGTTGGTTTGACAGACAGAGCGAGAGAAAGATGTGAGATGCGTGAATGTATAGTGGACGTACTATTGGAGTGCCTAAGATAAATTGTGTATGTGTACCTATGTGTTTATTTACTTCGTATGTTAGCTTTGTCTCGGGTCAAACCTTCTAAACTTAGACCAAGTTTATACACACAAAAATGAATCATCATTCAATATATTTTCATACAATATATCTTACTATTATTGTGAAAGTTCATATACACCGGACGAGATTCATGCAAACATGGCAGATTTTCGTTACATTTCAAACTTTTATAGGACAGAAAAAGAAAAGAAACCCGACCCTAAACCTATTCTACGGCGGCGGCCGATGTCCATTTTCCTTTGTACTTCCGCATGGGCAACGACGTCCTCCATCTGTCGTCTCCATGAACGGCGACGGGGTTCAAGACCCGTGAAGTGAAGGTGCGGTCTCTGGCGAGGAAGAGTAGAACACGGGAGACGGACCGACCAGTTGGCACACCATGCCCTGCCGCCTCCCATGCCCTACTCATCCTCGGAGGAGTCCCCGACCTCGGAGGTGCCGGTGGACGTGAGGTCGATGATGATGGACGTGGACAGTCTATCGCTTCACCTGCCACATGCGCCACCGAACATTGGACGGCGGCAAGTAGGACGCGTGGCTGGCGGTGCTCCCGTCATCGGCCACCAGCTTGGCCACCGCTTATGCGGTCGCGTCCGTGTCCGACTATGCCGGTATTGCGTTGCGAGCAGCGAGTTGAGCGAGGGCGGTGACCTCGATCTTCATCCCCGAAGACAAGCTCTCCCGCAGAGTGTTCCTGCTCGCGATCATGGTGGATGTGGTGCCAGGTAGGAGGATGCGCTATGTTGTGGAGTTTAGCTGGTCGTTGCTGCTTTAAGTAGCGTATTCCGGTGAGGCCAAGCGTCCGGGTGCGTCAATAAGTCACTGGAGTTGGTTCCTCGGGCAGCGAGCCTTCTTAATGACGGCATACGGACGGATGGCATGAATGCGGGTAGCTGGTGCCGGCTGGGAATGCACGCGTGCGACGGCGCGAGGGATGAGGGTTTTTTGTGTGCCACGGTAGTCAGCTGTAGGCATGGCAACGTTGGACATGCCCTTTGCTCACATGCGATCCCACATGTCATTGAAAGACGACCCGGCATGGTCTCAGGTCCTGGGGATGCAGTTGGCCGCGCTAGAACACTCCGCGGACGCGTCACGGCATGCGCGCACTTCGGGGCCCCGTGCATCCTCGACGAGCCGGGTGTTGATCTGCTGGTCGTGCCACAGCGGTAGTGCCACCCTCGGCACCCTGAAGCCGAGTGTGTCCAGTCGCTGTGTCTAGAGGCGGTGCGGGAGCTGCGCCACATACCTGGCCCCCACGACCCACATGAACGGTTGCCGGTGGCGAGGAGGTCATGGGCCTGCTCCTCTATTGGACTAGTTTGCGCCACATCATCCTGATAGGTGTGCCACACATGTCAGTTTCCCTATTTTCCCGGCCAAATTCGAGCATCAGTATGGCCTCATTAACACTCGGCCGAACTCTCTCTCTTCAAGTCTAGTAGTATCCGTAAATGACACGGGCAGGGGAGGGGGAGGGACGTCGGTTTGCTCTCAACTGCGGTCCCACAAGCGAGCGAAAACGCAAGACGAAGCGCGTTCCATTCGGTGAGTGACGTGCAGGGTCCATCGTGCCGAGGTGCAACGCGAATGCGACAAGAGTGATGTACACCGTCCATTCCTTATGAACTTGCATACTTCGAGTACTCATTTTTTTGAACACAGTACAGACGCAAGTGCTCATACATGCGCGCATACACTCACCCCTATGAACGCACACATGCACACCCTACCCCTATGAGCACCTTCGAGAGACTGAGCCATCATATCTATATCTCTACTCTTATCTTTACTCTCGGTGATGATGGTGTGCCTGCCATCTTGCAATATAGACCGTCCGATCTATATCTGATGGATAGAAAGCAAACTATGGCAATTTTGCAAAAGGATACCCGCACCTCTCTCGTTCATCCTTATCTCCCACAACTTCATTGTTGAGTAATTAAAAAAGGAAGCCTCTGGAACAATCTAGCATGGTGGCCACTGTCGGCGTCGTCCATCCCCATGCCTCCGCTAAGTCTGACCACCAATCACCACCACGCCCCACTCCTCCTCACCTTATCTCTCATCTTTCTTGAGATATCATTTTTCGATGAAATTCTCGAGATACCATTTTTTCGATGAAATTCTCGAGATATCATTAGTTTTTACACATGGGATTACTCCTGCATGGGTCAATCACAACAGGTGTTTTGTAAAAAAATGCATCCTGATGTTTCATGCAATGCACGAGCATCTTGCTAGTCATCTTGAGATTTACGAAGTCACCGCCTCGTCGTCGACAGGAACGGTGGGGAGGTCTAGACGTCTGCCATGTGAAACTCCGAAACTTTGGTCCCATCCCACCCCACAACTCTCCAGGCTCCAGTCGTCCGGCTTTACAAACTCTGCATAGTCAAAACCGATTGACCGGTTGTCATCGGAACCACTATTCACACCAGAACCTTCGCTGCTCGGCCTACGCTAGCTACTTGCCGGCTGGTCACCACTGCCCCAAAACCACACCTCCTCTCCAGCCCATTCCCCCACCATTTGATCCCCTAGCCCACATCAGCCGTCCCCTAGTTTGCCAGGAAGCCATGGTGCGCTGCAAGATCACGTACTACAAGATGTTGACGCCGGAGCGCCGCGCAGAAATCGCGGCGGCGGTTGGTGCCACAGACCTCCGTTCCCAATCTCACTTTGCGGCGGGCCAATCCTCGAGTTCTCTGGAGCCAGAGGAAGCCGATCCAATGTTCATGGCGGAGGTCACGGTGTAGAAGGCCCCCGATGCGTATGAGACGATGGACGTCGACTTCGTGCCGACGTCCGGGTCCCCCATGGTGCAGGCAGACCAGCGGTTCAACCTAGTGATCCTAAAGGAGGACCAGGAGGCGGAGGCTTAACTCGACGCGGAGCACGCGGATGCCGCTGCCATCGAGGCCCTCCTGTAGGTGGAACCGGATGTCGTGGACGTGAACCGGGAGGCGGACGCTCAACTTGACGCGGAGCGCGCGGATGCCGCTGCCATCGAGGCCCTCCTGCAGGCGGAACCGGACGTGCTGGACTTGAACTGGGCGGCGGAGGCTCAACTCGACGTGGAGCGCGCGGATTCCGCTACCATCAAGGCCCTCCTGCAGGCGGAACCGAACGTCGTGGACGTGAACCGAGCGGTGCTCGCGTCCGTGCAGAGCGCTCGCACGCTTCGTGTGAACGAGTAGCTGCAGGCCGAGGAAAACCATGGTGCGGAGACACATGTCAGCAGCTACGGCTGGTTCACGCCAGCAGCCAAAGACGACGAGGCCGTCTCGTTCCGCGAGCAGTGATAGTTTTTCTTTATGTTGTTGTTTTTAGGGATCTTTTGCTGTGTAAAAACATATATTTATGCAAGTCGCCTGACTTTCATATTTTGGGTCAGTCGACCATTTCAGGCGGTTGGATGAATATCCTATATCTCCTAACCCTTCTTCTTCCTCACCTCTTCTTCTTCCCCAAAAGACCACCGCATGGGCCGCACGGATCTTTCCCAACATGCGGTTGGATAAACATACTGTATGAACAAAAATTATGTGTTAGCGGTAGGATGGCTGAGTTTGGTTTGATCACATGCGGTAGCACGTGTCAGTGAGGGTGCGTTCCCTTGGTTGGGTTTGCGGCATGCAAGAGTGATTGTGTGAGGGTGTGGTGCGACCGTGATAGCCGTGCGCAAGTGTACCTCCTTTTCATTTTGAAAAACTTTAGGCAAGCTTGGCAAAAATGTGTGGCAAAGTATGGCAATGCAAGGCCTAGACCCAAACAGGATACAAGTACGTACTACTTGTGTTAAAAAAGAAAGGTGGGGTTTTCCTTCGCGGGATTGATCGATACAAATCCTCGTTTGACGTGTCAATTAATGCATATTTTTTTCTCCAACGCCCAAAGGGCTAACCATCTCACTCCTCATTGCTTGATTAATGCAGCGCCATGCAAACCAACCTTCTCACTTCCGCATGCATGCAAGGGTATATTAATGTCCTTGGTTGCTAGTACGAGGCAAACCCCATCAATTTTGCCTTGATTAGTGTTAGTGGCCTTCTGCAAATTGTAATTTTGATACTGGCCTTGTATACAAAAAAATAGAGGTAGTAACTATTTGACTTCCTTCCCCATTGCGGTACGTCGACGATATCTCAAACGTTGTGGCTTTGGCAAAGTGCGTTCGACGGAGCACACCATTGAGGGAGACCACGGTAAGTCGTTCGCAAGTGCTGCCTGCAAGCTAAGACAACCGCCTTCTTTGCATCCAGGAAGTCCGTTGAACCAAAGGAGGCATAAATGTACTACTACACAATAGCGCCGTCCGTCCAACTTAGTGCGGTAAGGTGGTTTCTCGAAGAATACGATGGAGAAGCGGAGTCAGCGAAGAGTGAAATGATGGTTGCTTCGTCCTTGCTTTGTGATTTGACGCCTCACTGCTTTGTGATTTGTGATAGAAGGGACAGGGGAGTAGACGCTGTGCTCTATACTGTACATGAGTCCAAGCACGGGAGAAAGAGGAGAGAGGTTGCATTTTTCTATTCCTTCAATCAATCAGTTAGGGAGCTTCGGTTCCCTCTTTTTGGCTTTGGCAGCACCCTCCACAATGGTTCCCATCGATGCCAAAAGCTATTTTCACATTTGGCTACACATTGTGGATGCCCTTAACCGTACCACTTGGTTTTGCTCCTATGTGCTATCTATACATTCTCGATTATATTGATCTAAAAAATTATATCAAGATTAGTAAAAAGGAGGTGATTTTGCCGCGCGGAAGGCGGGGGAGGTTTCTTATTTGTAGAGGACATTGGCATGGCGGTTTGCTAACATGCGGTCCCACGTGTCAGTGATTTACCAAGCCGATCTGCGTCCCACATGAAGCAGAACAACGGCAGAAGCAACACGTGGTTAACTTAAAGAAGATGAGGGAGAAGCGGATTCAGCAACGAGTGAAATGATGGTTGCTTCGTCCCTCCAACTTCTTTTTTTAGCATCACTTCGTCCCTCCAACTTAACTGCGGGAAAGGTGCAGCTTTGTGATTTGATGCCTCATTGCTCATTACTACGCCGGTGCCATGACTGGGGTGCTTCACCCCTGCTGCTCTGCACTGTTATTTTGGTACGGCACGTGGACCCGGTTGCTTGATGTCCCACATGTCGACGAAAGGGACTAGAACATTTATGAAAGCGAGCGCTCCACTCTTACGACGAAGGAGTACACAACACGGCGGCCCAGTGAACTATTACTTGTACTGTAGTACTACTATAGTTTTGTTGTTTCGCATGATCCATCGATACAAACCCGATTAAACAGGCAAGGGCGGCATTTTTCCTGCGCGGTAGATGATACTAGCCATACATTTCAAAGGCAATTTTAATGTATGCAAACTGAATAATTAAGTAACAATATGAGATCTAGTAAAACTAAAAACACATATGATTTATTGTGTTAGAGTGTAGTAGTAGTGTTGTATTAAATAGTTGTTAGATGTAATATGCGAGAACGTGTAGAGATGTACTTTTGGAGGGCCTACAGAGAGAAATTGGGCATAAAGTGGATTCAAATATTTGTATTCATCTTCGTAGCATTTGTAACTCATATCTACAGTTTGTACGATAGACGTGAATGCTTGTTCGCTCTTACAAAACCAGTACAACAATAATGGGGTGGCGTGACACCACGACGGACAGCGCGCTGCACGAACCAACACGCTGCACGACCAACACACACTTCGACCTATGCCTCCCTTCAAGATGTTCGGCTCCATAGAGAGAGCGAGAGAACAGATAAATACACTGGCGGTCAGTGTATTTCAAGCAAAAAGCGTAATACGGTCACCGGACTTCAGAATACGCTCATTACGGTCACTATATACATTTTGCGGTGATTATACAATCACTTGCTCACCGTTCAGCATCGGATTGCACTTTGTTAACCGGCCAAATAGTCTGCGTGGCACTATGTTGACTGGTTAAATTGACCATGTTCCTTGTGGGTCCCACCTGTTAGTTTGCATAGGAAAAAAGTAAGATAAACACAAATTTACGCAGGCGTGACAAGACTCCAACCCGTGCGCAGGAACCACCTGGTTGTGTATGTGTCTGTCAGGGCCTAATGTGTGCGCATGCACATGTAGGATGAGCACTTGAGTGTGAGCGTATGTGTTGGTCGTGTGGTGTGTGCATGCGTGTGTGCGTGTGAGTGTTGCGTGCGTGCGTGGCTGCGTGTGTACGTGTGAGTGTTGCGTGCATGTCGTTCGTGTGCATGCGTGCGTGTGTGTATAATCACCACACCAGCTCCTGTGTCTTAAAACAGACGGCTCAGCATACCAATACAAGGCCCCCTTGTCCGCTGTGCCCGCGGTCATGACTTCGAACCACCATCCAATATTTTTTTATCATTTGTTTTCATTCTTATACATGCCGACAGGAGGGCCCAATGGTACTGAGATAATGTGATGCAACACTAGAGGTGCCACGTGGAGCGTTTAACTGGTCAACTAGTCATGTCTTGAACAAATATAGAGCTGTACGGTGAGCCCGTGACTGTATAATAACCACAAAACGTAAATTGTGACCGTAATGAGTGGATTCTGAAGTCCAATGTACGTATCGTGCTTTCGCTTCAAATACAATGATCGTCACTGTATATATCATGAGAGAAAGATGAAACATGTGTTAATGTGCTGGGGCGTACTTTTAGAGGACATGGAGATAGTTTGTGTGCGTACGTGAAAGGGGCGTAGAGGGGGGGTGTGCGATGGAGAGAGAGATGCTCTTCGTTTCTCTTTATTATGACTAACTTTATATATAGTATAAAAATATAAAAATTTACAGTGCGGAATAAATATCATTGGGTGCACCATGCAATGCAAATTAACTTTCATACTCCATATAACTTTGTAATGTTGTATATATGTAGAAATTCTAAAATAAACTTTTGGCCACACTTTGTGTGGTTTTATTCAAAAGGAATGGTGTATGAGAAGTAAACGTGAAGAGAGGGCTTTTTAGATCAATGGGGCATGTGATAAGATGTAACATGTGTGAATGTGTAGTTGATGTATTTGGCAGGGCCTAGAGAGGGTATGTGTACGTATTCGAGAGAGGCATGGATAGAGGGGCCGGCGGGGGGCCACGTGGGAGAGATAGCACGAGAAAATGAGAGAGGTCTAGAGAGAGAGAGAGAGAGACGAATAGGATGTCACGATGAGAGATGCCCTTGAGTGTGTACATGCAAGGGGGGAGGGGATAGAGGCATGAGGAGAAAATATTTTGTGTGGTGTCTGTGTTGGTATGTGTGGGTGTGAGAAGATAACGAGACCTGGGGGCAGAGGGTGTGTCACCACGTGAGGTCCGGTGGGCCGAGGTGAGGCCCTTGGGTCGGTTCCGTCCTGCGCCACATTAGTCGGCCCGTGACGCATTCAGGGAGACCCATGGAGGACTAGTCGTACAAGACAAAGATACCAGAGTCGTGAAGGACTCTGTGTCCACTGACAAAGCCAGCTAGGATTTGTAACCCTAGGTCCTCGGACTAAGGTAACCCCTTGTCTCTAATATTACCATTCATCCAACCTAACTTTAAGGGGCATCCTACAGAATGCTCTGCTGGAATCATATTCGTCAATTAGGAAGAGAGGTGGAGATAATGCGTGTGAGACAGGCCTAAAGATAATGTGCATGCGGGAGACACGTTGGAAGGTCTATGTATAGAGAAAGGGTCAATGGGGATTGTGTGTGCGTATGCGTGTGAGAGGAAGAGTGCTTGTGATAAAGGTTAGTGAAAACAGTCGTAAATGGTTGCGAGAGGGAGGGAGGGTGATATCGAGAGCATGTGTGCGAGAAAGACACCTCGGGAGAGAGTGTGTGAGCATGTGTGAGAGACCACCGATGGATATACACCATGTGCGCGTATGTGTGAGAGAGAAAGTTAGCGCGTGTGTGAGGAGGGGCCTATGGAGAGTGAAACTACACATAAAAGACTGATGTACACATTGATTAAAAATATAAATTGTATCCAAATATTAGGATGGGATCATGATATTTGCAATTCGCGTAAGGAACGGTCATTGATCCATCAAACATCTATATTCTATTGAATTTGAGCATGTCTATGTTATTATTCGACATAATTGATCCATAGAGTCAGTATTTTGAACTCCAGACAATGCATCACTTTTGCAATTCGAATATAAACGTGGGTATAGTTCATGTTGTGTGTGTAAAGCACATTATACATACAAAAGTTACACAATGAACATTATAAATAGCTAGCTAGGAACTAGCATACATTTGAATTCAACTTAAGGTGGTTTAAAAAATTCAAATTCAATATGAAGTCCATTCAATTATTTGAATTCGAGATCATGACATTTGTAAATCATACATAAATTATGGGGGCACTAATCTTTGCTCTGCTTTTGTACATAATACACTACTGCAGGATGCTGCTAACGCGACACTACGATCAGAGACCCTTTGACGAAATTGTGTGCAATGCATTAATCGCAAACGATGATGTAAAAAAACTGTCAAAAAAGATGCAAAACGTTTGCGATGGCGGAGACATCAAACACGGTTCCAATTTTAGTTGCGTGTGCGATGCAGGGCATACGGTTGATCCACACGAACTATTTGCGATGAGACAGAACAACAGAAACGGGCAGCCATATCAAGGTGTGTGCGATATACGGCATACAGTTCGCTCAGATGAACTGTTTGCTATTAGGGAATGCAACAGAAACGGTTAGCCAAATCAAGGTGTGTGTGATATATGGCATACGGTTCACTCGCACGAACTGTTTTCGATTAGGGAACACAACAGAAACGGTTCAACTTAACAAGATGTGTGTGATATGCGGCATACAGTTCACATAGATGAACTGTTTGCGATGAGCCAAAAGATCACAAACGAGTCGTGTAAACAAGAAGTGTGCGATACGCGGCAAACAGCCGACTCGGATGAACTGTTTGCGATGAGAAATTACAACACAGACGGTTACTACAGTTAATTCGTGTGCGATTTTGTGTGTACAAAAAACTTTGAAAATTGCAAACTAGTTGCTTGCGGTGGCTAGGAGTATCGCACGTGATGCGTCTGCGAGTACTCGTGTGTGATGATTAGTAAGTTACACATACGTTTTCTTATGTTAACACGTGTGAATTTGCAATATGGACAGTTAATATGCAAATGCCTTCTGGACATCGGGCACACGCTTAAACTCAATGAACTGTGTACGATACTAATATTTTCCATGAAAATTTAAGAACTTGGCTAACAGCATTTGAGTAACATATATATAGTGGTTACACTATTCGACAAAAGGAGGATCTTCGTAACACGGTTTTGACAACCATATGGTCCATATCTACATACTTAACATAGTAACAACTATCACATTTTAAGAGGCTGAGGGCCAACAACCATATGGTCCATATCTACATACTTAACATAGTAACAGCTAGCACATTTTAAGAGGCTGAGGGCCAACAACCACAACTATCCGCTAGAAGCAGCTTGATCACGGGGACTCGGCATCTCGTCATTGAAAAGGAAGAGCCCTCCTGTGCGTTGGTAGAGCATGAGTAGAATAGTGTCTCCAATTTTCCAATATGAATGCATTGCCACGACAAGCGAGAACTTGTTAATTTGAATGGTTCCATTTCTGTAGGAAATGCAGTACCTTGCAATCACTTTGGCGTTATTAGCAGGCACAAGTATAATTCGACCACGCCGGGATATCGATCCAGGAACTGCTACAGCGGGCAATTTTTGTTGAAATGTAGAATAAAAACCAATTGTAACATATCGTTGAAGATATATATAGTTTATGAGCATCAACATAAAAATAAGACTTTGTACCAACATTTTGTGCACACAATTGGTATTGTTCAATGTGTGCACCATAGGTATAATTAATCCCATCCAAAATTCAGCATTTATACACTGTGCTATCTCTGTCAGATTATCAACAAAGTTTATGACATGCTTCAAGTCCTTCCAGTGAAATTTGGTACGCTTAGTAACATACAGATCGTTCACTATGCATCCAATATATCCTGCTTAAAAGGTGGAAAGGTATTATTTATTCAGAACATGGTAGAAGAATATATAGTGCACATAAATTGGTAAATAGAATTTGTTACTGCCTAGGAACGGAGTCAGAAAATGAAATCACAATTGGTTGCTTAAATAGTGATCAATTAGTCAGAACAAATACCCCGATTTTGCTAAGTAATATGCCAGTATGGAGAAAGTTGAAAGGACACTAACCTCGATCAGACTTTGATCGGCTGATGACATTGGGGAAGTAAACATCCATGTTAATTAGACCAGGCTGTGGTGCACGCACTAGAATTTTATTGCCAGCTTTCAGTTCATAACACTTAGACATTTTTATCCATAGGTCCGCATCAAAATAGGAGTGACAATCTTTATCAAGTTTTACGCTAACCGTCATTGTAAATCCATGCTGCGTTGTCAATATGACATCCATGGAGTCATTAACAAAATAAAGCCCAAGATTTCCTTCAACTCATGTTCTTGCAAAGCAAGGGATGTACTGCTTGAAATGAAAATTAAGATCGTAAATTAGATATATTAAAATAATAGAGCAAGATGCAAATATGGGAGTAACTGATAGAACAGATCAATATATAGATGAAAGCAAAGTACAAAAATATATAATTAAAAATAGATAATGTAACAAAGATTTGATGCAAATATGAGAGTAACTGAATGAACAATACATCATATATTAGCCTAATATAAGGGGAAAAATCGGCTTCGACATCTAGGCTACACGTGGCACCGTAATTTTTATCCAAATGTAGCAACAGACGGTATATGTTCACAAATTTAGGCCATGCCGACCATGGTAGGTTGAGATTGAACATACCGAGCGCTCCCTGAAGTCATCCAGAATGGTGAGATAGAACTTCGTTTCCGACTGGCCGTGACCACACTTGCCCGATTTGTGCTCGCACTATGGAGACATGAATGAAAACCCTCGAATCAGCTAGAAGAAAAATGAATCCACGGCGATTTTCGCCAGTTGATTAACAGCGACGGACGGACTGCGATAAGAGATGAGTGAATATTTCGCTAACTTGATTACCTTCTCCATGAGAAAAATCCCAGCCCAATCCCACAGAAAACCCCAATCGACTAGTCTAGAATGTCAGTGCAGATAGGCGGCGGAAAGCGGTAGGGGCGAAATCCCATGTCGTTTGGAGCGCGACCTCCGCCCGCCGACGACAGCCATCGAGCTTAGGGTGGCCACCGCGATAGAAGTTGATGAGGTGCAGAGTTGCGGAGGAGTCCACGGCGAGTGGGTGGGGACGAAGTGGGCGAGGGTTTTCTTTTTCCTTTTGCATGTGTGGGTGACCACACACGGTTCGCAGAGGCGACGGAGATGAATCGTGTGCGATAGTAAATCACCGAGATTGAAGGGGAATCCAAATTTCCTTTGTCCTTTGTCCATGAGTTTTTTTCTACGATGAACATAAACCCTGCAAATCACCGTGTTCAAATTTGGCACTTTTCCGGGTTCATTTACAATATTTAGGGGATTATGTGCATTTTCTAGGCATTAATGCACATAATTCAAATTCAAACAATCGGTGCATGAAAAGGTGCACGAGAACGGTCTGGAAAACCATGATCGTGCTATTTAGTAAATTCTCATGCCTTTTACAAGGAATGGGCAGATATTTCATGGAAATGTGTGGCAATAGTCAACCACAAACACGTCGTTTATTGGTTTTTCAACTGTAGAAAAATGAAATACATGCTTGAAAAAGATGACGGCTGGCATGGTGCCATGGTATGGCCTCACCATGCCCTGGTACAAATTTGAGAAGGTTTGGCTTATGTCGTCGTCCACGCCATTCATAAATCGAACCATCACCGAGGAATTTTCATGATTTCGAGGGGGAAATCAGCAAGATTGAAGGGGCCGGGAATCCAAATTTCCTTCCTAGCTTGTCATTCAGTTTTTTCTACAATCAACATACCCCCTCGAATGCAACGTGTTCAAATTTGGCATTTTTCTGGGCTCATTTACCATATTTAAGGGATTATGTGCATTTTCTAGGCATTAATCCACATAATTCAAATTCAAACAATCGGTGCATGAAAAGGTACACAAGAACGGTCTGGAAAAACCATACTCGTGGTATTTAGTAAATTCTCATGCCTTTTACAAGGAATGGGCAGAGATTTCAAGGGAATGTGTGGCAATAGTCAACCACAAACACGTCATTTACTGGGTTATCAACTATAGAAAAATGAAATACGTGCTTGAAAAACATGACGCCTGGCATGGTTGCATGGTATGGCCTCACCGTGCCCTGGTAAAAAGCTGAGAAGGTTTGATTTATGTCATCATGCACGCCCTTCATAAATCGAACCATCACCGAGGAAGTTCCATGCTTTCAATAGGGAAATCACCAAGATTGAAGGGGAATCCAAATTTCTGTCCTAATTTGTCATTCAGTTTTTTTCCAACGATCAACATACCCCCTCCAATGCAACGTGTTCAAATTTGACATTTTTTCGAGCTCATTTACCATATTTAGGGGATTATGTGCATTTTCTAGGCATTAATGCACATAATTCAAATTCGAACAATCGGTGCATGAAAAGGTGCACAAGAACGGTCTGGAAAACCATGCTCGTGCTATTTAGTAAATTCTCATGCCTTTTACAAGGAATGGGCAGATATTTCAAGGAAATGTGTGGCAATAGTCAACCACAAACGTGTCGTTTACTGGGTTAACAACTATACAAAAATGAAATACATGCTTGGAAAACATGACGCCTGTCGTGGTGCCATGGTATGGCCTCACCGTGCCCTGGTAAAAATTTGAGAATGTTTGCCTTATGTCGTCATACACGCCTTTCATAAATCGAACCATCACCGAGGAAGCTTCATGGTTTCGAGGGGGAAATCACCAAGATTGAAGGGGGATCCAAATTTCCTTTGTCCTTTGTCCATGAGTTTTTTCTACGATGAACATACACCCTGCAAATCACCGTGTTCAAATTTGGCACTTTTCCGGGTTCATTTACCATATTTAGGGGATTATGTGCATTTTCTAGGCATTAATGCACATAATTCAAGTTCAAACAATCGATGCATGAAAGGGTGCACAAGAACGGCTTGCAAAACCATGCTTGTGCCATTTAGTAATTTCTCATGCCTTTTACAAGGAATGGTCAGATATTTCGATGAAATGTGTGGCAATAGTCACCACAAACATTTGTTTATTGGGTTTTCAACTATAGAAAAAATGAAATAAATGCTTGAAAAACATGACGCCTGGCATGGTGCTATGGTATGGCCTCACCATGCCCTGGTAAAAATTTGAGAAGGTTTGGATTTTGTCGTCATGCACGCCCTTCATAAATCGAACCATCACCGAGGAAGTTCCATGCTTTCGAGAGGGAAATCACCAAGATTGAAGGGGAATCCAAATTTTCTTCGTTCTTTGCCCTGGAGTTTTTTTCTACGATGAACATACACCCTGCAAACCACCGTGTTCAAATTTGGCATTTTTTCGGGCTCATTTACCATATTTAAGGGATTATGTGCATTTGCCAGGCATTTAGCGCATATAAATCCAATCCAACTACAGTTGCACGAGTGTGATGTGAGGGACGTGGATTGCCAATCGATCACGGCGCATCCTACGGTGCACACGCGCGATCCGCGTGGTTGGGGTTCCGGCCAATCATAACGCGACACACAATAGGCTTAGCGCACAATGTTTCCGGAGGCGACGGAGATGAACCGTGTGCGATAATGAACAAGCAAAATTGTAAGGGAAGCCAAATTTCCTTCGTCGTTTGTCGTTGAGCTCTTAAAAACCACCGCACTGTATGGCTGCCCGGCCACTCCGTCCCAGAGCTCTCTCCAAGCGTCGTTCATGGCACCGTGGTGCACAGTAACTGGTAAGGAAGCGATGGCATCCCGCCGCGCCGTGTTCCTCGTTGCCCGCGACCGCACACATGGTAAGGAAGCGATGGCATCTCGCCGCCGGCGGCCACACAGTTACGTGGGCAGACTTTGAGGCTGCCATGGCCAAATGGGCGGTGGATCTAGAGGCGGCCAAAGCCGCACAGAAGGAGCGGAAAAGGCAGAAAGCAGTCAAGAAAAGAGAGTCCCGCCGCCGCAAGAAAGAAGAGGCCGCACGCCGTGCTGAGGAGAGCTTGGCAAAGATCGAAGCACGGTGGGCTGCCGCCTATAAGGCCGGGAAGGAGAATGCCGGCGTCTGGCCAGCATGCCCTGATGGCAGCATGTGAGAAGTAGTTAGTGCGTGTGTCGCCCGTAAGTTTGTATAATTAATTACGAGCATCTATCAGTACTACATACATACTAGTCTTAGAGCAAATTACCAGTAGTACTTTAAGTTGGTACTATCTATTATGAACGTACAATGTCGGTAAGCGCATCCTTTGAGGGCTTTGAGCGTTGATTAGCATGTGTTCACTGAAGTTTTGTAGCCACACCTCGGCCCCAAATACTACCGAAACGTCCACCCGCAGCCACCGGAGGAGACTAGAGCTGGCCGCAGCTGGTTTTTAGTCCCACCTCGCCGCGCGAGTTGGCCGCACACCGGCTTAAATTGCCGCGCCGGCAGATGGTAGCAAGCCTCTCTCTTGTTGCATAGGATCAAATCTGGCTACGCGAGCGAGGCAGGTAGCCACTTGATTGCATTTCATAAACCGATGATTGCTCATCGGGTGTCACCTTGCCTCATTCATGTACATTGAATAATCCTGATACAATGAAAGAGATTTTTGAAATTAGGTGCGGTTGGAGATGCTGATAGATATAAGAATTATTAGAAGATCACAAAACACACGGTTTCTATGGCATACCGTGTGCGTTTTTTGCGTTAATGATCCATAAGTCAGTGACCTGTGCGATGTTTCCTAATAAACCAGGCGTACCATTGACCGAAAAAAATCAACTACACGTGTACATTTTTTTGGAGATGGGATCTGCCAATTTTCTCTTTTCTCGCACACGAGTATTTTATGCGCTTTGTGTGCGTTGTGTGTTTCCCCCGCCCAAGTTTCAAGTTTCGCAGCGAAATTTTCATTAGGCGCACGATTTCAGAATTTATTCCTCCCACCACATCCCCACCCATCAAATTTCCTCAGTATCTCCCCCCTCCCCCCCTCCCCCTACCGGCAGCTCAAACCGCCGCCGCCGCAACCACAGCTTCAACCACATCTACGTTCTGCTCGGATCCAGTCAGGTAACCCACCGATCTCTATCACGGCCCCGGCCTGATTGCTTAAATGACGCCTGCAAAACATCTTCATGCCTCCAAATCCCCACCGCCCCTACCTCCAGAGCATCGACGCGCAAGCCCAACCACATATCACATGGAGGTCGAGGAGCTGATGGCGGTCCATGGCGCGATGGCCGCTGTGCGTGTTGACTCGGAGGAACACCTCGCCTCCGCCGCCGCCGACTTGATGCAGGCTCTGGCCTAGATGAAGTGCCCCAGCGACTACCCCCCAGGACTTAACAGGTATGATATGACCAGCTCAATCTTACCAATACCACTTGCAATGGCTATGTTTTGTACGGTTGATGTATTAAGCATGTTCGTGCCTTGTTTATTTTAGTACTGCACACTGTGTGATGTTCAAGTATTAACTCTCTAGCTCAATTTCACCAATACCAGCAACAAACTTACAATACATGACTCAGGATATCACTAGAGATGCTGCACATTTGCTATTTTTGGTGGATGCTAACCCTGTTGTACTTAACATGCCTATCCATGTACTTACGCAGGGTCATAACGGCCGATACTGTTGTTTGCCATCGAGGTTAGCTGCATCCCATGTCTTACAGTATTTCACATCATTTGTGCAATTGCAGTTTAACTTCTAACATTTACTGGTTGCCTGTAGGTACACATGTCAGTGGCACTGATCCACGCTTCGACCCGGAGGAACAGCTTGCCTCCGCCGCCGCTGACTTTGGGCGGGCTCTGGCCAAGATGAAGTGCCCCAGCAACTACCTCTCAGGACTTACCAAGTATGTACTCACCAGTTCAATCTTACCAATACCAGTTGCAATTAATGGCTATGTTTTGTACGGTCGATGTATTAAGCATGTTGTAGTAAACATGCCTAACACGTTTTAGCTATTTTCCCTACCTTTTTATACACAACTGGGCCATTCTCTGCTCTGGCAGCACCTGCCTTGTGATGTTTAACTCTGCCAATTGCATCTTTATCAGTACCGGTTTCAATGGCTATTAAGCCTGTTGCAATTAATAGTTGTATCCATTTTTAAACAGTTGTATTTAAATGGCTACAAACTTACAAAACATGACTTAGGATGCTGTTAAGCCTGTTGCAGTTAACAGTTGTATCCATTTTTTAATCTGTCCCTTTGCTACCATGCTACTCCCCGCAATGAAGATATACTAGAGATGCTGCCCATTTGCTATTTTTGGTGGATGCTAACCTTGTTGTACTTAATATGCCTTTCCATGTACTTACGCAGGGCCATAACGGGCGATGCTGTTGTTTGCCGTCGAGGTTAGCTGCATCCCATGTCTTACAGTATTTTACATCATTTGTGCAATTGCAGTTTGGCTTCTAACATTTACTTGCTTCTTGTAGGTACACATGTCGGCGGCGCTGATCCATGCTTCGACCCAGAGGAAGAGCTCGCCTCCGCCGCCGCTGACTTTGGGTGGGCTCTGGCCAAGATGAAGTGCCCCAGCAACTACCTCTCAGGACTTACCAAGTATGAACTCACCAGTTCAATCTTACCAATACCAGTTGCAATTAATGGCTATGTTTTGTACGGTCAATGTATTAAGCATGTTGTAGTAAACATGCCTAACACATTTTAGCTATTTTCCCTACCTTTTTATAGACAATTGGGCCATTCTCTGCTCTGGCAGCACCTGCCTTGTGATGTTTAACTCTACCAATTGCATTTTTATCAGTACCGGTTTCAATGGCTATTAAGCCTGTTGCAATTAACAGTTGTATCCATTTTTAAAAATTTGTATTTCAATGGCTACAAACTTACAAAACATGACTTAGGATGCTGTTAAGCTTGTTGCAATTAACAGTTGTATCCATTTTTTAATCCGTCCCTTTGCTACCGTGCTACTCTTTCGCAATGAAGATATCACTACAGATGCTGTCGTTTTATTACCATTTGCTATTTTTGGTGGATGTTAACCCTGTTGTAGTTAACATTGGCTTTCCATGTACTTAAACAGGGCTACAATGGGCGATGCTGTTGTTTGCCGTCGAGGTTAGTTGCATCCCATGTCTTATACATCATCTGTTCCTAAATATAAGTATTTTTAGAGATTCCAATATAGACTACATAAGGAGCAAAATGAGTGAATCTAGATTCTAATCTAAACTATATCTATAATTCTATATACATCCGTATGTAGTTCATATTGAAATCTCTAAAAATACTTGTACTTAGGAACGTAGGTAGTTGTATTTTACATCATTTGTGCAATCTCAGTTTAGCTTCTAACATTTACTGGTTGCTTGTAGGTACATATATGTGGTACTGATCCACGCTTCGATCCCTTTTGCGTATGGGGCAATGAGATATTCATGAACAAGCGTCAAGTGAGGAAACTAAGAAAGATTGTTAGGCGAAAGAAACGGGTGATGGGAATTAAGCTCTTTATTTTCACTTTGTCCAAGACAACAGTGAACTTTAGGATGGTAAGTAATGTGTTGCCTTTTCCACCTGCCCACAACAAGTTACTCTATTAGACCTCAGTATATGATATTTTTCTCTTTTCAGTGGTTTCCGAAGCTATTTACTGACGATTGTAACACCCCTATGTAATAAGCACTGTGACACTCTGCTAATATGCCAAGTCATCCTCATTTGCAGTGCCTAGTCATAGTGGTTATTCAAAACAATTCAAATACTTCTCTGAAAATCAACTCAAATTCAAAGTGCAAAATAAAGTAGCTCAAAATTTGCTAGAAAAATGTTCATCATATGACAAAAATTCCATAACCATTACTTGTTAAGGAATACAACATCACTAATGTGCAAGATGAGCATTAGCACCCATAACAGCACCAATTCAGCATTTTTAAATGCTATCCTAATTATGAAAAATTCAAGTGAAATCATTTGGCCTTCTAACTTTTCATGGCAGTGCATATTATGGTATTGCATTTATGTGGCTAAGTCATATATTTTGCAAAAGTCATCTGGACTTAGAAATAAAATGTAACAGAAAAGAATAAAAGAAAACAGAAAAATAAAATGAAAAAAAGGGCCTAACTGGCTGGGCCTAAGTGCACAGTGCACTCATCCCAGACCAGTCGGCCCATCTCTCTCCTCCCGCTCTCTCTCCCTGCGTGTCGCCACCGCCGTGGGCGCGAGCGCACGCGCCGGTCGTTCGTCGACACGGCGATGCCCGCGGCCGACCGAAGGGATAAGGTTGAGCCCCTTCCACTCCCCCAGGACGCCTCGCCATTTCCCCCTTATCTCTCCCTCGCTCGCGCCGCTCCTCTCCCTCCTCTGCTACGCAGCCGAGTGCCGCCATCGCCTCACCTCCGTCATCCCCGCGGCCACTGGCGACCCTGCGCTCGTCCATCGTGTCTGCCAGCTCCGCCACGTTAAGCCACTTCTCCTGGTGGCCTCAGGTGGAGCTGACGCGCCCTACTTCACGCGAATCGGGCCGGTCCCTACTTCTGGATCGTCGGCGAAGACAGGTGCCTCCGGCCTCCTCTGCTGCTACAAAACCTCAACGGGCCTCCTTGCGCCGCTCGGTGAGCCACCACCTCCCTCTGTTCCCTCCTCGAGCTGTGTTTTCCTTCCCTAGCTAGCTGTGCTCGCCGGAGCACCCCGGCCGCCGCGGGTCCTCGCCGTCCGGCCACTTCCGGTCGTCTCCGAGGCCGCGCTCTAGCTCTATTCAACGCGGCGTGCTCCTCTCACTTGAACGCGACCGAAAACACGCGCGAAAGCGCACCGAAATCGTAATGGCGTGCACGCCCGGAAGCTACCTCCGCCCGACCTTGTCGCCGGCCTTGTTTCCGGAGACCTCAGTTCTGGCTAGTGCCACCACGAGACGCGCAACCTTGCAAGCTTTCGAACGCCGCCAGAAACGCCCGATTTGACGCACTACAGAGGAATTCCGAGGCCACCGGAGTTGCGCCGCCGCGTACGGGCTCGCCGGAGTTTTCTCCGGCACCGGCGTCCGACGTGGCCAAGCGTGGGGCCCACCCTGAGACACTGCCTGTGGGCCCCGTCGTCCGTTTGACCACGTTGACTTCGGTCAACATGGGACATTGTTCCCAGCTGACACTGCCATGTGGGTCCCCCATGTCTGAAACTTAATTAGAGACTAATTGCACTGAGTTAATTAAAACACTGATTAGTTCAGCCATTGACAGTAGGGCCCACATGCTAAATAAGTCATTTAGTTAAATTTATCCCTGATTAATTAGCTCAGTCACTGACCAGTGGGACCCACTGGTCAGGTTTGACTCTGGTCAGCGGACTGTTGACTGCTGACATCACCGTTACCTCATACTGACGTCACACCTACACTGTTCTGGATAATGTTGATTTAATAAGTAAAAATAAAATACTAAAAATACTAAAAATACTAAAAACTTTAGAAAATCATAGAAAATAATCTGTAGCTCGGATCGAAAAACTTTGTACATGAAAGTTGCTCAGAACGACGAGACGAATCCAACCGTGCCATCTGTTTCCGTGTCAAGACGCTCTACGGAGGTGAACCCGTAACTTTTTGCCCGTTTCCGTTAGGTGAATAGCGCATATACACCAGTTAATAAATCCAACTTAAATCCTAAAATAATTAATATGCCTTAGACATGCTTTTAGGCAACCCTGCACTGCACGTTAGCATAGCAAGATCTGTGTTACCTTGTCTGCCTTGTATTTATCTGTTTCCACCCCCTCTTCTCTCTCGATAGAGCCCGGTACCGACGCAGCTCCGGAGATCGACGACCCCTGACGACCTTGCCCTTGCCGCCGAGCAACCAGGCAAGCCCCCCCTTTGATCATCCCGATATCGCCCATTCTATTTTCTCATGCTTGCATTAGATTTTGCTACTGTAATTGATTGCTCCTATTCTGATGCATAGCCTACTTTTGTAACCTGCTTATTGTTACCTTACCTGCCTATTTCAAACTGCTTAGTATAGGTTGGTTAGAGACCCACCGGTGACCCCACTTGTCCCAACTACCCCGTTGGATTATCAGAAGATCCGATCAACGGGATCGAAGACTAGGCCCCGGCACCGCACTTCCCCCCTAGTTGTACGACACTACTGGGTTACTATCGAGTGCCGAGGGTGATACCTCGTTAGCACTTCTGATGTTAACCTTGTAGGTTAGTTCATCGGTTATGGTCATCGAAGGTGATTCCTCCTTCTCCACTCCCGATAACGACACTTTCATGCAACTCCTCAAGAGTGGACCTCGAGGGTGATTCCTCCTTCGTTCACCTTGACGATAATATCAGGTGGAATTCCATCGAGGATGATTCCTCAGGGTTCCCTTGGTGTTAGACACACGGTTACTATGGTTACTATGACTTTACAACTGATACTTGGAAAGGCGGGTCGACCCTGAGGGGTACCCGTGAATGATGGGATGTCGGGTTGACCTGGAGGTTACCCGTGAGACGAATACGAGGCGTGGCCGGGCCGGGCATTCTTAGCCCTTGCCACAAGTCCTCGAGACGGGGCGACGGGGTCACATCGATCATGAGTCTCTGCTCGTTACCGCAAGCCCCTAATCCACTAACGATTTGGATATTTGATCCGAGCCGGCCTTTGGCTGGATAGCACTAACCATCACGTGGGAAGAGTTATGGGCACTCTGCATCGTAGCATCAGCCGAAAGCTCTATCAGACGTCCAGTTCAGCACTGCGGCCGGGCTGGGCCGGCGCCATCCATGTATAAAGGTGGTACCGAGATTCGCTCTGCACGCAACGGCCCGGAGGGCGAGGGGCGATGGCCCAAGACCCCCTTGCGCTTAGGATATAGACCGACGGGGACCTCTCTGCTGAGCTGTAGGTAGGGTTGCGGTGTATCGTTTGGCCGAGGCCGGACATGACCCAGGAAAGTTTGTCCGGCCGGAGTTAAGAGAGCGTGGTGGGTAAGTTGGTGCACCCCTGCAGGGAAGAAAATATCTATCGATAGCCTGTCCTACGGTAACGGACACTCGGAGTTGTATCCCGATCGATACAACTAGAACTGGACCCTTGAGATGATAACAGGATATGATGGCTCCGGGATCGCTTTCTCGCAGGGAGTCGAGGAAGGATCTCTGGGCGAGACTGTTACTTGACACAACCACTACTACTTTATACTGTGCTGATCTACTCTCTTCTATTGCTGCAAGACCGCTGAAGATGCTAGTCTTCGATAGGACTAGGCCTTCTCTCTATTCTGGCATTTCTGCAGCCCAGTCCACATATACAGCCTCCCTTTGATAATGTTGCATATGTAGTGTAGATCCTTGCTTGCTGAGTACTTCGGATGAGTACTCACGGTTGCTTTGCTTTCCTTTTCCCCCATATCCATTTGATGCAACCAGATGACGGAGCCCCTGAGACAGTTGCTCACGCCGACAACTACTACTACCACCTCAAGGGTGGTTGCTTCTACGAGCTGGCCGACGATCAGGAGTAGGATCGGAGGGTCCCAGGCAGGAGGCTTGCGCCTTTCGATCGTAGTGTTTTATTTTGCCCCACCTTTCTAAAGGTCTTTTTGTTTCTCTTTTATATCTGTACTCAGATATCTGATGCTTCCGCTGATGCTTGTATGCCATCGAGTTATGTATTCGAGCCCTCGAGGACCTGGCTTGTAATATAAAGCTTGTATGACTTTATTTATGTTTTAGAGTTGTGTTGTGATATCTTCAAGTGAGTCCTTAGGCTTGATCGTGTGCATTTGCATGTATGATTAGTGCACGATTAAGCCGGGGGCGTCACAATGATTACCTTGCAAACTACATGACCGGAGTGGAGGCAACTAAGGTTAAAGTACATAAGTCATGCTACCATGATAATGCTCTAGAAGTCTTCCTGAAGGCGGTGAAGGATGGGTGGGCGATCGTCAATAGGGGTTGGACAAAAGTTGTTCGTGCCTATGGCATGCAGGAAGGCACATTATGGGCATTCCGCTTCTTCAACACCATCGGCAGTCAAAATGATTTACACTTGTCTCTTCACCTTTACCGCCTCTAAATATTGTGGTTCATCATAGTTAATTGTTGTCTAATCCTATAATTACTGAACATATTGTACTGACAATTTTATTTATGGATTCGTTGTTGAACCATTGTGCTGAGAATTTGAATTCCACGTTTCATATTTCAAAATTTCAAATTCGAATAATAAATTACAGGGAAAAATAAAATTATACAGGAGCGAATAAAATAATGTGCACATGGTTCGAAAGAAAATAGCGTGTGTGATGAAAAATAGAGAACAGACGGTTCTTCGACGTGAAACGTTTGCGATGCCCTACGGACGCACACACGGTTTCGTCTCATATGCGTGTGCGATTCATGGTAATATGGCAAACGTTACAAACCAGTGTGCGTGTGTGATAGGAATACCAATCGCACACAGTTATGAAAATGGACACGTTGGCGTTAGTAGAGGCACCGCACACATTTTACATTCTTGAACCATGTGCGATAACGTACCTATCACAAACATATCGGTAGATTAAATGTTGATGTCCACCTTTTTCACACGACTATAGTGGCGTAATCATTTGGGATGTCTCTCGGATCAGAACCGTAACGTCGAGATGTAACATGTGGGACTGGGATGGCTTCTCATACGTTTATTCTATGGCGATCGTCAGTAGCCGCTCGCCTATCCCCGACGGTTTCTGGGTCGAGTGGGAAGGACCCCCTATCGCAGTCACTCACTAGGCGACGGTTCCAAATGCCGTCGCGAAAAGGGGTTAAAAACCGTTTGTATAGCACCTTATGGTACCAGTGTTAGCATATATAGTCGTGTACAAAATAGATTCAAATTTACCTCCATTCCAAAATAATCGTAGTTACAGGATTTTCAAGTGTCAAAATTTCAAAAAGAAGCTCATAATTTAATGAGGTTTTCAAACATACAAGGTCAAATTTAACGTTGTCTATTTAGGTCAATCCTCAAAGTTCAAGAGTACTCTAAACGTGAATGCTTCTGCTTCAAAATTTCGAACGAAGCACCAAAAGAGCCTCTACTCGCCCGAAACCGCATGAGACCAATGTTTGGTAGAAGGAAATTACTTTTCTAACTCCGACCCATGAAACCTACCGTCCCGACGTCCAAAGGTCTAACCCGGGGTAGGTTTGTAACTTCATCTAGACGCCACGCAACCGCCTCCGAAAAATATTCATACACCGTGGCCGCCTAAACACACATGCGCTCAGCCGAAATCGCTCCCGCCCACTATTTGGGACACCTGGGATTACTGTCCTTACCCCGACCCATAGTAGGTCTGAAATTTAAGAGGGAGGCAAAGTTTGTACTTTCCCCAAATTTCAAACACGCGCGTCCCATCTGTTCAAAAAAAACAAAAACAAGCGCGTCCCACACCGAAACATGGTTCCCCCTTAGCTCCCCCCCGTACGATTCCCCATTCGTACTCCGTGGGCACCAAAACTACCTCTCCACCAGCCGCGAAACCCCGGCGTCCTCCGTCCGCCACCCCATCCCACCCATCAACCGCCGCCCTCCTCCATCACGCCGGAGCCGATACCCCGACATCGTCGTCCACCGCAACCGCAACCGCAATGCCCTCCACGGCTAGTAGTTGAAGCCGAGGCCGAGCTACCTCCAGGACGCCGACGTGCGCCGTACCCGAGCCAGTTCAACCACGCCGTCCTGCGCCTCACCGCTGCCGCTCCAACGTCGCCATCGTCCACCGCACTGGAGCTGTTCCCGCCACACTGTCTTTCGTCGCCTCGGATCTGCTTCCCCTCTGCCGACAGACGGCCACCGCAACACAGTCAACAATTTGGCCATGGGTTCATCCAAGGCTCCACCCTCCTCCAAAACATTGGTTCCCCCGGTAAAAAGAAGAACATCGCCGTGAAATAAGGAGGACACAGCACTGGCAACCGGAACTGGTACTCCTCTTCCCTTATTCGTGCAAATCTTACGTGTCTACTTGCACGGTATTCATCCCACAGAAGACACTAGTTGACCGCTTCTTCCTACACCTTCTTCCTGATACTAGATGTTCCTAGTAACTCGCGATGCACAAGGTTTCTCCTCATATACTATTTCACCTTAGCTAGAGGTAAGTCGCCCCCCTGGATTTCAATTCCTGGTCAGTTGATTCCCAATTAAAGGAAGCATTCCCCGGCGTAACAGGCGCTAGTCCACCTATTACGCCAGGAAAGCAGCGCCTCGGTGTTTATCTTAGGGGTGTGTGGGGCCTAGGAGCTGCTGGCGCCCTATCTGGAGGTCGGACGGGCTTAAAGGGATGGCCCGGGGGCGCTGCCAAGCACGACGGTGGTGTGCGGTCGAGGGGCGGGCGGGGAGGTGGAGTCTGGGGTCTGGGCTGGTGGTCGCTGGCGGTTCGAGAAAGATCGTCAACAGTGACTCGCGGGAGGTAGACGAAGGCCATCTGCCCATTCCTTGTAGATTGGATGGTTCATAAAAAAATCGACTGACCTATTTATTTTCAGTCGACTATTATTTTGATAGGACCACATGTGGTGGTGTGCTGGAGGAGTACCTGCATTTTCCAGCCATCCCTGTGCTCATATATTACAAAATCATACGGAGTAGAATCTAATTTTGTTTGCCATACAATGTTGTAGAGCTATCATATGTCTCCTGTCATTTATTTTTCAGCCATCTGCTATCTGCTACTTTTACAGTGCACTAGTTCTGCACACACTTCACCCATACTCTCACTATTGTTTTTTTATGCATGGGTATTTCAGCCTCTGCCAAACGGTTGATAGAAGCACGAAATAAAAGAGAGAAGTCGCTCCAGCTTTCTTCGTGCTTAGGCAAGACATGTTTCGGCACTTTAAAGGGTGCATTGTCAGCAGATGGAGACGGTAAACGTAGCTCTGGAGTTGATGATCTCGCTCGCCATGAACCACCATCCCAGGTGCTTGCTTTAACTTCGCGGTGTCATATGTGGTTGCATGTTGCATATGGTGTCTAGCTTATATTTGAAAGGCCGAAGTCAGTCTTTATTAAGATAAGGAAAGATATTTTTTACATGAACCACCATCCCGGGAGCACCAGAAGCCAAATAGCTAGTCAGGGCACTGGCCGAGCTAGTGACAAGCCCAGCACAGACAGGCATCACCTGCAAGCCAACTAAAAAGCCACGGTGGTGGCGAAGCAGCCTACCTCCCACCAGGCTCTCAGGTCCTCGATGATCATGCTCACCACTCCAGCCGGGTGTCTAGCTTGTATTGCTTCCAATTTGGTTAAATTGCATCTGCTTAGCTTACACATTATACCTTTGAATATGACATGCCTTCCTGTTTTTGGTACATACTACTACATCTGTCTATTAACCATGTTCTTACATCAAACTAATGTTCTTGTGTATCCCTCATCAATCACTTATGATGAGACAGTCGGGCTCGTGGATTGCTGTAAGAAAAGATCCTCTTTTAAAGAATGTAGTGTCAGCCTCCCCACATGACTCTCAAGAAACAGCAATGCTAGATGAAGATAGTCAACGTAGCTCTATAGTTGATGACCGCATTTCCCCTACACCACCATCGCAGGTGCTTGCTCTAACTTGGCAGCGTGATATGTGGTTGCATGTTGCATATAGTGTCTAGATTGTAATTCTTCCAATCTGGTTCAATTGCATGTGCTATTCTGCTTAGTTTATACATTATTCCTGTTAATGTGACATGCCTTCTTATTTTTGGTACATAGTACATATGTCAATTAAGCACGTCCTTACATAAAACTACTGTTTTTTTGTATCCCGCATCAATCAATTATGACGAGACACCTTTAGTATATGCAGAGTGATATTGGTTGCATCTTTCGTATGATTTATAGCATGCACTGCTTCTAATTTGTTGAAACGCCATTTATGATGGACGCTTTTAACTTGGCAGAGTCATATTGGTTACATCTTTCATGTGGTGTCTAGCTTGCATTGCTTCTAATTTGTTGAAATGGCTTCTGCTTAGTTTACACAAACAGTTGTGAATATGCCATGTCGTCCTGTTTTTCGTACATATTTCATCCTCGTATTATGTGTTTGCCTTACATGAAGGTAGTGATTGTCAGTATCATGCATGAATGAGTTCTGAAGAGTGAATTTTATTGCTTTTTCTTGTCGGTTTTACTTGACAATGCAAAATCAATAAAGCGGAAGGAAATTAGCCAGGCAGTGGATAAAGGTGCTCCTTCCAAACAACTGAAACGGAGGGCCTCTATAGATTCTACTCCGCCATCCCCCCAAGAAGATTTGTAACACAACACATACATAGACACTCAACGTAGTTGTGTTGATCATGAGCACGTCTCCCCTTGTCCACCATCATAGGTGCTCCCTCTAACTTGGCACTGTTATATGTGGTTGCATGTTATGTATGATGTCTAGCTTGTATTTCTTCTAATTTTGTTGAATTCCATCTGCTTACTCTACACATTATACTTGTGAATAAGACACGTGTTCCTGTTTCTAGAACATAAAATATCTGTCTATCACCCCATGTTCTTACATCAAAGTACTACTATTGTGTAACCTGCAACAATCACTTATCATAAGACATGTTTAACTTGGGAGTGTGATATAGGTTACATCTCGCATTCTTTTCTAGCTTGTACTACTTCTAATTTGTTGAAATGGCACTTATGACAAGACAGTTTTAACTTGGTAGAGTGATATTCGTTGCATCTTTCATATGGTGTCTAGCTTCCATTGCTTCTAATTTGTTGAAATGCCTTCTGCTTAGTTTACACATCATAGCTGTGAATATGCAGTGTTGTGAATATGCAATGGCACTAATGACGAGAGACCTTTAACTTGGTAGTGTGATGTTGTTTGCATTTTGCATATGATTTATTTCTTGTACTGCTTCACATTTGTTTAAATGCCAGTTATGACGAGACACTGTTAACTTGGCAGGGCGATATTTGTAGCATCTTTCATATGGTGTCTACCATCCATTGCATTGCTTCTAATTTATTGAAATGCCTTCTGCTTAGTTTACACATCATAGTTCTGATTATCTCATGTCGTCATGTTTTTCATACATATTACATCCTCTTATCATGCGGTTGTCTAACATCAAAGTTCAGTTCGTCTGTATTATGCGTCAATTTATTCTGAAGAGCTAAATTTTTATTCCTTTTTCTTGTCGGCTTGACTTGACATGGCACAGAGAAAGAGGAAGGAACACAGAATGGCAGGGAGTGGTGTTAGTACTCAGGACGCACGGAAATGGAAGTGGAAGAATTATGCAGATTCTGCTGGTACTGATGTTGCAATAGAAGGTCAAAGTCCATCGAAAATTGCACAAACACGGTATCCCCTGCTACACCAGCTGCAAAACAATCCAAACAGAAACTAATAGCTGCCACCAAACAAGCAGCGACAGCCCTAGTTGTTGCAACACCTTCCACAGTACCAACAGCTGCACGAGTTACTCATTTGTCAACTCAGCTAGCGGCAAGTTCCCAAGCTCTCTTGCCACCTGACACTACTTCCGAAGCACTCTTGACACAAGACGAGTTGGCAAGATCAGATGAACCTTGTGAGCTTCAACAGCAAGAAGGTAGTTGCTAGAGTCAAGTTACAGTTGCATGCTTCTTTATATATAGTCTCATAGTTTGATGTACACTAACACTTCCTATGTTCGTTGTTGGACTAGCACCTAGGCGCAAGAGGAAACAGACATCAGGGATAATGCTCGATAGGTTAACTAAATCTAGAGGAGGAAGAATGGAGATCCGTTTTGAGGCAGGTTTAAAAAGGCCACGTGATGCTACAGAGTCAGCCAAGTTAGTATCAGAGGCAGCGGTTGCCATTAGGTGTCATGCACGTATCCTCCCAACATGGATTCGGTACAGGAATGACAAAGACGAAACCCAGTTCAACACCTTCCTTGACCATTTATCTGTAAGTATGGTTATGTATGGAAATTAGTAATATCGTCTTGCTCTGTCCCATACTTTCTAGGTTGCTGGTAATGAGACTCCCATAATTTTCAACAGATGAGGTTCAAATTGGATAGCCAAGATGATGCAACCAGACAAGCATGCACCCATGTTTTCAAGTCTGCTCTGCGATAGTATCGGTATAACTTGAGGAAAACTCACTTTGAAGGCAAGGCTAACAGTGAACTTGCCCAAACATCTCCAGTGGAAAATATATCGGATGAAGACTGGAGAGGCCTCGTTAAACACTGGTCTGATCCAAAGTATCAAGTACGTTATATATATGTGATCAGATCACATGTTGAACTCCTATTTATGCATGTGCCTCACAAATCTATCTTCTTGGAGGTGAACTGTTCAAAGAACAAGGCCAACCGTACGAAAGTGAAATTCCAACAGACGACAGGATCTCGTAGCTATATTGCACACTGCGCGGCTCTTGTAATTAGCTAATGTTTCACTCTTTTCGTTGTGCCATATTATCAGATCTATATTGACATGTTCCAAATGCAGAGGAAAGCCCGCAAGGACCAAAAAGTACCTGAACCAAATGTTGTGGAAATCTTCAAGGACTATCACACCAGCAAGATGAAGGGCATAACTACACCAGTCAAAGCCGTTGTTGTAAGTCCTTAATCCCCATGCCTTTTAACTAGTACTTACTCTGACTTGTGCATTGAACTGCACGGTTTACAGCCAATGTCTATTACTCTTTTCAATTTTATACACAATTGTCTTAGCGTATCATTACACCTTACAAGGTTTAAAAGAGAGGAGTGATGTTCCTTTGATCTTGATCTGTAATCTAGTTCCGTGCTGGACTTGTCTACACAACGTTACAATTGCCTGTTTGTCTGTTCTCAGTTGTTTTGTGATATGAATGATGTCATACTATGCTTACCGTATTATAAGCTTTGTCTCTTTATCCTTAGCTGTCAATACAATGTGAAGAAATAGACAATACATTAGCCATGGTACATAGTCATATGTTTGGAACCTGGTTTTATTATGTACTTTGCAGTAAAATACAACTAATATTTTACACGGGTTCACCAGAATAAGTTCTATATATAGACCAAAGCTATTTTGTTTGGTTTTGCTGCCTCCTTAATATCTTCTGTTCTGGTACTACTAATGTAAAAACTCAATTTTTCAGCAAGCTATGGAACAAATGGTGGAACCGCCACCTTCTGAAGGTGACGAGGCAACTATAACCGCAATGTCACCTCTTGCTGTAGTGGGTCAGTACCTGTCCACTAACAATGCCAAAAGCACGTTCCTGCGTAATACTGGGTTGGTTGTTAAGGCAATCTTGTCCAAACTGCCTCATGATCAAGATATGCAAGCTCAAAACAATGTTATATCTGCGCTCCAGACACAAGTCCATTCCCTAACAGAGACCCTTTGTGAAACAAGGACAGCCATTGTTCGATGTCATCAAGATATGCATGGTTTTGAAACCAAACTATCAGACATTTGCTATGTTGTTCAGGAGCCTAGGAGAAATGAAGGTGAAGGTTATGGTGCTCCATCGGACAGTACAGCATGAAAACGTAACAGTCAGGTCAAATGAACTGAGCTTCTGAACTTCTGGTGGTGCATTTATCTGCCGGACTGTTAATTTTTATGCCAACCTTCCTTTTGTTTTATGGTTGTAATTTGTTTTGTTGTGATACAAAATTTGTTCTTAACGTGTAGCGACCTGTTGAAGAAAACAGCAAGCCATTTTTGTATAGTGTAGGGTGTTCCCTATATTTGCACTGGTGGCGAACTTTGATGCCCAGTGGATGTAATCTGTGCAATCGCCTTAATAGCCTAGCGTTAGTTTCTGGCTTATTTATTTCCCTAGTCTTCTTTTTCCTTGATTTGCTAGTGGCCGCAACAACCATGGGCCATATACGGACCGTGGTAACCTTGAGCCTGCTACGGGCCGTAGGATATCCATGGGCCTCCTACGGGTCATCGGATAAATGGGCCTCCAAGGGGTCGTAGAATCAGTGGGCCTCGGGCCGTCGGATAAATGGGCCGACATGGGCCGTAAACGGGCGTAATTGGTATCGGGCCAGCACGGTAACGAGCCGTTAACAGGCCGGAAGACGGCAAATGCTTAATTCTGTCACAGGCATAACGGGTCGTTAATGGGCCAGAATACAGGACGGGCTGGAAACGGCGCAATGGGTTAACAGGCCACAAGCGGGCCGATTCTAACCACGGGCCGAATTTGGCCCATTAGGGGAATAGGCCAGTAACGGGCCGGAAGTAATCGAGGGCCGAAAAGGAGCCCAAGAATATATGGGCCGTCAGTAGGCCGAAAGCTAACACGGGCTGGAAACATCCCATGTGAATCATGGGTCGTTACTGGGCATAAAGAAATTTACTGTTTATTATGGGCCAGAGTCACCGCGGCCCACTAAAGGGCCCAAAGATATGAAAGGCCTCGTATGGGCCGAAAGACGTTGTGGGCCATACAGGGGCCGAAAATGAAATGGGCTGGTATTATATTGGATGGCCCACATGACGCTGTTGGGCCAATTTCGGGAACGCCATAACGGGCCGTGAGTTACCGGGCCGTAAAATGGGCTATATGCGAACAGACCGTTAACATGCCTTTCATGAGCCGGCCCGCTAGCTTTTGACCAAGTCAAACGGACCGGCCTTTGTAAGCTAAATGGGCCAGTGTTGGGCCGTCGCACGTGTCGACATATCATAGGCGCCTATCTGACCCAATGACGAGCTCACACGTGTTTCCTCCGACCAATGAGAATTTTACACGTGGAAAATCGCCATTGGTCGTTGCTGTTAATGGGTTATCGGATCCAAAACCGGACCCGATAGCTTAATGGCGACCCGTTACGGTGGATGCCACGTGTCGGTTACCCTTGACGAAAGCACTTCCATGACGCGTCATTTATCGTCATGGAAGTGAACACTTCCGTGATGATAATTTTGGTATTGTCATGGAACACTTCTACGACAGCACAGGTATGACTATCTTGATTCTGTCACAAAAAAGTCATGGATGTACATGCATGACAGAAAACGTGACCTACTGTGACAAACACGTATCATCACGGAAGTGTATTTTTTTAGTGGTCGGACCTACAATGGAGCGCCGTCGGGCGTCGTTGGTGCTACAACGGGAGCTGCTATTGTGATGTTGCGTGGCCGACGGCGATGTTGTGTGGCCGGCGACAACGGTTGCAGAGGAGATGGGTGTGTGGCTCCTGCTACGGAGCGTGGACTGCGAGCCAGGTGGGGACGTTGCGATGTAAGCAAAATGACGCAGGCAGGCGTTGACCTATCCAAGGGATGTAAGGGAGAGGATCCAACGACTGCTGACCCGACTGATTTTCGTGGGAAATTAGTCGGTTGATCTGTAGCAGTGCCCAATGTTAATTGATTCTTAATGCCTATAGTTTGTATGATTATACTTCTATAATACTCCCTCTGTTCCAGAATTTAAGGTGTATTGATTTCCGTGCAAGTCAACCATTTGAATGTTTCACCAAGATTATAGAATAAAATAACAACATCTACAATACCTAATAGATAAATTATTAAGCTACTTTTCATGATGGATCAAATAATATAAATTTCGTATTGTGGATATTGATATCTTTTTCTAAAAACTTGGTCAAACATGCACTCGTTTGACTTTTAAAAAAACAAATACACCTTGTATAAAGGAATGAAGGCAGTAATTTGTAAAGGCACAAACGAATCTGATATGAAAATAAAGGAAAACGTTTAGATTCAGCAGGATGATTTCTTGATCGCGTAAACCTTCTCTCCCGCATGACACGTGTCGTGCGGGACCCGCCACCGCTCCCTTTCCCCAACCTTATCTTCATCCCGTGAAGCCCGTCCACACAATCCTCCCCAACAGTTTTCTTCTTCCTCCCTTGCTCTGTTCATTTTCTCCATCACTGCTCGCCGTACCACACCACCACCGCCGTTCAATCTGTCTCAGACCACCCCGCTGCAAAGATCTGTTGCCACCACTCCGGCTGTTGCAGAGCCTACTCCGGCAGTAGCACTATTGCTGCAACACCAGAGGGACCACGCGGGCTACTGCATCCATCGTCCTCGCCGCCGCCGGCAACGCATGCTTCAAAGGAATCGCGTCGGTGACACTTGCTGCAATGCAAGTCGGCAAGGGGAGCTGCACGGCCGCCCGTGTCAGCGTCTTCCCAGCTACTCGCTGCAAGGCAACCTCCGACGGGGGTGTGGCAGTGAGGCGTTGAGCTTTGTTGGTGCTACATCGGGCCGTCGGAGCTCAGTCGGTGCTGCATCGAGACATCAGTGCTCCCGCTGGTGCTGCAGGGGTGCGGTGCTGAAGGCTGGTCGGCGGGCTGCAGAAGCGGGTGAAGCGGGGGGGCTCGCCGGAGTTGCGATGAAGCATCGGCAGAGCTATCGGAGTTACAGTGAAGTGCGCGTGATTGCAGTGAAGCGCTGCCAGAGTTGCATTGTAGCGCCGCCAGAGTTGCAACAAAGCACCGCGGAGGCGTTGAAGCTTCGCCGCCGCTGCAATGGAGCGCCGTCGGTGCTGCCATGGGAGCTGCTCGATCTTTAGTGGTGTTGCAACGCAGCACGTCGACGTGCGGCCGCCGGAGTTTAGGGTGGTGCTCCGGCTCGCGTCTCGGTGAGCACACATGCAGCAGCAACAAGGCTTCCTTGCCGCAGCCGAGGACATCGCGGTCTCCAGAGAGAGACGCGAGGGTGTCGAACAGAATGTGATTAGAGAAGAGAAGACGCGAGTTGTTTTGACGAGATCGAACGGCCACCTGCACAAGATCAGACGGCTAGCTAGGCGGATGATTTTCTAGAAAAGCATCCGACTGATTTGTAGCAGCCGCCGAAAATAAACTACCTTTTCCCTGTATTGTTGCCGCTCATCCGTGCGTCCCTCCTGCCGGCAACGTGTCCGTGGTCGGTAGATCGCCGCCTGCCTGTGCCGGCATCCCCTTCCTTTCTCCACTTCTCGATGGCCGCGACCGCGCGATGGAAAGATCCTAGCAGCCAGCGGCGGCGGTTTCGATCGTAGCAGGCCAGCAGTCGTGGCGGCTTGGAAACCAAGAGATTAGTAGCGATATGTGCGTGCATATATAGTGCGCTGCAACAAACATGCCTTTTCGTCTTCCAGGATAGCCTGGTTTTTTTAGTGGACCGCGATGGCCTGCTTAGCATTCCTCTGGGAGCTCCTGTACAGCGCTGTAGGCGCCCGTTGGGATTCGAACCTGGGATCGCAATGTTGCAAGCCAACCGCACTAACCAGTGCACCGAAGCAAGTTTGTAGTCTACAATAAGAAAACAGTACTACTTAACGTTTTGATTTAGTGAAACATTACATATACCCAATATAAATTATCTGAAAAAAGGAAACATAAATTCAAAAACAACTTCATGGATTTTGAAATAAGTTCATCAAATTTCAAGAAAATTTAAAAAAATTGAAAAAAGTTCATCGATTTTGAAAAAAGTTCATCAAGTTCGAAAAAAGGTTCATCGAATTCGAAAAAAGTTCATCGGTTTGATAAAAAGTTCATCGATTTTAAAAAAAGTTCATCGAATCTTTGAAAAAAAGTTCACTTATTTGAAAAAAAGTTCATCAATTTTGAAAAAAGTTCATCTATTTTGAAAAAAAAATCATTGGATTTGAAAAAAAGCTCATCGATTGTGAAAAAAGTTCATCAAATCTGAAAACAGTTCATCGAATTCATCTGAAAAAAGTTCATTGATTTTGAAAATAGTTCATCGATTTAAAAGAAAAGTCAATTGATTTTAAAAAATTCATGAAATTTAAAAAGCAAAAGAAAAACAAAGACGAAAAAGCAAGAAGAGAAAAGGCCAAAAGAAAAAACAGAAAAAAAAAAAGAAAACCAAACAAATTGGATGAGAAAGGATAAAAGGAAGAAAACGAACAACATTTACAACAACATGCGAGCTGGTGTACTGGTTCTACCTCTTCCCTCGCAACGCACTCTCGTCGCGAGTTCAAACCTTGCTGCATGCACCTTTTTTTTTACGTTTAAAAGCAGAACAAGAAAAGTAGACCCTGTTGCAGGCGTTGGTTTGCGAAAAACAGTAGTAACCGGCGCCTACAGCGCTAAATAGGATTCGCCCATTCTTCTTACGTGGATTTTGTGCTTGTACCCTGCAAAATGGGTTGTACATGGACTCGGGCTTTACGTTAATAACAGAGGCTGAAGGATTAGGGGGAGCGAAGCGAGCTACGATCAATTGCAAACGCAAAAAAATCAGCGGATAAGTGATCGTTGTCAAGGGACGAGGCGACCGAGACGCGCCCCTCGTCCCCCTGTATCTGTCCCTGACCGGAGGACCTATCCCAGACGGTTTCTGAATCGTGTGGGAAGGACCTCCTATCACACACACAGGCAAGGCAACGGTTCAAAATGGCGTCGCGGAAGGGTTAAAAACCGTTTGTATAGCAGCTCGCTGTACCAGTGGAAGGAGCACCCGTCAAGGGTCGCCACCACCGTAGTTGGGCGGTGGGAACTGTTAGAAAAGCAACTTATCTCTATTGAAGGCCCATGGGGCATATATATATTACATAAGACTTGAGGTGCAAGGAAAGTAAACACAGACTAATAGGACTCCTAAACCAATACTATTACTTCCTAACACCCCCCACCCCCCCCCCCTCCCTTCAAATGCAAAGCGTATGCAATAGCATTACATTTGAAGAAGTGTAAAACTAGAAGAAAAAAATGATAATCCAAATCCACGTCTTGAGAGTGTCGTCGTAGCATGAAGAGTCTTCAAAACCTGTCGAGTCACCAAAGGGGATAACGAAGAGATGGCACATCAGAGGAAGACACCACATCACTTGAAGATACAAGATACGTATCAAGAGAAGATGGGTTGTCAAAAGAAGATGGCACATCAAGAGAATAAAGCATTGCACAAAAAATCATAGTCCACGACAACCGACGGTGAAAGAAGCTCGGCGGTTAAGGCACGATGGGCGTAGATCGACAATGCAAAAGGAGTCCAGAAAATCCTATAAAAAACAACACGGGCAAGTAGGCCACAAAAGTTGTATAGAAAGGATCAGGACCGGAGAAAGGCTGACGGACAATGGTATGGTGGACTCGCATGGCACAAAAACAAGAAATATCAACGAATTTGGTGGACGCAGCGGAAAACAAGGAAAACTAGAAAACACACTAGACTAGAGATGATGGCAGCGGAAGGAAAAAATTATCATGGCGGCGAAGGCCAAAACCAAGATCCTGGTTGTGAAGAGAGTGGTCTCTCTGAGCGAGACGAGTCAACAGCAAGACCGGCAGAACCTGTTGAAGAAGAAACTGAAGCTGCAAGCAGACGCTTAAGTCGCACAATATCCTCCTAAGTGAGAGACACTGTTGAAGGAGTCGGGGTAGAAGTGTGAGTCCCTGAAGTATCTAAGCGCGCCTGGCGTAGATGCCATTTCTTCAAGTAGCAATCAGGCTCGGGGTGACCATCTGTGTTGCAGTAGCCACAGTGAGTACGAGAGCGATCCTTACCACCACCAGAAGAAGTGGGGAGGAGCGGCGAGATGGAGTGAAAAGTCGGTGCAGCAAACGGCGTTGCAGGAGCTCGAGCAGCAAGAACAGAGGGAACCTCAAGTAAACCAGCACCAAGAAGACGAGTCTCCTCAGCCCGAATCTCAGAAAGCGCCTCCATAAGAGTAATACGGCCACGAGCAAACAACTGAGCGCGTCATGGCTCAAGCTCCGGACGAAGTCGAGACAAGAACTCATAGACGCGATGAAACTCCAAGTCTGACCGCACAGCCTGGCAACACTGGCAAGTACGACAACCAGCAGTGCGAATAGAGTCAAGCTGGCGCCAGATGACAGAACTCTGTGCGTAAAAATCATCAACAGTGGAGTCACCCTGCTGAAGAGCATGCTCCTGACGAACCACAGATAGATATAAGGCATCACCGGAGGGCTGATAGCGCTGGCAAAAGCAAGTCCACATGGCAAAGGCATAGGCCCATAAACTCTGAGGCAAACTGAGGCAAAACAAGAACAGTTGCGGCGCGAGCATCATCATCAGACCACTAAGTGTAAGCAAAGAGAGCATCACGGTAAAAGTGAAGAGACTCCTCATAGGTCAAAACATGTTGCTCATAAGCACGAGTTGCAGACTCGTCAGCAAGCTTAGCTGCATCCTTAGCAGGTTGAGCAGCATCCGCAGCAAGAGGCGTTGGCGTCGGTGGAGTAGGAGCCACAGGAGGAACCGAACATGGCGGACAGGAGACCTCGTTAGATAAAACACCCCAGAGACAAATGCCACGCATATGAATGCGAAAGAAACCAACGAACTCACTGTAGTTTGTACCATCAAAAGTCACTGGGCAACGGGGAACAATGACATAACCTGACGACATTGACACGGAGCAGATGGAAGCAAAACAGCCATAGATGGAAGCACCAACACCCATCTAGCACCAAACGAAGTCAACAGGGCAGCAATAACCGTCGGCTGGAGATCCTTGTCCGCTGCCTGCTCCTGTAGGAGACGAGGGGACACCGCGATCTGCAGCGAGCTCCGACTGGAGATCCGACTGGCGGCGAAACATGGCGGCCACCTGCGGGATACGACTGGAGATCGCGAGACACGACGGCCGGCGGCGGGATCCGACTAGAGATCGCGAGGCACGGCGGCCCACGGCGGGATCTGGCTATTGGACAGTAGCAGCGGCCTGATCTAGGGAGCACGAGACTGCGCGAGGCAGGCGAGCAGCACACACGAGCGCTGGAGGCACGAGGTGCGATTAGGACGGCGGGCCCGATCTGGCAGCGAGATCCAGCCGTGGTTGACCAGATGGGAGAAGCAGCACGTGAACGTGCGGTAGAGAGAAACAGCGACAGTCGGGCAATAGAAGAAGCAGCGACCGCGCGAAATTGGATCGGAAGCACGAGTTGTCAGTGCTAAAGAAAATACCTAAGCTCTAATACCATGTTAGGAAAGCAACTTATCTCTATTGAAGGCTTGAGGTGCAAGAAAAGTAAACATAGACTAATAGGACTCCTAAACCAATACTATTACTTCCTAACAGGAACCACACCATCTTCGCGCCAGTCGGCCAGAGTAAGGAGCGTCGGTCGAGGGTCGCTACCGCCGTAGTCGGGCGGTGGGAATCGCACCATCCGCGCGCTGGGCCTCGCAGCCCCGGGACTGTGGCCGAGGGCCACACCGGGACCGCAGACGCCTCGGGCTTGTGTAGGGAGGTCAAGACCGCGCGACCCCGCACCGACTGGAGGCCTGCGCCATCGCGCCGCCCTGCAGGGCGAGGTCGTGCTGGCACCGCATGGTCACGAGCGTTGTACCGCCGTCAATGATGCATGGTCGGGGCTGCGGCAGGCTTGGACGTCCGTGCGGCTGGTGCCGCGGCGAATGCGGTCGGACAAATCGAAGCGCGCGCTACCGAGGCTGGTGCGCGCAGAGTCGAGGCGCAGTCATGCCGTCACGCAACGGGGAACCAAGGCAAGGGCTGATACCACATGGAGCTCCGCCTCCAAAGACAATATTCGCTATACAAGGCACATCAGGCTTTAGTTAAGAGCGCATAACGCAAAGCGTCTAAACCAATAGACAAGCCTATATGTTCATGGCCACTACGTACATTTCTAGCACAGCAAATGCCCCGTCCTGGCACCTGCCAAAATCCTAGTATTTTTCATACGTGAAGCGCAAGCTTATATTGGACCACACACGCATACCCCTGGCACTTTTTTTTCATCAAAGCTTACAATTATATCTCACTTTTAGATATTAATAATACAATTTCTCTGTGGTCAGCAGATCCAAAGCTTTACTGAATCAGTAGCTACAGCAAACCCAAATAAAGAATTTCTCAAAGGAAGTGCTTTGCAAAATACCAAATGCATAAAGTCAACTACAGATCACCACCAGTAACAAGTCTGACTGAACCTTTTAGTACACTAGCAGGTTCACAATATTGCACTAAGATTTAGGATAATAATAATATAACTGATTGTCATGGACAAGAGGGCCTATTACAGTACAATTTATCCCCATGAAACTAAGACATGTCCAGAACAACAGCCAGTGCTAGGCAAACAAGAACAAAGGTAACAACATTCTTTGAAAATGAAATGATGCTTAATCTGTAGGTTTACCAGGCATTGCTCTGAACTGGAAATCAAGCAAGCAGGAGTACAAGCACCAGCAAATTGGGGGGCCATGATTGAAGCAGATTCAGAGGTACACAGACAAATTGTTCAGACGAAAGAAGAGCCAGGTCCAGTTTTTGGGAGGAAACACGGGGGTGGTTTGAAGGTAAAAGCTACTACCCATCAGCATCTGCTAATGGTTCTGAGAACAGAGGAACATAGGGTAGAAATTTGTGTACACTGTTTTTCTCAAGATCAAGGATACAGCCAACTTTCTGATGCCACATGTCATATGATACCAAGGTATCACCCCCACACTGAGCCAGGAAAATGGTATCGCAATCTGGATGAATCTCAACCACCCTGTACTTCTGTCCAGTCATGCTCATAAGCTTATCGATGCTGGCAGTATGCTTCTGGACCCATTGTTTACTGTCACAATCCTTGAGGCACCAGAGTGCTATCTCAGAAACTAGGAGTCCATTGTTATTATTGACAGGAGCTATAGCAAAGTGTAAGCACCCCTGCGACAATCCAATAGTACCAAATTTTGAACCGTACGGCACACGGATAGTCTTCCACACTTTCCCCTCCATGTCCACCCCCACCAGCACATACTAGCCATTGATGTCCTCCAGGTTACCCATGATGTACAGCATACCGCCGACAAAGACACATTTACTCCTGAACAGGGTAGCTTTCTCAACTATCCCACTGGCTCTATAACTCCAGGCTCCTGTACGCGACGAGTAGATGTTCACTCCTGTGATGAAAGTTTTCGGAAAGGTCCGCTCGAAACAAAGAACATGGAAATGGGACGAGACTGCTGGACCGAAAGCCAGGCCTGCGGTATGGTTAAATCTGTGCATCGGCTCCTGCGTTTGAGGTTGAGGTGGCAGCTCCACCCACCTCCCGGCGGCGGGATTGCACACAACAAAATGGTAATCATCCCTGCTGTTGTAGCGGCGGTAGAGAAGGAGGCCGTTGCAGGTGTCCACCTGGGTGATGCCCTCATCCTTGTTAGGATGCAGGTAAGGGAGGGAAGGGTCGAATGGGGCTGCGCCGCCGGAGAAGCCGGCGAAGTGGTGGCGATACCTGCTGCTGCAAAAGGACGTGTAGAGGAAGCCGACAAGGGTCTGGGGCAACTTCTTGCGGTTGGCGGGGTTGGCGATGAGGTCGCGCCAGAGCACTAAGACGCACTTGAAGCGGTGGACGGATCTGGCTGGGAGGCGGGAGAGGATCTCCAGGATGAGGTCGACGTTGAACAGGCTGGCCGCCCCCGCCGCCGTTGCCTGCGGATGGTCGTCCAGCCTCGGCTTGGTGTTCCTCTCGAAGATCTCCCCCTTCTCTGCCTCCTCCATGGAGCTCGGCTTGGTGTTCCACTCGAAGATCTCCCCCTTTTCCGCCTCCTCCATGGAGCGGAAGAGGAAGGGCTAGGCCAGGGTCAGGTCAGATCTGCAAATAGAGAGAGGAAATGATGGATCTGGCTGAGGAAAATTAACCCGGTGGTGGTGGTGGTCCTGTGGGGAGTCGGAAAGGTACCTTGGTTTGGTTTACGACAGCGACGGGGGCCGGCAGTGAACGGGGATGCGACCGACGGCACTTCGCTTCTCAGAGGACAGTGGGGAACAATAGCACGGATGCTAAACTTAGAAAGAGGAAATGGGGATGCAAACATAAAAATGACCTATAGGTAAAGAATTCACAACTTCCAGAATTTACGCTTTTCCAAACATGACTAGGAGGAAACGAGCGCCTTGCTGCCCCGTTTTTAATCAATTAAGAGCAACATATAGAAGTACTCCAACCATTTAACAAAAGCAAATAATTTCAATGCCACCACAAACTAAGAGAAAAAACCTAGTCCATCGCCACCTTCTCACTTGCCTCCCCCAACTACAGTTCCTGCATTTGGGCTTCCCCATCCATGTCTTATTTTCCAAAAAATGCCTTCTGTTCTCATGTAACTCCTATTCACTTAGAGAGTTCCAAAGAGTGCATTGATCAGAAGTTTATTTCACCCAAACAAATGCATATCAGAATATTGCATACAACAATGTGCTAGCTACAGACATATGGCACTCATGAAGTATGGTATAATTGCCTAACAGAGTTGAAGTAGCAAAATACATAACCATTAATTGAATTTATTGATTACTACAAAGGAATCAACTAATGGTGCTTTATGTGCACGCCTTCATTGTGAAACCTGGTTGTTGTAAGGTTCAGAGGAATGCATGGGTAAGACAAATGATTTATAACTTTTTAACCAACCTCACAAGTAATCATCCTATCGGTTGAAGAAATTAAACATCATAACTTGATATCTCATATAGCTTTTATGTGTACCTGAAATAAAAAAATGTTTAAGACAACCATGAATCAGATGGATAAAACCTAGAAAATGAATGATCTATGATCTAAAAAGCACCTATATATCAGGTGCAAAACAATTGCTAGCACCTATGTATATATGAGGTGCAAATCAATTGTCAGCACCTATGTATACATGACGCATAAAAGCTGTTTATAGGTTGTCACTTTTCTAGTGAAGAAACAGAACCACTATAGTATAAAATCTCCTTTGGTTGTTTCTTATTGTACAAAAAAAAAACTTTCTGTTTAAAGTCTCATTGTTTGTTCATGCAGCAGGAAAAAAGCCTATAAGTGCAAATGATGCAAATTTTAAAGCAGACTGTTGACAAAAGATACAACATGGCTTACCACATCAGTTGGCATCAATCATAAGCCAGATTCTGGAGAAAAGACAACATTCAAAATAGAAGGGACAGTAGAAGCCATGAGAAAGAATTACAGGAATAAAAAAACAAGCTGATTGAAAAAACTTTCGAGACTATTGGAATATCAAGACTCCAAATAAGCATTATTAGACAATCAGGAAGGCGCGCGTTGCCACGCCCCGTCCATTCCGATGAGAAATGTTATACATATTTTTAAAAAACTAAGACAATACATAGAACAATAGGAATTTGAAGTTTCGAATTAAAGCACCTTTTTTGGCATATTTGTTCAGATTCTAGGTTTGATCAAAGTTTCAGAAAGCTCTGCAGTTGATGCTTAACTTGTATGAGAAAGTCGTGTCATTCCTCGGTATTCATCTAATTTTCTTATTCCCAACTCAACATTCTAATTGATATATATGCACACACCAGTAGCCTCTTGATGGTAGCCATGGCAAACCAGCAGAACCTAAAGGGATTCCAGTGCAATGCCAAGCTGATCATCTCGACTTCAGTTTGAAATGCAGCCTCCCACCTCCGTCTTCACAGCTATACTTTGATCACTATGCTTCACTCAATATAAATTTCGAAAACTACATTTTCCTAGCATGTTCTTGCTGCTGAAGTTCTCTGTTTCAGCCAAGACCTATCTTGAAATAAGAAATAAACCTCTGCATGATTTCAAGGTTGCCGTTCTCTATATGTTGATCTGCCAAAAAACAACACATTCAGTAACAAATTCCACCAAGTATCACAAGCATTTAGCCATTATGGACCCACTGAGAAATTTTAGCACCTATCCTTATCATACATCAATATCAATAGGAATTTCCTGAAAGGTATAGAAACGTTCTGAGCATTAATTAAAGGATTATGGGCTAGAAAGGTGATATAACTCATATTCTTCATGCAGTTCCCTTCAAGTCTTCAACCATCTTCAGAAACCAAAATATGATGGCGCCTTTGCACCTTGAGCAGAACAACCAACAGATCTGCAGAGTTGGACAACCGGATCGAGTGGTTCTAGATGCAAAAGGGCAGGGGAGGGCTGAGAAGGCTCTTTTTTTTGGGCAGGGGAGGACTGAGAAGGCTCATTGGACGGCAGCCGGGGAAAGACGCCAAGGGTGCATGCGGGCGCCGCAACTGGCATGGTAGAACGCAGCAGGGCAGCGGCAGCGCAACGCCGAGGAACACGGGAGCAGCTTTGGGATCGGGCTGGCGTTGGGATGAACTCAAGCTAGGAAGGCTTTGCACGTTTGACGTACCTCGTGGGCCTTAAATCTGTGCGGCCCGGTTAATCACACAAAGGGTAACTCGTTCTGAGGAGCAGTGACCCAAAAAACGGAGTGCTCCAATTGCCCACCACCGCCGGCCCCAGACGAGCACAACATCCCAGACACCCCACCACCGATGGCTCCAAGCCAGCCATGACACCACAAACCGGTGTTCCATCGTCGAGCCAAAATGATGCTTCCACCAAAGTAACGATGCCAAAGGCATCGCCATCGTCGAGCTGGCAAGGCGGATCTTGGTTTTTACTGGGAGACAAGACATCGAGGAAGGGAGAGGTGTCAGAACTCCTTGGCAGGACTCGGTCTTCAACAAGAAAACAACATCCACTGATGTTGTCATCACCGGCATTGAGCAAGACTTTCATCCGGAGAACTACACATCTACTCCAGGGACAGAGTCCTGGACACACCCAACCACCAGATCTGAAGCCGACACGCCTAGTGTCGCTCCGCACTCCCTGGTCTAGAGCACAGTCGGCATCGCCGCCGCCCCTGACAGAGCAAGCCCATCCAGAGCACCAACACAACCTGCACAGACGACACCACATGGAGGAGGCCGCTGCATCCCGCGCACCGCTTTCATCCAACCGCCATTGAAGCAGCGCATCACGCAACCGACATCCACCACCGTGGGAGCCACCACATCACGCAACCGACGTCCATCGCACGCCCTGGAGCTCCAAAGGCATCCGCAACACGAGCCACCAACCGCATGCCCGCTCGGGCCCAGATCGCTTGTAGCCACCACCGCGTGGCCACCACACCACAAGATGCACACCGCCCGCTCCCAAAACGCCGAGGGCAGCCACCGCCGCAAGCCAAGCCATCGTCTAGGAGCAGGGATCGCCCATTGCGCCACGAGGAAAGGAACCCCGCCTCCGCCGTCCGCGCCACGGACTTAGCCCAGCCGCACCCTCCGGCTGCGGCGAAGGGGACGCTGGCGACAGTTTTAGGGTTCCGCCCATGTCACCCCTGGAGTAATTAATATTTCTCTCAACAATATTCTTCAACCATGTAAACATAACTTCGAATGTAGGGGCGAGGAGATATCTGATTGATTGCATTTGTGCACCAACCGACCGTGGCCCAGGACACTAAGGGCATCTCCAGCCGTTCGGCTCCCAGGGGCTTGAAATATCGCCGCCTGGGGGCGCGCCGGCGGAAAAATCAGCGTGGGGGCAGTTGGTTTCCCAACCGCCGCCCCAAGCTAGCCCCATACGCTGTTTTTAAAAAACCAAACTCGGCCAAAATTCAGCCAAACACGACACAAATTTGGAGGAAATTTAGGCGTTCCATTGATATTTGTACAAAATTTGAAACATAATTTAAAAACAAACTAAAAATACTACTACTAGACGCCACGCCGCGGCCGCCCGCCTTCTACATGCCGAGGAGCCTGTAGAACTTGGTGTAGTCGCCGCCGCCGTCGTCGTCGTCGCCGCCGTCCCCGCGCCCGCCGCCGTCCTTGCTGCACCCCTGACCTGCGTCGCCGATGCGAGGAGGGTTGGACGGCCCGGGCGCGTCGTCGTCGAGGAGGATGACGCCCGCCTCGTCGCGGCCGCGGCGCGGAGCGGCGATCTCCTCGAGGGCGCGGCGCTGGCGTTCCATCTCCAGCCGAACGTAGTCGTCCCGCGCCCATTTGAGGGCGGTCTCGTCGTCTGCGGCCATGGCCTCGTGCTCCTTCTTCACGGCGACGAGGCCCGGCTCCGTCTTCGGCTTGACGAGGCGAGAGGAGGGAGCAGAGGGGCCACGGCCGCCCTAGTTGATGACGAGGGCGCTGCCACGGTTGCGCCGCCCGAGCGGCGTCTCCCGCGGCTCCGACTTGACGGGAAGGAGCGCCGGCGACCCGGAGGAGCGGGAGCCCGACGAGGACGAGGAGCCCGTCTCCATTCTCCTCGGCGTCCATGAGCTGTCGCGGCGGCGAGAGGAGGGGGGCGCCGGGTACTCCAAACGCGGCTCGTTGCCGGCCTCGAGCATGCGCCCGGGGACGCCCCACCATTGGCGCCGCTCGTCGGCGTTGAGGTGGCCGCAGGGTTTGCCGCCGTTCGTGGAGGTGAGCTGGTCGACGTGGCGGCGGTCGAAGTACGCCGTCCACAGCGCGTTGCTGTCGGGGGCGTACCTCGGCTCGTTCCGCGCGCTCTCCGGCAACGACGACCGGATGCGCGCGATCTCGGCACGTCGATCAGCGCCGGCGGCACCGGGACGCCGCCGGCGCTAAGCCTCTAGGAGCCCGGCACCCGCATGTCCGGCGGGGCCGGGTAGTCCGCCTCGTAGAGGAGGCGGGCCTCGTCCTCGTGCAGGTGGCGGCGACCGAAGCCATTGGCCGCCGCTCCGTCGCTGGGGTAGCGTTCGACCATGGTCGTCGAAGGAGGGGCTGGGAGAGAGGGGAGAGGGCGAGAGGGTCGTCGGCAGCGAGAGGGCTAGAGGATCGTCTTCGGTGAGGGGGAGAGGAGTGTGTGCGGCCACCGGCGAGGAAGGGGCGGCTTTTAGAGCGGCTAGTGGGCGGCGAGCGGGCGGCATGCGTGTGTACGCGTGGCGGGAGGGGGCGGGGCGCGCGTCGCCGCGCCATCACTGCGCCGCCCATGAGGAATCAATGGAAGGCTGACCGGCGGCAGCCTTCGCATTGATTCCCCGCGGGAAAACGAGGGGATGAGGACGACGAAACGCAGCTGGTCGCTGACTCGGTGGGTCCACCATGCTTTCGCGCCAAAAAAGTTTCCCCCGGCGCCCCCCCCCCCTCCCCCAGCGCACCGGGTTCGGCCTGGGTCCGCCGGCGCCAAATTCGGCCCTAACCGGCGAAAAATGGGCTTCTGGGGGCGCGACTGGGCCTTTTTTTCGCGCCGGCGATAAAAAAGGGCCTTGGGGGGGCTGTTGGGGGGCGAGTGGAGATGCTCTAAGCTGCATCCATGACATGAAATAAGGAATCCTATGAATGCTGTTCAGTAGCTCTGATGTGCAAATAAAAGCCCATGTTACCAACAGCACCGTACGCATTCTTCAAGCAACAGAAAAACAAGGAGGAGAACAAACACAAGTCAATGCCTTCCTTCACCGTTCCTCCAGTTGTGCGGTTCGTGGTGCTGCTCATCTTGGCCTCTCCCGCCACCACATGCACCGAGCAGGAGAAGCATAATCTGCTCCGGTTCCTAGCCGGGCTGTCACGAGATGGCAGCATCACCACGTCATGGCGCTACAATGGCACGGACTGCTGCGAGTTGGAAGGCATCATCTGCAATGAAGACGAGGCCGTTACTGAGGTATCCCTGGGATCTAAAGGACTTGAAGGGTGCATCTCGCCGCCGTCCCTGGCCGACCTCACCAGCCTGCTACATGTCAACCTCTCATACAACTCCTCTGGTGGCCTTCTGCCAGAGCTCATGTCCTCCGGAAGCATCATCGTCCTTGAAGTCAGCTTCAGCCAGCTCAACGGACCGCTGCCCGACCTGCCATACTTGATTACCACCAACCAGACCTGCCATACTTGATTACCACCAACCAGCCTCTGCAGGTACTCAACATCTCAAGCAACCAGTTCAGCTCAGAATTTCCATCAGCCACATGGAAGGTGATGAAAAATCTGATTGCACTCAACGCCAGCAATAGCAGCTTCACCGAGAACATACCGTCTTCTCTCTGCCTAGGCTCACCATATTTGGCATTGCTTGACCTCTGTTACGTAGCTACTGAGATGACGATAATGATGTCGATGCCCTGAGCTATACCCTGGCTTTGCCTTATAAAGGAGGGTGAGATCTAGGGTTACAAGAGTCCTAAACCCGTCTAGAATTCTTGGTTTGGCTTGATGACGCATCTTGAGAAGCGGAATCCTGGTGGCTCCTCATTGCTCCTGTTTAGCCGCGGATCCCGTGGATTCCTTCCTCAACTCGGTGAATCCGTCCTCCGTAGCCCCGACTTCACTATGCCGACGGTCTTGTTATCCCGAGCAGTTGTTTGCCCGGGCCAGGCCGTGACATCAACGCGACGAAAGATGTCTTTGACGGCATAGGGCCACTGAAAGCCGAGAGCCGTTGCGGGGATTACTCATCGTTCCTTACGCCCACACTCCAGATGAGATCAATGCCTGCACAGTCTTTATAGGACATGCCGCCATTCCGCATTATGTGTCGTGGCTATAAAAAGGGAAAAAGAAGAATCCAGGGGGCACATTCCTTCTCCTTCTTTCTCCACAACCTTTGTCGGTCATTAGCGATGGTGAAAAGCCAGATCTAAAATCATTTTGCATCGGTGATGTCGACGAGGACCGGAACGAGCGCCCCCAACGGAGAATGAGGGGGTGCATCGGCTGGGGCGCCATGATCCGTAGCGCGAACCTGACCGTCGAAGTGCCTACCGTCCGCAAGGGCGCAGGGAGGTGGTCAATTTCTACCACCACCCATGTCCATCTGCCAGATTTGGTCAAGCAAGGGTTTCTCTCTCCTCGGAACGTGCTCATGTGGTCACCAGCGAAGAAGACAGAGGATGGCCCGATGCCGGCTAGCTAGGACAGGGTTATACACACGTAGTTTCTCTATCGCGGCCTGACGTTGCCCCTAAACAACTTTGTGCGCAGCCTCCTGGTTTTTTACGTCTGCCAGTTTCACCATATCACGCCGAACAGGGTTATGCATCTTGCTTGCTTCATCACATTGTTTGAGTGTTGTTTGGGGATCTCACCACACTTCGGGCTTTGGCGCTATTTCTTTGAGGTGGAGGTGCACAGAGATGGCGAAACGGTTCCGAATTGTGGAGGCGTCGTTATCCGGCCTCGCCCAATTCGGGATATTTCGACACCCAAATGCCTGAAACGACAAAGTCATGGTACAAAGAATGCTTTTACACCCCGGACTTCCCAGCTGGGATAGAAGTGGCCACACTACTAGGAAAAGGGCTATAGCTGATATGGACATTAATGGCGCACACCAGATACAGGTGCGCCATTAGTGTCCTCATTACTAATGGCGCACCAGACACACGGTGCGCCATTACTAGCAAATTTTATTTTATTTTTATTTTTCCAAAACTATTAATGGCGCACCAGGGCACAGTGCGCCATTACTAGTTCAAACTAGTAATGGCGCACTATCCACTAATGCGCCACTACTAAACATTTTTTTTTTGCAAAACTAGTAATGGCGCACCACGTAACAGGTGCGCCATTAGTAACCCTGGTTACTAATGGCGCACCTGTTACGTGGTGCGCCATTACTAACTTTCTGAGTCTTACAACTTATTCACCAAATGCACCCCTCCCCCCCCGACCGCCTTTTCAGTTTTAAAAAAAATAAAAGAAAATGATAGAAATGTCAAAAAAATAAAAGAAAATAAGATTCCCATGTGATATGTGGTCTAGTTGTTAGCAAAATTTACAAACATGAATTTTTGACTTTTTTGCAAAATCTCTCGAGAATTTGTAAAATGGGCATAATTTTTGCATATGAACTCCGATGAAAAAGTTTTTTATATGAAAAATCATCTACTCGAAAAGTTACATCCGAATTTAACCGGGGGAACCCCGTTAAACATTTTCAGAATCCCCAAAAAGTCTTGATTTTCAGAATCCCCAAAAAGTCTTGAGGCCAGAAAACAAACCTTACCGAGGAAACTGCCTACTTGTCCAGGAGATTTACCGGCTTCAGGATGCCGGCCTCAAGGGGATGCATACTCTGAAGTTCTGGCTAGAGAGAAACATTCAGCCTCTGGCAGCCAGGGGGCATCCGATGTTTTGACTATGAGAAGCCGAACAAGGAACGACCCCTGTTGCCTGAATCGCGTGGGGATCTCAGAGGTTGAGCTCAAATCGCGCATGCCTTTAACACATGTTCCCCTGGATGAGATTACTCTGGAGGTCATCATAGTGCCCTTCTATCGCAGGCATCGCCCACACAATGTGAGTATCAGTCTTTTCTCGATTCCCATGGGCTTCATGCATGGGATTTACTGATTAATCCTCCAACTTTTGGCATAGGTTTTTAGGTACTTCTCATCCCTTCCTCCTAAGCCTGGTAGGTTGCCGCCTTTGGAGATACTATGTCTGACGCAGCAAGTGTCGGGGTCTGACAGCAGCTCTAGCAGTGTCGCAGGCCGGCCTGCGACACGCTGCTTCCGAAGAGGCCGCGGGCTTTGGAGACTCTCTCTTCAGAATTCCAATCGGGATCCGAGGGCGTAGAGGCCAGAAAGAGATTTCAAAGAGATCCGACCTTACCGATTGGTGAAGGATCTAGGCTGCAAGTTGTAGGCGTGCCTCCTCCCAAGATTATGATTCCTCCTCAACGGCCGAAGGTCGGGGCATGCAAGCCATCCAACTTGAGCGGGTAGGCCTCCTCCACTAACTTGGGACATTATCATAAGTGTTTTTGGTCACATAGGTACTATGATCGCAGGTCCTCCAGGCTCACGGGAAAAGGGCTAGCAGGTCTCGCTTGCCACGCCAGGCTCCGACTCCCCTCGTGATCCTTTTACTATACCACGTGATGACCTCTGTCGTGGAACCAGTAAATGAAGCCGCTAGTGGAGTCGTGGAAAAAACCATGCATGTATTGGAGTAGATAGGCTCGCGCATGTCTCCATGCCATGTCAATGTTGAGCCGGCAAAGGGTTCAGCCACCCTTGAAGGCTAGAAGGAGGGTGTGGTCCCACAAGGCACTGTCGTGACGCGTGATGTCGGCCCACATACCGTGGGGACGAAGAATGTAGAAGTCCCAGTCACTTTGTCGCTGCGGCGTCACCGATGAGGCTGGGAGGTCGGAATGAAACTGATGCCTTTCCACATAAACAGGAAGTCGTTATGGTGGGTTCGTCCTCGACAAGCTCTACTCAGTTCCTGAGAAGGAGCGGGGTGGGACCGGATGTATCAGAAGACACAAGGTCTGCATTGCGTGAGTGCCACATCCACGCCCAAACCATATCCCAATCTCTACGGAAGCTGGGAGGAGCTATTCAACTCGACATGCACATAAACTTCTCGTTGCTTCTGAAGAGTTTGCGTGTTTATGCGAATTTTGTTGCTCACATGCGATGCGGGGTTAGTAGTCCCTGAACCTTAAGCGCGGTTTGTTGAAGACCTGGGTTAAGGATTTGGCATGTACTTTTGCATAGTTTCCTTGTCCAAAGTTCTGCCTATATATAGTAGCCCTCGGGACTCAGGTTGGTTGTATAACCGGGTTGAGTTTGAATAGACAATCGTCATGCAGCCCTTGGAAGCCGGAGCGGGCCGTGGGCTAAGTTGTTTGTTTTTGTTTCCTAGACCTTGCAAGCCATGATTCAGGAAAAAGGGTAACTGGAATTAGTTCACCCGCAAAAAAAACTGGAATTAGTTGCAGTGGAGCTCTGTTGCCTGTTGCCCGAGGAGAAGGTCAAGAACGCTAGCCTTAGGGAATCATTGGCTAATTACATCTAGCACCCCTTCCCAAGTCACGCTTGTATTCTCCATCGTGTCTAGGGCTAATGAAGCTCTACCGCTATATTTGAATTAGCGGAGAAGCAATACTGCCACACGCGGTAGCGGTTAGGTGAGGGATGGAACTAAATGAACTGCGTGACGCGGCTGGAGATGTTGACCGAAAAACGCATACCCAGCAAGAAACGACACCTTTAATGGAGGCCGCGCTGAATTGCGACCGTAAGCTAATAGATCATTTCCTTTGTTTTATGGGGAGCAACGCTTGCGAAGAATGCTCTCCGACTTCAAGTCTCGGGGCTCGATACCGAGTTACAGGCCTCAAGGATGATCTGCAACACGTAGCTCATCTTGTCACCTCGGAGGGATGAGGACAACTCCAAACCCTAGTCCGTGGACAGTCATAGAGCCGTCAAAGTACATCAGTCAATACTCGAGGTTGACATGTTGCGGAATCTGCTTTGCCTTCGTCCACTCCACGATGAAGTCTACAAGCGTCTGTGATTTGATTGTTGATCTAGGCTTATAGGTGATCTCAAAGGAGAATGGCGTTTTGGAGGCCGAGCTCCATGGAGGCCTTTATTTTTGAAAAATTCAAATTCAAACTTTTATGTTTCAAAAAATTCTGAAAAAAAAATATGGGTGTATGTAAGGATGTAACCCACATGTGGGTAAAATTTCATGATGAAATACGTTGAAATGCGACCTGTACAAAAAAGACAAATTCATGGCCTGCGAGGATGAATAGTATCATGTGTTAAACAGCCTCAGATTTGTCTTTTTTGCACAGCCCTCATTTCAACGTATTTTGCCCTGAAAATTTACGCACATGTGTATTATGCCTTCATGTATATCTGTACTTTTTTTCAGAATTTTTTGAAATGTAAAAATATGAATTTCAATGAAATTTGAAGTTTGAATTTTGAGGCCTCCATGGAGGCCGAGCTCCAAAGGCAATTACCGATCTCAAAGGGCAAAAGTCGCGTTGCCCACTTGGCTACCCGCCAGGTAGCGCCTCTATTGTTTATGATATCTAATAGCGAGGTGTGGCTGATGACTGTGATCAAGTTTTCCTAGAAGTAATGGTGCAATTTCCGACCTGCCATGAACTCACCGTAGGCGTTTTTTTGGTAATGAGGGTAGCGTGTCTGACAAGGGAACATAACATCATTGATATAATACTCCGGGTGTTGAAACGCTGAGGTTGCGTGGTGACGGATATGTAGTAGCATGGGCGGCCGATATGCATAGTAGCATGGGTTCCGCCGCCATGACGACGCTAATAATTTGTGCGGTGGCGGATACGTATAGTAGCATATGTTCCACCTCTACTGGTGAAGTCAGTATTGGGTTAGACCGCATGAGGTGCTTAAGGTCTTCAAATGTTGCCTTTGCATCATCATTCCAGAAGAATTTCCCATTCTTCCGGAGGAGTCTGTAGAGAGGGGCGCTTTTTCCCGAATCGAGAGATGAACCGGCTTAGGACTGCAATGCATCCCACGAACTTCTAGACTTCACATACAGTCTCTGGTGGCTCGAGCTCGACGATGGCTTTGATCTTCTCCGGGTTAGCTTCTATTCCGTGCTAAGAGGCGATGAAGCCGAGGAGCTGGCCTTAGGGAAACCAAAAGACACCTTTTCGGGGTTGAGCTTCATGCTGAAGTGACGTAGGTTTGCGAATATTTGCTCGTGGTCGGATAGTAGGTTGGCTTCGTTCTTTATTTTGATGAGGATGTCATCCAAGTATGCTTCCACATTGATGCCAATCTGGTAGTGGAGGCACTTCTACATCGTGCGCTGATATGTTGCACCTGCGCTCTTAAGCCCGTAAGGCATCATGATGTAGCAAAATGGCCCAAAAGGTGTAACGAGAGATGTTTTCTCCTGATCTGATTACTTCATCCTAATCCGATGATAGCCGGAGTAGGGGTCTAGGAAGTAGAGCCGCATGCAGCTCCTGATGGAGTCGATCACTTGATCGATGTGGGGCAACGGGATCGTATCTTTTGGGGCAGGCTTTGTTGAGGTCGGTGTAGTGGACGCACATACGCCATCAGTTGTTCTTTTTCCTGACCATCACCGGGTTGGTTAGCCATTCGGGGTGGGCGACCTCTCCGATGAAACTGACAGCTAGGAGCCGGGTGATCTCTTCTCCAATTGTGTGGCCTTTCTTCATCGCAAAGAGTGAGAAGGCCTGCTTTTACGAGCCTCGCGTCCTTGCGGACATCCAGGCTGTGTTCAGTGATGCATGCGGGAACGCCGCGCATATCAGCAGGTCTCCAGGCAAAGATATTCCAGTTGTCTTTCAGGAATTGTATGAGCGCAGCCTCCTCTTCCGGGCTCAGATCTGCTCCTATAATTGTTGTCTTGGAGGGGTCCTCGGGATGCACTTGGTACTTTTTCTTTCACGGGCTGGAAGGCCGGACCAAGTTTAGGCTTCCTGGGCAAGGAGATGATAGCCAGGTCGACTGTTCTCTTGATCTCTTCTAGTTCCGTTGAGGCTAGGGCAGCCTCCGTGCGTTCCAGGGTGGCGACCTCCGCTTCTAGTGCTCTTTCATCGCTGCCATGCACCATGATGGTGCCATTCAGGCCCGACATATTTAGTTGTAGGTAGGCGTAAGATGGTAGCGCCATGAACGCCACGTATGTCGGCCTACCTAGGATAGAGTTGTAGCTGCTCCGGAACGTGGAGACCTCAAAGTACAATATTTTGGAGCGGAAGTTGTCCTCCCCCTGAATACGGCCTCGGGGGAGATTTGCCCCAGCGGCTACACTTTCTTTCCTAGGGCGAAGCCATGGAAACCGGTAGATGAGGAGCATAGACGGGATTTAGAGATCCCCATCTTTGCCGGTGTGTCGGAGAAGATGACGCTGATTTTGCTACCCCCATCCATAAGGACTTTGGGGAGGCGGACGCCACCAACGATCGGATCTAGCACCACAGTGAATTTCCCTGGATGAGGGATGTAGTATGGGTGATCGTTGCGGTCGAAGGCGATGGTGGAGTCGAACCACTCCGGGTACACTCCGTGTGAGCCGGTGCAGTTGCGTAGACTGCTCGCCGCGTGAGCTTCTGGGTTTGCCGTGTGTCGGCAGCCCAGAAGATCATGTTCACTACTTGCAATCGGGTGGGCTTGTGGGTTGAAGATCCAATCGTTCCAAGTTTGCCGAGATCGGCGCTGCCTCACGTGCTAGTAGTGATGGCGGGACACAGAGGCATACGACGTCGCCGTACTAATCGAGGTGGAACTCAAGGCTTCTGAAGCACATGATCTAGATGGGAGAGGGTGGCATCTCGATGTAGAGCCGTCCCACTCCATCGGCGAGGAACTTGAGCGAGCCGAATACAGACGTTTGGCGCGGCATGAAAATGTCAGGCACGAGGAGAGATCTACTCTGCATTCGGTCTCCGTCCGACGCAGCCCCTATCTGGCGTGCCAACTGACCATACCGAAAACCATCAGTAGCCTCGATAGTGTGGAGAATGTGGCCGGAAATACCAGAGGGGATCGCACATGGGGAGTTTACCTAGGTTTGGACCCTCATTGTTGAGGTACCACTGATGAGGAACAATAGTTGAGGAAAAAAAGATCGTATGTCAGATTTGTTTGGCTACTTCTAGATGCTTCCACTCTAGTGTAGTATTTCTTTTCTTTTCTTTTCTACCCTACCTACTGTTTTCTAGAGTCTTCTAGGTGTGAGTAGCTATGAGTAGAATGGTGAAACTTAAATAATGTTTTCTAGAGTATTCCAGCTGTAAGTAGAAGTATGTGAAGGCTTCCCAAAGCCCTATAAATAGAGATAGGTCCTCACCTCTACTTTGTACCCAGACTATGTACACCCACTATCTATAATAAAACTTGTTCTTATCTAAGATCTTGGACTAGATCTTGTGCTCTAGGAGTTTTGGATTGAACTCCTACTACCATATTGGTCTACATTCGCCTCTAGAACGATATCTAACGCAGCACGTTGAAGTTGTTCCTTCAACACTTGTGTTGTACCAAAGTAGCCTGGTTCGCGGGTCGAGGGTGCGATCCCTGACCAGGGGTCGATCGATCCTGATCGAGGATCGGGGACGAGGTCGGGTCGGGTAGGTTTGATGGAGGGATCGCGACCCTGATCGATACGATGGTGCTGACCCAAATCGCTATGCAAGATGCCAAGGTAGTTCGTTAGGATGGAGGCTTACCAGGGCACCACGCAACCGCGCTCGTCCGCCAAACCACCAGAGTCCGCCCTTCCCGATGTGCCACTCGCCTGCCAGCTGCCGGCCGTCGAGCTATCCGCTGTCGTACGCAGCCTCTCTCCCGCCTATGATGCATACGTTGTACGCGACCGCCGAGCCGCTTGAGAATTCGACGCTAGAGGAGGAGAACCTTGGAGGCTTGGACGGTTGGACCTTGAGGATGTATCCATGGAGGGCTGAACTGCTGGAGTTTTGCAGACGAATGACGGTGAAGAGAGATTTGGGATGCTTCGTGGAGCAGAACGCTTTGTGTGAAAAGAAAACCGGCAACTGAGAAAATCACGGCGCATTCATCACCGCACATGTGGCCCCTATTCTTTTATTCATTTAATTATTTGCTGAATTTTTTGACAGGGATAGTGGGAAATATATCAACACAGATCGTGATATTTTTGGAGAGATCATCAGGGTCTTTGTATTTCGTACCACGAAACAACTATCGTATCGGGTCATCGACCCAAAATTATTTGGATCGCGATCCTCGTCCCGAAGAAGTATACTCCTCGTCGTACCACGTTCCGGAGGGGTGGCGACCCTCCCACCTGCAACCCCGTTCCTCAACCCGATCGACCCGAATTCCTGGCAACTATGTGTTGTACACATTGTGGGAGCAAGGTGGAGTTGCTCCTCCATAACCTTGTGCTGCTACAAGTGGTACTAGAGCCTCGTTGATCCATACTAGTTCTTGTTGTCCTCTTCGAGAGCAAGCTGCAGCAAGCAATGGAGCAATTGAAGAGGAGGATGAATGTTGCATAACAACAAATCAAAGAGTTGCGTGAAGATCTTAATCGGAGATTTGAACAGCTGGTTGAGATGATAAGAAAGGGTGTTCCCCCTGCTGCCAATGAAGGAAATTCATCTAAAGAAAAAGATGTTCAACAAAGGAGAGGTAATCTTGGAGCAAGACCGCCACAACAGCGTGCAGTCCAACGTAATTCAAGAAGGCCAATTTATGTTGAAGCTTCTCAAGGTGAAGAATATGATGATGCCTTTGAAGAGCCTGATATCTATGCATATCGGAGAGTACCCAACCCTACATATGCAAGAGATACATACAAGGTGAAAGCTGAGATCCCAACTTTTAATGGAAATGTTGATATTGAAGGGTGCCTAGATTGGTTATAAGAAGTGGAGACTTTCTTTGAGACCATGGAGGTTCCGGAAGATCGTAGAGTTCCTTTGGTCGCATACAAGCTGGAAGAAGGACCTAGTGCATGGTGGCACCGCGTTCAAGAAGAGCGCAGGCTGAGAGGAGAACCTCGTGTGAGAACTTGGCGGGAAATGGAAAGTCTCTTGAAAGGGAGATTTTTGCCCGCTGATTATGACCAGATCCTATTTATCCAATTCCAAATGCTCAAGGAAATAGGACTGTTTCAGATTACACAGAGAAGTTTCTAAGGCTACAAGTGAGGTGCAACCTTGCCAAAACTGAAGATCAACAAGTTGCAAGGTACATCAATGGTCTCAATGGTGCTATTCAAGATCGATTGATGATGCAATAAGTCTGGTCCATTGATCAAGCACAAGCTATAGCCTTAAAGGCCGAGAGGTTTGTGAGGACGAGAAAGATAACTAAGGCTCCATATCCTCCATATCCTCGTACCGAAGGCTCATCCAGGGATCACACTAATAGTGGAAGAAAAGACCGCTCCACCAAAGGCAAAACAACCCATCCCGAAGCAAAATTGAGGCAAGGGTAAGGCAAATAAAGGCCCAAAATGCTATAAATGTGGCGAAGAGGGACACATATCCAGCGGTTGCCCACTAAGGAAATTTGTTAACACAACTATCCATGATGGTGAAGACGATGAGGAAGAATACGAATCTGAAGATATAGAGGGACAAGAGGTTTGTCAAGAAGAAGGTGATGATGTGGTATGTGTGATTCAGTGTCTCCTATGTTCCACACCACAACCTGATGACACACAACGGAAGAAAATATTTGAGAGCAAATGCACGGTGAATGGCAAGGTATGCAAATTAGTGATTGATAGTTGCAGTGGTGAGAATCTTATCTCCCAGAATTTGGTGAACCACTTAAAGCTTGAAACTCATGATCACCCAAATCCATACACTATTGGGTGGATCCAGAAAGAGTGAATATGAGGATCACCAATGCAACCTGCCACTTTCTTTAGGCAAGCATTATCGCTTAAATGAGTTGTGTGATGTAGTTGATATGGATGCCAGCCATGTCCTTCTTGGGAGAACATGGCAATTTGACGTGGATACTACAAACAAGGGCAAGGAAAATTCTTAATCTTTCATTTGGAACAAGAGAAGGATCATTATTCTACCAAATAATACTGATGGTAATATCTCTAAGGATGAGAAGTATGTTAACTATCTCCCACACCTCTAATGGGTTTATGTAAGACTTGAAGGAGGCAGAGTTATGTGCTGCACTTATTGTAGAAGGCGAAGAGCACCCAACTGTTGAAATTCCAGCAAAGGTGCGTGGTTTATTGGCAGAATTTCATAACATACTTGGAGAGCCACAAGGCTTGCCACCGATGAGAGGAATTCAACACAGAACTGACTTCATTCCGGGAGCAAGTCTGCCTAATCTTCCACACTATCGAATGAGCCCAAAAGAGCATGATATATTGAAGGAGAAAGTGGAGGAATTGCTGCAAAAGGGGCACATTCGAGAAAGTATTAGCCCATGTGTTGTACCAGCCCTGCTCGCGCCAAAGAAAGATGGGTCTTGGTGCATGTGTACGGACAGTATATCCATTAACAGGATCACTTTAAGGTATAGATTCCCTATTCCCCGTCTGGATGATATGTTGGATCAGCTTAGTGGAGCAAGAGTGTTCACAAAGCTAGATTTAAGAAGTGGATATCATCAAATCCGTATCAGACCCGGGGATGAATGGAAAACAACCTTCAAGACAAAGGAAGGGTTGTTTGAATGTCTAGTCATGCCTTTTGGACTCTCAAATGCACCACGTACCTTTATGCACTTGATGAATCAAGTCCTTCGACCCTTCTTATCCCACTTTGTTACGGTCTATTTCGATGACATCTTGGTCTATAGCAAGGATGAGGATGAACACTTTGATCACATTCGGAAGGTGCTAGAAGTACCAAGGAAAATGAGTTCTACGTCAACTTGAAGAAATGTGTTTTCCTGCAAACACAACTTCTTTTCCTAGGGTTCATCATAACATGTGACGGTATTCATATTGATGATTCCAAGGTTGAAGCAATCCGAGAATGGCCAACTCCAAAGACCATTTCTGAGGTAAGAAGTTTTCATGGCCTTGCAACTTTCTATAGATGATTTGTGAAGAATCTTAGCACTATCATGGCACGAATTACCAAGTGCCTGAAGAAAGGAAAGTTCCAATGGACAGAAGCGGTTGAAGCTAGTTACAATGAGATCAAGCAAAAAGAACAGAGGAATAGTCCATGGCCATTCTTTGTGCATCTGAAATATTACATTGATGGATGATGCATATGTGATAAGTACCTTTAATTCTTCTTTTGTTCAAGACTTCTCCCAAAGGAAATGACATTAATATGATTTCTGGGGAACTGACAGGAAGCATGAGAAAAACACAACCATGAAGCGGTTTTTCAAGCTGAAATCATGGATATTTATTTATTAGCTACAAAAGGTCAGAAAACAGAACCATGAAGCAATTTTTCAAACTGAAATCGATATGTATTCATCTGCTACAAAGAGTCAAAGAGCTGGAGGGAAATGACCCCTCATAATAATTATGAGCAGAATACCACCATAGACATGAACCGTGGGAAAAACACAACAATTAGTACGTTGGTACCCCCTTTGGTCCTGCCTACCAATGCCAGCCTGACACTTGCGGTAAACAAAACTAGTGTTGTAAGTCTGTAACCAAAGACCATTAGTAGGTTGGTACCCCCTTTGGGCCTGCCTACCAATGCCAGCCTGACACTTGCGGTAAACAAAACTAGTGTTGTAAGTCCGTAACCAAAGACCACCACCTATATCTATGTATTATTGAGCAGCAATGCCATGAATACGATGAGCAAGATGAGCAAACTAGTAATTAACCTTCCAATATGTTCTTTAACTATTACACTTAAACATGAACCTTGGGGCAGCGAGATAATAGATTGGCTTCTTGCTACTTGAAAATTTGAGACTAATCGGTAACTATATAATCCATCCATAACTAAATGACAGATTTATAAACTAGATTATAGCCTTTTACTACAGCTAGTTGATAGGGACGTTGCTTTCCTATGCTAGTGTCACTGTCTTTTGTGTATTGACCAATCGTGGCCCAGGGCCCTAAGGTGCGCCCACAACATGAAATAGGGAATCTTATGCGTGGTGCTCAGTAGGTCTGATGTGCAAATAAATCCACTACTACTCCCTCCGTTCCGATTTACTCGTCGTGGTTTTAGTTCAAATTTGAACTAAAACCACGACGAGTAAATCGGAACGGAGGGAGTAGATGATAACTACCACCAGCACTGCATGCATTCTTCAAGCAACAACAAAACAAAAGGGGGGGGAGAGGGGGCACCAACCAATGCATTCATTCACCGTTCCTCCGGTCGTGCTGCAGCTGTTCCTGCTGCTCTTCTTGGCCTCTCCTGCCACTGCATGCACCGAGCAGGAGAAGCGCAACCTCCTCCGTTTGCTTTCTGGGCTGTCGCGAGATGGCGGCCTCGCCGTGTCGTCTGCAATGAAGACAGGGCTGCCACTGAAGTCTCCCTGGCATTTAGAGGACTTGAAGGGTGTGTCTCGCCGTCCCTTGCCGACCTCACCAGCCTGCTACATGGCCTCGCCGTCCCTACATGAGCTGGTAGGGCAAATATGGGCACAAATCAATCAAAACTATGAAGAGGAGCAGCTTTGGCAACAAGAATTGTCTACGTTCAAAAATAATAATGGAAAAACATGACAACAATATTGCTGCAAACTGCATCTGAGGCCAAATTAGCTGCCTTTAGCTAGCAAGAGAGCTTGGCAGTGCATGAAGCAAATTAAAAAAATGAATTTTCATTACAATGTCCTGAAAAAAGACTTAATCAAGAACAGTTGCTTAACAGGTGAACTCGAGCTGCCGAGTAGTGAAAGCAGGAATGTCTATCGCATGTGCGGACAACCACATGCTGTTTTTTTGTCCAAAAAAGAAAAGGAAAATAACACGAGGAAAACCAGATATAGGGAGTTGAAGCAGAAAGCTTCTTTGCCACAAAAGAACAGAGGAATAATCCATGGGCACTGTGAAATACATGCATTATTGGGAGGCATATGTGCCTTTGATTCTGCTTTTGTTCCAGGACCTCTCCCAAGGAAATGACATAAATAAGATTTCTGGGGAAATAACAAGAACATGAGAAAAAAACACAACCATAAAGCAGTTTTCAAACAGAAAATGATGGGTATTAATCATGGTATACAGCTGGCGGAAAATGACCTCACAGAATAAGTGTGGAGCAGAATATCTCCCATAGACATGAAACACGTTTCAAAATTTAGGTTGGTACCCCCTGGGCCGCAAAGTAGGTTCGTACCTTCTGGGCCCAGGGTACCAATGCCAGCTGTCACTAGCTCATGCCATAAACATGCGGGACTAAGTCTGCAGAGGAAGACCACCACCTATATCTATTCACTCTTGAGGAGCAATGAAATGAATAGGTCAGGCAAGATGACTAAACTAGTAATTAACCTTACTCTCTTCAGGCATGTACGCTTAAACATGAAACTTGGGGCAGTGAGATAATAGATTGATTCTTTGCTACTTGAAAATTTGGGACTAATCAGTAACTATTTAATCCATCCATAACTAAGTGATAGTTTTATAAACTACTCCCTCTGTCCCATAATATAAGAGTGTTTTTGACAATACACTAGTGTCAAAAACATTCTTATATTATGGGAGGGAGGGAGTAGTTTGCTTTCCTATTCTAGTGTCACTGTCTCTTTGTGCACCGACCGATCGTGGCCCCGGGCACTGAGGTGCACCCATGACAAGAAATATGGAATCTTATGAATGGTGTTCAGTAGCTCTGATGTCCAAAAAAATCCACTGCTAGATGATAGCTAGTACCACCACTATATGCATTCTTCAAGCAACAGCAAAACAAGAAGGGGGGAAGAAACACTAACCAATGTGCTCATTCACCGTTCCTCCGGTCGTGCTGCAGCTGTTCCTGCTGCTCTTCTTAGCCTCTCCCGCCATTGCATGCACTGAGCAGGAGAAGCGCAACCTCTTCCAGTTCCTTGCCGGGCTGTCGCGTGATGGTAGTTCCTTGCCGGGCTGTCGCGTGATGGTGGCCTCGCCACGTCCTGGCGTAACAACGGCACGGACTGCTGCGAGTGGGAAGGCATCTCCTGCAATGGAGATAGGGCAGTCACTGGGGTCTCCCTGGAGTCTAAAGGACTTGAAGGGCCCATCTCTCCGTTCCTCACCAACCTCACCAGCCTGCTGCGCGTCAACCTCTCACACAACTCGTTCTCCGGTGGTCTTCCGGCGGAGCTCATGTCCTCCGGAAGCATCATCGTCCTCGATGTCAGCTTCAACCAGCTCAACAGACCGCTGCCCGAGCTACTGCCTTTGGTTACCACCGACCGGCCTCTGCAGGTACTCAACATCTCAAGCAACCAGTTTGCCTCAGAGTTTCCATCAGCCACATGGAAGGTGATGAAGAATCTTATCGCGCTCAACGCCAGCAATAACAGCTTCACTGGGCACATACCGTCTTCTCTTTGCGTTGGCTCGCCATCTTTGGCTTTGCTTGACCTCTCCTACAACCAATTGAGTGGCGACATCCCAAACACACTAGGTAATTGCTCCAAGCTCAAAGTGCTCAAGGCTGGCAACAACCACCTAAGTGGGATTCTGCCTGTTGAAATCTTCCACGCTACCTCGCTGGAGTACCTCTCCTTCCCCAACAATGGTGGTTTACAAGGAGAACTTGATGGAGCACACATAGTCAAACTCAGTAATCTGCTTACTCTTGACCTTGGAGGGAACAGTTTCAGTGGAGCCATCCCAGAGTCCATAGGTCAGCTCAGGAGGCTGGAGGAGCTCCATTTGGGTAGCAATTGTTAGGAATTAATTAATTAGCTTAATTAATTGTTAATCCATGCTAATGTCGGTGGCCATGTTTGGCAACCGCCCCCTTTGTAACCGCCTTGTAACGAGGGTATAAATACCCCAATGTTCAATCAATGAAATAACTGTTCCATCATTTGCTCCTCTCTCTCTCTCTCTCGTTTTTACTTTCACACGTTATCAGCACTTGGACTCTGCCGTGAGAAATAGGCCACCATCAGCGGAAACCACGAAAACAGAGAAGTTCAAAGAACAGGAGAAGAAGAACGACGACAGATAATCTCCTCTGTTCTTCGAGCAATTAACGCCCTAATGATTTGCCACCCTTTATCAACAATAACAAGAATTGGGAAGAACTGAGAAGAACAAGAATCGGGAAGCATCAATCGAAAAAAAAAAACTCAAGTCACGAACAGCTAGCATCCTGATTCTCAGATTCAATACTTCACACATGAAGTATACAGATCAAAACTCTGGGATCTTAATTGTTACATCATCAGGTGATCCTATTCCAATTTTTCTTGTTCCTGTACAGAATCGGTACTAACCTGCAGGGCGACGTAAAATTGTCCAGCGCAACCATGGCCTTCGGCCTTCGCGGAAGGCGGCCAACGGCCATAGATGCCCCTCGGCGAACGGCGACGCGCGAGCCACCCGGCAATCATCCAAGGCCATCGGCCTCAGGACGGCTCCCACGGAGCGACCAGCCCACGGCGTTACAGCAACGTCGACGCAGACATCAAGCCCTTCGGCGTGCACGGACCATGAGCGGCCGTGGCGGCGACGTCCTCCAGCACGGCGCAGAAGCCAACGGCCGGCGACGCCATGATCTGCAGCGACGCCCTTCGGCGAGCGCATGGGGCGGCGGCTCCCCATCTCCTGGCACGACACCTTCCAGCCTTGTTAGTGTGCGTAGAATTGGGGCAGTACGAATCGATTGATTCATTTCTATCCACACACACGAACAGATAAGATGGGCAACCTTATCTCTTTTGCTAATTTGCATTCAGACTTATCAAGTTTCCTGAACTCACAAATTCATCCCTGTAACTTGGAGACGGGCCATTTGGCTAATTGTATTATGTAGACTAGGGCCTAGTACTGTTCTGCATTCGAAACTGCCTTGCGTACGATAAATTTTCATACGATTTACGTAGGACAAGAGACTGGCCCGTTTCCCAAGGTTTCGGCCCACCACACCAGATGAGACTTGTCGTACAGAAATCGTATAGAATCTGATCATACGTATAGCAGCTCTCTTCTACATTTTAGGCCATCAGGCTTAATACTACTTGAACACAAGCCCTCAGGCTCATTGCTATTATAGATTATGGTTAATAACTTATAGCACATTTGTTGAGTCTCAGGCATTGAGTCATGTTAGTGGCTCATCGATCATTCCATCTGGAATGGACCCCAAGATATGAGCATTCTTTATAGTAAGTGTAACAACTATGCTTTGCAATTGATTTTTCTTCTCTTGCAAATCTTGGCGTAAAATCAAAACGAGGATTACGTAATGTCATACTCAATATGACACATTCAAATTTATTTGTGAATCACAAGGTATTGATGGCATCTACTGCACAATTCGCAGATTATCCATCATTACTGTGAGGTCTACATCTTGTTATTTTAATAAGATGACTACCTTCAAGTGCTCTTCTAAAATATTAATGTGACTATTCCAAATGTTATTTGTGAATCACAAGGTATTGGTGGTATCTACTGCACTATTTGCAGATTATCCACTGCTACTGTGAGGTCTACATCTTGTTATTTTAACAAGATGACTACCTTCGAAGTGCTCCTTCCAAATATTAATATTATATGTGACTACCTCAAGATATCATAAGGTAATACTGGCATCTACTGCAAATTTTGCAGACTATCCACTATTACTGCAAGGTCTACATCATGTCACTTTGACAGATGATTACCTTCAAAGTGATTTCATACATTTAGCATAACATAAGGTAATAGAATTATGAACATCTACTGACAAAAGTCAGACTATGTTTTCTATTACTGCGAGATCTACACCATATTGGTGATTATCTTCAAAGTGTTATCCTATATAAATTGAGGTCTACACATATGAGTGTATAGCAGCAGCTATCATAAAATTTGCTCCTTTGTAGCAATTATTGTTGTTCACTAAAATTATTTACTCTCATAGTAAAATTAATATACGATCTTACATGTTAAAATGGCATTTTCTTCTAGTATCAATTATTTAAGCATCACTTTGCTTGGATAAGCCGTGGAAAATTACACAAATATTACTATTTGTGATGATACTGTCGTCCATACATCAAGGTGGAGACCATAATTTATAGCAAAATCTAGTGTCTCAAACACTATTACAAGATCCACATCACATTTCTGGTTGTTATTTTTATTGTGACTAACCAATGTTAAACATGCAAAGTCTATACGTTTTGGCAGTGACTCTAAAGTCACACACTTCCTCAAGAATGAAGTCCAAAATATTAATAACGATTTCATCACATGCGTTGTATCAAAGGATACACCTAGGTTCACCAAGGATCACCTTGGCTATGATTGTTCTCAAACAAATCATTTTCATTGCTTACATTTCCAGATGCACTAAATTCATGATTAGGTGGGAGTATTTATTTTAAGATTATTCATGACATCAGTCATTGTATCCACCTGTGGCATTATTGCCACTATAACTCCACCTTCGGAAAACGTGTCAGGGCTATTCTCTTAATAGCTAAGTATGTTCATATGCATTTTATATGTAACCAACTTCACTTAGTTCTTAAACTAAGTACATAATGGATGAATATTTATTTACTTTAAATATTTCTCTTAAGAGATACATGTTGCCATGAGCACATCGCGAATGATCACCCATTCGTTTTTCAAGACCTCAAGTCTACCGCAGCTCACAATTCTGTCACTTAATCAACTTCAAGTTGAGATCTCGTGATAAAATATTTTCCTATATATAGATTCAGTTGAAAAGCCCTTAATGCACTTTACATCCTCTTAAGATGGTACTACCATTTTTATGATCAAGAAACGTGGAATTTCTTAAAATCATCAGATTCGCCCAACGGGTGCTATACCATAATTTAAAATTCTTGCTAGTACCGAGAATACTATGCAAGTTAGTGTTCACAAAATAGAACCATGAGGAATTCGAAGTGAAGTGGAGGCTAATAGACAACCAAAGACAGAATTATCTCTTAATAGGAATCGGTCATTTTCAAATGATCAAAAGACAACACTCAAGTTTGTCAAATGTGTGGTTATATAAATAGTGTACCTATGATTACCAAACCCTCAAACATATGGTCAAACCACACCACAAATTTATTAAAAGGCCAATAAGTTCAATGGGATAAATTTGAAAATTTGCAAATAGCAACCAGATTCTGGTAAAAGATTGTTCTCAGAATCTTCATCAGAAGGAGGACCAAAATCTAGTGCAGAAAAAGGAGGATGAACTCATTTGCAGTCAATAATATCGGAGACATCAGGTAATCTCCTAATTATCCCAACAAATTATTAGCCTATACATGTACTACTGCGTGTAGTAAAATGTCCAATATCATATCCCTTGGATACAATATTCGATAAATTTGAATGTATGTTTCAATTCATACTCAATATTGTTGCGTACATAATGATTTTCTAAGTATTAATAAATTAAATATTAGGCTTGATAGCCTTAGCCATCCTGGTTTGGGGATGATTAGAAAATTATTGACGATTCTGTTGGTCACAACTTAACAAGTTGCAAAATATTCCTCATATCATCAGATTATATGTGAACCACATGTGCCATAGGGGAAATCTGTTTTAAGGAACTCTCACCTTAAAATTCTAAATGAGCCACTTATTCTTCCTTGAACACATTCAAAAGATATATGTGGAATGTTGAACCATTATCTGTGGTAATTTAGATACTTCATGGTACTCATATACACATTCATAAAATGTTTTTAAGTGTGTCTCTTATCACACACAACCATGATCTTACCCAATAAATTGCTTAACTTATCAAAGTAGGAGCAAATTCTCCTGAACAAAGGATAAACCCATTCAAATGGACAATGTCGTTGAACTCATTTCACGAGAATTTTCTGATTGCATTCAGTACCCTATGTACATACCCAGAACGGTTTAACTAAATTTCTTATCAAAGATAGTCAAATGAATTACACGACCACTTATAAAGAATTGTAAATTTATCAGCCTCTTGCTGAACACATACGGCCTTACACACCGTAAGTATGATCTAAATCATACCAACTGCGTATCATACTACTTTCCCCTTGTAGTAACTATGTGGAAATCAAAAAAGTATTTCTCATCTGCGATAATTCGGTTACATACCGATATCACCACTCCAGCGTACATCAATGTGCACTCACAGAAAATTAGGGATCTATGTGAGGAATAACAGTTTATCCGTCAATCAAAATTATTCATAGCTCGTATGCTGACTACATCAGTAATAAGGATATTTTCCGGCATTAGGGGGAGATAAGTACCACAAAGAATGCCGAGAAATAAATTATAAATGTTATTGACATTCAATCCTTATATCCACGTACTCAAAGAATCTGAACTAGAAGTTTAGAGAATCATATATTTGCAACACTTTGCAAATCTGCCACATACATTTACTGATGACAAGGTGTTACTAAATTCTATATTCCTGCAGTAAAGTGTCAGAAAGAGTGGAGGTACCTGATAAACCACTCTTCTCCCCAAATGAGAGCAAGAGGGGGAGAAAATCTGACAAGACGAGATATAACTTCTCATATGCTTCCGCGGAAACAGAGGAAATCAAATCCTCAACCAGTAAATGTAATTCAACATCAAGTTGAAAGACACCTCACTGGATGCTCATCATCCAAAGCCCGGCATAAATATGCACAAATGTTTTGGTGCCGGGACATCGAAACACCTTGACTCCATTTGTTATAGGAAATCACAAGGAGTTAAAAAGGAATAAATATATTATCCACAAACTTCAATGATTTCATCAGAATCATATAAACTAAGGACTAAATTTGTCGACATAAATTTCTTCTCAAATTGCTAAAACCTTTTGGGCCCTGAACCAAAATCCATGGTAGAGTGCTTCTTGCACTCATATTGGTTCACATAAAAGGAAGCAAGTAATGAAGAATAGCACTCGCTCTGCAAACGAGTGGTATTTACCGCAGTAATACCTACTCCTCATAAGTATCTTCCATATGGAATATTAAAAACTTCTCATTCATAGACTAAGTCAATGAGGTGGTGAGAAAGCGAGGCTTGTAGCAAAAGGGTTCACGCAGAGACCCGACATCGATTATGATGTGACATACCCTCCTGGCATGAGTGGAATTATGTTTCGATACTAAATATCATTGGCAGTACAAATAATATTATCCATGCAGTTAATGGATGCAGTGACTACATACTCATATGAATCACTCATTTCGGAAATCTCTATTGAAGTCCCTGAAGGGCTTATACTTCCGAATCCAAAAGAAAATTGCAACAATTTTTGTGAAAAACTTCATAAGTCACTCTATGACTTGAAATAGTCGGAAATCATATGGTACTACCGACTAAATGAGTTCCTTCTTCAAAAGGATTACTTGAATAATGATGATTATTTACATGTTTAATAAAGGAATCCCAAATTTGATTTCCTTTCATCACCTCAGTGTATATTGATGACCTCATCATCAATGTCTATACAAGACCTAAACATACACATAATCATCTCAAGACGAAAAATTTGGATTCAACCAAATTTAGCGTAAGCTTACAACTTGAGCATTCTCTCAAGAATACGTATCAGTCTAAATATATCCAAGACATATACGAGAAGTTCAATGTGGATATATCATACCAATAAAAGACATGTAATATGGTCATAGTACCCCTGATAGGGTACAAATCCATTCATACCTAGGGTGATAATGAAGTGATATCAGGACCTGAAGTTCTATCTCACTAATGTCAATGCACTCATATCATTGCAAACTACGTCAGGCATGACACTATATTTGCTATCTTTGTTCAGGGTGCAACCCCCAACAAAAGGTATATGGTCGATATAAGAAATATCAACTTATATCTCAAGCTCACAATAAATCTTGGACAATTCCGTCCGGAAAATCAAGATATGACCATGATATGATGTAATGATATTGGCTCTTTATTTGATCCCAATAATGCCATATCAATTACTGAATTCACTTGAATAGTCTTCTCAAGGAATTCATTTAAATAGACTCTAATGACTATTTCCACTTATCATTCTGACATAGTTGCTTTATCTAAAAACAATGCAAAATATGTCTGGCTTAGTAGAATGATTAATCACACTAAAAAATCATATGGTTGAGATTCATCAGAATCGCATAACTTGATTTTATCAAGATTCTACCACTTGTGTTACCCAATACCTACAGGTTATATGAAGAGCAACATCATAAAGCACATTGCTCGAAAATCACTTATCCTCATGAATTATAGAAAGTGAGGAAACAATTTGCAAACAAAAAACTGGAAAATCCAACGGATTATTCCTAATGTTATGATCATGTCAAGGGAATTGGGCGGACACATCCTCCAGATTTGCAAAGTTCAGGGGGAGTAATCTCCCAAAGTATAACCCATTAACAATCATTAGATTGCATATATTGTACTCTTTTTTCCTTCATGAGTTTTTCCCTAATGGTTTCTCATAAAAGGTTTTTAACAAGACAATATAAACACAAGTGTCAGTATATGCCATATCATTTTCTCCTTATATTTTTTCCCACTGGGTTTTAAAGGAGTTTTCAATGGCATATATAATCGCACTCTTTTCCCTTATGAGTTTTCTCTCAAAGTTTCTCATAATGGTTTTTAATGAGGCAATATCTTCTCAAAGATCATATGTCATACTTTCTATTTTCCCTATCGGGGTTTTTAAAGGAAGTACTCAAGACATATTTATTGTTCTCTAAACTCAAAGATGAGTTTTCTCCTTCTACAAAGGTTTTTCTCAATTGAGTTCTCATGAGACAATAACCATTATATGTTGTATCATTTTCTCCTTATTTTCCCACAGGGTTTAAAGGAGTTTTAACAACATATCAAATACTATTCTCCTCATATTTTTCCCACAGGGTTTTTGGAGGAGTATTTCTCAAGATGAAGATAATGAACATTCAAGGCAAATACATACTAGGAGGAGACTATCAGATTTTTAATGATGAAAACAGATTTTTAATTTGATTTTTTAATTAGGAGATAAAACATTTTTAAGCCGAAAATCAAAAAGATTCCTGCTGATGTCATCTGTTCACATGTGACAAAATGAGTGATAACGAAGGTGTGTGGGCGATGTGTAAGATGGCACACATGTGGGCGTTAGTTTTTTCCATAATTAATACAATCTTTTGAAGTTGTATGTTGTTAGCTTGCTGAATAATAAAGGTACGGAATGTTTATTTTTCTAACTAGCTGGCTTGTTAAGTCGTTAGGAGGTGTACAAAATGCACAATTTGATCGGAATACAAAGATGGCGACCTAACTACCACCTAGATGGCTGCAGATATAACAAATTGGTCCTCCAGAAAACAACTACTGAAAAAGTTGACATGATCCCCTCAAAAAAAAAAAGTTGACATGATCAAATATCCCCCAATTTAAGCAAGAACGCTGGTGAAATTCCTCTAACCCAAGTTTTCCAAAAAAAAGAAAGGACAAATATTGGGTGGGTTACCTCCGAGACGTAGATTGTCGAAACATATGCGCTACACCGGCCACCAGCCGCCTGTTCGTAAGCTTCCGGACATTAATCGCTGTTCAATTCCGGCCGCCGGCACGTGCTGGGTGGCTGCGGATCGGGAGATTCGCTAGGGTTTGCGAGCTGCCGTTCTACGCGGGAGTGGTGAACTGGGAGATGAACACGAGAATGGCTGCTTATCGCCGTGTCTTGGATAGCTTTCGCGGGAGCCGGGAGGCGATGCGGCCGCCGGACTACGCCGAGGAGGCGCTGGGCGGCGGAGCAGCGCCACTGATTGGAATGTGGCATATGGGCCTCCTGCCGGTCCAATCCCCGACCACAAGTAGAGAAAACAGGTTGGGCTCGGATTTTCTCAATGGCCCAAATCTGAGAGGATAAATAGGTCACGTGATAGGATTTGCAAGCCCACTTCTTCTTTTCTTAAAGGGAAGCCCACTTCTTTGATTCAAGGAATTATAAAGAAATTCTGGAGGATTTTAATTCTTAGTATTTTGTTCACGTGGGTTATTTGATTCGTAGGATTGCAATTCATAGGAATTTTTCCTGTTTCTAAAAAAAAAGGAATTTTTCCCCATAATTTATCTGTACTAGTTTTTGTAGAAAAAAAATTCATCCAGTCCAACCTCATGCGAAAAATCGTACTCTTTTTCCAACACAGAGTCAAACACATATATTAATCTTATACTCAGTGAAAATGACATATCACTTCATTTGTGTGGGCTGGAGTAGTATTGAAGATGACATATCACTTCATTTCTGTGTTTTTTACAGATCCTGTGAATCAAAGATGAACAAGATCGTGAAAATCATGAGGGTTTTTTTTTTGGTCTAAAAAGCAGTGGAGAAAAGATCCCACTAGAGAGGACTCTGAATTTTCAGAGTAAAGTCTGAAGTAGACTCTGAATTTTTAGAGCAAAGACTGAAGGAACAAATCAATTCAGGCCAAAGGCTGAACAAAAACAAAGGTGGGAGGCAACAATCAATCATCAATGGAACACAATGTGAAAAACATCCTCAAGCGCAAATCTGTGGACATATATGCCCAACCCCGGCCCATTGAAATGGTGACAGATTCCCATTCATACACACAACTCCCGTATCTTTACATCATCATGATACTGGTGAAGAGTTCAAAAGGGAAACACGTGGTGGGCACATGTAAAAAAGTTCTGAATTTATTCCGCTTGATCATGCATGAGTCAAGCTCACAACTGCTGAGGTGCTGGCTGCTGATCCGCGGCTGCGCTCTGGAGGAAGGCAACGTAGCCACCTTGCAGGCTTCTCGCGTTCTCATACCCGTGCACGTACACCCACATCACAAGTAAGACACTACTACCTCTGAAACTACATATAAGACGTTTTTGCAGTTCAAGCTAAATTGAGCGAGAATTGACCGGGTTGGGTAGGCCTTAATTACCGCGTTTACGAGGTCCGCAGTCGCAAGCTTGGATCGCACGCCAGTGCGGCAAGCCTACGAGGGAACAAAATTAAATTAAAACACACAAAAATAATTACATCTAGTGTGGCTACTGTAAATGAGGGAGATGATCAAACGGTCACGAGTTTGTTAATTACCACAACCAAGTGATGTTCCTTCCCATAGAGCGCCGCTACTTCCTCCAGGAATTTTGGGTTCTTCTCCTTGCCTTGAGATAAACAGAAAGGGGAAGGAAAAACACTGGTGTCAACGATAGATCTAATTAACGGAAGGCTAAATCCTGTGCTGATCAAGGCAAGGAATTGACAGGCTAAGCAGCTGACCCTGGGGAGTGACGGCGAGGTAGTAGGGGACGTTGACGGCGCCGGGGGCGTGGTCTTTGTCGAAGTCCTCCGGCAACCTCACGTCGAGGTAGGCGTGGCCGGCACCGCCACTGCCGGAGCTGAGGAGCGCGCGGGCTTGGCCGGCGTCCACGGTCGGGGTAGCGCTGACCTGTTCCTCCTTTCCGGCAGTCGCCATTGACGATGATTGGGAGATGGTGTATGAGAGTATGACCTTGCTCTGCCGAACTAACGAGCTTGCTTCTCATTATCCTCCTTTATATTGCACATTGCCAGGGCCAGGGCAGGTTTGATCGGGATATTCGCATCGCTGGAATTTCCAAAAGTCTTCGGCCGGCTTAGTATAATTCAGGTGTCGTCATTGCTTAGTTAAGTACCAACGGCCACAGCTGTCTGTGAGTATACAAGAAAATAGAGCAGCGCTGAAGATGCATTGTCCAGCCTGAATTGTCAGCAACATGCATGCATGTGCTGCAGGGATGGATTGAGTTGACTTTTCTTTTGATTAAGCAATTTTTCTTTTATTCATTTCATCCATTGCAAATACCATTTGTTTTTTCTTAAAACACAATACAAATTGTAGAGGCACACATAGCACCTTCCTGAGCAGCCAAATCCTGAAATTGATGAAGTCACCACAAGAAAAATCCTGAAATAAATCCAGAAAAAATATGAGCGCTGTGACAGATTTAGGACTTGAAATCTAATAGGCTAGTTGCACCTCAAGAAACAGGTGGTCAACGACATCGACAGAACCAGCAGAGGGGGAGGATATGGAGCGATTATCACTGAGATTAACCATAGAGCTTTAGCTTGCAATTGTAGTTTTACTTTCGAAGTTAGAGAAGCAAATAGAGATGCTGATAGGTTAGCTAAGTTTTCACACTTTCTTGATCAGGGACGCCACGTCTAGTTGGACGATCCACATGATCCGATTTGTATCTCACATCATGTGGAATTTGAATAATAAAGCTTGATTTAACCCCTAAAAAAAGTTATCTGAATCTACTTCTGTATTTTGAACTGTTGCTCGGTTATGTTTTACTCCTATGTTCAGCCGAAACATCTTATATTTAGGAACAGAGGGAATATAATCGAACCCGGCTCCCATTAAAGAGACATATTATTAAAAAAAGATTAACGGGTTTCAACATTTGAAGCATGTAGGCATGTTTTAGTGGCGTGTGCTTGATGTGCAGCGTGTCCTCGGGTGCATGTGTCTCCTTTGTGATGATGTGATAACCCTTAAAACATACTCCATTCATTCATAAATATAAGATGTTCTAACTATTTTCTAAATCAAATGTATGCAGACACATTTAAGTGTATTTGTTCATATTTCAGTCCATATATAGTTCATATCAAAATATCCAAATATCTTATACTCCCTCTGTCTCATAATATAACACCTTACTACATCCGATTTGCGCAGGGAGTATTTGTGAACGGAGAGAATACTGGACATGAACTATTGCAGATGCTCCTGAACTATGTGCCATCTAATAATGCAAACAAGTGGTATAGTTCTTTACTTCTTTATATTATTATGGACGTGGCTACAGAGCGCCGCGGCGCCCGTTCGTTGTCGAGAGCGCACTTTTCTCATGCGTGCGCATAACTATCCTACCGTATTTATTAGGAGATAAAAAACTTTTAAAACTTGTAACTTTTAATTAGAATATCAAAATTCAAATCCGTTTTCACCGTTGGGTTTCTCGCGACGAGTTCTTCAAAACTAGATCCAATATGAGTAGGTTTCGACGAACTTTTTTTTCCGAGCAACTTTGTGTGCTTCAGAGGCAACTTTAGTGCTATAGAAAAGCAACTCCTTTTTTCCCTAGTGTGACTACCTATCAACGACGGATCCTTCTAAAATGGTTATCATGACTACCAATTGACTAGTTTCACCTCTAAATCGCCTACCATAAGGACAACTCTAATGTGGATCACCAAATCGCCCCAAATGTCAGAATCGGCCTCTCTAGACACTTTTAACCATCCAATGACGACCACCTAATTTGTTTGAACAAGTCCGTACGTCCTAAATCCTCCAAACCGAACGACGACAGGGCGTTCTCAGGGCCCCTCAGCGTCAATTGCTCCCTCCAACATCAAGCCGGATCTCATCTCCTCAGACGACAAGAGGAGCAGAATTTGCCCCTCCTAGCCAAGGCCCCCGCGATGGACAAAGAGTCCGCACTACAAATGGAGATGCTAACCCAATGGTCAACCTCCAACCGTTGTCTGACGATGCCCTCTCTGCTGCTCCCGAGCAAACACGATGCCCAAAACTAGATGTCGCGTAAAGGAGGAGACGTCGTCCCCGCTGCGCCAACCATTTTTGTTGTAACAAGGAGGTGGCAACAACAAATTTGAATATTAATAAACACAACCACATATAGAAAAGACTAAGTTCACTCAACAAAGCCTGTTGGGATAGAAAAGAAAAATAACTATGTGACTTATATGCACTGGAGTTGTACTTAAAAAAGCCATCAACTTTTGGGGTGTTTTTGTGCAACTCCAATGCATTCACTAGACAACTCGTGTGTAGTCTCAGTCTGAACTTGGTATCTACATAAAGCTAGCGGCCACATATCAAAAAGACTAAGTTCACCCGGCAACTCGGGTGTAGTCCAAGCCTGAACAAATCCATAGTTTTCCTTGGGCAACTAGGCAATATCAGAGGAAAAAACAGATACACACGCGCGCACACACACACATTGTCATATGCCTCATATCTCCAGCTAGGAAACCTGACCAGTTCCACCGCTCCCCTCTACGGTCACACCAAGGGATCCCACCCGAGGAGAGGAAAATCTTGACTCCACCTCTATGACACAAACTTAATTACAGGTATCTAAAACCTTTAGATATTTACCAAATAATGGTGTTGGTAAATGTTTCTATTCATGAGGATTGGGCAACTAGATACATGATTTTAGGCAAACTATTTGTTGATTGTGGGCAACGGGATACTTGGTTTAGGCAACTGTATGGTTGATTATGGGCAACTATGACACCAGAAAAAGGGATAAAGAACATACACATGTTCATTTTTGGAGGGTTCACATATAAATTTAATCCTCTAAAAGCACTTCACGATTTTAGTTACATCCCCATGACCAACTCCACCTTGCTCTCCCTCTATGATTATTCGCCAAGTATTTACAATCGTACCAAGGGATCCCACCCCGAGGAGATAATTCTTGACGCATCTCTATGACACGAACTTGAAAGGTATCTAAAACTTTTACATATTAGCCAAATTATGGTCTTGCTAATGTTTTTGTTCATGAGAATTGAGCAACTAGATATATGGTTTTAGACAACTGTATGGTTGATTGTGGGCAACTTTTGGGTGTTTTTATGTAACTCCAGTGCGTTCACCAGACAACTCATGTGTAATGCCAGTCTGACTTGGTATATAGATAAAGCGGCCACATATAGAAAGGACTAAGTTCACCCAACATAGCCTAATGGGGGTAAAAAGGACGACAACTTTGTGACTGATATGCACTGGAGTTGCACAATAAAAAGTCAGAACCTTTTGGGTATTTTTGTGCAACTACAATGCATTATCAGACAACTCATGTGTAGTCCTAGTCTGACTTGGTATCAAAATAAAGTAGCCACATATATAAAAGACTAAGTGCACCAAACTAAGCCTATTGGGGGTAAAAAAGGACAACAAGTTTGTAATTCATATGCACTAAAGTTGCACATAAATATTCAACAACTGTTGGGACGTTTTTGTGCAACTCTAGTGCATTTAGCAGGCAACTCAGTGTGTGTTTTCATCAAGCAAAAAAGTTTTCATACAAACCGAGCAAGACTGGACCAAGAAAACACACAAAATTATGTCCAGAAAATATCTACATATGTATGCACAAAAATATGTTTGAAAGACAAAAAGTAATTCTAAAATGTATTAGTACTAACTTAGTTCAAAAAACGGTAAGAATAACTAAAAGAAGCATGATAAAGCTACTTTGCACCTGGGTTGTGCAACTTCTGTGCACATCTTAGGCAACCAGAGGACACCATTTGATATTGGCTTGTCCACATCAAGTGAATCTAGCTTAGGGAAGTCGGGGTGGGTTGGTCTTGCCGTGTAGTGCGTGTGCCACGAATGACCAAATGGGAGACGGGTTGGTCTTGTCGCGTAGCGCATGCGACACCAACGGCCAAATCAGGGGTGAGGGAGTTTTTTTTTAAATAAAACTTCAAACTTTATTAATTAGAAATAATAGTTACATCGTCAATAAGTAAAGGTACAATTTCATTTACAGGGTCCTCAAACCAGTCCCTAGTGATTGAAAATTTCGCTAGTCTAGCTAGTTCATGAGCCACTTTATTTGCTTCCCTATTACAATGTTCGAACCTAACGAGAGGAAAATCGCAAGCTATGAAATAGCAATCATCAAGCACTGCTGCCGCTGTTCCTGCCGATTGTCCTCCATTCTTCGTTGTGTCAATCACTTCCATATTGTCAGAGTTGACGACAAGGCGATTACAACCCGCCTTTTGTGCAAGAATTAGACCGAACCTTAGAGCCAAAGTTTCTGCTGCTACTACATCAGGGGTGAGGGGGTTGCCTCTCGTAGAAGGAAAGTTGCTTATGAAAAGTGATTTTCAAAGTTGCTCATTGTTGCTAATTAGTTCCTATCATTGCTAACTAGTTACTTTAAATGGAGCGAAGTTTTCTACATTATTTGTTTTTCTAACTTTAATCCTAATTTGGTCCACATATTATGCTATAGGCAACTTCAAAACCATGGTAGACATATGAGAAAATAGTTTACCTACTTTTGAAAAACATGAATATGCCATTATAGGACCGTGTATGCATAATACATAGTGTATGCACCTTCATAATGAAAATTTCCTCCTTTAGTGCTAAACTTGCCTCCTTGTAATGTCAAAACAATGGGAAAACGATCAAACTTTGTCCACACAAAGCTTACGAACTATTTTAGTTATAAAACAAAATTACGAGGAAAAAATAAAGAAATTGTTTATGTCCTACTATTTAAAAAGGAGCAAGTTCCTCCCAGTTTTGCTGGTGCATGTGATCTTAGTGATGTCATTTGGCGGTAACACCCCCGTGTAATAGCCACTGTGAAACTCTGCTAAGTATGCCAAATCATCTCCATTTGCAGTGCCTAATCACTTTGGTTAAACATTCAATTCAAATTCTAATCTGAAAATCAACTCAAAATTCAAAAGTGAAATATGAAGTTGCTCAGACATTGTTGGAAAAATGTTCATCAAACAACAAATAAACCAGAGGCAATTCTAAAATTAAAATCAACATTTGCAAAATAAGTTGTGTGACTCAAACATCATGAAACAGCACCAAAACAGAATTATTTGATCCATTTATGATAATATCAAATTCAAATAAAATCCTACTTTGCCCAAACAAGTTTTTGGTGAAAGGTATTAATGCATTGTAATATTTGGGCCAAGTGTCATATTTTACAAAAGTGCAAAAGTGGCCTAAACAATTACCTAAACAGAAAAGAAATAAAGAAAAAGCAAAACAGAGAATAGAAAAATAAAACGAGGCACTGTGCACTGGGCCTAAGTGCACAGTGCCCCGAAACCGGCCCAACTGGCCCATTCCTCCTTCTCTCTCCCTCGCCGTGTCAGCTCGCCAGAGGTCACGCGCGCGCGCCGGTGCGGCGTCGACACCGCGGCGCCACCGACGCTACAGGAGAGGTCGAGGGGATAAGGGAGCCCCGTCCATCTCCCCTGGTCCTCCTCATCCACTAGCCGCTCCTCCCTCGTCTCTCCCTCGCTCGTGCTCGCCCTTTCTCTCTTTGATCCGAGCGCCATCGCCGCCGTCCTCGCTCATCCTTACGGCCACCAAGCACCGTTCGCCACTCCGACATGTCCAGCGCCACCACCGTCGACTGCTACCTCGTCCTCGCCCTTCGGATCAAGCCGAGGAGCTCTACCTCGTCGGGATCGACCCGCCCTTCTCCTTTCGGGCGCCGGCGATCCCCTCCATCTCCGGCAACCTCTGCTGCTACTAATCTGTCGAGGGCCTTCGGCGTGCCGCTCGGTGAGCTCCGTCATCTACTCCCTCTTCTCCCTTGTCCTACCGCGCCCGTAGCTCGCCACTCCACGTATACCCGAACCCGCGGCCGCCGACGAGCTCGCTGCCGTGACCAGCATCGCCATCACGCGCAGCCGAACCCCGCATCGAGCTCCTGGAGCTTGTGCGAGTCCAACGAGGCCCTAGCGTGCCTTCCCGTGCCGTGCAGCGCCGGATCCGTCGACGTCCGAACTCCGACGCCCGCTCCGCCGCTCGTCACCGCCGTCTCCGGCCACCCCAGCTTCGACCACCACCACAGAACGACGCGGCGTCAAGAGGCCGTTCGAAAGAACCCAGCCACGCGCCAAATGATGCTCCCTAGCGCGATTCCGGCGCACTCCGGTGATCGGCCGCCGCGCAAATGGTCGCCGGAGCAACTCCGGCGACGCCGCCGACGTGGCACAGGCGGGACCCATCCCTGGGTCACTGACTGCAGGCCCGAGGGGCCCAGTTGACTGAGTTGACTCAGTCAACTCTGCTAACTAGGCACTCTGTGTCTATGACATGCGGGCCCCACCGCCCTTTTAATTAACTAAAACATTTTATAAATAAAAATAGATTAATTAAGTTAATTAGTCTATGACAGGTGGGGCCAGCCACTAATTAACTCTCTGGATTAGTTTTAATTCACTCTGTTCAGCCTCTGTCACTGACATGTGGGTCCCACTGGACCCACGGGTCAGTTTTGACCTGGTCAGCCGACAGTTGACCTGCTGACATCATAAATCTTTTCTGCTGATAAAAATAATTCCAGAAAATAATTAAATCATCGAAAATTCGTAACTTTTAAACCGTAGCTCAGATCGAAAAACTTTGTACATGAAAATTGCTCAGAACGACTAGACGAATCTGATCGTGTTGTCTGTTTCTATGTCGGAACCCCCTACGTAGGAGAACACGTAACTTTTAGTTCGAGTCTGGTATATGAATAGTGCATAATCACCAGATAATAAATCCAACTTAAATCTTAAAGTAACTAAAAATGACTTAGACATTCTTTAGGCAACCCTGCGCTGCATCCTAGTCATGACATACCCTGTGTTGCATCGATTGCTGTGTATTTATATGTTTCCTCTCCCCTCTTCTCTCTCGGTAGACCCCGACGTCGACGTAGCTCCCGAGACCGACGCAGCTCAGGAGCCCGACGACGCAGTTGACGACCTTGCCCTTACCGCCGAGCAACCAGGCAAGCACCCCCTTTTAAGCATTCCGATATCGCCCAATCTCTTCTCTCTTATGCTTGCATTAGAAGTTACTGCTGCTGCTGTTACCCTATTTCTGCTGCATAGCCTGTTTATTGTAACCTGCTATTGTTACCTGCCTGCTTATCCTAAACTGTTTAGTATAGGTTGGGTAGAGAACCATCAGAGACCCCACTGTATCCTGACTGCCCCGCTGGATTATCAGAAGACCCGTTCAACGGGATCGAAGACCAGGCCCCGGCACCACACATCACTTTCCCCTTAGATGCTCGACACTACTGGGTTACTATCGAGTAACGAGGGTGATACCTCGTCAGCACTTCTGATGATAACCTTGTAGGTTAGTTATTCGGTCGTGGTCAGCAAGGGTGATTCCTCCTACACCACCCCCGATAACGACATCGTCGAGCAACTACTCAAGTGTGGACCTCGAGGGTGATTCCTCCTTCGTTCACCTTGATGTTACGTCAGGTGGGAATCCAACGAGGGTGATGCCTCGGGTTCCTTCTTGATAAGGTAACCACGCGGAAGCCTTACATTACCGTTGACACTGCTTAATCTCAATAAAGGCGGGTCGGCCCTGAGGGGTACCCGCGCGAGCTTAATTGCGAGAGATGTGGAGTCGGGTGGACCTGGATGGTGCCCGAGTAATGAATACGAGGCATGGCCGGGCATTCCTAGCCCTTGCCGCAAGTCCTCGAGACGGGGCGACGGGGTCACATCTTTCGTGAGTCTCTGCTCGTTTCCGCACTACCAACACACTAACGGTTTGGATATTTGATCCGAGGGGCCTCTGGCCTGATAGCACTAACCATCACGTGGGCATAGTATGGGCGTTCTGCGTCGTATACTTCAGCCGGAGCTTAATAGACGTCAGCGACTGAGCGGCGCGCGCCGAATTGGACTGGTTAAGCCCGCGCTTGTATTAAGGGGGCTAGGTCTGCTTTCGGCCGCCTGACGCAATGTGCAGGAGTTCCCGGGGCGATGGCCCAAGACCCCTGGGGGCATAGGTTAGTCCGGCGTGCTGACCTCTCTGTTAAGTATTTGGTCGGGTTGCGGCGTGTTGCTTAGCCGAGGCCGGGCATGACCCAGACAAGTGTGTCCGGCCGAAGTTAAGCGAGCATGGTGGGTAAGTTGGTGCACCCCTGCATGGAAGAACTAATCTATCGATAGCCTGTCCTACGGTAACGGACACTCGGAGTTGTATCCCGATCGGTACAACTAGAACTGGTGACTTGAGATGAAATGGATAGTATGGCTCTGAGATTGCTTTCTCGCAGGGAGTCGAGGAAGAATCTCTGGGTGAGGTTGATAACATTACTACTACTTTACATTATGTTAATCTGCACTCTTCTAATGCTGCAAGATCGATGAAGATGCTTGAAGATGCTAGTCTATGATAGGACTAGGCTCTCCCCTCTATTCTGGCATTTCTGCAGCCTAGTCCACATATACAGCCTCCCTTTGAAAATGTTGCATATGTAGTGTAGATCCTTGCTTGCTGAGTACTTCAGATGAGTACTCACGTTTGCTTTACTTCCTTTTTCTCCCCATATCCAATTGTCGCCGCCAGATGACGGAGCCCCTAAGACAGCTGCCCCCGTCGACGACTACGGCTACTACTTCTACACTCCCGGCGAGTACTACTACTACGAGGAGCCGACAGACGACCAGGAGTAGGATTCGGAGGGTCCTAGGCAGGAGGCCTACGCCTTTCGATCGTAGTATTTTATTTTGCCCCGCCTTTCTAAAGGCCTATCTGTAACTCTGTTATATCTGTACCCAGATATCTGATGCTTCCGCTGACACTTGTATGCCATCGAGCTATGTATTTGAGCCCTCGAGGCCCTGGCTTGTAATATAAAGCTTGTATGACTTTATTTTTGTTTTAGAGTTGAGTTGTGATATCTTCAAGTGAGTCCTTAGGCTTGATCGTGTGCATTTGCGTGTATGGTTAGTGCACGATTAAGCCGGGGTCATCACAGGTTGGTATCAGAGCCGACTGCCTGTAGGATCCCCCTTTCCAACTCCTTGGCCGAAGCTGAGTCTAGTGGTCCAAAACTGTTTTACTAACTTGGCTGTGTGGCTTACGGGCCCACGTCGCCAACTGGGTGGTATTAGGATCTTTTATTCCTCGTCTTTACTCTGGGACTCTGATCGCTCTTCTATTCGGGTTTAATAAATTTACTAACGCCAACACTTAGGATCTCGTAAATTCCGTCCACCCGGAGAGCTGGATATCTGTGCGATTTCCCTGTCATTGATCTGATTAGTCTGATAATCATTTTCCTTTCCATTGTTTTGTTTAACCTTTCTCTTCGAGATCTGTTATACTTCTCATCATCAAATGACAATCCTGAATTTCCTTTATTTCAGATGGATCGTTTGTTTCCACCACGTCCTACAACGCAGCTTTTGCTTCGCACTTGGGCTCGTGATGCCCCTGGTTTTCCAACTATTCTGATCGCCCTCCTGACCAGACTGGGTTACCGTTGGTACCCCGAGTACATGGTCTACGAGGTTTACCGCGAGTTCAACCAGGAGCAGTACTATGCTGATGTTCGCATCTATGATCAGCAGGATGACTCAGACACTGAGCTGTACCTTTTCCATGGTATCGGCGTGACGATTGAGATGGCAGTCCATGATGCCGCCTACTCTGCTGTCGCACATCTTCGAGGAGAGCACAACGCTAGCTTGGATGCCTCTGAGTTTCAATACATTCTGTATGCCCCTGCTGGAGATGCTACTGGATACTACACAGCTATCTGTGCCCCGTACGAGCCTCGTCGCTATGATTCGCGAGTTCTGATTCAGTGTACTTAGGCTCTGGATTGTACTGTTCGGGCTCTTGCGGTCGAGTTGTTTGCCACTCGAGCACGACTCTACGATGCTATGACGCAGTTGCTACCAGCTGTTCGTGCAGGGATACATCCGGAGCACATTCTTTACCCGCGCAGGACCGAGATGCCACCAGGGATCGATTGGCCTGCTGTGGGAGGTCACACACCTGCACGTGGACCTCTTCTTTCAGCTCGAGACCAGGTTCTGCATCAGAGTGCACATGGAGCGCAGGATCATTCTGCGACGAACGTCCATCGTCCGCACTTGCAGCTACCCCGTTTCAGTGGTTTTCTCCGACGTTGATGTAGCCTTTGCTCTGTCTCGTTGTGTACTTCCTTACCGCGTGCCTGCGTGCCGCCTAGCATGTCTAGCTTTTGAATTTGCGCCGTTATGCTGCCTGAATGTAACCGACTCTGTATGGATCTGTATGTCTTAAATGACTACTGTTCAGCATCTGTTACATTACTTAAATTCCGTCGTGTTACATCATACTTGTCGCAATACACTCGCAATTATATTGCTAAACTACCTAAGTTGAATTGAGCAGGATGGCTGATAACAATCCACCACCGCCGCCACCGCCTGATTATATGGATGCGATGATGCAACAGTTTGAATTGAACCGTCAGTTCATGCAAGGGGTGATCGATTAGTTCCCCCGACCCAATGCCAACCAGCAGCCAGCTTCAATAATGCTGCCAAAGTTTGTCTGCTCAACCCAGTGACATTCCGCAATGCAGTTAATCTGCTGGACGCCGATGACTGGTTGCGTGACATCTTCTATGAGATGGAGTTAGCTGATGTCCTTCCTCTCAACTATGTCACCTTTGCGACCTACTTTCTGTTTCTATGCCGGAACCCCCTACGTAGGAGAACCCGTAACTTTTAGTTCGAGTCCGGTATATGAATAGTGCATAATCAACGGATAATAAATCCAACTTAAATCTTAAAGTAACTAAAAATGACTTAGACATACTTTAGGCAACCCTGCGCTGCATCCTAGTCATGACATACCCTGTGTTGCATCGATTGCTGTGTATTTATATGTTTCCTCTCCCCTCTTCTCTCTCGGTAGACCCCGACATCGACGTAGCTCCTGAGACCGATGCAGCTCAGGAGCCCGACGATGCAGTTGACGACCTTGCCCTTGCCGCTGAGCAACCAGGCAAGCACCCCCCTTTTGAGCATTCCGATATCGCCCACTCTCTTCTCTCTTATGCTTGCATTAGAAATTACTGCTGCTGCTGTTATCCTATTTCTGCTGCATAGCCTGTTTATTGTAACCTGCTATTGTTACCTGCCTGCTTATCCTAAACTGTTTAGTATAGGTTGGGTAGAGAACCATCAGAGACCCCACTGTATCCCGACTGCCCCGTTGGATTATCAGAAGACCCGTTGAACGGGATCGAAGACCAGGCCCCGGCACCGCACATCACTTTCCCCTTAGATGCTCGACACTACTGGGTTACTATCGAGTAACGAGGGTGATACCTCGTCAGCACTTCTGATGATAACCTTGTAGGTTAGTTATTCGGTCGTGGTCAGCAAGGGTGATTCCTCCTACACCACCCCCGATAACGACATCGTCGCGCAACTGTTCAAGTGTGGACCTCGAGGGTGATTCCTCCTTCGTTCACCTTGATGTTACGTCAGGTGGGAATCCAACGAGGGTGATGCCTCGGATTCCTTCTTGATAAGGTAACCACACGGATGCCTTACATTACCGTTGACACTGCTTAATCTGGATAAAGATGGGTCGGCCCTGAGGGGTACCCGCACGAGCTTAATTGCGAGAGATGTGGAGTCGGGTGGACCTGGATGGTGCCTGAGTAATGAATACGAGGCGTGGCCGGGCATTCCTAGCCCTTGCCGCAAGTCCTCGAGATGGGGCGACGGGGTCACATCTTTCATGAGTCTCTGCTCATTTCCGCACTACCAACACACTAACGGTTTGGATATTTGATCTGAGGGGCCTCTGGCCTGATAGCACTAACCATCACGTGGGCATAGTATGGGCGTTATGCGTCGTATACTTCAGCCGGAGCTTAATAGACGTCAGCGACTGAGTGGCGCGCGCCGAATTGGACTGGTTAAGCCCACACTTGTATTAAGGGGGCTAGGTCTGCTTTTGGCCGCCGGACACAACGTGCAGGAGTTCCCGGGGCGATGGCCCAAGACCCCTGGGGGCATAGGTTAGTCCGGCGTGCTGACCTCTCTGTTAAGTATTTGGTCGGGTTGCGGCGTGTTGCTTAGCCGAGGCCGGGCATGACCCAGACAAGTGTGTCCGGCCGGAGTTAAGCGAGCGTGGTGGGTAAGTTGGTGCACCCCTGCAGGGAAGAACTAATCTATCGATAGCCTGTCCTACGGTAACGGACACTCGGAGTTGTATCCCGATCGGTACAACTAGTACTGGTGACTTGAGATGAAATGGATAGTATGGCTCTGGGATTGTTTTCTCGCAGGGAGTCGAGGTAGAATCTCTGGGCGAGGTTGATAACATTACTACTACTTTACATTATGTTAATCTGCACTCTTCTAATACTGCAAGACCGATGAAGATGCTTGAAGATGCTAGTCTACGATAGGACTAGGCTCTCCCCTCTATTCTGGAATTTCTGCAGCCCAGTCCACATAAACAGCCTCCCTTTGAAAATGTTGCATATGTAGTGTAGATCCTTGCTTGCTGAGTACTTCGGATGAGTACTCACGTTTGCTTTACTTTCTTTTTCTCCCCATATCCAATTATCACCGCTAGATGACGGAGCCCCTGAGACAGCTGCCCCCGTTGACGACTACGGCTACTACTTCTACCCTCCCGGCGAGTACTACTACGAGGAGCCGACAGACGACCAGGAGTAGGATTCGGAGGGTCCTAGGCAGGAGGCCTACGCCTTTTGATCGTAGTATTTATATTTTGCCCCACCTTTCTAAAGGCCTATCTGTAACTCTGTTATATCTGTACCCAGATATCTGATGCTTCCGCTGACACTTGTATGCCATCGAGCTATGTATTCGAGCCGTCGAGGCCCTGGCTTGTAATATAAAGCTTGTATGACTTTATTTTTGTTTTAGAGTTGAGTTGTGATATCTTCAAGTGAGTCCTTAGGCTTGATCGTGTGCATTTGCATGTATGGTTAGTGCACGATTAAGCCGGGGTCGTCACATTGGCGAGCAATTATGTGGAGTTTTCTGAACAACTCTACTATTTTCCTCGAGCAACTAGGTAGTAGTATAGCAAAAAAACACACGGAACGTAGCCCCCCCCCCCCCAGTTTTCTGGTGCCCGTGATCCTGATGAGATGTGGTTAGCGGGTAACTCTGTGCAGTTTTCAAAACAACTCCATGGTTTTCCTTGGGCAACTAGGCAATAGCAGAGGAGAAAACACACACACAGCCATGTACCTCATATCTCCAGCTAGGAAACCCAACCAGTTCCACCCCCTCCCCTCCACGGTCGCACCAAGGGATCCCACCTAAGGAGGTGAAAATCTTGACTCCACCTCTATGACACAAACTTAATTGCAGGTATCTAAAACCTTCATATATTTACCAAATAATGGTCTTGGTAATGTTTCTGTTCATGAGGATTGGACAACTGGATACATGGTTTTAGGAAAACTGTATGGTTGATTGTGAGCAACTGGATACGTGATTTTAGGCAACTGTATGGTTGCTTGTGGGCAACTATGACACCTGAAAAAGGGATAAAAAACATACACATGCTCATTTTTGGAGGGTTCACAGATAAATTTAATCCCCTCAAAACACTTCCCGATTTTAGTTACGTCCCCATGACCAACTCCATCCTGCTCCCCTCTATCATTATTCGCCAAGTATTACGATCATACCAAGGGATCCCACCCGAGGAGATAAATTCTTGATGCATCTCTATGCCACAAACTTGAAAGGTATCTAACACCCTTACATCTTAGCCAAATTATGGTCTTGGCAATGTTTCTGTTCATGAGGGATTGGGCAACTGGATGCATGGTTTTAGCAACTATATAGTTAATTGTGGGCAACTGGATACATGATTTTAGACAACTATATGGTTGATTGTGAGTGACTGGATACATGGTTTTAGGCAATAGTATGGTTGATTGTAGGCAACTATGTCACCTAAAAAGGATAAAAACATGCACATGTTCATTTTTGGAGGCGTCACAATAAACTTAATCCCCTAAAAACACTCTGTGGTTTTAGTTATGTCGTCATTACCAGCTCCACACCGCTCCCCTTCTATGATCTTTCGCCAAGTATTTATGATCATACCAAGGGATCCCAACCCGAGGTGATGATATTCTTGATGCATCTCTATGACACAATCTTAATTGAAAGGTATCTAAAACCTTTACATATTAACCAAATTATGGTCTTGGTAATGTTTCTGTTCATGAAGATTGGGCATTTGGATACATGGTTTCTAGGCAACTATATGGTTGATTGTGGGTAAATATGACACCTGAAAAGGGGATTAAAAATATACACATGTTCGTTTTTAGGGGTTCACGGTTAAACTTAATCCCATAAAAAAACTTTATGGTTTTAGGGGTGTTGCTATCTGACGCGCGCGTGTTTCAGCGGCCGATTTCAGACAGGCCCTAATCTTTCCTGTTTTGGTTAATTGAGGGGGAAAAGTGCCACACGCCCGGGCCCCCACCGTTGGAATCAGCTCCACCCCGCCACCCTCTATGATCATTTGCCAAGTGTTTACGATTGTACCAAGGGATCCCACCCGAAGGGAAGAAATTCTTGACACACGACAATGACACAAACTTAATTGAAAGGAATCTAAAATCTTTAGATATTGGTCAAATCGTGGTCTTGGTAATGTTTCTCTTCATAAGGATTGGGCAATGGGATACATAATTTTAGGCAACCGTATAATTAATTGTGGGCAACTATTTTATGTTTCATGCATTGTGCATACAAAAGGGATGCAAACTATATGTGCACCATAGTTGCCCTAGGATGCAAACTAGTATAATATACATGTATATTCTCTGAACTGCTAGTAGTGGTCATCACGTAGTACTGATGATATCCGAATACTAAAAATTCTGGAGCACCGCGTGCCCTGGCCGACCCTGATGCCACGCCATGGCTGATTGCCTGACTCTATCGCCCAGCGGGCCATCTTCGGCCTCGCCGCCGTCCGCCCTAACCAGCTCCTTCGTCGCTCGTGGCTAGCGATGCCTCCCCACGCCCTGGAGGCAACCACCGCGGCCTGGTCAAAACTTACACGGGCTCGGTGCAGCTCATGGCCCGGATCAACGGCTGCGTGCGTCGTGGGCGTTGGCAGCCAAATGGCGGGCGGCTGGGGTACATCCAGCAAGGGCGATGCGGGGGACGGGCGTCAGCCAGACGGGCGTCGAGGGAAAGGCTAGAGGCGGCAGGGCAGCAAGGATCCGCCAGGGGCTTGGCGGATGACCTCCGGCGGCACGCCATGGACAGCCTCAAGAAGAACCTGTAGGGCGGCTCAGAGAAAGAAAGGCAGGTGGAGTGGGAGGAATGGGAAGAAGGAGAGGTAGAGCCGTAGAGGTGCGCCGGAGCTAGACTCGGTTCTCACTGGCGGCGGAGATGCGGCGACGGGATCCCGACCAGTTAGCACCTGGGGTGCAAAACTACAAAACTGGCCCTTTGGCCAAAGTTCAGCACAAAATGGCTCTCTTTTGAAAATATTTCATAAAATGGCCCTACCCGCATGACGCCCGCACCCGGGGCGCCATGCCAATTTACACAACGCCCTGGTCAAGGACGCCATGCTGGTCAGCGGTGACTTGCCATGTTGGCAGGGCATGGCACCATGGCGCCCTAGGCCAGGGCGCCATGGTCAGCATCATGACGCCCCTTCCCAGGGCGTCATGCCCCTTGTCTCAACAAAACAGAGTGCCCCTGTGCCCCTCTGTTTTTCCCTCCACAAACCCTCACTTTTCCCCTTCTCCACCCCGGCCGCCCCACTCATGCCCCTCCCTAATGCCCACAAAATTTCGTGGATCGGAGCTCCAAATCAGTGATTTATCCTTCCCTTCGACCCCTCAAGGTATTATCCATCATTCCTCCTCTTTTTGTTGGTTGAAATCTCCACATTGTGGGGATTTGGGGAAACCCTAGGTCATCCAATTTTGCTATTTTTGTTGATGCATTTTGGTGTTTATGATTGTAGATGGCGAGGATCGTTAATGTGCATCATGTGGACTTTGTCTCCTTTGAGAAGGGAGACACGGAGTATGGTGACCCGAAGAAGAAGCCGGTAGTGATGGTGTTTCCCACAAGTCCTAGCCTTGAGGAGGTTGTGGTTGAGCTTCGAAGAAGGTTGAATTGGATGGAAGAAAGTGATGGAGTAGACTTAATCGGAAGGTATAATTTTGGGTATGGGCAACATATTTGTTGGAAGATAATGCCTCTTGACTCCGAGTTTCATTGGGAAGCATATAAAGAGAGTGTGTTGGCCTCACAAGATAAATCATTTGAGTTATTTGCCACAAAGGTTGTTCGTGCTCGGTTGCACATTGATTTGAATCGGTGTGCATCTTCATATGAAGTTACAAGCCCGGTTCGAGATTCAACACATGTCACTCCGGATGTGCATGACACAACAATGAGCCAACCTCCAATGACCCAACCTTTGAGCCCCGTCAGGAATGACCAACTTGATAATGAAGACTTGCACATGGATGGTGGTGAGTTTGAGGGTGATGAATCGGAGGCTTATCTTCGTGACTATTATGTTGGCGATGTTGAGGCAAATTGCATGGAAGAGGACATGGACCATGACATTCCATACAATAGGTCCTATGCGTGGGACTCGGAGGATGAAGGCCCGGATGAAGAAATAGATGAGGATGCTTTGACGGCTAAAGAAGTCAATGCTTTCAAGAAGGTAATAGGCCGTAGTCACAAGACATCATTGTTCCATGATCTAAGCCTAGCCGATAAGGAGATTGTTGATGGTGGCACAAGTAAAATTCTTGCACCAAGGTTAACTTCAAAGCGAGATACCAAAGCAAGTGTGTATGGTGTTAATGAAGGAACAATCTTTGAAAGCTTGGTAGAACTTCAAATATGGGCCAAGGACTACGCGGTTAAGTTTCATCGACCATTCTTTGTGGAGAAGTCAAACTCCAAAGTGCGTTATGTGGTCAAATGTGAGGAACACAAGAATCATTGCCCTTGGGTTATCCGTGCAAGATGTGTCAAAGGCGGGCAACAATGGAAGATTACAAGTTCCGTGTTTCACCATCGATGTAGTGGCAAGGATATTGATGATGCTAATGTAAAGGATGATCACCGTCAATTGACCTCCAAATTCATTGCATATCGATTTTCACCCTCCATAAAGATACTCCCGACATATCCCATTCGGGCGTTGATGGAGATGGTGAAGGAGGTTTTTGGGTACACGGTGAAGTATGGGAATGTATGGAAGGCCAAGCAAGCTGCCTTTGAGATATTGTACGATGGTTGGGAAGAATCATACAACCGCCTCGCGATGGTGTTGAAAGCGATGGCGGCAGAAAATCCTGGCATGTACTATGTGGTGGAGCCAGATGGCGTGAGAACAAGGTTATACAATGATGCAACCGTTCGAATATTTGGACGTGCATTCTGGACTTTTGAGGCATGCATTAGGGCCTTCAAGCATTGTAGGCCGGTTATGTCCGTGGATGGCACATTTCTGACCGGCCAGTTCAAGGGCACATTGTTGATCGCCGTTGCTAATGATGGTGGTGACAAATTGGTTCCATTGGCTTTCGCTTTGGTGTCGGCGGAGAACAATGACAACTGGGAGTGGTTTCTTAATCTAGTGAGGACCAAGGTAATTGGACCTCAAAGAGAGGTTTGCATCATCTAGGACCGCCACCCAGGGATACTCAATGAAGTGGAGATTGACATTCCAGGACATCCTTGCGTGCACCATAGGTGGTGCATGAGGCATTTTGTGTTCAACTTTTACCGAGCATGTGGAGACAAGGAATTGTCTGACCTTCTTCATGATTGTTGTCTCACATTCACCACTAGACATTTTGAGAAATTGTGGGACAAAGTGTATGCCAAAGCAAACAATGGTGGCAAAGAATTCCTAAATAGGAATCTTGCCAATAAAGGAAAGTGGGCACGGGCTTTTGACAACGATGGAGTGAGGTACGGTGACATGACAAACAACATGGCTAGATGTTTCAACATGGTGCTAAAGGGTGTCCGTGCATTGCCAGTGACAGCAATAGTAGAGTATACATTCCAGAAGTTGAATGTCTATTTTCAAAAGTATAGTGAAGAAACATCCAACTTGATGTCCGGGAAAAACAAGGCCAAAAAGATGTACAAGTATCCACCAAAGGTCAACGATTGGATGGAATACCAAGCAAGGAAGGTGGATTCACACAAAATCCAGTCCTTTGATAACATAGAATTGATTTACCAAGTTGATGAGCACGGTGGAATGTCGCGTGGCGGCGTGCCATATGGAGGTGGCTCCTTCAAGGTTTATCTTAAGATGGGTGCGTGTTCATGCGAGAGGCCTACATTGTATCATCTCCCGTGCTCTCACTTGATGGCTACATCTTGCACTAGAAATTTGAGTGTCAACATGACCAACAATGTAAGATTGGAGGAGTATTCGATCGATGCGGTCAAAAATACATGGGCTGTGAGGTTTCATCCCTATCTAGACCAATCTAAATGGCCGGAATACCATGAACCCCCACTATACCCTGATTTGGAAATGAAGGTGGTGACACATGGAAGACGGAAGACAAAGCGTTTCTTGGGTGACATGGATGATTGGGGTGGTGGATTCCGTAAGGAATGGGGGAGCCAACATTTCGCAGAGCCTTGTGATATCAGCCGTTGCGGTGAATGTAACAACGAGGGGCACAATAATAGAGGTTGTAGCTCAAGGGGCAAAAGAAAGAGATCAAAATGAGATGGTGATGGTGGTGATGGTGGTGTCAGCCACGGTGATGGTGGAGCTCAAGGACGTGGCCGTGGTGATGATGGAGCTCGAGGATGTGGCCATGGTGATGATGGAGCTCGAGGACATGGCCGTGGTGACGGTGGTGCTCGAGGACGTGGTCGTGCTGACGGTGGTGCTCGAGGATGTAACATCCCCAGCATCACACTACAGTAATCTCCCCCTAATGAAGGTCATGTCATCATGATCATCATGCCAAAATGCCACTTGTCCAAAATCTGCTTCAAATTCAAATTCAAATTGCATGTCAAATATTTGTTTCTTCTGTCATGCAAATAAAATAGTTCATCCAATGGCAAATAATCCCTAGACATTTGTCATGTTGAAACCAACATTTTTGGAATTCCCAAATTGCCCCTGGGAATTTATTATCTGGTCCAGCAGTATTTAAGATGTCCTTTTCATTTTCTAAAAATGCTTGGACAACTCCTGATGGCCCCAAACTTTTTGTGGCAGTGCTGGATAATGCATTATATTTGTGTGACCAAGTTTCACATTTTACAAAATGCATTTGGCAGCTTAATTATCTGCAAAATTCTTCTGTAAAAAGAAAACAGAAAAGAAAAATGAAAAAGTCCTAAACTGGACTGGGCCTAAGTGCACAGTGCACTCAGCCCAGCCCAGCCGGCCCTTTCCCCTCCTCTCTTCTCTCTCCCTCGCTGTGTCAGCTCGCCCGTGGCTAGAAGCGCGTGCACCGGCGAGGAGGCGACACCGCGACGCCACCAACGTGAGAGGATAAGGCCGAGGCCTACTCCATCTCCCCTGGTCGCCTCGCCATTCTCCCCCTTTTTCCCCAGCGCTCGCTCCCTCTCTTTTCCCCACTGGCTGAGCGCCATCGCCGCCGTCCTCCGTCGTACCCGCGGCAACTGGCGGCCCCGTGCTCGCCGGACCCGTCCGTCCGCTCCGCCTGTGACCGCCTCGTCGCCTGGTGCTCACCGTTGGAGTCGGGGGCCCCTGCTGACGTCATTCCCCTTCGCCCCCATCTCCGACGCTCGCCGGCGTCCTCGAGCTCCTCTGTTCTACTAAGCCGTCGAAGGCTTTACCTAGCCGCACGGTGAGCCTCCCCTCATCCCTCCTCTCTATCTGGCCACCGTAGACTCGCCGTAGCCCCTCTGGTGACGCCGCGCCATGGCCGCCCGAGCCGAGCTCCGCCGTCGAGCTCGCGGGCATCGCTGCAGCGTCCGTCTTGATACACTGAGCTCGCCACCGTGCTTGTGACGTCGTGTAGGTGCCGTAGGAGTAGAACGCCGCTCGTTTCTGCCCTCGTTTTATCGCGCGCAAGTTCGCCGGGGTTCGGCCTCCGCCAAACCTTGCCGTCCGGCCATCTCCGGTCATCCCCGAGTCGCCGCGCTAGCCCAATTGGATGCGGCGCAGCACGCTCGTCCGAACGAGCCAGGAACGCCCGATTTGGTGCTGCGTAGCTCGATTCCGAGCTACTCCGGCGATCGGCCACCGCGGAAAGGGTCGCCAGAGCGTTTCCGGCGCCGGCGCTGACCTGTCACCACGTGGGGCCCGCCCAGAGAGACTGCCAGTGGGTCCCAGCGCCTCAGTTGACCCCGTTGACCATGGTCAACGTGGGGAACTGTTCACCCCTGACACTGACCAGTGGGCCCCTTCGTTTAGTTAATCTAAATAAACACTTTTTAATTAAAATCTGTTTAGTTAACCCTAGTGAGACACTGACACCTGGGGCTCACCCCACTAATTAATTCTGTTAGATTAGTTTAACTCACTGTTTACCCAGAGAGGCTGACAGGTGGGTCCCACCTGTCAGTTTGACCAGTCAGCTGGTCAGCCGACCGCTGTTGCAAGCATGACATCACCCTGACGTCATATTCCTTTTCTGGTATTTTTGTTAATTTGTTAATTCCAGAAAATGTTTAAATCTTTTAAAATCAGTAGAAATTAAACCGTAGCTCAGATCGAAAAACTTTATATATGAAAGTTGCTCAGAACGACAAGACGAATCCGACCGTGCCATCTGTTTCCATGTTGAGACCCTCTACGGAGGTGAACCCGCAACTTTTCGCCCGTTTCCGGTAGATGAATAGTGCATACATACCGATTAATAATTCCAACTTTAATCCTAAAATAACTAAAATGATTTAGACATGTCTTTAGGCAACCCTGCACTGCACGTTAGCATAGCATGCTCTGTGTTACATCTATTTGCTGTGTATTTATCTGTTTCCTCCCCCTCTTCTCTCTCAGTGGATCCCGATACCGACGTAGTCCCCGAGACCGACGCAACTTCGGAGGTCGACTACGCCCCTGACGACCAGACCTTTGCCGCAGAGCTTCCAAGCAAGCACCCCCCTTTGAACATACCGATATCGCCTATTCTTTCTCTCTTATGCTTGCATTCGAAATTGTTGCTGCTACTGCTTATCCTATTTCTGATGCATAGCCTGTTTTTGTAACTGTAGTTGATACCTACCTGCTTACCCTAAACTGCTTAGTATAGGCTGGATAGAGACCCACCAAAGACCCACTTTGTCCCAGATTGCCCCGCTGGATTATCGAAAGACTCGACAACCAAGCCCTGGCACCGCACAACACACCCCCTTTATCTGTACGACACTGCAGCGTTACTATCAAGTGCCGAGGGTGATACCTTGTAAGCACTTCCGATGTTAACTCTGTGGAGTAGTTACTTGGTCGTGGTCATCGAGGGTGTTTCCTCCTTCACCACTTCCGGTAACGACGCTGTCGTGCAACACCCCAAGTGTGAACCCATCGAGGGTGATTCCTCCGAGTTCACCTTGACAGATACATCGAGTAGGAATCCAGCGAGGGTGATACCTCAGATTCCCCTGATGTTATGGACACAGGGATACTTGGACTTTACAACTGTTACTTGGAAAGGCGAGTCGACCCTGAGGGGTACCCGCGAGTGATGGGAAGTCGGGTTGACCTGGACGGTGCCCGTGAGATAATTACGAGGTGTGGCCGGGCATTCTTAGCCCTTGCCGCAAGTCCTCGAGATGGGGCGACGGGGTCACATCGATCGTGAGTCTCTGCTCATTACCGCACACCCCCAATACACTAACGATTTGGATATTTGATCCGAGTGGGCCTTTGGCCCGATAGCACTAACCATCACGTGGGAACGGTTATGGGCACTCTGCGTCATATGCATCAGCCGAAGCTCTATAGACGTCAGCGAGGAGCGGCCTGCTCCGGATTGGACTGGTTAAGCCTGCGCTTGTATTAAGGGGGCTAGGTTTGCTTCCGGGCGTCCTCGCAACGTGCAGGAGCACGCAGGGCGAAGGCCCAAGACCCCTGTGCGCATAGGTTAGTCCGGCGTGCTGACCTCTCTTTAGAGCCTAGGTCGGGTTGCGGCGTATCGTTTGGCCGAGGCTGGGCATGACCCAGAAAAGTGTGTCCGGCCGGAGTTAATAGAGCGTGGTGGGTAAGTTGGTGCACCCCTGCAGGGAAGAACTAATATATGCATAGCGGGATCCTCGGTAACGGACGTAGTCCCCAAGACCGATACCGACGTAGTCCCCATGACCGACGCAGCTCCGGAGGTCGACTATGCCCCTGACGACCAGACCTTTGCCGCAGAGCTTCCAGGCAAGCATCCCCCCTTTGAACGTACCGATATCGCCTATTCTTTCTCTCTTATGCTTGCATTAGAAATTGTTGCTGCTACTGCTTATCCTATTTCTGATGCATAGCCTGTTTTGTTAACTGTTGTTGATACCTACCTGCTTATCATAAACTGCTTAGTATAGGCTGGATAGAGACCCACCAGAGACCCACTTTGTCCCAGATTGCCCCGCTGGATTATCGGAAGACTCGACAACCAAGCCCCGGCACCGCACAACACACCCCCTTTATCTGTACGACACTGCAGCGTTACTATCGAGTGCCGAGGGTGATACCTTGTAAGCATTTCCGATGTTAACTCTGTGGAGTAGTTACTCGGTCGTGGTCATCGAGGATGATTCCTCCTTCACCACTTCCGGTAACGACGTTGTCGTGCAACACCCCAAGTGTGAACCCATCGAGGGTGATTCCTCCGAGTTCACCTTGACGGATACATCGAGTAGGAATTCAGCGAGGGTGATACCTCAGATTCCTCTGATGTTATGGACACATGGATACTTGGACTTTACAACTGTTACTTGGAAAGGTGGGTCGACCCTGAGGGGTACCCGCGAGTGATGGGAAGTCGGGTTGACCTGGACGGTGCCCGTGAGATAATTACGAGGCATGGCCGGGCATTCTTAGCCCTTGCCGCAAGTCCTCGAGATGGGGCGACGGGGTCACATCGATCATGAGTCTCTGCTCGTTACCGCACACCCCCAATACACTAACGATTTGGATATTTGATCCGAGTGGGCCTTTGGCGCGATAGCACTAACCATCACGTGGGAACAGTTATGGGCACTCTACGTTGTATGCATCAGCCGAAGCTCTATAGACGTCAGCGAGGAGCGGCCCGCTCTGGATTGGACTGGTTAAGCCCTCGCTTGTATTAAGGGGGCTAGGTCTGCTTCCGGGCATCCTCGCAACATGCAGGAGCGCGCAGGGCGAAGGCCCAAGACCCCTATGCGCATAGGTTAGTCCGGCGTGCTGACCTCTCTTTAGAGCCTAGGTCGGGTTGCGGCGTATCGTTTGGCCGAGGCCGGGCATGACCCAGAAAAGTGTGTTCGGCCGGAGTTAATCGAGCGTGGTGGGTAAGTTGGTGCACCCCTGCAGGGAAGAACTAATCTATGCATAGCCGGATCCTCGGTAACGGATGCTCGGAGTTGTATCCCGATCGATACAACTAGAACTGGATAGTTGTGATGAGAAATGGATACTAGGGCTCTGGGATTGCTTTCTCGCAGGGAGTCGAGAAAGGATCTCTGGCCGAGGTTGATACTTGGAGATTAGGGCTCTGGGATCGCTTTCTCGCAGGGAGTCGAGGAAGGATCTCTGGGCGAGGTTGATACTTAATACTGCTACTACTTTATACTATGCTAACCTACACTCTTCTAATGCTGCAAGACCGATGAAGATGCTAGTCTTCGATAGGACTAGGCCTTCCCTCTATTCTGGCATTTCTGCAGCCCAGCCACATATACAGCCTTTCTTTGATAATGTTGCATATGTAGTGTAGATCCTTGCTTGCTGAGTACTTCGGATGAGTACTCATGGTTGCTTTGCTTCCTCTTTTTCCCCATATCCGTTTGATGCAACCAGATGACGGAGCCCCTGAGACAATTGCCCCCACCGACGACTGCTACTACTACCCCGAGGGTGGTTACTACTTTGAGTTGACCGATGACCAGGAGTAGGTTCGGAGGGTCCCAGGCAGGAGGCCTGCGCCTTTTTAATCGTAGTGTTTTCTTTTGCTCCGCCTTTTAAAGGCTTATCTGTTTCTCTTTTATATTTGTACTCAGATATCTAACACTTCTGCTGATGCTTGTTGACATCAAGCTTATGTATTCGAGCCCTCGAGGCCCTGGCTTGTAATATAATGCTTGTATGCCTTTATTTATGTTTTAGAGTTGTGTTGTGATTCCTTCAAGTGAGTCCTTAGGCTTGATCGTGTGCATTTGCATGTATGATTAGTGCACGATTAAGCCGGGGGCGTCACAGAGGACGTGGCCGTGCTGACGGTGGAGCTCGAGGACGTGGCCGTGGTGATGGTGGTGCTCGAGGACGTGGCCGTGGTGACGGTGGAGCTCGAGGACGTGGCCGTGGTGATGGTGGTGCTCGAGGATGTGGCCGTGGTGATGGTGGTGCTCGAGGACGTGGCTGTGGTGATGGTGGTGGTCGAGGCTTCACTTATTGGCTTGGGGTGTGAAACTAGTGTATGTGTGGAACTTATGTATGTCGTGAATCTTTTGGGTGGTCGAACTTATGTATGTGTGGAACTTATGTATGTCGTGAACCTTTTGGGTGGTTGAACTATGTATGTGTGGAACTAATGTAAGTCAACTTATGTATGTGTGGAATCAATATATGTGGTGGTTGAACTTATGTATGTCAGGAAGTTATGATAAAAACTGAAACTATGTAAGTTACAAAAAAAATAGAAACCACATAAGTTACAAAAAGCAGTAAGTATGGCGCCCTGGGCCAGGGCGTCATAAATGGCGCCCAGAAAAAATACATGGCGCCCCCAACATCAGGAGCTTAAAATTTTTGGACTTAGCCATTTTCGACGACCATGGCGCCCTGGGCTGGGGCGCTGTGCTGTCGATGACCATGGCGCCATGGGCTGCGGCGTCGTGTTGTCAATGCATGGCGCCATGGGCTGCGGCGCCGTGCTGTCGACGACCATGGAGCCCTTGGCTGGGGCGCCATGCTGTCAACTGGCCCAGTTATGTTTTTGTTTTTTATTTTGATGAGAATGCTACAAAGTTTCCAACAATAAGTGTTGACAGACATAAATGACACACATCAAAGTTTCCAACAAATAAGTCTTGACAAATAAGTTCATGACATCAAGTTTTGGACAAATACTACAAGTCCTCGACAAACATAAGTTCACGACATCAAGTTTTGGACAAATACTACAAGTCCTCGACAAACATAAGTTCACGACATCAAGTTTTGGACAAATACTACAAGTCCTCGACATACATCAACTTGACGACAAATGCATCATTTCCTTCCTTTCCCCCTCTTAGCCGGTGCATCATCCTTCCCCTTCACTAAGTGCCTTCTCCTCTACAGTTGTGGCACCTCCTCTTCCTCCTCCTCCTCTGAGGCGGCCTCGATCACCGGGTCCTTATGTGCCTTCCTTGTGTATTTGCCCGGAGTATACTTTCCACGCCTTTGACTAGGCTGAGGTGCATCGGGCATCTGCGAGGTGTTAATCTCATCATGCGTTTGTTCATCCCCCTCCTCCCCCTCATCATCAACCGATTCGTCGCCTTGCTGCTGAGTGCCGCTTGATGATGATCTCGACCTTGAAGCAGTAGGGACGGCGACATCGGTGGAGCGGCAGCCTAGTAGAGCACCAAGGCCACGTGCCCAAGACATGCTCCGCTATGAAATTGGCATATCATGAAGTTAGGAGATATACCTCAAAAATGTGTATGGAAAGCAAATTATCAAATGTCATACCTCAACAAAAGCTTTAAGCTTGTTGTACGACTCTTCACCTGGAGGGTACTTGAGTGCCTCGCCGGCGTCGTTGACATGCTTCGAGAGCTTGTTTTGCTGTTGGACACAATAGGACAAATCATTTTGGCACAATGTAGGCAAGCATATAGAGATAATGGTAACTTACCACAAAGCGGATAGGTGGCGCTCATTCAAACCGTCTACCATCTCTAATAAGCCTGTTGTACTCCATATTGGCCATCCGATCAAAACCTGGATTGGGTTCATGTAATATGTCCCCTGGCTGAAATGCGGGTGCGTTAAGTTGAGTACGTGCAACAGAACGAAACCACACGAGATAATTGTTGAATGCTTCCGTATCAAAAGGCCGTGGGGGAGGCTTAGAAGTGGGTTGACGCAATGAAAGCTCAATCTTATTGAGCTTGTGCTTGAACTCCTGGATATACATGTCATGCTCTTGATCCCATTTTTTTTATACTCTTCTGCTTCATCTTGTCGAGACTGCATAGCATTTGACAAATGCATTTTTGTTACTATCTTGAAAACAATGGAGAAAGCATTTGAAGTGCTAAGCACTTACCTATGCAAATGTAGCGAAGTGTCCTTATACTTCGGCGGGGTCTCTTGAAATAAGCCAAACTGTGTCATAACTCGTTGTGGCTGATAAAACTCAACAACATAATAACAAATCGACGGGCAACGCATCCGCCATAGGTGTGCTTCCTGTAGACACTTTGGGTTAAGTCTGAAAGTAATAAAACCAGCTCCCCTACCAATGTTGCCCTCCGTTCCGTACGGTTCCCAGGTAACCTATAAACAAAGATTAAGAAAAAACTACATTGTTAGTATGATTTTTGGAAAACCGAAGAAACTGAAGAGACAAAGCAAGAAGCTACTAAGATAACCTACTCCGAGGTCATGATGTCAAGCTCATTGCAGTAGTGCAAATACATGGTCTTTGAATTGCCAACAAAACCTTCAACCTTGTCCCACTTATACGCCCATGTAGGCATACGGTCCGGGTCATCATGATCATCCCACGGGTCATAACCCTTTGGTGTCGGCCGCCCCACTGGCAAGTGCTCCCAACTCCAGATCGATAATAGAAGCATCGGACCACCGATGTTGGCTTCCTTTGACTCTACAACGTTTCTTGGATTCGCGCCCCTACGGCACGCCTCGTCCAGCTACACACAAACAAGAAATATGTCATTTACAAACTAGAGAAAATTTCTACATGGTGAACACACTATTACAAGCAAAACTACTTACCTGACGATACAAATAAGCCAACGCCGCCGTCCCCAACTGAGTCCATGCTCCCACCCAGCAAACAGCTTAAGCCACATAAACGAAGCATTCACGCCAGTACCGTTAGAGAAAAGAGTTCGGCTGACTACATACCACAAGTATGCCCTGGTATACTGCTACATTGTTTCATCGTTCGCATCAGCCGGGCATTCCCCAAAGTGTTCAAAAATCCAATGATAGCTTGCACCGGCGGACTTCCCTTGTACCCCTGGCTCCCTCCCTATGAGTCCAACCATAATCTCACTCCATCTATCAGAATCTGTGCTAAAACAAATAGGCTCTCCTTTGATGGGAAGTCCAGTGATCAGAGAAACATCCTGCAAAGTGACCGTCATCTCCCCAGCATAGAAGTGAAAAGTATGTGTCTCAGGGCGCCATCGGTCAACGAGTGACGTGATCGCACAAGGGTTCATCTTCGGCATCGAACGAGACACGAGTGAGATGAAAGGGAGAAGCCGGGTCTTCCGGATATACTTCGTGTATCGCTCGTCATACTCCATCTTGTCATGAACCGAACCGGACCTCAGGTGAAGCTGATATAAAACCCTTCCTTCATCTGCCATGAACCTGAAGGAAATATGCCCTAGTGGCAATAATAAAGTTGTTATTTATATTTCCTTATATCATGATAAATGTTTATTATTAATGCCAGAATTGTATTAACCGGAAACTTAGTACATGTGTGAATACATAAACAAACAGAGTGTCCCTAGTATGCCTCTACTTGACTAGCTTGTTTATCAAAGATGGTTATGTTTCCTGACCATAGACATGTGTTGTCATTTGATGAACAGGATCACATCATTAGAGAATGATGTGATGGACAAGACCCATCCGTTAGCTTAGCATAATGATCGTTAAGTTTTATTGCTATTGCTTTCTTCATGACTTATACATATTCCTCTGACTATGAGATTATGCAACTCCCGAATACCGGAGGAACACTTTGTGTGCTATCAAACATAACAACATAACTAGGTGATTATAAAGATGCTCTACAGGTGTCTCCGAAGGTGTTTGTTGGGTTGGCATAGATCAAGATTAGGATTTGTCACTCCAAGTACGGAGAGGTATCTCTGGGCCCTCTCGGTAATGCACATCATATGAAGCCTTGCAAGCAATGTGACTAATGAGTTAGTTGCAGGATGATGCATTACGGAATGAGTAAAGAGACTTGCCGGTAACGAGATTGAACTAGGTATGATGATACCGACGATCGAATCTCGGGCAAGTAACATACCGATGACAAAGGGAATAACATATGTTGTTATGCGGTTTGACCGATAAAGATCTTCGTAGAATATGTAGGAGACAATATGAGCATCCAGGTTCCGCTATTGGTTATTGACCAGAGATGTGTCTCGGACATGTCTACATAGTTCTCGAACCCGTAGGGTCCGCACGCTTAATGTTCGATGATGATTTGTATTATGAGTTATGTGATTTGATGACCTAAGTTTGTTCGGAGTCCCGGATGAGATCACGGACATGACGAGGAGTCTCGAAATGGTTGATAGGTAAAGATTCATATATTGGAAGGCTATATTCGGACATCGGAAAGGTTTCGAGTGATTCGGGTATTTTTCGGAGTACCGGGGAGTTACGGGAATTCACCGGGAGAAGTAATGGGATTTATTGGGCCATACGGGAAAAGAGGAGGTAGGCCAAAGGGGAGGTGGCGCGCGCCCCCCCATGGGTCCGAATTGGACTAGGGGAAGGGGGCGGAGCCCCCCTTGCCCTTTCCTACTCCCTCTCTCTTTCCCTCTTTCCTTCTCTCCTACTCCGAAAAAGGGAAAGGGATTCCTACTAGGACTTGGAAGTCTTAGTAGGACTCCATACACTTGGCGCGCCCTTAGGAGGGCCGGCCTCTCTCCCTCCCTCCTTTATATACGGGGGAGGGGGGCACCCCAGAGGAAACACCAAGATTTGTCTTAGCCGTGTGCGGTGCCCCCCTCCACAGTTACACACCTCGGTCATATCATCGTAGTGCTTAGGCGAAGCCCTGCGCCGGTAACTTCATCATCACCGTCGCCATGCCGTCGTGCTAACGGAACTCTCCCTCGTCCTCAACTGGATCAAGAGCTCGAGGGACGTCATCCAGCTGAACATGTGCTGAACTCGGAGGTGCCGTACGTTCGGTGCTTGATCGGTTGGATCGCGAAGACGTTCGACTACATCAACCGCGTTAAGCTAACGCTTCCGCTTTCGGTCTACGAGGGTACGTGGACATACTTTCCCCTCTCGTTGCTATGCATCTCCTAGATAGATCTTGCGTGAACGTAGGAATTTTTTTGAAATTGCACGTTCCCCAACAGTGGCATCCGAGCCAGGTCTATGCGTAGATGATATGCACGAGTAGAACACAAAGAGTTGTGGGCGATAATAGTCATACTGCTTACCACCAACGTCTTACTTTGATTCGGCGGTATTGTTGGATGAAGCGGCCCGGACCAACATTACATGACCGCGTTCATGAGACTGGTTCTACCGACGTGCTTTGCACAAAGGTGGCTGGCGGGTGTCTGTTTCTCCAACTTTAGTTAAATCGAGTTTGACTACGGCCGGTCCTTGTTGAAGGTTAAAATAGCACACTTGACGAAAAATCGTTGTGGTTTTGATGTGTAGGTAAGAACGGTTCTTGCTAGAAGCCCGTAGCAGCCACGTAAAACTTACAACAACAAAGTAGAGGACGTCTAACTTGTTTTTGCAGGGCATGCTGTGATGTGATATGGTCAAGACATGATGTGATATACGTTATTGTATGAGATGATCATGTTTTGTAAAAGTTATCGGCAACTGGCAGGAGCCTTATGGTTGTCGCTTTATTGTATGAAATGCAATCGCCATGTAATTGCTTTACTTTATCACTATGCGGTAGCGATAGTCGTAGAAGCAATAGTTGGCGAGACGATAACGACGCTACGATGGAGATCAAAGTGTCAAGCCGGTGACGATGGAGATCATGACGGTGCTTTGGAGATGGAGATCAAAGGCACAAGATGATGATGACCATATCATGTCACATATTTTGATTGCATGTGATGTTTATCTTTTATGCATCTTATTTTGCTTAGTACGATGGTAGCATTATAAGATGATCCCTCACTAAATTTCAAGGTATAAGTGTTCTCCCTGAGTATGCACCATTGCGACAGTTCATCGTGCCGAGACACCACGTGATGATCGGGTGTGATAAGCTCTACGTTCACATAAAATGGGTGCAAGCTAGTTTTGCACGTGCAGAATACTCGGGTTAAACTTGACGAGCCTAGCATATGCAGATATGGCCTCGGAACACTGAGACCGAAAGGTCGAACGTGAATCATATAGTAGATATGATCAACATAGAGATGTTCACCATTGAAAACTACTCCATCTCACGTGATGATCGGACATGGTTTAGTTGATATGGATCACGTGATCATTTAGATGACTAGAGGGATGTCTATCTAAGTGAGAGTTCTTAAGTAATATGATTAATTGAACTTTAATTTATCATGAACTTAGTCCTGGTAGTATTTGCAAATTATGTTGTAGATCAATAGCTCGCGTATAGCTCCCCTGTTTTATTTTTTGATATGTTCCTAGAGAAAACTAAATTGAAAGATGATAGTAGCAATGATGCGAACTGGGTCCGTGATCTGAGGAATATCCTCGTTGCTGCACAGAAGAATTATGTCCTTGATGCACCGCTAGGTGACAGACCTATTGCAGGAGCAGATGCAGACGTTATGAACGTTTGGCAAGCTCGATATGATAACTACTTGATAGTTTAGTGCACCATGCTTTACGGCTTAGAACCGGGACTTCAAAAATGTTTTGAACGCCACGGAGCATATGAGATGTTCCAAAGAAATGAAATTGCTATTTCAGACTCATGCCCATGTCGAGAGGTATGAGACCTCTGACAAGTACTTTGCCTACAAGATGGAGGAGAATAACTCAGCTAGTGAGCATGTGCTCAGAATGTCTGGGTACTATAATCACTTGAATCAAGTGGGAGTTAATCTTCCAGATAAGATAGTGATTGACAGAGTTCTCTAGTCACTATCACCAAGTTACTAGAACTTCCTGATGAACTATAATATGCAAGGGATGATGAAAACGATTCCCAAGCTCTTCGCGATGCTGAAATCGGCGAAGGTAGAAATCAAGAAATAGCATCAAGTGTTGATGGTTGACAAGACCACTAGTTTCAAGAAAAGGGCGAGGGCAAGAAAGGGAACTTCAAGAAGAATGGCAAGCAAGTTGTCACTCCCGTGAAGAAGCCCAAGTCTGGACCTAAGCCTGAAACTGAGTGCTTCTACTGCAAAGGAAATGGTCATTGGAAGCGGAACTACCCCAAATTTTTGGCGGATAAGAAGGATGGCAAAGTAAACAAAAGTATATTTGATATACATGATATTGATGTGTATTTTACTAGTGTTATTTGATACCGGTTCAGTTGCCAACATTAGTAACTCGAAACAGGAGTTGCAAAATGAATAGAGACTAGTTAATGACGAGGTGACGATGTGTGTTGGAAGTGATTCCAAGGTTGATAAGATCACCATCGCACACTCCCTCTACCTTCGGGATTAGTGTTAGACCTAAATAAATGTTATTTGGTGTTTGCATTGAGCATGAATATGATTGGATCATGTTTATTGCAATACGGTTATTCATTTAAGTCAGAGAATAATTGTTGTTCTGTTTACATGAATAAAACCTTCTATGGTCATACACTCAATATAAATGGTTTATTGAATCTCGATCGTAGTGATACACATATTCATAATATTGATGCCAAAAGATGCAAAGTTGATAATGATAGTGCAACATATTTGTGGCACTGCCGTTTAGGTCATATTGGTGTAAAGCGCATGAAGAAACTCCATGCAGATGGACTTTTGGAATTACTTGATTATGAATCATTTGATACTTGCGAACCATGCCTCATGGGCAAGATGGCTAAAACTCCGTTCTCCGGAACAATGGAGCGAGCTAATGACTTGTTGGAAATAATACATACCGATGTATGCGGTCCGATGAGTGTTGAAGCTCGCGGTGGGTATCGTTATTTACTGACCTTCACAGATGATTTGAGCAGATATGGGGATATCTACTTAATGAAACATAAGTCTGAAAGATTTGAAAAGTTCAAAGAATTTCAGAGAGAAGCATCGTAACAAGAAAATAAAGTTTCTACGATTTGATCACGGAGGCGAATATTTGAGTTACGAGTTTGGTCTTCATTTAAAACAATGTGGAATAGTTTCGTAATTCACGCCACCTGGAACACCACAGCGTAATGGTGTGTCCGAACGTCGTAATCCTAATTTATTAGATAGGGTGCGATCTATGATGTCTCTTACCGATTTACCACTATCGTTTTGGGATTATGCATTAGAGACAGCTGCATTCACGTTAAATAGGGCACCATCTAAATCCGTTGAGACGACACCGTATGAACTGTGGTTTGGCAAGAAACCTAAGCTGTCGTTTCTTAAAGTTTGGGGTTGCGATGCTTATGTGAAAAAGCTTCAGCCTGATAAGCTCAAACCCAAATCGGAGAAGTGCGTCTTCATAGGATACCCAAAAGAAACTGTTGGGTACACCTTCTATCACAGATCCAAAGGCAAGATCTTTGTTGCTAAGAATGGATCCTTTCTAGAGAAGGAGTTTCTCTCGAAAGAAGTGAGTGGGAGGAAAGTAGAACTTGATGAGGTAATTGTACCTTCTCTTGAATTGGAAAGTAGTTCATCACAGAAATCAGTTCCAGTGATGCCCACGCCAATTAGTGAGGAAGCTAATGATGATGATCATGAAACTTCAGATCAAGTTACTACCGAACCTTGTAGGTCAACCAGAGTACGTTCCGCACCAGAGTGGTACGGTAATTCTGTTCTAGAAGTCATGTTACTAGACCATGACGAACCTACGAACTATGAGGAAACGATGATGAGCCCAGATTCCACGAAATGGCTTGAGGCCATGAAATCTGAGATGGGATCCATGTATGAGAGCAAAGTGTGGACTTTGGTTGACTTGCCCGATGATCGGCAAGCCATAGAGAATAAATGGATCTTCAAGAAGAAGACTGACGCTGACGGTAATGTTACTGTCTACAAAGCTCGAATTGTTGCGAAAGGTTTTCGACAAGTTCAAGGAGTTGACTACGATGAGACCTTCTCACCAGTAGCGATGCTTAAGTCTGTCCGAATCATGTTAGCAATTGCCGCATTTTATGATTATGAAATTTAGCAAATGGATGTCAAAACTGCATTCCTTAATGGATTTCTTAAAGAAGAGTTGTATATGATGCAACCAGAAGGTTTTGTCGATCCTAAAGGTGCTAACAAAGTGTGCAAGCTCCAGCGATCCATTTATGGACTGGTGCAAGCATCTCGGAGTTGGAATATACGCTTTGATGAAGTGATCAAAGCATATGGTTTTATACAGACTTTTGGAGAAGCCTGTATTTACAAGAAAGTGAGTGGGAGCTCTGTAGCATTTCTGATATTATATGTGGATGACATATTGCTGATTGGAAATGATATAGAATTTCTGGATAGCATAAAAGGATACTTGAATAGGAAATTTTCAAAGAAAGACCTCGATGAAGCTGCTTAAGTATTGAGCATCAAGATCTATAGGGATAGATTGAGACGCTTAATAGGACTTTCACAAAGCACATACCTTGACAAAATTTTGAAGGAGTTCAAAAAGGGATCAGTCAAAGAAAGAGTTCTTCCCTGTATTCAAGGTATAAAATTGAGTAAGACTCAAAGCATGACCACGACAGAAGATAGAGAGAGAATGAAAGTCATTCCCTATGCCTCAGCCATAGGTTCTATAAAGTATGCCATGCTGTATACCAGACCTGTTGTGTACCTTGCCATGAGTTTGGCAAGGGGGTACGATAGTGATCCAGGAATGGATCACTAGACAGCGGTCAAAATTATCCTTAGTTACCTAAGAGGACTAAGGAAATGTTTCTCGGTTATGGAGGTGACAAAGAGTTCGTCGTAAAGGGTTACGTCGATGCAAGCTTTGACACTGATCCGGATGACTCTGAGTCTCAATCTGGATACATATTGAAAGTGGGAGCAATTAGCTAAAGTAGCTCCGTGCAGAGCATTGTAGACATAGAAATTTGCAAAATACAAACGGACATGAATATGGCAGACCCGTTGACTAAAACTCTCTCACAAGCAAAACATGATCACACCTTAGTACTCTTTGGGTGCTAATCACATAGCGATGTGAACTAGATTATTGACTCTAGTAAACCCTTTGGATGTTGGTCACATGGCGATGTGAACTATGTGTGTTAATCACATAAAGATATGAACTATTGGTGTTAAATCACATGGCGATGTGAACTAGATTATTGACTCTAGTGCAAGTGGGAGACTGAAGGAAATATGCCCTAGTGGCAATAATAAAGTTGTTATTTATATTTCCTTATATCATGATAAATGTTTATTATTCATGCTAAAATTGTATTAACCGGAAACTTAGTACATGTGTGAATACATAGACAAACAGAGTGTCCCTAGTATGCCTCTACTTGACTAGCTTGTTTATCAAAGATGGTTATGTTTCCTGACCATAGACATGTGTTGTCATTTGATGAACAGGATCACATCATTAGAGAATGATGTGATGGACAAGACCCATCCGTTAGCTTAGCATAATGATCGTTAAGTTTTATTGCTATTGATTTCTTCATGACTTATACATATTCCTCTGACTATGAGATTATGCAACTCCCGAATACCGGAGGAACACTTTGTGTGCTATCAAACATCACAACGTAACTGGGTGATTATAAAGATGCTCTACAGGTGTCTCCGAAGGTGTTTGTTGGGTTGGCATAGATCGAGATTAGGATTTGTCACTACGAGTATCGGAGAGGTATCTCTGGGCCCTCTCGGGTAATGCACATCATATGAAGCCTTGCAAGCAATGTGACTAATGAGTTAGTTTCGGGATGATGCATTACGGAACGAGTAAAGAGACTTGCCGATAACGAGATTGAACTAGGTATGATGATACCGACGATCGAATCTCGGGCAAGTAACATACCGATGACAAAGGGAATAGCGTATGTTGTTATGCGGTTTGACCAATAAAGATCTTCGTAGAATATGTAGGAGCCAATATGAGCATCCAGGTTCCTCTATTGGTTATTGACCGGAGATGTGTCTCGGACATGTCTACATAGTTCTCGAACCCGTAGGGTCCGCACGCTTAACGTTCGATGACGATTTGTATTATGAGTTATGTGATTTGATGACCAAAGTTTGTTCGGAGTCCCGGATGAGATCACGGACATGACGAGGAGTCTCAAAATGGTCGAGAGGTAAAGATTCATATATTGGAAGGCTATATTCGGACATCGGAAAGGTTCCGAGTGATTCGGGTATTTTTCGGAGTACCGGAGAGTTACGGGAATTCACCGGGAGAAGTAATGGGCCTTATTGGGCCATACGGCAAAAGAGGAGGCAGGCCAAAGGGGAGGTGGCACGCCCCCCCCCCCCCATGGGTCCGAATTGGACTAGGGGAAGGGGGCGGCGCCCCCTTGCCCTTTCCTACTCCCTCTCTCTTTCTCTCTTTCCTTCTCTCCTACTCCGAAAAAGGGAAAGGGATTCCTACTGGGACTTGGAAGTCTTAGTAGGACTCCATACACTTGGCGCGCCCCTAGGAGGGCCGGCCTCTCTCCCTCCCTCCTTTATATACGGGGGAGGGGGCACCCCAGAGGAAACACCAAGATTTGTCTTAGCCGTGTGCGGTGTCCCCCTCCACAATTACACACCTCGGTCATATCATCGTAGAGCTTAGGCGAAGCCCTGCGCCGGTAACTTCATCATCACCGTCGCCACGCCGTCGTGCTGACGGAACTCTCCCTCATCCTCAACTGGATCAAGAGCTCGAGAGACGTCATCGAGCTGAACGTGTGCTGAACTCGGAGGTGCCGTACATTCGGTGCTTGATCGGTTGGATTGCGAAGACGTTCGACTACATCAACCGCGTTAAGCTAACGCTTCCGCTTTCGGTCTACGAGGGTACGTGGACATACTCTCCCCTCTCGTTGCTATGCATCTCCTAGATAGATCTTGCGTGAACGTAGGATTTTTTTTTTAAATTGCACGTTCCCCAACAGAACCGTCCACGATGCAATTGATCGTACGATGGATGGATAAGAGAAGTCATCCTGCAAATCACAAAGGTATATGGTAAGCCCCGTTGTCATTTGCAAATATCCACACTAGTGCAAAAACATACATACATGTGAAAAATTTCTACACCAATTCTTCCATACACCATATATGTGCATATAATTTTTCTACAATATCATACACCATATATTTGCAAATATCCATCCATCCGCCGTCCTAATTTTACACTAATTCTTCCATACACCATATATGCGCGTACATATCCTAACGAAATTCATAGCACTTCCATAAAAATCCTAAATCCTAAGGCATATCCTAAATCACACTAATCCCTAACACTATCACACCAAAATCCAATGATAATATCAAGAAAAGGATGAACTAGGGTTCCACCCAAATCAATCAAATGCGGAGATTTGAACCAATAGAAAGAGGGGAAAGGGGGGAGAATACCTTGGGGATTCGAAGGACAACCGGATCCACCGATCTTCGCCTCAGATCTGCAGCTCTTGAGTGGGGAGAGGGTGGGGCGATTTGAGGGGCGCCATGGAGGGGAAAAGAACAGAGCAGAGAAAGAACAGCAAGCAGAGAGGAGAAGAGGCGGGCCGGCCATATGTGAAGGGGTATGGCGCCCCAGGCCGGGGCGTCGTGCTAGCGACCATGGCACCCTGGGCCGGGACGTCATGCGTCGAAGGCCAGGCCGACGTGGCAGTCAACGCTGACAGGTATGGCGCCCTTGACCAGGGCGTTGTGTAAATTGGCATGGCGCCCCGGGTGCGGGCGTCATACGGGTAGGGCCATTTTATGAAATATTTTCAAAAGAGGGCCATTTTGTGCTGAACTTTGGCCAAAGGGCCAGTTTTGTAGTTTTTCAAGCACCTGGGCACGTGGGCGACGTGGGGATGAAGATCTGATGGCCGTAACGCGTGCGCTCGGGAGCCCTGAATAGTGCAGCTGCACTTTTAAGTATTTAGATATTATTATATGCTCAAATCGAAAGCAGTTTCATTTTGTTATTACTTCCTCTGTCCCTAATATAAGAGCGCTTTTGACACCACTGTAGTCCTAGTGTCAAAAACACTCTTATATTATGGGACGGAGGGAGTAGAAACCATGGCGTGCACCTTAGCCATTGCATTTGAGATGAGCCTAAATAATCTATATCAAACTTGAAAAAAAACTAGGTCAGGTCAGATGCAGTTTCTTTAATAAGCTCAGCTATTTATCTCTCACTCTCCCTCCCCCTCTCTCTCTCTTTCTATCAATCTATGCGAAAAAATTGTATTTGAGTCTATAGTTTTTGTATATTTTGAAATACCTTCATATTTATACGTATAAAATAATATACTAAAAAAACAGCACATACTACCTAAAAAGTACTAGAGTCGTCTAGACAAATTACATCCGTATCTAGACAAATCTAAGACAAGAATTTTGGGACGGAGGGAGTAGGATATATACTACCGGATATCAGTTTCTGAGCTCGGGCTCAGATGCTCCCGAAATCCACACCGCCAGCTTGCGTGTAGATCTGTGACCCGTGCTGTATTTCCTTGACGTACATTTCCAGTAATAGGCCAGCCCAGCGACGCAATGAATGCGACGGCGCCGTCGCACTGCAGACCAGGTTCTTGGCGCACGGCTCATACTATTAGTTGTGAGCCTCCCTGAGCCGTCCCGAGTAGCCGGACCGGACGCTACGGCCACCAGAAATCTTGTCCCAGTATTATGTCTAGACATCGAGTGCTTATGTAATGGTCTATCTCATATTAACAAATCTTGCTTGTTTCACTAAATTCTTTTCCGCCTGCCGTTTTTTATTATGTTCTGCCTAGAAGGTAATTCTTTGCTGTTACCGTGTACTGCCGTTTCGCAGAGCCACACTGCCACCTGTATTCGCAGTACTTGCATTTACTCTGTCAAGCTGTTCGAAATTTGAATTCCAGCCGGGGCTAAACCAATACGCTGTACTGCATGTTGGCCAAGTGTCGTCATGAACGCACTATGCATACAAGCACTTGGCCAACATAATCAGCCGCAGCACTAGCTGAATGAGGAGACCACAAGTACGATTAAGATAAACGTCTGAAACACCCGACACGACGAAACAATAGCTCTAACAATCAGCTAACCAACCATATTACAGATGATCATCAAACAAGGTTTTGCTCTCGGGTACAGTATGTAACATGCCTCTGGAAACTGAGGAACAAGCGTGGAGCAATGCTCACAGAAACACACTAGAAAATCCTCGGAAAAAACAACAATAGAAATTACAAATTGAAATTGAAAATTCAGTGCTCATTTTTCAGGAACACCCAAAGGCCTTGTGCAAGTGTTCCGGCCATGCCCTTCCATACCGCAATTCTTGCATTTCCCAGGCTTCCATGGTTTCTTCCGTGCATCCCCTCTGCCAGGGCAGGTAGTTCGCTTGTGTCCGTCACGTCAACATATGCTGCAGAACCTGGCGCGCTTACTCGGACCCTCGTATGGTGCCTTCTCTCTGCTATTTGTAGGTCTGCCAACACCACCCCCCCCCCCCCCCCCCCCCTCCTCTACTTCTCTGGAGCTGTTAGACCTTGGAGAGCATTCACACTAACAGAATTACCAGCATTGATCAGCACCGCCGTCTCCTACATATGCAATCTCTCCATTGCCAGGTAGTGTACCAGGAGCCAAACCGGCCATGCGGTCCTCGAAACCCAAACCATCCCTTTTCTCTGCCTAAGGTACGCCACTCACCAGTAAAGCTGTGAGACCACCAAACATGTGATCGAACGATTCTGCACTCGCATCGCCTATCCGTACAACCTCCATGGCTTTCAGGTATGGAGTCGAGTGCCTGCATGTGAGCGACAGCTTAACTGAATTATCCTTCTGGTACTGAACAAGATGATTGGGAAGTATGTCCCTCGCGTCCTTGGTCCACCCGCTTCAATATATGCTTAGCAGGGATCTCCTCGAGATGAAGTATATCCATGACCTGTCACATCAGAGTTCGTTTAGATGTCTCGTCCAGAAATACAGTTTTCGTGGCAGGAATATAAATCTCAACAGAAGTTACCATGAAAACATGGTTGCATAACATCCCAGTGTGCTCAAACTGGCCACATTCACATGTAAACTCTGTTTTTGTCTTCACTTATGATCACCTCGTACTGAACTCTGCTCCATTCCTCTCTTTTTGCTGCATTGTTGTGAACTGTGACATATACTTCCTCATCTTCTCTACTTTTGTGACATTGTAGGCCGTCCCTTCAATTAGTTGACGACCAAACTCTTCAAACATTGCCCTAGTGTATATTTTACTTGCATGCCGCTTTATCGCCAAATTTGTTCTCCTCACAGCTCCACCCTGGCAAACAAAAAGTTCAGGGTTTTTACAGTTAGTTAAACTGATAACCAAATAATTTGCATAGCCAGAACTTGAATGCACCTCTGTCAGGAACTAAAAGTATAGAGCGAAACCAAAAAATAAATAAATTACTATCATCGTCCTCTTCTCTTCATAGCTTTCCTCGCGCTTGCCGTCAAACTGTAACCTCATGTACTGCCTAACAAAAACATGCATCGGACTTGCCGGTGGCATGTACGTCTTCAACATGTGATTAGCGCTTTCACTGTGTTGTGTGCTCATTACCTTGGCGCAGAGAACACCCGTGAAATATGGTTTTGCTCAGTTTTTCCTGATTTCATATAACTGGGTGCTTCCTCAAATTGTACTTATCTAACAGCATGCCCCACAGCCGTTTCAAACTCATCATACATAGTGATGCGCGTGGGTATTCAGGAACAATCAGGAAGTGAAGCAATGATGGGCTGCAACAGGTTCAGTTTGACAGTTCATACATTCACTTTTGCTAACGACCTCCAAATTAATCTCAATCATGTCTGAATATGTGCAGTGCAGACGAACGTGCACTAACAATGCAGAAGATACAGTCCAACAACGACAGGATTTGGCTTCATACCTTTTTGTCCACCAAGGGGCCTGTGGATAGACTCTGCCCGACCTCGTCGGGGATGTATCCGGGCGACGGCGCACTCCAGCTTGTGCCGTATCAGTGTCGTCGTCGCCGACCTGCTGACCGCAGCCAGACCCAGCACTTGAGTTCTCAGGAACGGCAACTCCGGCTCTGCTGTTCGCCAGCAAGACCAGAGGAACCGGATCTAGGTGCTCATGGCTGTCGGCGAACTCCTCTCGCAGTGGGAACCTGGCAAAGGATGGCCTTGCCGGCGACCAAGCCCCGGAAGTTAGCATGGAAAACAAATGCTCAAATTAATTTGCAGATCTGAGGGCACTAACCTGTAAACAGCATCGTGAAGGAACACCATGCCAGCATCATCCATTTTTCACCAGCGACCGCCGGAACAGCACGAGCTCTGCCGCCGGAGATTTTTCTGGAACACTAGATTAAGGGCGAGCACCTGTGGAACAGAGGGGCGGCGAGGGTTTCCAGAATGAACAGAGTGGGGTTTGCCATTCACGCGTCTGACAGATGGCTCAGCAGGCCCCTACCGTCCTGTGCTACCGATCTGAGCCTAGGCTCGGTAGACACACTAACACTCTGGTCACGGACCATAACGCACACGCGAATCCGCCGTCCCAACAGTTCGTTCTGGCTCGCTTTTAGAGCCTGAACCGTTTTCTAGGGTTTAGTGGCGAGAAGGCGGCGCTCGGGGCGATCTAGCCTTTCCGGCGCGCTCGCGGGGAGTCCTGACGGCCGCAATCTCTCAATCGCTCCCCTCGTCTCCGTCGCCTCGGCTGCTGCCTTCGGGGTGATTCAGGGGGGGTCCTTGTGACCTTGCCCACCCTTGGGGCGTGTCGGGTACGGGGCGATCTAGGGTTGGCTGGGATGGCGGCGGCGTCTGAGGAAACGAGCAGGGCGAGGGAAGGAGTGGAACGTATGATGAAAAAGATGAAACTGACTGAGAAGGAAAGCATCAAGTTGGTAATCGATGATCAAGAGGAAGATGGGGGTGCACCGTAGTGGGCACTAGTGGGCAAGGTCTTGTATCAGAAATTTCTCCATGTGAACACCATAGAGGAGGCGCTACATCCGGCATGGGGTAACCCACGAGGTCTGGTGTTCAACTCGGTTGGAGAGAATCAGTTTGTTGCAAATCTGGAGAACCAGCGTGATCGGGATCGAATCTTTGGTGGTGGTCCGTGGATGGTTGGAAAGCACGCGGTGATTTTGGAAGTGTTTGACAGTAGATCGAGGCCATCCGATTGGAAGTTTGAGAAGTTACAAATTTGGGCCAGAGTGATCAACCTGCCCTTCAACCTTCGGTACCAGCCATGGCCGGAGAAGATAGCTGGCATGATAGGGGGAGTCATTAAGGTTGACTTGGATCTGAAGGGCTTTGCTTTTGGGGAATCTTTGAGAACAAGAGTTTGGATAAATGTGAAGGAGCCATTGATGCGTTGGGTGCAGCTTGAGTCGGCGAGAACGAAGGAGACAGTCTTATATGACATACAGTATGAAGCGCTGCCGTACTTCTGTTTCTCATGTGGTGTACTAGGTCATGCAGAGGCGTTTTGCCCAACCCCGGGAGAGCGCGATGCGGAAGGTTTCCTTCTGGGGGAGTGTGCCGCAAGTGAATAAGAATAGAGGTGACCAGGGCCCTAGAAAGGAAAATTGGACAGAGGAGGAAGAGGAAGTGGAACCAGGAGTGGAGGTGACATCGCCACTGAAAAATACCAAGGGCCTCGTAAGGGATGCAGTTTACTAGTTTAATGCCCGTGGAGGCTTCCAAGGGGGCCGTGGTGGTTTTGGCAGAGGCTATGATAAGGGACGTGGAAGAGGCAAGAACACGGTTTATCGTCGTGTGGACTTGGGCACAACAGGTGCAGCAACTAGTTCCTCCAATCAGCTGATGTTAGTGGATCAGGAGACGCTTAATAAGAAGAGGCTGATGGAGAATGAATATAGCAGTTCGTCTAAGGAGGACAGCAGGGATTCAAAGAAGAAGAAGGCAATGGAAGAACGTAATGATACTGAACAGGCGGAGGCTGCGGGTCAGCCCCGCCAGGATCAATGAATTGCATAGTGTGGAACTGTCGCGGGCTTGGGAACCCGGAGACAGTTCGAGAACTTCACCATTTGGTGAGATTGGAAGCCCCCACCCTGGTTTTTATCTCTGAGATAAAAATCGAGGGGAACAGAGTTGCGGATTTGAGAGCAAAACTTGGTTTTGAAGGTTGTATACCTGTTGGTAGTAATGGCTTAAGTGGTGGACTTGCCCTTTTCTGGTCAAGTGAGGTGGATGTGAAACTAAATAATTTGTCCGATCAGCATATTGATGCGGTAATAAAGAATGTGGGTAGTGACCAGAAGGAGTGGCGTTTTACAGGCTTTTATGCCAAAGCAAAGAGAAGTGAGAGAAGTGAAAGTTGGAAGTTACTTAACTGGCTGAGGTGCCAAAGTGATTTGCCATGGCTTTGTGGTGGAGATTTCAATGAGATTACTGATAATTCTGAGTATTTTGGCTCCAATGACCGTGCAGAATGGCAGATGCAAGGATTCAGAGAAGTGATTGACCACTGCAATTTCCAGGATCTGGGATTTGCTGGGATCCCTTACACCTGGGATAACAGGCAGGAAGGAACAACTAATGTAAAGGTACGTTTGGATCGTTTCCTGGCCGATCCAGCGTACATGCAGGAGTATGGAGCGATGGGAGTCAGGCACATTGCAACTCCACTGTCGGACCACTGTTTGGTGGTCGCTCGAATTAAGAAAGAGGAGGACTGGGAACAAAGAGGCTCGCGTCGGTTTGTTTATGGGGAGGCCTGGCGCAAAGAAGAAAGCTATGATGCAGCAGTAGTGGCTGCATGGGAGAAACTTAGGGGCACTGTTTGCCTCGCGGACCTCAATACAACTATTATGGACATGCAAGTCCATCTGTCCGAGTGGAAGAACAAAAAGTTTGGTGACATTCGCAAAAAACTGAAGAAAGTCCGACGTGAGTTTGAGCAGGAGAAGGCGAATTCACTTTATCGGGGATCCACACGCAGGGAGAAGGATCTGGCTAGACAGCTCAATGATCTTCTCCTGAAGGAAGAAATTATGGCGCGTCAACGGTCGCGAGCGGACTGGCTACGTGCAGGGGATCGGAATACGGAATTCTTCCACGCGCAAGCTTCACGAAGAAAGCATCAAAATAAGATTGTGACGCTGGAGAGTGCCCAAGGCGTATTACTGGAGACGAAGGACGAGGTGCGAGCCGAGGTACAGAATTTTTATGTTAACCTATACACGGCTCAGGAGGATCTAGACATTGATGAAGTTCTGCACCATGTACCACCCATGGTTACAAGTGCAATGAACGAGCAGCTGCTCCGGCCTTTCAGCGAGGAGGAAGTGGAGAAGGCCCTGTTTGCTATGGCCCCATCAAAGGCGCCAGGTAGCGATGGTTTTCATGCGGGTTTCTACCAGCATCATTGGTCATTGATTAAGGAGGATGTAACACGTGCAGTCTTGAACTTTCTGAATGGCGGCCGCATGCCGGACGCCATGAACAAAATGGTAATAGTGCTGATCCCTAAAGTTAAAAATCCTAGGAATATAACTCAGTATCGACCGATCTCTCTTTGTAATGTGATCTATAAACTTTGTTCTAAAGTTCTTGCAAATAGACTTAGAGAGATACTGGATGAAATTATTGCCGAAGAGCAAAGTGCGTTTGTTCCCGGCAGGTTGATAACTGACAATGTCCTCACTGCTTACGAGTGCATTCATGCCATGAAGAGAAAGAAGAAGAGTAAGCAGGGATGGTGTGCGGTCAAGCTTGATATGATGAAAGCGTATGACCGTGTTGAGTGGCCCTACCTCCAAGGTATTATGCTCCAATTGGGTTTTTAGAGGAGTGGGTGTCTTTGATCATGAAGTGTGTCAACTCAGTGAGTTTTTAAGTGAAGATGAATGGGGAGTTGTTGCCATCATTTCGTCCATCGAAAGGTATTAGGCAAGGTGATCCGATCTCCCCGTATCTATTTCTTTTGTGCGGAGAGGGACTGTCTTGTTTGCTCAAAAATTATGATGGTGGCTGGATTGACCGCGGGATTCGACCAGGTTTGAGAGCACCTTGGATCTCGCATCTTCTGTTTGCGGATGACTGCTTAGTATTCATGAAGGCAGATTCCAGGAGTGCGCAGCGTCTGAATGACATATTGAATGCATATGGAGTGGGCTCGGGCCAGGCTATAAACAAGGCAAAGAGCTCCGTATATTTTAGCCCAAATTGTGGGGCGTCGGTTCGAATAGGGGTCAGGAACACCTTACAGATTCATCGTGAGGCCCTTTCAGAAAAGTACTTGGGCTTGCCTACAGCGGCAGGGAGGATTACAGAGCAAAACTTCACTCATGTCCGCGAACAAGCAAGATCCAGGGTACAAGGTTATTGTGAAAAATTGCTATCATGCGCGGCAAAAGAGGTTCTTCTTAAAGCAGTGATTCAAGCCTTACCGGCCTACTCTATGAGCTGCTTCAAGCTCACAAAAGGCTTATGCCAGAAAATTACGACAGTAATGTCACAGTTTTGGTGGGCTGGATCACTGGATAGGAGAGGAATGCACTGGCAGTCATGGGACAAGATGGCAGTCTCAAAATCAAAGGGAGGTCTTGGCTTTCGTGACTTGCAGGTGTTTAATGATGCTATGCTAGCAAAACAGGCCTGGCGCCTGTTGGACAAGCCAGAAAGCTTATGTGCACGCGTCCTAAGGGGTCGCTACTAACCGGACGGCGATTTCCTGCAAGCTGGCTGCCCAAAGAGTGCCTCGGCGACTTGGAAGGCTATCACCATTGGTAGAGAGGTGCTAAGGAGAGGGCTAATCAGGAGGATCGGGAATGGGCTAACAACATAAGTTTGGCATGACAATTGGATTCAGGGATCTCCATCTCTGAAACCAGTTTGTAACATCGGCGAGGAGCCAATCCATCTAGTAGCAGATTTGATGCTCGAATCTGGTGGATGGAACGAGGAATTGATAAAAAGGACTTTCATTGCCCCTGACGCCACAGCCATATTAAACATGCCAAGGCCGAGATTGGCTATGGATGATTTTTGGGCTTGGGGGTATGAGAAGTCAGGGATATTTACAGTGCGTTCTGCATATAACATGGTAATGGAAGCGCGAGATGATACTTTGAATCAGACCGGAAGCTCTTGCCAGGGCCAGGACGGGTGGAAAGCTCTATGGAGGTTACAGGTTCAACCGAAAATAAGGGTGTTCTGGTGGCGCGTGCTCAAGGGCTTCCTGCCGTCGAAGGGTGAACTAGATAGGCGTCATGTCGGAGAGGATGCGCTATGTCCGCTTTGCAAGCATGAAGACGAGTCACTTTATCATGCACTCATCCAGTGCGAGCACGCGAAGCTATTCTGGAGAGAGGCGGCATCCTTTTTCGATCTGAAGTTGCCGCAGCTACACCCGCGAGTGAATTGCAGAAAACCACCACATTGACGTCTAGGTTTGCAGAAAACACTTGTTTATGATTTTTTGGCAGAAACCACTGATTCTCGGTCTAATCTTTTGAAAAAAACACTAGTTGGTGAATTTAACCCATTTGATAATGATTATGACAGATGGAGCCCACACATTGCTGATGTGGCGTTACGGTTCACAATAACAGCGTTAGACCGGTCTTTTTGCCAAAAACTCCTTCCCTTCCTGAAAAAATGTCCCGTAAGAAAGTCAACCACGCAGTCGCACCGCCGCCCCCCTCGCCGGTCGGACTCAAGCCGCGCGACCTCGCCCCCGCGCCGGCCAGCCCCAAGCCGCTACGACCCGACCCCGACCCCTGCGCCGGCCGGCCTCAAGCCACGCGACCCCGCCCCCATGCCGGCCGGCCCCAAGCCGCTACGACCGCGGCCCCACCCCTCGCGCCGACCGGCGCCAAGCGGCTACGACCCCGGCCCCTGCCCCGCGCGGGCCGGCCCCAAGCTGCTACGACCCCGGCCCCGCTCCTCTCCTGGGTAGCAAGCACGGCGGCCCCAAGCCGCACGGCGATGCACCCACGCCTCCCTTTCTCCTTCCTCCCTCCTCTCTCTTTCCCCAGCCGGCGGCGCGCAGCCCCGGAGCAAGCGGCGGCGGCAGCGCAGAACACCAGAGCAAGCAGCGGAGCACAGCACGAGCACAAGCAGCAGCAGCGGCGCGGCGGCGTGCAGCACGGACGCATCACCGGAGCAAGCAGCGACCAACGACGGTGAGCTCCTCCGCTGCCTGTGCGTGGCGTGGACAGCAGCGCATGAGCGCGTGGTGGCCGGCAGCAGAGTATGGCCGAGCTATGCATGACAACTTGACAAGGGCTTGATTGCATTTTCTTTTTCTGATTGAAGGGTGCCAATGCAAACTACCTGGGACTATTTGGTAAATTCCTACCACACATTGTCTAACGCCGCGTGGGATCAACAGTTATGCCACGTCAGCTTTTGTGGGACCCACATGTCATAATCTAGGTTAAAATGCCCAAAGAGACCGATCAGTGTTTTCTGCAAAAGATTAAGCCGAGAATCAGTGGTTTCTGTCAAAAATTCATAAATCGGTGGTTTCTGCAAACCTAGGCGCCAATGTGGCGGTTTTCTGCAATTCACTCTACACCCGCTGACATGGTCACGCGACCTGCTCGACGCATCTTTTATTAGCAGGGAAACTGCGGCGCTTATTGTGTCCATCATGTGGGCGATCTGGAGTAGTAGGAACAAATATACCCATGAGGAAGTCAAGTATCAACCGAGCCGGTCTCTGGAACTGGTGCAGGAACTTATTCAGGCAATGTATGTGCCATGCAAAGAGGGAGCAGGAACAAGACAGAGGGTCCGGTGGACTGTACCCAGCGACGGGTGGCTCAAGCTGAATACGGATGCAGCGGTAGCTAGTATTGATGGACATGCAGCAGCTGGGGTCGTAGCCCGGGATCATGGGGGCAATTTCATGGCGGCAAAGCATGTAAAGCTGCCTGGTATGACAGATCCATACTATGCTGAACTACTTGCTGTAAGAGAGGCAGTCTACTTAGCCATGGAGAGGAACTGGCCTTATGTGATTATTGAGACAGATTGTCAAGCCATTAAAGAGGATTGGGAATCTGTGGATAGCAGATCGATGGGGAGTCTAGTATTCAGAGAGATCAGATCATATCTCTCACACTTCCAGGGTTTCAGCATCCGACATGCTCGAAGGGAAGCCAATGAGGCTGCCCATTGGTGTGCAAAGAAGGGTTTAGTTTCTCCCTCGAGTGTAACCACTTTTGATGTATGCCCTGAGTTTCTGATTGCTGTTATGCAGTCTGATGTAAACCGTCTTATTATTGAATAAATTGCCGAGAGGGCGGTTCTCAAAAAAAAAAAAAAACAGTTCGTTCTGGGCCCGCGTACGAGCCACTGTTTCGTACCGTATTCCCCGGCACTCCCCATTATCTAAACTCCGCAACAGATGCGTCAGACCTTTTTTCACGATCCCGAGCCACGAACGGAAGGCAAGGATATCGGGATCAGCTGGGCTCGGGCACCAAATCGCCCCTTCCATATACTACTCCTATTTCACCGTTTTTGTTCCTATCATGTGCAGAAGGTTTAACATCTCTTCTGAATTCTTATGGTAACTTTGTTGACAGAGGCATCAGAGTGAGCTTTAGACCCCCCTGGGTGAGTCACTTGCTATTTGCAGATGATTTCTTAATATTTATCCAAGCAAACAGCGAGAGTGCAATAAGGCTCAATGAGATTCTTCAAGTATATGGGGCGGCATCTGGACAGTGTGTTAATCACAGCAAAAGTTCCATCTTCTTTAGTCCAAATACCCCGCTACCGAAAAGGGAAAGTATCAAACATGTGCTCGGAGTGCAGTCGAAGCATTCAGCGAGCGTTATTCGGGTTTGCCTACTGCGGTTGGGCGAATTACTAGTGGCACCGTCGACCATATTGGTGATCGTGCCCGGGAAAAAATGCAAGGATGGTCTGAACGACTACTAGCGTGTGCTGCGAGAGAAACTCTTCTGAAGTCAGTCATCCAAGGCATTCCCACGTTTAGCATGACTTGTTTCCTCTTGACGAAGAAAGTTTGTAAAAGCTTGACGTCGAGCATGGCGAAGTATTGGTGGAGCAGCTCTTTGGACAAACGATCCATGCACTGGATTTCATGGGAGAAGCTTGCTACCCCCAAGTGCAAGGGCGGGATGGGTTTTCGTGACTTGCGACAATTTACCTTGGCACTCTTAGGGAAGCATGGTTGGCGTTTCATGATGAACCCCAATTCCCTCTGCACCAGAGTTCTCAAAGGGCGATACTTTCCAGATACCGAGTTCCAATTAGCCACTGTACCCAAAACTGCATCAGCCACTTGGCGAGCCATAGTGGCAGGAAGGGCGGCACTTGATACTGGACTGATCAAACGAGTGGGTTCAGGGTCAACCATCTCAGTTTGGAATGATCGGTGGATTCCCTCCACCATTTCTATGACTCCCATGTTCAAGCCTGAGAATACTAATATCGAGTTTGTCAGTGACCTGATTGATGTTGAGAACTGGACATGGAAAGTGGAGTTAGTTCGTGACCTGTTCATCCCTCCCGACGCCGATGCGATCCTCAACATTCCCTTGCGTCAAGGAGGTGGTGCAGATTTCTTTGCTTGGGCTCATGAAAAATCCGGCACATACACTGTCAAGTCGGCGTACCGTTCTCTTATGAATCAAAAAGAGCGTTTGTCTCGAGATGAAGGGGCGAGTACCGGTACCTCCATTGATGAACAGCAGCTGTGGTGTGCTCTTTGGAAATTGAATGTTATCCCCAAGGTGAGGGTCTTTTGGTGGCGTGTTCTGAAAGGCATGTTACCTGACGAATGCACCTTGAGAAATCGGCATATCCAAAACCTGGGACGATGCAGAGTTTGCATGGCAATGGATGAGGACTTGTATCATGCTCTACTCCAGTGCTCGCATGCAAAATGTTTTTGGGTTGAAGCTCAATCTTTGTTTGATTTTCGGCTGCCTCGGCTCCACCCAGACACTTGGTCTAAGGATATTCTTTGTGACCAACAATTCCCAGAGCGACAACGGGCGATTACTGTTACTGTCATGTGGTCCATTTGGCACTCGCGGAACCGTATCAATCATGAACAGGAATCACTCAACCCGGCTCACTCGGTGAGGCTTACAAAAGAAGCCCTTGTGCTTCTTGATGTTCCTCGGCAGCACATTAAAATACTGCCAGGATATGGGTGGCGACCCCCTGATGCGAAAATGGTAAAAATTAACACTGATGCATCTATTCATTTGGAAGGAGGCACTGGTGGTGCGGGTGGTGTAGCCCGATCGATGTCCACTTTTTTGGGAGCATGGAGTAAACCTCTATTGGGTGTTACAGATCTACTTATAGCCGAGACCATGGCGGTATGTGAAGGCGTACGTTTCGCAAATCTTAGAGGCTTCCAAAAGGTGATCATCGAAACAGACTGTCTAGAGGTTACAGAACTCTGGGAAAATCGCCACAACTCCCTTTCGGTTGTGGCTCCGCTTCTTTCAGAAATTGGAGAGCTAGTTTATAATTTTTCTACTTTTGTTATTCAGCATGTAATCCGGTCAGCTAACTATCCAACTCATCTATGTGCTAAGCATGCTTGCACAGTGACTGTGACGGAAAGCTGGCTGGAAGTTACTCCCAGCTTCCTGGTAAGCAGCCTATTGGCTGACTGCCCAGAGAATGCTCTTATATGAATAAAGCTATCAAAGTTCCCTGCAAAAAATATTCTTATAAAAAAAGCATATACTACATACTACATGTACACTCTCGATTTTGACAGATACTATATACAACTAGTAGAACACCCGTGCGCTGCTACGGGCTATAATGCATCTAAATGAATCAAACAAATGATTAACGTCGTCTTCAAAATAAAATCTCATCTCCCTCGACGTCCGGGCGTGTTCGGACATCAAACGGGCTGCCCGCCGGGCTCCCCAAATCCAGCTCTTGTGGGCGAGCAATATTTTTGTCCGCAGTATCCGCCATGTTATTATCTTCAACACGTGGTCCCAACACAAAAAACCTCACCCCATGACACACCATTCCCTTCCCTTTTCCTGTCGGACCCTCCCCTTCTCGCTCGGTTTCACATCGTCTCTCCTTTAAAACCGAATGACGCTTGCCTCACCTTCGTCGTGCACCCACTCTCCTTCACATCTTACTTCCACACGGACCGCCTAGGAGGAGTCCCCTGATCCCATCCCCCAGGTCTGTCGATCCGCCACCGCCATCAAGGGGGGCGAGGCGTTCGCTGCCCGTGACGCCCCCAAGCCAAGAAGCCAGATCCGATGTCTCTTGAGCCATTGCCACTTTGTAACATACACTTGAATGTCGTGCATTACCACCAAACAAAATTATCATGTCCGTTGTTGGGCATGCAACTGATACATCACTGTGTCCGTTATTAACGATTGAAGCAACCAACCAATGCAGTTACCCTTCTATCCTAACCAAAAAATTGTACAAGCTTGATGAAAAAAATGAACTGCTCGCTTATGCAATTTCATATCCTAGGAAAATTGCGCGTGCGTTGCAGCGGGGCGAAAATATTCTAGTGGCACGCACCTCCTGGTGGCCAACCATGTCCTTGTCATTGTCCTCGTCAAGCCATTAGTTGCCGACGCTGCTATTGTCGCAAGGGCAGCGAGGTAGTTTGTGACGACCCCGGCTTAATCGTGCACTAACCATACACGCAAATGCGCACGATCAAGCCGAAGGACTCACTTGAAGATATCACAACACAACTCTAAAACATAAATAAAGTCATACAAGCTTTATATTACAAGCCAGGGCCTCGAGGGCTCGAATACATAGCTCGATGGATTACAAACGTCAGCGGAAGCATCAGATATCTGAGTACAGATATATTACAGAGAGAGAAATAGGCCTTCACAGAGGCGGGGTAAAATAAAATACTACGATCGAAAAGGCGTAGGTCTCCTGCCCTGGACCCTCCGATCCTACTTCTGGTCGTCAAACGGCTCCTCATAGTAGTAGTACTCGCCCGGCGGGTAGTAGTACTGGTCGTCGGCTGAGGCGTCTGGCTCAGGGGCACCGTCGTCTGGTGGCATCAAATGGAATATGGGGGAAAAAGAAAGTAAAGCAAACGTGAGTACTCATCCGAAGTACTCAGCAAGCAAGGATCTACACTACATATGCAACATTGTCAAAGGAATGGCTGTATATGTGGACTGGGCTGCAGAAATGCCAGAATAGAGGGGGAGGCCTAGTCCTATCGAAGACTAGCATCTTCAACAATCTTCGACAGTCTTGCAGCAATAGAAGAGAATAGATGAACATAATGTAAAGTAGTAGTAGTAGTATCATCAACCTCGACCTGAGATCCTTTCTCGACTCCCTGCGAGAAAGCAATCCCAGAGCCGTACTATCTAGTTCTCATCACATGTTCTAGTTGTACCGATCGGGATACAACTCCGAGTGTCCGTTACTGTAGGACAGGCTATCGATAGAAGTTTCTTCCCTGTAGGGGTGCACCAAGTTACCCACCACGCTCGCTTAACTCCGGCCGGACACACTTTTCTGGGTCATGCCCGGCCTCGGCTAAGCAACACGCCGCAACCCGACCTAGGCTTATAAGAGAGGTCAGCACGCCGGACTAAACCTATGCCCCCAGGGGTCTTGGGCCATCGCCCCGGGAACTCCTGCACGTTATGGGGCCACCGAGAGCAGACCTAGCAACCCCTTATACAAGCGCGGTTGCGTTCCCAGTCCAACTCGGCGTGCGCCGCTCCTTACTGACGTCAAATAAGCTTCGGCTGATGTATACGACGCAGAACGCCCATACTATGCCCACGTGATGGTTAGTGCTATCGGGCCAGAGGCCCCTTGGATCAAATATCCAAACCGTAGTGGATTAGGAGCGCGCGGAAACGAGCAGAGACTCACGATCGATGTGACCCCGTTGCCCCGTCTCGAGGACTTGCGGTAAGGACTAAGAATGCCCGGCCACGCCTCGTAGTTATCTCGCGGGCACCATCCAGGTCAACCCGACTCCACATCACTTCGCAATAAGCTCGCGCGGGTACCCCTCAGGGCCGACCCGTCTTTAGTATCATGGTTCATAGTCAAATCATAATATCCAAGGTAACTGTGTGTCTGACACCGAAGGGAACCCTGAGGAATCACCCTCGATGGAATTCCCGCTCGATGTTATCATCAAGGTGAACGAAGGAGGAATCACCCTCGAGGTCCACACTTGAGAGGTTGCACGATGATGTCGTTATCGGGGGTGGTGTAGGAGGAATCACCCTCGCTTACCACGACCGAGTAACTAACCTACAAGGTTAACATCAGAAGTGCTGACGAGGTATCACCCTCGGCACTCGACGGTAACCCAGTAGTGTCGGCAACTAAGGGGGAAAGTGATGTGCGGTGCCAGGGTCTGGTCTTCAATCCCGATGATCGGGTCTTCTGATATCCAGCGGGGCAGTAGGGATCAAGTGGGGGTCTCTGTCGGGACTCTACCCAGCCTATACTAATCAGTCTAGGATAACCAGAAAGGTAGCAAGGCAGGGTACAATAATCAGGCTATGCAGCAGATATAGGAAAACAGTAGCAGTAGCAGTTCTAATGCAAGCATAAGAGAGAAGAGAATAGGCGATATAGGCATGTTCAAAATGGGGGTGCTTGCCTGTTTGCTCTGGGGCAAGGGCAAGGTCGCCTGTGGTGTCGTCGGGGACGTAGTCGTACTCCTGAGCTGCGTCTGCCTCGGGAGCTACGTCAACGTCGGGGTCTACCGAGAGAGAAGAGGGGGAAGAAACAGGTAAACATAATGCAAACAAATGCAATACGGTGCGTGTGATGCTATGATGCAGTGCAGGGTTGCCTAAATATGCATCTAAGTCATTTTAGTTATTTTTAGAATTAATCTAGGATTTATTTACCGAAGTGTGTGCACTAATCATCTGCCGGATACGGGTCCGGAGTTACGAGTTCTTCTACGTAGGGGGTTCCGATAAAGAAACGGACGGCACGATCAAACTCGTCTCGTCGTTCTGAGCAACTTTCATGTTTTAACTTTTTCGATCCGAGCTACGGTTTAAAAGTTATTAATTTTTAAAGATTATTTGAATTTCTGGAATTTATTTATTTACAGAAATGAATTATGACATCAGCATGATGTCACTGTGACGTCAGCGGTCAACAGGCGCTGACCAGAGTCAATCCTGACATGTGGGACCCACATGTCAGTCTCTGTTTATCTTAACAGTGAATTAACTTAATCCACAGGGTTAATTAGGGGGCGGGCCCCACTTGTCAGTGAGACATTAGGCTAATCTAATCAATTTTATTTAATTAAATGTTTAATTAGGTTAATTAGCCGCGGGGCCCACACGTCAGCAACTGGGGTTGCCCAGTCAGCACGTTGACTGGGTCAACCCAGTCAACTGGGGCCCCCAGGGCCCACTGGCAGCCACCCTGAGGTGGGGCCGGCCTTGCCACGTCGGCGGTGGCCGGCGGCGACGCCAAAACGCGGCGGAGGCCTCGGGCCTTGTCGGATTTCGCCTACGGGCGCCCATTTGACACGCGCGAGGGCGCGTTCGAACGAGTCGAACGAGCCGCGTCGATTGGTGGCGGCGGCACGGCCGGACTCGGCCGGAAGCGGCGCCGGCGACGAGCAAAGGCGGCGGCGCGTTCGGGAGGTCGAGGGAAACGAGCCTACGGCGGCCTAGCGAGCAAACGGAGGGCACTAGTCGCACCACACGAGTGCCCTGAGCACGGTGGTGGGCTTGGGTGGCCATGACGGTCACCGCATCGCCGGCGGCGAGCTTAACAGCGGAGGCCAGAGTGTGGCAACGGCGACGGCTCGCTGCGAGCGTCTATCCGCGATGCAGGGAGAGAGAGAAGGAGGAGATGCTCACGGGGTAGGCACAAGGTGGCCCGGCGTAGGTTTAGTAGCAGCAGAGACGGCGCCGGAGACGAAGAAGAGCGGCGGCAACCCGAGGTTGAAGACGAAGCTCGTGGGCGAAGCAGCGCTCCTCCGCTCACTCCAGCTGCTCCGGTAGGCGTAGTCGACCACGGCGCTCCTCCCACGCGCACTCAGACGAGGTGGGAAGGCCGTTGGCCACGGCAGCGGCGGATCGCGGCGACAGGGGCGCTCGGCCACCGGATCTGAGAAGGGAAGAGAGACGGAGCGAGTGAGAGGAGAAGGAGAAGAATGACGGAGAGGCCGGGGAGGAGTGGAGGGGCGTCGGCCTTATCCCCTCCGTCTCCTGTATTGTCGGTGGCGGCGACGTGTCGGCGCCGCGCCGGCGCGCGCGCGCTCGACCAGCGGGAGGACGACAGCGTGAGGGAGAGAGGTGAGGTGGGCCTGCTGGGCCGGGGTTCGAGGCACTGTGCACTAAGGCCCAGTGCACAGTGCCTCGTTTTTATTTTTCTATTTTTGTTTCTCTTTTTCTTTATTTCATTTCCTGTTTCGAAATAGTTAGAGCACTTTTGCATTTTTGTAAAATGTGGGACTTAGTCCAAATATTACAGTGCCATTTTAGCCCTCACCAAAAAGTGATTTGGACAGAGTTGGAAACCAATTGTGTTTGAAGTGATTTTAAAATGGATTTAAACATCCTGTTTTGGTGCTGTTTCATCTAGTTAGAGTCACTTATCTAACTCCAACTATCTTGATGTTGATTTTAGAATTGTTCCTGGATTATTTGCCATTTAATGAACATTTTCCCAGCAGAGTTTGATCAACTTCATATTTCACTTTTGAATTTGAGTTGATTTCAAAATGGAGTTGAGTTGCTTTGATTAACCACTTTGTTTAAGCACTGCAAATGATATGACTTGGCAAGATTAACAGTGTCACAGAGCTTATTACAAGGGGGTGTTACATAGTTAGAGACCTGTCGTTATCCTCCCAAACCTTTGGCATGATGTGTTGAGCATGACAACATAACATGTGGTGGTTTTCATTATTATAGCAACAAATGATGATTCTCTCTCCCACTTCTTTTTCTCCTCGGCAGTAGTTGCATCTCCTTATCCACCATCTCATGCTAGAAAACAAAGCCACATTTTTATCCCCATACCTTATTTCCCTCCACTTCTATTCTAATATAGTACCCGTGGGTTGCTAGAGAACAAATGCATGAATACCACATGCCGAAAAAATTGGATCAATTTAATAAGGGAGTGCCAATAAATCATGACAGTTGTATGCATTGTGTATAATAAATCATGAATACCTTTTTGTATAGTAAGACCCCAATTTTTTGTTGCTTTTGTCAAAAGCAAAAGCTATTCGATGTAGCACCACATTGTGCATGCCATTATTTCAATTCAGTAAATCTACTATGGTTTTGCTCTTTAGGAAAAATATCCGCAGATCTGGCAGTAATTCTGATACGAAATCTCATAGTTTCCAAGTCATGCATGCTTTTCTTTTGCGGAAAAATATTTACTAATCTCAATTCTGCTTGAAACATCACACATAATTGTCAAGTACTTCATTTTTGAATTGGAGTGCCAAAATTTATAGTATAAAATTATACAAAGATACATACATCTTTAATTACATAAGACACAAAAACTTCGACCGAATCATCATCTTATTAGTGTTCGTATTGTAATAAGTAAAATCAACACCTTTTATACTTCAACAAATAGAAACAAGCAAACTCTGGAGGCTAATTCTGACAATTACATCTAGACAAGTAATCTTGAACTCACATGGCGCTCTCTGAAATACTGAGAAAAACAGAGGATAATATAGTAAGAACAACTATATGTGACGACCCCGGCTTAATCGTGCACTAATCATACACGCAAATGCGCACGATCAAGCCTAAGGACTCACTTGAAGATATCACAACACAACTCTAAAACATAAAATAAAGTCATACAAGCTTAATATTACAAGCCAGGGACTCGAGGGCTCGAATACAAGCTCGATGGCATACAAGCGTCAGCGGAAGCATTAGATATCTGAGTACAGATATATTACAGAGAGAGAGGTAAGCCTTCACAGAGGCGGGGTAAAAATAAAAACTACGATCGAAAGGCGTAGGCCTCCTGCCCTGAACCCTCCGATCCTACTCCTGGTCGTCGAACGGCTCCTCGTAGTAGTAGTACTCGCCAGGCGGATAGTAGTACTGGTCGTCGGCTGGGGCTTCTGACTCAGGGGCTCCGTCGTCTGGTGGCATCAAATGGAAAATGGGGGAAAAAGAAAATAAAGCAAACGTGAGTACTCATCCGAAGTACTCAGCAAGCAAGGATCTACACTACATATGCATCATTGTCAAAGGAATGGCTGTATATGTGGACTGGGCTGCAGAAATGCCAGAGTAGAAGGGGAAAGCCTAGTCCTATCGAAGACTAGCATCTTCAACAATCTTCGACAGTCTTGCAGCATCAGGAGAGAGCAGATGAACATAATGTAAAGTAGTAATAGTAATATCATCAACCTCGACCTGAGATCCTTTCTCGACTCCCTGCGAGAAAGCAATCCCAGAGCCGTACTATCCAGTTCTCACCACATGTTCTAGTTGTACCGATCGGGATACAACTCCGAGTGTCCGTTACCGTAGGACAGGCTATCGATAGAAGTTTCTTCCCTGCAGGGGTGCACCAACTTACCCACCACGCTCGCTTAACTCCGGCCGGACACACTTTTCTGGGTCATGCCCGGCCTCGGCTAAGCAACACGCCGCAACCCGACCAAATACTTAACAGAGAGGTCAGCACGCCGGACTAACCTATGCCCCCAGGGGTCTTGGGCCATCGCCCCGGACGCTCCTGCACGTTACGTACACCGCCGGTGAGCAGACCTAGCAACCCCTTAGTACAAGCGCGGTTGCGTTCCCAGTCCAACCCAGCGTGTGCCGCTCAGTTGCTGATGTCTATTAAGCTTCGGCTGAAGTATACGACGCAGAACGCCCATACTATGCCCACGTGATGGTTAGTGCTACCGGGCCAGAGGCCCCTCGGATCAAATATCCAAACCGTAGTGGATTAGGAGCGCGCGGAAACGAGCAGAGACTCACGATCGATGTGACCCCGTCGCCCCGTCTCGAGGACTTGCGGCAAGGGCTAAGAATGCCCGGCCACGCCTCGTAGTTATCTCGCGGGCACCATCCAGGTCAACCCGACTCCACATCACTTCGCAATAAGCTCGCGCGGGTACCCCTCAGGGCCGACCCGTCTTTAGTATCGTGGTTCATAGTCAAGTCATAATATCCAAGGTAACTGTGTGTCTGACACCGAAGGGAACCCTGAGGAATCACCCTCGATGGAATTCCCGCTCGATGTTATCATCAAGGTGAACGAAGGAGGAATCACCCTCGAGGTCCACACTTGAGAGGTTGCGCGACGATGTCGTTATCGGGGGTGGTGTAGGAGGAATCACCCTCGCTTACCACGACCGAGTAACTAACCTACAAGGTTAACATCAGAAGTGCTAACGAGGTATCACCCTCGGCACTCGACGGTAACCCAGCAGTGTCGGCAACTAAGGGGTAGTGATGTGCGGTGCCATGGTCTAGTCTTCAATCCCGATGATCGGGTCTTCTTATGTCCAGCAGGGCAGTCGGGATCAAGTGGGGTCTCTGTCGTGTCTCTACCCACCTTATACTAAGCAGTCTAGGATAATCGGTAAGGTAACAAAGCAGGGTACAATAATCAGGCTATGCAGCAGATATAGGAAAACAGTAGCAGTAGCAGTTCTAATGCAAGCATAAGAGAGAAAAGAGTAGGCGATATAGGCATGCTCAAAATGGGGGTGCTTGCCTGTTTGCTCGGGGGCAAGGGCAAGGTCTTCAGTAGTATCGTCGGGGACGTAGTCGTACTCCTGTGCGGCGTCTGCCTCGGGAGCTACGTCAACGTCGGGGTCTACCGAGAGAGAAGAGGGGGAAGAAACAGGTAAACATAATGCAAACAGATGCAATACGGTGCGTGTGATGCTATGATGCAGTGCAGGGTTGCCTAATTATGCATCTAAGTCATTTTAGTTATTTTTAGAATTATTCTGGGATTTAATATCCGACGTGTGTGCACTATTCATCTGCCGGATTCGGGTCCGGAGTTATGAGTTCTTCTACGTAGGAGGTTCCGATGGAGAAACAGACGGCACGATCAGACTCGTCTTGTCGTTCTGAGCAACTTTCATGTTTTAACTTTTTCGATCCGAGCTACGGTTTAAAAGTTATTAATTTTTAAAGATTATTTGAATTTTGGAATTATTTTTAATTATCTAAACCGAATTATCCAAAACAGTGTAATTACTTTTTATACTCAGAGGGAGGTAGCCTTAGTGTATGACATGTGGGTCCCAGAGGCTGACTCAGCGGCCCAGTCAGCAAATCTTATCCGGGGGAATAGTAACAGGGACCCCACCTGTCATACTCACAGAGACTAACAGTGTTTATTTTAACTAAAAAGTGTTAGTTAGCAGCGGACCCCACCTGTCAGTGACTGATTAGGGTTGACTAATTAGTGATTTAGCTGGTTAATTAGGTGGGGCCTACCAGTCAGTGACTGGGCCCGGTCCAGTCAGCAGAGCTGACCGGTCAACGGGGTCAGCTGGGCCCTGGGGACCACCAGGCAGCGACCCTGGGAGTGGCCCCAGCGGCACCACGTCAGCGGCGGCCGGCGGCAGGTCGCCGGTGGCCTCCAGACGCGGCGGAGGGCTCGGGCCGGCGTCGGGTTTCGCCCATAGTGCACCAAAACGGACGGGGTTGGTCGTGTTCGAACGTGCGTGCAACGCCGCGTCGATCCTGGGCGGTGGCGCGGCCGGAGATGGAACATGGCGTCGACGGCGAGCGGCGACGCGGGCGCCGGAGTTCGGGCCCGGACGGGATCGCGGCTGCGCGGCTCGAGGGGGTACGTGCGAGTGCGCGTTCGACTCCCGGGGTTGCCAGGAGCACAGCGCGGTGCTTAGCCAAGCACGGAAGCGGCCATGGCCACGAGCACGAGCTCGTCGGCGGCGGCCAAAGCACGACTACGGTGGCGGCTAGCTACGGCGGTTCCTATGGCGCAGCGAGAGAGAGGAGGGGGGAGAAGCTCACCGTGCAGGCTCACACGTAGGCCCGGCGAGTGGTTTAGTAGCTGCTGCGCCGGGGATCGACGGAGAGGCGCCGGCGACCCGAGGAAGAAGACGAGGCGCGTGTGGGCGATGTGGTGCTCCTCGGTTCCCGTAGTTTGCTGCAGACGACGTGGTCGAGCTCGGCGGAGCGTGTGGACACGGTGGGGCTGCGAGGTGTCGACGGTGGCCACGGTGGTGACGACGCGCGGCGACGGCAGCGCTCGGGCGTCGGATCTGGAGGGGAAAAAGAGGCGCCGCAGAGCGAGGGAGAGAGGGGAGAAGTGATGGGGAGTGGTGACGGGGCCGAGGGCGTCGCCCTTATCCCCTCGACGGCCCCTGTAGCGCCGCGGTGTCGGCCAGCGACCGGCGAGCTCGTCCCTGACCACGGCGGCGTCGACACGGGGAGGAGAGAGGGAGCTAGGTGGGCTGATGGGCTGGGACCCGGCACTGTGCACTTAGGCCTGTGCACAGTGGCCCATCTCTCCCCTTTTTCTTTTTCTACTTTCTTTTTCTTATATCAATTCTGTCTTGAAATAGTTAGAGCACTTTTGCATTTTTGTAAAATATGAGAGTTGTCCCAAATATTGCAATGCAATATTATCTCTCACCAAAAAGTGGTTTGGACAAATTTGAATTCCATTTGAATTTGATATCATTTTAAATATATCAAATATTCTGTTTCTAGGGCTGTTTCATCTCGGTTGAGTCATTTATCCAACTCCAAACATTTTGCTGTTAATTTTAGAAATGTTCCTAGATTATTTCCCATTTAATGAACATTTTTCCAACAGAGTTAGACCAGCTTTATATTTCACTTTAGAATTTAAGTTGATTTTCAGATTTGCATTTGAATTGAATAATTAACCCAAATGACTTGGCACTGCAAATGATGATGACATGGCATTATTAGCAGTTGATCACTGTGGTCATTACAAGGGGGTGTTACAAATTCTCCTCCACTAAAAGAAATTCTCGTCCCGAGAATTTAGGAGGTAGAAGGAAAGAGTTCGGGATATTCTTTCCGAAGATGATCCTCGCGTTCCCAAGTGGCTGCATCTTCAGTATGATTCGACCATTGCACTTTTAGGAACTTGGTCGTCTTCTGACGAGTACGACGCTCAGCTTCGTCGAGGATGCGGATCGGATGCTCCTTATAGGAAAGATCATCTTGTAGCTCGAGCATCTCGTGATCCACTGCGCGGTGCGGAGATTCCTTGAAGCACTTACGAAGTTGCGACACGTGGAAGACATCATGGATATGGGAGAATTGCGGTGGCAACTCCAATTTATAAGCCACTTGTCCACGTCTGGCAACTATGCGAAAAGGACCAATATAGCGAGGAGCTAACTTGCCCTTGATTCCGAAACGACGGGTGCCCTTCATTGGAGTGACACGAAGATAGGCTTGATCACCAGGTTGATAGATCACACCCCATCGCTTGCGATCATAATTACTCTTCTGACGGTCTTGAGCCGCCTTGAGATTTTCCCGGACAATTCTAACTTGTTCTTCGGCATGCTGAATAATGTCCGGTCCAACAAGAGGTCGTTCCCCAGTTTCTGACCAATTCAGAGGGGTTCGACATTTACGTCCATAAAGAACTTCGAAGGGGGCCATTTTCAAACTGGCTTGATAACTGTTGTTATAGGAGAACTCGGCATACGGGAGAGATTCCTCCCATTTCTTACCGAAGGATATAACACAAGCTCGAAGCATGTCTTCAAGCACTTGATTAACACGCTCAACTTGGCCTTGGGACTGAGGATGATATGCGGAACTCCAGGTAATATGAGTTCCCATGGCTTCTTGGAAACTTTCCCAGAACTTGGAAGTGAAAAGAACACCACGGTCTGAACTAATCTCCTTCGGAATACCATGGAGAGAAACAATTCTGGCAATGTACAGTTCTGCTAGTTGGCTAGCGGTGATAGTCTCCTTAACAGGTAGGAAATGAGCAACCTTGGAGAGTTGGTCGACGACGACAAGAATGGCATCGTGACCCTTCTGAGACTTGGGAAGACCAGTAATGAAGTCCATTTGCACTTTATCCCACTTCCATAGAGGAATAGGGAGCGGTTGCAGAATTCCAGCAGGTTTCTGATGTTCTGCCTTCACGCGACGACAAACGTCACACTCGGCAACATAACGAGCAATATCCTGCTTCATCCTAGACCACCAGTACCTTTGACGAAGATCTCGATACATCTTGGTACTACCCGGATGGATAGACAGCGGTGTATCATGGGCCTCCTTCATGACTTTGTCAGTCATCAGCTCAAAGCGAGGTACTACGATGCGGTCTCTGAAATATAATGTACCATCTTCAGCAACTGAGAAATCCCGATACTTAGCAAGGTGATGCTCCTTCTTCATCAAGTCAATTTCAGCATCTTTGGCTTGCGCTTCTTTAACATCCTTCAGAAGGTCTGGCTGTACCACAAGGTTATTAAGAGAACCCTGGGGAACAATTCGCAGATTTAGCTGAGTTAGTTCTGCGTGAAGACGGGGTTGAGCTTGCCTAACCATGAGGTTATTGCAATATGACTTGCGACTCAGGGCATCGGCCATTACATTAGCTTTGCCCGGGGTATAAGAAATACCGCAGTCATAATCCGCAATAGCTTCTAACCATCGTTGTTGTCGGAGATTAAGATCCGGTTGAGTGAATAAGTATTTCAGACTTTGGTGATCGGTATAAATTTCACACCGATTACCCAGAAGGTAGTGTCGCCATAACTTCAATGCATACATCACTGCTGCAAGTTCAAGATCATGCACTGGATAATTCTCTTCATGTGGACGCAATTGACGTGAAGCATATGCAATTACTCTCCGCTCTTGCATTAGGACGCAGCCTAATCCCTGACGAGAGGCGTCGCAATATATGACAAAGTCCTTGCGAGAATCAGGAGGAGCAAGCACTGGAGCAGAAGTGAGCTTGTCCTTGAGGGTTTGGAAACTTTCCTGACACTTGTCTGTCCACTCAAACTTAACGCCTTTGTGGAGCAGATTAGTCAGGGGCTTGGCGATCTTGGAGAAGTTCTCGACGAATCGGCGACAATAGCTGGCTAGACCGATAAAGCTTCGGACCTGCTTGGCATTCTTCGGAGGAGTCCAGTCAAGGATAGCCTGAACACGCTCCGGGTTAACGGCAATACCATCCGTGGAGATGACATGTCCAAGGTAGGTTACCTCAGAAAGCCAGAATTCGCACTTAGAGTACTTGGCATATAATTGGTGCTCTCGAAGTCTCTCCAGAACTAGTCGAAGGTGCTCAGCATGTTCTTCTTTGTTCTTCGAATAAACCAGAATATCATCCAGATATACCACGACGAATTTGTCGAGGTAATCCATGAATATGTAATTCATTAGGCGGGAGAATGTAGCTGGAGCGTTTGTTAAACCAAACGACATGACTGTGTACTCGTAAGAGCCATAACGAGTAACGAATGCAGTCTTCGGAATATCCTCTTCGCGAACACGGATCTGGTGACAACCCAACCTCAAGTCGAGTTTAGAAAACACCGAAGATCCAGCGAGTTGATCATATAAATCGTTGATCCGGGGAAGTGGATATTTATTCTGAATGGTTGCCTGGTTGATAGGACGATAATCTTGGACCAACCTATTCGTCCCATCTTTCTTCTTGACGAAAAGAGACGGTGCTCCCCATGCAGAGGAACTGGGGCGAATGAAACCCTTCCTTAAGGATTTATCAATTTCCTCCTTAAGCTCGATGAGGTGGTGCGGAGGCATCTTGTAGGGACGCTTCGCAATAGGAGTGGTGCCAGGCTTCAAGTCAATGACGAACTCGACAGCTCTAGCAGGGGGTATTCCTGGAAGTTCTTCTGGAAAAACATCTGGGAAGTCACAGACCACTGGGATATTCTCGATCCCATCAAGTGGAGAAGCATTCAACGCGTTCAAGGCATAAATTTGAGCCTCAGCGTTCCGGGTAAGGTGAGCTTGATAGTTCACCATCTCATTTGATGGGTGCAAGAGGTGTACAACTTTAGTGGCGCAATTGATTGAGGCGTAATGAGCCTTCAACCAATCCATTCCCAGAATAAGGTCAATCTTGGAAGATTTCAGAATAATGGGGGAAGCTTGAAAATTCCGTTCTTCAATCATAATGGTGACTTCGGGGCTGAATATGGTGGCTTGGCACCGACCCGCGGGAGTGTTTACTACTAATGGATGTTGTAGTGTTTCACATTTAACGTCATGCAACAGTGCAAAATGCTCTGACATGAATGAATGCGATGCTCCTGAATCAAATAAAACGGATGCTGGTACTGAATTAACGAGAAGTGTACCCATCACTGTATCTGGTTGGTCCGGAGCTTCCGACATGTTGACGTGATAGCTCTGCCCACGACCATAAGAAGGTCTGGCATTATAGTTGCGCTGTTGAGGAATACCACGGCCAATACCACGGCCGGCAGAAGGAAGAGCCAGTTGATTCTGATTCTGAGAACAATCTCTAGCACGGTGACCTGGCTTGCCACACTTGAAGCATAGTCCGCTGTCAGAACGGGGTGCTGGAGCTCGAGGTGCTGGAGTTGGCAGGGGCTGTCTCGGTGGTGGAGGTGGCAGGCGTGATGCAGCATAAGAGGGCCTGTTTGCAGGAGCTGCTGAACGGAACATGCCTTGGGGAAACCATATGCGGCGCTTCTGGGAAGACGAGCCCGAAGATGAGCCCGACTCACGAGTGCGTCTGGACGCTTCTTTATGCTTCTTCAGTCCAGTTTCAACCATGATGACCTTATTCACCAAGGTGGCGAAATCAGGGTAATCTTGAACAAGAAGGGCTAACTGGATGTCATGGTGCAGTCCTTCACGAAACTTCTCCTGTCTTCGCTCATCAGTAGGAATGTCCTCTTCAGCGTAGCGAGATAAGTCAAGAAACTCGCGCTGATAGACTTCCACAGTTTTGTTGCCCTGAACAAGATTACGGAACTCGGCCTTCTTCCGAGCTATGACAGCTTGAGGAATGTAGCGGGCACGGAATGCAATCTTGAATTCTGCCCAAGTGACGACAGTACCAGGTGGCAGGGTCTGTCGGTAAGTGGCCCACCATTGGGAAGCGGGACCCTTCAGAAGGTATGTCGCGAAGGTGACATAGTTGACTTGGGCGACACCAGCAGACTCCATCTCATGGGAGATGTCACGCAGCCAGTCATCGGCATCCAATGGGTTGACTGTGTTGCGGAAGAAGGATGGGCTGAGCCGCATAAATTCTGGCAAAGTGATGGAGAAAGGCTGCTGATTAGCATCAGGACGAGGGAACTGCTGCATAATTCCCGTCATAAACTGGCGGTTGAGTTCAAACTGTTGCATCATCGCTGCCATATAATCAGGTGGTGGCGGCGGTGGTGGATTGTTGTCAGCCATCCTGCTAATTCAACAGGGGTATTTCAGCAATAGCTTATGTAAGTGTTTAGCAATAAACATGATGTAACTCGACATTATTGAAATAGTGCACAGATGCTAGAAGTAGTCATTAAGACATACAGATCCATACATAGTTGGTTACATTCGAGCAGCATAACGACGCAAATGAAAAGCTAGACATGCTAGGCGGCGCGCAGGCACGCGGTAAGGAAGTACACAACGCGACATAGCAAAGGCTACGTCAACGTCGGAGAAAACCACTGAAACGGGGTAACTGCAAGTGCGGACGACGGACGTTCGTCGCAGAAGGATCCTGCGCTCCATGGGCACCCTGATGCAGAACCCGGTCTCGAGAAGAAAGAAGAGGTCCACGTGCAGGCGTGTGACCTCCCACAGCAGGCCAAACGATCCCTGATGGCATCTCAGTCCTGCTCGGGTAAAGAATGTATCCTGGATGTATCCCTGCACGAACAGCTGGTAGCAACTGTGTCATAGCCTCGTAGTAACGTGCTCGAGTGGCAAACAACTCGACAGCAAGTGCACAAACAGTGCGATCCAAAGCCTGAGCATAGTGGATCAGAACTCGCTGATCATAGCGACGAGGCTCGTACGGGGCACAGACAGCTGTGTAAAATCCAGTAGCATCTCCAACAGGTGCATACGGAATGTACCGATACTCAGAGGCATCCAAGTCAGCACTGAACTATCCTCGAAGTCGTGCGACGGCAGAGTAAGCAGCATCATGGACTGCCATCTCAATCGTCACGCCGATACCGTGAAAATGGTGAAGCTCAGTGTCAGAGTTATCCTGCTGATCGTAGATGCGAACATCAGCATAGTACTGCTCCTGGTTGAACTCACGATAAACCTCATAGACCATGTACTCGGGGCACCAGCGGTATCCCAGCCTGATCAAGAGGGCGATCAGAACAGCTGGAAACCCAGGGACGTCTCGAGCACAGGTGCGAAGCACGAGCTGCGTCGTAGGACGAGGGGGAAACAGTCGATCCATCTGAAATAAGAAGTTCAGGATTGTCATAAGACATTGAGAAATATAACCGATCTCAAAAGGAAAGGTTAAACAAAACAATGGAAAGGAAATGATTATCAGACTAATCAGATCAATGACAGGGAAATCGCACTGAATCCAGCTCTCTGGGTGGATAGAATTAACGAGATCCTAAATGTCGGTGTTAGTAAATTTTATTAAACCCGAATAGATGAGAGATTAGAATCCCAGAGTAAAGATCGAGGAATAAAAGATCCTAATACCACCCAGTTGGCGACGTGGGCCCGTAAGCCACACAGCCAAGTTAGTAAAACAATTTTTGACCACTAGACTCAACTTCGGCCGAGGAATTGGAAAGGGGGGATTCCTAGAGGCAGTCGGCTCTGATACCAACCTGTGACGACCCCGGCTTAATCGTGCACTAATCATACACGCAAATGCGCACGATCAAGCCTAAGGACTCACTTGAAGATATCACAACACAACTCTAAAACATAAAATAAAGTCATACAAGCTTAATATTACAAGCCAGGGCCTCGAGGGCTCGAATACAAGCTCGATGGCATACAAGCGTCAGCGGAAGCATTAGATATCTGAGTACAGATATATTACAGAGAGAGAGGTAAGCCTTCACAGAGGCGGGGTAAAAATAAAAACTACGATCGAAAGGCGTAGGCCTCCTGCCCTGGACCCTCCGATCCTACTCCTGGTCGTCGAACGGCTCCTCGTAGTAGTAGTACTCGCCAGGCGGATAGTAGTACTGGTCGTCGGCTGGGGCTTCTGACTCAGGGGCTCCGTCGTCTGGTGGCATCAAATGGAAAATGGGGGAAAAAGAAAATAAAGCAAACGTGAGTACTCATCCGAAGTACTCAGCAAGCAAGGATCTACACTACATATGCATCATTGTCAAAGGAATGGCTGTATATGTGGACTGGGCTGCAGAAATGCCAGAGTAGAAGGGGAAAGCCTAGTCCTATCGAAGACTAGCATCTTCAACAATCTTCGACAGTCTTGCAGCATCAGGAGAGAGCAGATGAACATAATGTAAAGTAGTAATAGTAATATCATCAACCTCGACCTGAGATCCTTTCTCGATTCCCTGCGAGAAAGCAATCCCAGAGCCGTACTATCCAGTTCTCACCACATGTTCTAGTTGTACCGATCGGGATACAACTCCGAGTGTCCGTTACCGTAGGACAGGCTATCGATAGAAGTTTCTTCCCTGCAGGGGTGCACCAACTTACCCACCACGCTCGCTTAACTCCGGCCGGACACACTTTTCTGGGTCATGCCCGGCCTCGGCTAAGCAACACGCCGCAACCCGACCAAATACTTAACAGAGAGGTCAGCACGCCGGACTAACCTATGCCCCCAGGGGTCTTGGGCCATCGCCCCGGACGCTCCTGCACGTTACGTACACCGCCGGTGAGCAGACCTAGCAACCCCTTAGTACAAGCGCGGTTGCGTTCCCAGTCCAACCCAGCGTGTGCCGCTCAGTTGCTGACGTCTATTAAGCTTCGGCTGAAGTATACGACGCAGAACGCCCATACTATGCCCACGTGATGGTTAGTGCTATCGGGCCAGAGGCCCCTCGGATCAAATATCCAAACCGTAGTGGATTAGGAGCGCGCGGAAACGAGCAGAGACTCACGATCGATGTGACCCCGTCGCCCCGTCTCGAGGACTCGCGGCAAGGGCTAAGAATGCCCGGCCACGCCTCGTAGTTATCTCGCGGGCACCATCCAGGTCAACCCGACTCCACATCACTTCGCAATAAGCTCGCGCGGGTACCCCTCAGGGCCGACCCGTCTTTAGTATCGTGGTTCATAGTCAAGTCATAATATCCAAGGTAACTGTGTGTCTGACACCGAAGGGAACCCTGAGGAATCACCCTCGATGGAATTCCCGCTCGATGTTATCATCAAGGTGAACGAAGGAGGAATCACCCTCGAGGTCCACACTTGAGAAGTTGTGCGACGATGTCGTTATCGGGGGTGGTGTAGGAGGAATCACCCTCGCTTACCACGACCGAGTAACTAACCTACAAGGTTAACATCAGAAGTGCTAACGAGGTATCACCCTCGGCACTCGACGGTAACCCAGCAGTGTCGGCAACTAAGGGGAAGTGATGTGCGGTGCCATGGTCTAGTCTTCAATCCCGATGATCGGGTCTTCTGATGTCCAGCAGGGCAGTCGGGATCAAGTGGGGGTCTCGGTCGTGTCTCTACCCACCTTATACTAAGCAGTCTAGGATAACCGGTAAGGTAACAAAGCAGGGTACAATAATCAGGCTATGCAGCAGATATAGGAAAACAGTAGCAGTAGCAGTTCTAATGCAAGCATAAGAGAGAAGAGAATAGGCGATATAGGCATGCTCAAAATGGGGGTGCTTGCCTGTTTGCTCGGGGGCAAGGGCAAGGTCTTCAGTAGTATCGTCGGGGACGTAGTCGTACTCCGGAGCTGCGTCTGCGTCTGGAGCTACGTCTGCGTCGGGGTCTATCGAGAGAGAAGAGGGGGAGGAAACAGGTAAACAATATGCAATCATATGCCACACAGTGCGTGCTATGCTATGATGCAGTGCAGGGTTGCCTGAATATGCATCTAAGTCATTTTAGTTATTTTTAGAATTATTCTGGGATTTAATATCCGACGTGTGTGCACTATTCATCTGCCGGATTCGGGTCCGGAGTTTCGAGTTCTTCTACGTAGGAGGTTCCGATGGAGAAACAGACGGCACGATCAGACTCGTCTCGTCGTTCTGAGCAACTTTCATGTTTTAACTTTTTCGATCCGAGCTACGGTTTAAAAGTTATTAATTTTTAAAGATTATTTGAATTTCTGGAATTATTTTATTTATCAGAAAATGAATTATGACGTCAGCATGACGCGCTGCTGACGTCAGCAAGTCAACAGTCGGCTGACTAAGTCAAATATGACATGTGGGTCCAGTGGGACCCACATGTCAGCCTCTGTTTACCTAAACAGTGAGTTAAACTAATCTAATTAGCTAATTAGGCTTCTGGTCCCACATGTCATAGACTCATTAGGGTAATTAGTTTATTTTTATTTCTAAAACGTTTTAATTAGATTAACAGGGAGGTGGGGCCCACGTGTCAGCGGCTGGGCCGGTCCAGTCAGCAGGGCTGACCGGTCAGCTGGCCGGTCGGGCCCCTGGGGCCCACGGGTCAGTGACCCAGGGCGACCCACGTGGCGGCCACGTCGGCGGCCGGCGCCGGAGTTGCGCCGGCGACCGATTCCGCGGCGGAAGATCGCCGGAGTGCTCGGAAATCGCCCATAGGGCTCGGTTCGAGCTGCGGTTGGGTGCGTTCGAAAGCTAAGAAGCTCGCGCATCCATCTACGGCGTCAAAACGAGTGGGGGAAGGTCGGAAACGCGCCGGCGTCGAGCCGTAGCGGCGACGGAGTTCGGGCCTGGACGGGATCGCGGCTGCGCGGCTCGAGGGGGTACGTGCGAGTGCGCGTTCGACTCCCGGGGTTGCCAGGAGCACAGCGCGGTGCTTAGCCAAGCACGGAAGCGGCCATGGCCACGAGCACGAGCTCGTCGGCGGCGGCCAAAGCACGACTACGGTGGCGGCTAGCTACGGCGGTTCCTATGGCGCAGCGAGAGAGAGGAGGGGGAGAAGCTCACCGTGCAGGCTCACACGTAGGCCCGGCGAGTGGTTTAGTAGCTGCTGCGCCGGGGATCGACGGAGAGGCGCCGGCGACCCGAGGAAGAAGACGAGGCGCGTGTGGGCGATGTGGTGCTCCTCGGTTCCCGTAGTTTGCTGCAGACGACGTGGTCGAGCTCGGCGGAGCGTGTGGACACGGTGGGGCTGCGAGGTGTCGACGGTGGCCACGGTGGTGACGACGCGCGGCGACGGCAGCGCTCGGGCGTCGGATCTGGAGGGGAAAAAGAGGCGCCGCAGAGCGAGGGAGAGAGGGAAGAAGTGATGGGGAGTGGTGACGGGGCCGAGGGCGTCGCCCTTATCCCCTCGACGGCCCCTGTAGCGCCGCGGTGTCGGCCAGCGACCGGCGAGCTCGTCCCTGACCACGGCGGCGTCGACACGGGGAGGAGAGAGGGAGCTAGGTGGGCTGATGGGCTGGGACCCGGCACTGTGCACTTAGGCCTGTGCACAGTGGCCCATCTCTCCCCTTTTTCTTTTTCTACTTTCTTTTTCTTATATCAATTCTGTCTTGAAATAGTTAGAGCACTTTTGCATTTTTGTAAAATATGAGAGTTGTCCCAAATATTGCAATGCAATATTATCTCTCACCAAAAAGTGGTTTGGACAAATTTGAATTCCATTTGAATTTGATATCATTTTAAATATATCAAATATTCTGTTTCTAGGGCTGTTTCATCTCGGTTGAGTCATTTATCCAACTCCAAACATTTTGCTGTTAATTTTAGAAATGTTCCTAGATTATTTCCCATTTAATGAACATTTTTCCAACAGAGTTAGACCAGCTTTATATTTCACTTTAGAATTTAAGTTGATTTTCAGATTTGCATTTGAATTGAATAATTAACCCAAATGACTTGGCACTGCAAATGATGATGACATGGCATTATTAGCAGTTGATCACTATGGTCATTACAAGGGGGTGTTACACTATACATCACACATAATTGTCAAGTACTTCATTTTTGAATTCGTGTGCCAAAATTTATAGTATAAAATTATATAGAGATATATACATCTTTAATTCCATAGGACACAAAAACTTCGACCAAATCATCATTTTATTAGTGTTCGTATTGTAATCAGTAAAATCAACACCTTTTATACTTCAACAAATAGAAACAAGCAAACTTAGGAGGCTAATTCAGACAATTACCTCTAGACAAGTAATCTTTAACTCACATGGCGTTCTCTGAAATACTAAGAAAAACAGAGGATAATATAGTAAGAACAACTATACATTAATTGCTTTAGAAGGAAGTAAATATTTTATAATTAACAAGTTTTATGTAGCTAATTGGAGGGTCAATTACCGATAATCCAAGCGAGTTAAGTGAATCCATGCACCGATGATTTAATCAGAGTTGGGGAAGCAAATAATGTTTTGTTCACGGTAGAGAATAATCCACTTCTGTAAGTTCATATGCTTTTCTTCAGTACATCAGCATATATTGAATTTTGTTCCTAACCGAACCCTGCAATGCAAACGATGGAATAACAAAATAATCACTGACATGCTCTTTATCAGGCAAGCCTAACGGGTCCTCAAGTAAGTTGATTGCCTCAACAACATCAAATGGAGAAGTCTCGTTTACATGCTACCTAATGGCCTTGTACCATAGAAGTCCGTCCAGCCTCCCGGTAGCATCTGAGCCTGTCCAGGCACGTCGATTGACAACAACCTACAACACACCCATATCAGGTTCATCCATGCCAAGAAAACGGGGGGTATACATATTTTGGTGATTCAACACCAATCATGTGGAACATATAACTTTATGATCCTCATGTACAACTTTATCCATGGACATATCTAGTCATCGTTTAAGAACAGAATCAAGAAAGGAGAGGTAAATGCAAGGAGGGAACAAAAGCATTGTGTGATATCACTGCTCGAATGTAATCAGAGTGCAAATCTGTTCTCAGGGATAGCTAGCGCCAGGTAAGCAAAGTTGATTTCAGTTGAAAAAATAACTGCTATTGAAGTATTGTGACCGATCTAATTTTCTTGTAACAAAGAAAATATATGTATATTTTTTATAAGATGAAACACCAGTACTAACCAGAACAGGGAAAGGATGAAAGTTTTGCAGGAAAAACTATGTTGGTCATTGCTATAGCAGCATGTTGATGAATTCTAAATATTCTCCAACTCAAGGGAGGCACCACCGTACATGAAAGCTATATAGTCATTACCTTCTTTGAATGATCCTTAATTCACAAAAGGAGTCTTCAGTATTAACCATTTACTCATTAGAAAGGAGATAAATAAATTATGCGTTAAACAACAGGATGGAAAATTAGATGTCTACTATTTTTGTAATATTCAAATAAACTATAAATTACAAAGGATTGAAAATGGCAACCAATTTTTTTTCTTGAGAAAATTGTGAAAGAGAAACTACCACATGTTGTAAAAATCTCTAATGTTGTAAACTGTTTGATGTCACAAATAAACAGGTATATGTAGCATAAACAAGACAGGAACATCACCTTGACAAGTTGCTACTTTGGGAATGTGCAAGAATCCCTGAACCAAGAGTGAAGCAACCATGGGAAATATTTTTTCAGCACATAATTGTTGTTCTCACTCCTTAAATGATTCAACCAATTTTCCGAATCTTTTGTTCATGAATCATAACACCCTAACTGTTTTACCAGTATATCATGTGTCTTGGTTTCATGCTGCCACCAAAATCAAGAAATCAGTTAAATGAGTCAAAATGTTATTCTGCTAAATTTTTCGTCAAAACTAACCTGAGAAAGCCTTTATGCACTCATATAGCTGAATGCAATGGCGAGATCATGATAGCAAATTGTTGTTTGAATATGACCTGGGCCTAAAAGGCGCTCATTCTTCTTAAGTGCTTCTTGTAGTCGAAGTCATGCCTTGTATGAAATAATGACACCCCTCCCCTGCCTCATCCCCTGTCAGTGGTGTATCATTATGTGACTGAACCGATACGGCAAGGCTCCGAAAATATAAGAAGGCTTCATAAGCTGTTGTGTGCTTTCTTTGCTTTATACTTCAACGACGGATGTACCCAATATCAACTCGTAACAAAGAGCTGGGAAAGGGAAAAAATAGTAATTCAGGTTACCCGCAAAACTCTATGTATCCGCAATATATAAGGTCATGAATTTCTTACACGAAAAAAACAATCAAGAGAAAAAAAATAAGCATCTGTTAATTCATGAAAGTACCTCAAGAAAATCCCTACCGATGATCCACTTCCAGTTTTCCAAAACGTGATAAGTACCACAAATTTCTGAAACCCTCACAATTTAGTGTGTAATTTTGTGACCGAATTAAAGTGTTTAGTAAAAAATAAGGATTGAAGTATCCTGTAAACTTTAAAGGATCATGAATATTTAATCATTCCAATTAGGGTGAGCGCAATGTTGTACTAACCTCCCCAAAAAACAATATTGTCCAAAACAGTGAGCATGTTGGTAGGGCCATGATTAACTTGCTTAGTACCTCTCTTCAACTTTCAGAAAATAAGTCTTGCAATAATTACAAGTGCTCACCTTGCTGCTGCATGCGTACACATAATTGTTTCACTCCACTGCGAGGAATTCCAGCACCTGGATGCAACAACAAGAAATTCCCATATGATTTCGAGTACAGAACCTTCAAAATCTGACCATCTATAGAGGCAACAATAATCATTGATGCCGGATGTTGTTTTCGGAGCAAGGACACTACAAAATTGAACCCAGTAATATCATCAGCAGTTCAGTAGTATAATCTTGTGCTATATACTGTGTAATTTCTAGAGCATGTGTAAGTAAAATGCAAACAGTGGGTCAGGATACTGGGATAGATCAAAAAATTCCTTGCTTTGTGAGGCGGAAACAACCCTTTCATCAGTCTCTTACAATGTCCACTTTTAATCAGTCAGCTAATATCATCATGAGGCAACAGGAACCGAATTAAAAGGAAAACAATTCGAGTCTATCTTGCTCCTCCCTCACATACTTAGATATAATATCTGTTGGGGAACGTAGTAATAATTCAAAAATTTCCTACGTGTCACCAAGATCAATCTAGGAGATGCTAGCAACAAGTGAGAGGGAGTGCATCTTCATACCCTTGAAAATCGCTAAGCGGAAGCGTTACAAGAACGCGGTTGATGGAGTCGTACTCCTGGCGATTCAAATCACGGAAGATCCGATTCAAGCGCCGAACAGACGGCGCCTCCGCGTTCAACACACGTACAGCCCGGGGACGTCTCCTCCTTCTTGATCCAGCAAGGGGAGAGGAGAAGTTGAGGGAGAGCTCCGGCAGCACGACGGCGTGGTGGTGGAACTTGCGGTTCTCTGGCAGGGCTTCGCCAAGCACTACGGAGGAGGAGGAGGAGTTGGAGGGGGGAAGGGCTGCGCCAGGGGAAGGGTTGCAGCTCCCATGCACCTCCCCACTATATATAGGGGTGGATGGGGCTGGTTTCTTGCCCTCCAAGTCCATTGGGGCGTTGGCAAAGGTGGGAGGAAAGAAATCCCATCCTTTCCCTTCCCCACCGATTGTTATCCCCCTTTTTTAGGGATCTTGATCTTATCCCTTCGGGATATGATCTTATTCCTTCTAAGGGGGGATCTTGGTGCGCCTTGACCAGGGGTGTGGGGCCTTGCCCCCACTACCCACGTTCATGTGGGTCCCCCATGCAGGTGGGCCCCACTCCAGAACCTTCTAGAACCTTCCTGGTACAATACCGAAAAATCCCGAACATTTTCCGGTGGCCAAAATAGGACTTCCCATATATAAATCTTTACCTTCGGACCATTCCGGAACTCCTCGTGACGTCCGGGATCTCATCCGAGACTCCGAACAACTTTCGGTAACCACATACAATTTCCCATAACAACTCTAGCGTCATGGAACCTTAAGTGTGTAGACCCTACGGGTTCGGGAACCATGCAGACATGACCGAGACACCTCTCCGGCCAATAACCAATAGCGGGATCTGGATACCCATATTGGCTCCCACATGTTCCACGATGATCTCATCGGATGAACCACGATGTCGGGGATTCAATCAATCCCGTATACAATTCCCTTTGTCCATCGGTATGTTACTTGCCCGAGATTCGATCGTCGGTATCCCTATACCTTGTTCAATCTCGTTACCGGCAAGTCTCTTTACTCGTTCCGTAACGCATGATCCCGTGGCTAACTCCTTAGTCACATTGAGCTCATTATGATGATGCATTACTGAGTGGGCCCAGAGATACCTCTCCGTCATACGGAGCGACTAATCCTAGTCTCGATTCGTGCCAACCCAACAGACACTTTCGGAGATACCTGTAGTGCACCTTTATGGTCACCCAGTTACGTTGTGACGTTTGATACACCCAAAGCATTCCTACAGTATCCGGGAGTTGCACAATCTCATGGTCTAAGGAAATGATACTTGACATTAGAAAAACTCTAGCAAACGAACTACACGATCTTGTGCTATGCTTAGGATTGGGTCTTGTCCATCACATCATTCTTCTAATGATGTGATCCCGTTATCAACGACATCCAATGTCCATGGTCAGGAAACCACAACCATCTATTGATCAACGAGCTTGTCAACTAGAGGCTCATTAGGGACATGCTGTGGTCTATGTATTCACACATGTATTACGGTTTCCGGTTAATACAATTATAGCATGAACAATAGACAATTATCATGAACAAGAAAATATAATAATAACCATTTTATTATTGCCTCTAGGGCATATTTCCAACAATATCCTCTCACCCCACTACAAGGAGTCATCATTTGGATATGAGAAGGTGCAGAACTGCATATGTGTCAAGAAAGAGTGGTTCAAAGAACGAAAGAGATGTACATATAGGTTGCATTAATCACTGACCAAATGTTTGGATCTATTGGTGACCGTGCTCCATACATTTGCATCAGCGTCTGTACTTCTATATTGTAGATTCTGTTGATAAGGTTTTATGCAGAGATCAAATATATATAGTCAGTGATGAGGTTTTATGCATGAACAAAAGAAATACCTAGATCCAAAAAAAGCCTGATTTCTTAGAAGAAATATTCCATATATTTATAAGATAGAATATCTCACTACTTAGATGGCATGAGTAATTTCTCATATAATAAATAGATTCAGTATATAAAGAGTGTTTGGGGAATTCTTACTACTCCGTCCAGTAAATCCCTGTAGCGCGTGGACACCCAAATACAACCTATGCAACAAAAATTAGACCAAATCAGGGTATGGCCAATTGGACAACCCACAAACTCCATGACTCACTCAGCCGGAAAGTCTGGATACAAGCAAAAGGGGGGGAGAAATCATACTTGAGAAGGTTGCTGTGGTAGATCCGGTGCGCGGGTGTTGTCCACCTTGGCCAACCTCATCCCACCGACGGTCGCACCTCCAGCCATGGTCTTGCGTCGAAGCAGCCGCACACCATTCCAAGAGACAGACAAAGAGGAAAGAGATGGAACAGGTTCAGGTAGGTCATGGCCCGGATTTACTGGACGACCACTTGTGGATTTGGCTCGCTTTCCCCATGTCCCGTGCAGGCGGCCACAACCGAGGCCGAGGGTCCTATCCTGTCGGCCGTGGATGCCATGGCGGCCATGGCGCATGAGCTCCACATCCGAGCAGCGGCAAAGGGTGATGGCGGCGGCATGCGAGCGGGGTGATGGCGATGGCGTGCGAGCGAACTGATGGCAGCGGTGGCGGCGATCTCGGAGGTCTGCTATGGCGATCTCGGAGGCTGGCGGAGGAGCAAGATGTTGGGCGGAGGAGGGCTCCACGATGGCGGCGCCGGCGGCGTGATCGACGATCACGATCCAGGGGTTTGAACCGCCCTGCCCTGAGGTATGGCGCAGACCTCCAGGTACAGAATGAAGGCGGCAGCGGCCCCTCTCGGACCTCAACGGCGGCGATTGCAGACCTCGGTGGCGGCACCACGATGGGATCTGCGATGGCGGCTGGGGCGTGCTGAAGGAGATCGGGCGCCGATTCCGTAACATGGAGGCGAGATTCGACGGGGTCTTCCCAGGGAGGGGCGGCGGCGTGGTTCCCGAGGGGGTCGATAGGAAGGGGATCGATAGGAGTGTTTTTTATTGCGGGGTGTTTTTTTGGGTTCCGTGCGTGGGGTGCGGTGGGGGGAGAGGACGAAAAAAACCGGTTGAAAATAAACCGTACGAAAGTGGTGGGACGAAAAAAAAAACCTGGACGCAATTCTACCAACTGCTCCATTAGGAGTAGAGATGTACAAAACTCACGCGAGGGTCACTAGCACTGGTGGTAAAAAAAATTGTCCTGTATATATTTTTTGTCGGTCCGTCATTAAATTTTGCAAAAAAAAAACCCTCACTTCTTTTCAAATTGACATGCAGTTCCGAAAAACGGTTCAAAACGATTTTTTTTTGTCTGTCTGTCTCCGCATGGGCCGAATTGGGCCCGTTTCGCACACAGCAGAAAATAATTTTACGTCCGCATGGGCTGAACTGGGCCTGATCTGCACCTTTATTTCCACTGGGTAGCACAACGAAAAATAAGAAGACCCACAGAATTAGTGAGAGGAATTTGTGAGTGAACTTCAATAGGAAGGAAAAAAGAAGGAAAGGAATTAATGAGAGATACTGAATTCGTGAGAGAAATCTGTGATGGAATTAATAGGGGAACAAAAAACCACAGAGGGGAGGGATTCGTGAGACATGTAGAAGAAGGAAAGAAATTACTAATGGAAGAAAAAGACCCACAGAGAGGATTGACATCTATGATTAAATGGGCGAATTAATGAATGGGTGAGAAAATTAACCACATGATAAAAATTAATGGGAGGGAGATGGATCCACTAAATTGGCGGACGGGGGGATAACTATTCCTTTCTTTCAGATTGTCTCACAAAAAAAAAGTTTGATCAGTAGTAATTTCTTTTATAAAGTTGATTAAACTTTAATTTTTCTTTAACTTAGAAGAAACACAATTTCATGTGTTTTGAAACAGAGGGTGGTTCCGCCTGCATGCATGTTTGTAAGAAAGCAAGAAATTAGTGATTTACCCATGCTTGCTTGCGTGGGCTCTTAAGCAATAATCTTCTTAGGTTTTTCGCACACACAAAAAATCCTCACGTGCCATATGCACTTGGATGAAGTATAAAATTAATTTTCTTCTCCATTGCAAAGCACGGACATAGTATTTGCTAGTAATAGGTAATGTACAACACTAGCATCTCTCTGGCAGATCCTTGTGGGCACGTCCTGTTAAGGACTTAAAAGCCAGGGTTTCTGCCTCCCGTCGACGCCGCCGCAGGTCCGCCTCCTCTCCAGTGGCCCTAGGGCCATGGGGGCGCGGTGGATCTCGGCAAGGGCCGGCGGGAGGGCTCCGTTTTTAGTCGTTTCTTTCAGTTTTGCTAGGGTTTGTGTCCTGCTCAGAAAGACGAGACGACGGCGGCTCCCTGAAGATGGAATAAAGATCTCCCCGCCTAGCCTCCGTTCCGGCGGTGTGTCTAGCACCGTTGGTGGGCGTGTGGAGGTGTGTCTCCGACGGATTTATCTTTGGTGGATTTGCTCGGATCTCGTCGTTGTTCGTCTACGTTCGTGGGTCTTCGGATTGGATCTTTCTGATCTACGTTATTCTTCATCTGCGGCGGTTGCTGTTCTGGTGCGCTGGTCCTACGGGGCCTTGGCACGACGACTTCCCGACTGTCTACTACAACAAGTTGTGCCCGACTCCGGCGATGGAGGGACGATGACGGCGGCGCGCCTTCGGCTCGCTTCAGTGCTGGTAGTCGTAGCTAGGTGGTCTACGGATCTGGATGTAATTTCTATTATTTCTGATATTCGTTGTACTGCCATGATTAAAGATGAATAGATCGGAAATTTTCTTGCAATAAAAAAATGTACAACACTAGCATAACTAGCATAACTGAAGGCCAGCATCATCTAGTGCGGTATTCATGGGAAAACCAACGTTCAGCCATGTGGGCTGGGAAATTCTTCGGGCTTCTTATGAAGCCCAACTACGGGGAAGCACGGGCAGAGGCAGGCTACCCAGGCATATACTGTTGCTAAAAAAAAAAAACCTACTGCAAACTCTCAACTCTGATTCACGATTAGTCCCACCTCGCCTGGACAAATGGCATAGTTGGTCGAGGAAGCAATAAAAAAATACTCAGGACAACGTTTCGAAGAATACCTTTCTCGGCCTTTTTGCTAAGATCAAGTGTGGTTTCGGCAGAGATAAAGGCTATTCGGTATGGTCTTATTCTGGCTTCAAATATCGGGTGCTTCAATATAATAATTGAATCAGATAGTTTAAATGCATTGGAGGCAGTTTCAGACCTTGATGCTTACATGGGTCCCGATGTGCCAATCATCACCGAGACTAGTCTGTTGGCGATGGACTTTTCAAATGTCAGCTTTGTTCATTGCGGAAGGGAAACCAATCTTGTTGCTGATTGTTTAGCAAAGCATTGCTTTAGTCTTGGTTTATCTCAATTTTGGGACTCCAATCCCCCTGACTTTATTCTTCCACATATTGTAAATGACATGGCTATTATATGAGGAATAAAGTTATTTATATTTAAAAAAAAAATCAAGTGTAGTATCTGTTCTTATCAGTTTAATATCTGATATATGGGCTACAAGTTCACAACGATATTAAATTTATTTTTTATGGGGAGGATCCACCACAGTAGCTTATTGTTGGGGCCCTCATGTGTCACATGGGTGTTGCACTCCTGCCTAGGCCTGGCACATCCCAACCAAATCAAATCAAAGAATTTTCTTACTTAGCCAAATTTCTCAAAGCAAATAAGTACAAATCAGTGGCTTTGCTTTTTGAAGTTCAGGCTCGTGATAATGCAATGCCCTCACTATGTTCCATGGAAGAACATTTTGAGTGAGCAAGGCACACTTACATTTGCGCACTATTTACATTTGGCAAGAGCTGGTCCACTAAAAAAGTTCACACGAACCATTGTGTACTGCATATGATGTGGCGACGACTCCATTCACACCAGGACAGACGATTGTAAAAATAAAAAAGATCGCTAACATTTCCTCTCCAAACTCCAAAGAAATACCGAGATCCACCTTAAATTCTGTTGTCCTGAATCACATGGGAACCTGCAGTGCCACGAAGCTGACAAGCAGCACCAGCAGCATCATGGCAGACATGATCGGCAGGCGTCGGCTTGAGCCACCGCACTCGAGCTTGTTGTCGTGGTGCGTGCACACCGACTGCTTCCTGGTAGAAACACAAGAATGTATGCATTGGTACCCAAAAATGGGAACTCACAATCTAAAAGTGTAAAGATCACCGGAATTTTATTAATGGCGTCACCTGTTTGCGCAGAAGGTGACGACGTAGTCGGCGCCGGAGCACTGGAAGAGGCTGCTGGGGTCGTCGTAGGCGTAGCTGTAGGCGGACGGGCAGGCCTCCTTGAACTTCTTGGAGTATGGCGTGGGCGGGCACGTGGAGGGCCCCCCGAACTTGCCGCGGCAGCAGTACTGGTCGGTGTTGAACACGTCGCAGGCGCTCCGGCACGCCGCCGTCTTCCCGTTGGGGCCCTTCACGGAGAGCTCGGCGGGGCAGGTGTCCCGGAGGTCGCCGTCGCACCCGGCCACGGAGCAGTTGCCGCGCCCGTTCACGGGGGTCACCGTGATGGGCAGGTTGAAGCCGTCCACCAGGCTCACGTCGTAGAAGTCCGGGCCGGAGGCGAGCGTGAACTCGGCCAGGCTCGCCGGCGGGTCACCCGACGCGCCGCACTTGAGGGCCGCGCCGCAGGAGCCCGTGCCGCACTTGCCGGTGCCAGCCTGGTCGAAGGCGCAGTCCGTGCGGCCCCAGATGCGGCCCGACCACGCCGGCGGCGCCGTGAAGACGGCCGACTGCCCCGTCTTGAGCTCGAACCCGCCCCCGCCGAAGCTGTCCCCCGGCGTCACCGCCGGCCACACCGTCGCCTCGCACTTGTTGATGATGGTGAACATCCTGGCCGCCTCGGCACGCATCGTCGCGCCTGCGTGGACACAAACGTACGCGTCAAAAATTTGACACGAAGCAAGCTCGACAGTGAGTGCGGATCGATAGAACCAGAGGTGAAATGCGTACCTGACAGGAAGCAAAGGAGAGGCAGCGCGAGCACCAGGGCGGCTCTCGACGAGGAACCCATGGCGTCTCCAAGCTGAACGAGAACAGGACTCTGAAGCTCGTATGGGTATGGCCATTATACGTGCGCGCGGGTATAAATATGGCGGGAAGCGTCGATCGGCAGAGCGCCTCCAGCGATGCCGGCCAGTTTGAAGAAATAAAGAACGGAGGGGAAGTACAGTAGGGGAGAAAGAAAGGAACACGAATACGTGAGGGGGGAGGAAGATGGAGGTGGCGGAGGACGGGCACGGCACCCTCGCTCGCTGGATTGCTTCGCCGGCGGGGATAGGGATTCATGGAGGGCCTAGCTAGCTAGCTAGCAGGTGCCTATCTTCCTCTGGTCTTGGGTAAAATCTTCGGAAGCTTTTGGTTTGAGAAAAGTGTCACCGTATGAGCAGGGTTCATCATTCCTTTCTTCGATTCCTTGTTCTCCTTATCAAAAAGGATTTCCCTCCGCTTTATATATAAAGCAATCACCACCAAACAAGCTGATACAAACACACACTCAAGGCTAGATACAAGGACGCTGAAAACATCAACACCACCCCAAACAACTCCAAGCAAACATCGGAACTAAGCCCTACTATGAAGTCGTCGGAGCCCTCAACTGTGGATGAGCCACCGCGCCGAGGAGAAGCCGTGCCTGACGAACAATGGGCTCCAATGCGGTGCCTTCAGGAAGGGAACGACGCCGGAGCGCCACCACCGCCCAATCCAAGGATTAGGGTTTCCTCCGGAGCACCATGGCGACAGGTGAGATACCGCGATGACGCCTTCAAGAAGGGGACGACGCTATCACGCCGCCGCCGCCGGCCTGACCACAGAGCGGGCTTTCACCCCGGCCAACACTCACCGTCACCAAATTTGGGTACGGACCACCGCGCCACCACCATTGAACGACAAACCCCGATCACCATGCCGCCCACACGGCCATGGTGACCGGACAGCGACCGAGCCGCGTGCTCCGCCCACGAGCACCCCAGCCACCACCATCCGGGCCGCCGTCCAAGCATCCAAGCCCATCCCTCGACCACGAATACACCGTACAGATGCGGCCGACCGGAAAGGGGCAGAAGACTCCCCTTCCACCCCAAAGCGGACAACTTGGTAGGATTGGTGACCTCGGCGGCCAGATCTGGGCCAGGGGAACTCCGGCAGCCACACGATGCAGCCGCCAGATGCAACGGAGGGGCACCCTGCCCCCTTCCTGAAGTCCCCTGCCACCTTCGGCAAGCCCTCGCACGCACCAACACCGCACCATGGAAACACCCCTGCTTGTCGAGCCTGTACCTGTGTAACGCCCGGATAGTTATGCTACAGTAATTCCCTGCTAATGATGCCACATCACTGTGATTACTGTTGTTAACCTCGCAATGATTCAATCCCGTTCAAATTTAAATTTAAAATAAAGGCAAACATCAAAAGTTTTCAAACATTAAAACTAAAATGTTCGAGAGGTGACAAATAATGCATAAGTAATTATGGTGGAGAGACCACACTTTTATAAAATGTTTAAATACTCTAAAATGAATAAAATAGTGGCTTAAACTATTATTTAAATGATTTTAAAATAGTAAAAATGTTCTAACTAAATTAATTGGGTACCAAACTTTTGGTGGCAGTGGTATATTTAGTAGAACTAATTTAGATGCTAATTATATAATTTACAAAATTAAAGTAAATTGAAAAATGGGATAAAACAGAAAAGGAAAGACAAAAAAATAAAAGCAAAAGGGGGCAACCCCTCGCTGGGCCTCGGCCCAGCTGGCCACTGGGCTAGCCAGGCCGGCCCAGCCGCCTCCCTTAACCCCCCCACTCCCCACTGAACCCTAGCCTGGCCACGTTAGTGTATGACATGTGGGTCCCCTGTTAATTAAACTGATTTAATTAAAATCTATTAACTTCGAGTCTATGACATGGGCCCCACTAGACATTTGACCAGTCAATGGTCCAGTCAAATGTTGACTGGACAGTTGACCAGGGCCCCACCAGTCAGCCTCTGTGCTGTTCTGCTGGGTACCTTTCTGAGTACAACTAGCATTTTGCATTTACAATATTTGTTTTAAAATGAATTAGAATAATTTCAGAAAAATGATTAAAATTTTAATAAATAATATAAAATAAACCGTTTTATCGGATGAAAATACTTTGAACATGAAAGTTGATCAGAACAACGAGACGAATTCGAATACGCAGTCCGTTCGTCTGCCACACGTCCCTAGCATAGTGAACATGCAACCGTCCCCCTCCGTTTCATCTGCTCGAAAATGTCAAACACCGGGGATACTTTCCTGAATGTTTCCCCCCTTCGCCAATATCGACTATTACCGCGTTAGGGCACACCTAGCACCGCTAATTGCTTTGTCATGCATCGTCATGCATATGTTTGCATTGTATTCATTGTTTCTTCCCCCTCTTCTCTCCGGTAGACTACGATACTGACGCCACTGCTGCCCTGGTCGACTACGGTGTTGATGATCCCTCCTTTTCAGCAGAGCTTCCAGGCAAGCCAACCCCCCTTGTTCATCCCGATATCGCCGACTCTTTCCCTCTACTGCTTGCATTAGAGTAGTGTTACTGTTTCATCGGTTTGATCCTATACTGCTGCATAGCCTATCCTTGTTGCTACTGTTGTTGATACCTTACCTGCTATCCTAAATGCTTAGTATAGGATGCTAGTTTATCATCAGTGGCCTTACATACTTGTCCGTCTGCCATGCTATACTATCGGGCCGTGATCACTTCGGGAGGTGATCACGGGTATATACATACATACATACTATACAGGTTACATGATGTGACTAAAGTCGGGTCGGCTCGTAGAGTACCCGCAAGTGATTCAGATATGGGGGCTGAAGGGGCAGGTGGTTCCATCCAGGTAGTGGTGGGCCTGGGTTTCCGACGGTCCCCGAGTGTTACTTTGTGGCGGAGCGACAGGGCAGGTTGTGACCACCTAGGAGACAGATGGGCCTGGCCCCTGATCGGCGTCTGCGGTTACTTCAAATAACACGCTTAATGAGATTGGGTATTTGATCTGAGTTGGCCACTGGCCTATACGCACTAACCACCATGCGGGAACAGTTATGGGCACTCGACGTCGTAGTATCAGCCGAAGCCTCCTAGACGTCAACGACTGAGCGGCACGCGCCGGATTGGACTGGAACGCCTGCTCTTGTATTAGGGGGGCTAGGTCTGCTTCCGGCCGCCCTCGCAACATGGAGGAGCGCAAAGGGAGATGGGCCCAAGACCCCTGCGCGGTTAGGATTTAGACCGGCGTGCTGACCTCTCTGTTAGGCCTAGGTAGGGCTGCGATGTGTTAATCTTTCGAGGCCGGGCATGACCCAGGAAAGTGTGTCCGGCCAGAGGGATCGAGCGTGTTGGGTAATGTGGTGCACCCCTGCAGGGAAGATTGATCTATTCGAATAGCCGTGTCCACGGTAACAGGACGACCCGGAGTTGTACTTCGACCTTATGACAACTAGAACTGGATACTTAATAAAACACACCCCTTACAAGTTTCAGATACAACCCGGTGATCGCTTTCCCACAGGGCGATGAGGGGAGGATCGCCGGGTAGGATTATGCTATACGTTGTTACTTGGTGAACTTACCAGCTACTCTCTTCTATATGCTTCAAGATGGAGGCTGCCAGAAGCGTAGTCTTCGATAGGACTAGCTTATCCCCCTCTTATTCTGGCATTCTGCAGTTCAATCCACATATACTACCCATTTCATTGATACCGATGCATATGTAGTGTAGATCCTTGCTTGCAAGTACTTTGGATGAGTACTCACGGTTGCTTTGCTCCCTCTTTTCCTCCTTTTCCATTCTTCACGGATGTCGCAACCAGATGCTGGAGCCCCAGAGCTAGACGCCACCTTCGACGACTCCTACTACACCGAGGGTGCCTACTACAACGTGCAGGCCGCCTGTGACGCCCCCGGCTTAATCGTGCACTAACCATACACGCAAATGCACACGATCAAGCCTAAGGACTCACTTGAAGATATCACAACACAACTCTAAATCATAAATAAAGGCATACAAGCATTATATTACAAGCCAGGGCCTCGAGGGCTCGAATACATAAGCTTGATGTCAACAAGCATCAGCGGAAGCGTTGGATATCTGACTACAGATATGAAACAGAAACAGATAAGCCTTTATAAAGGTGGGGCAAAACAAAAGGTACGATCGAAATGCGCAGGCCTCCTGCCTGGGACCCTACGATCCTACTCCTGGTTGTCGGCAAGCTCGTAGTAGTAACCACCGTCGGGGTGGTAGTAGAAGTCATCGGCGGGGGCAGCTGTATCCTGGGCTCCGTCATCTGGTTGCATCAAACGGATATGGGGAAAAAGAGAAAGCAAAGCAACCGTGAGTACTCATCCGAAGTACTCAGCAAGCAAGGATCTAAACTACACATGCAACATTATCAAAGAGAGGCTGTATATGTGGACTGGGCTGCAGAAATGCCAGAATATAGGGAAGGCCTAGTCCTATCGAAGACTAGCATCTTCAGAGGTCTTGCAGCATTAGAAGAGTGTAGATTAGTACAGTATAAAGTAGTAGCAGTAATCAGTATCAACCTCGGCCAGAGATCCTTTCTCGACTCCCTGCGAGAAAGCAATCTCAGAGCCCTAGTATCCATGTCTCATCACAAGTGTCCAGTTCTAGTTGTATCGATCGGGATACAACTCCAAGCGTCCGTTACCGAGGATCGGCTATGGATAGATTAGTTCTTCCCTGCAGGGGTGCACCAACTTACCCACCACACTCGCTTAACTCCGGCCGGACACACTTTTCTGGGTCATGCCCGGCCTTGGCCAAACGACACAATGCAACTCTACCTAGAGCTCAACAGAGAGGTCCTCGTCGGTCTACATCCTAAGCGCTCGGGGGTCTTGGGCCATCACCCCTCGCCCTCCGGGTCGTTGCGCACATGGCTCAGATCCAAGCACCACCTTTGTCGTGGATGGCGCCAATCACTCCATGCCGCACTGCTGAACTGGACGTCTGACAAAACTTTCGGCTGATGCTACGATGCAGAGTGCCCATAACTATTCCCACGTGATGTTTAGTGCTATCGGGCCGGAGGCCCACTCGGATCAAATATCCAAATCGTTAGTGTTTTGGTAGTGCGGTAACGAGCAGAGACTCACGATAGATGTGACCCCGTCGCCCCGTCTCGAGGACTTGCGGCAAGGGCTAGGAATGCCCGGCCACGCCTCGTATCCGTCTCTCGGGTACCGTCCAGGTCATCCCGTCTCCACATCACTCGCGGGTACCCCTCAAGGTCGACCCGCCGTTCCAAGCAACAGTTGTAAAGTTCAAGTATCCGTGTGTCCATAACATCAGGGGAATCTGAGGTATCACCCTCATTGGATTCATACTCGATGTATCCGTCAAGGTGAACTCGGAGGAATCACCCTCGATGGGTTCACACTTGAGGTGTCGCACGACAGCGTCGTTATCAGAAGTGGAGAAGGAGGAATCACCCTCGATGACCACGACCGAATAGCTACTCTACAGAGTTAACATCAGAAGTGCTAAACAAGGTATCACCCTCGGCACTCGATGGTAACGCTGCATTATCCTACAACTAAGGGGGTGATGTGCGGTGCTGGGGCCTGGTCGTCGAGTCTTCCGAAGATCCAGCGGGGCAACTGGGACAACTGGGGTCACTGGGGTCTTTAACCAGCCTATACTAATCAGTTTAGGATAAGCAGGTAAGGTATCAATAGCAGGTTACAATAAACAGGCTATGCATCAGAATAGGTAAAGCAATAGCAGCAGCAATTGTAATGCAAGCACAAGAAAGAAGAGAATAGGCGATATAGGCATGCTCAAGGGGGGGTGCTTGCCTGGAAGCTTTGCGGCAAAGATCTGGTCGTCAGGGGCGTAGTTGATCTCCGGAGCTGCGTCGGTCTCAGGGACTACGTCGATACCGGGATGTACCGAGAGAGAAGAGGGGGAGGAAACAGACAAATACACAACAAACATATGTCGCACAGAGCGTATCATGCTAATGTGCAGTGCAGGGTTGCCTAAAGACATGTCTAAAGCATTTTAGTTATTTTAGGATTTAAGTTGGAATTATTAACCGGTGTATATGCACTATTTGTCTACCGGAAACAGGCTAAAAGTTGTGGGTTCACCTCCGTAGAGGGTCCCGACACGGAAACTTATGGCACGATTGGATTCGTCTCATTGTTCTGAGCAACTTTCATGTATAAAGTTTTTCGATCTGAGCTACGGATTAATTTGTATGGTTTTTCAAAGATTTTAGCATTTTCTGGAATTGTTTTAATTAATTACATTCGACTTACCCAAAATAGTAAATGGAAAATGCTAAGTGCACCCAGTTTTGTACCCAACTGAACAGCACAGAGGCTGACCAGTGGGCCATTGACTGGGTCAAAGATCCAGTCAGTAGAGGCTGACATGTGGGCCAGCCTGCTGACTCAGCAGCTGACTGGGTCAATCTTATCCACTGGAATAGTGGAAGGGCCCCACATGTCAATGACTCATCAGTGTTAAATAGTGCTTTCATTTTAACAGAGATTAATTAAGGGGTAGGCCCCACTGTCAGTGGCTCAGTTAGTAATCGATTATCTACTTAATCTAACTGCTACACGGGGGACCCACCTGCCCATGTCACACCGGCGTTTAAACGCGGTGGCGCGCCGGCGGCGACCACAGAGACGGCGGCGAGCTTCGGGATCCGCCATCCGGCGACCATTTGGTGCGCGGAAGGGTGGAATCGAACGCGGGCAGAGCCGCGCTTCGTTCTGTGGTGGTGGAAGCAGCAGGGGAGGCCGGAAGTGGCCCGAACAGCGACGGCGAACACCAGCGCATACGGGCGCTTCATCGGAACGATGCAGCAGCACGAATGGGGGCGAACTGGAGATGCTGGCCGCACCACAGAAGTGCCCCGAGCATGTCCACGTGCTCGGACGGCCACGGCAATGACTACAACGGCGGCGGTGAGCTTCGCGGCGGAGCCGAGCTCGGCCATGGTGGGCGCGGTGGCTACGGAAGCGCAGCAGGGCAGGAAGGCGAGGGGAAGGAAGAAGGGGCTCACCGCATGGCGCAAGAAAGGCCCTTGGAGGTTTTGGAGCGCAGGGGAGCTCGGGGTCGACGGGGATCGCCGGCGACAGAGAAGGCGAAGTCGAGGTCGATCCCGTCTCTGCTGTCCTCCCCGAGCTCGATGGCGAGGTGCAGATGAAGGAGCCGAGCGAGGCGGAGACGATGGGCTCAACGGGGCGACGAATGGGAGGCTGTGGCAGCGCTAGTCCACGGCCATGGCGGCGGCTACTCTTGCTCGTGCGAGAGGAAGAAGGCGAGCGAGGGAGGGGAATTTGTGGGTGCTAGGGTTTCGGGGAGGACGAGAAGGGCTCGTGGCAACACTTAACGGCGTCGGGGAGCCGTGGGATCGACGACAGCGAGGCGTTCGGCACCGTGTTGATGCGGAAGAGTGACAGCGAGCAGGAGGAGGGAGATGAGGCTAGGTTGGCTGGGCCGAAACCTGTAGCACGCAGGCCTAAGTGCACAGTAAGCACTAGTCCTTTTTCTATTATCCTGTTTTCTGTTTTTAGCTTCTGTTTTGTAAATTGTTTGGCCACAATTTGATATTTGTAAAATATGTGACTTAACCACATAATTACAATGCAATATTATGCACTGTCATAAAATGGTTTGGTGAGCAAATGATTTCATTTGGATTTTTCATAAATAGAATAGCATTTAAAAATGCTGAATTGGTGCTGTTATAATTGCTAGTGCTCATCTTTGCACAAGAATGACGTTGTGTTCCTTAACAAATAATTGTTATGGAATTTTTGTCAAATGATGAACATTTTTCTAGCAAGTTTTGAGCAACTTTATTTTACACTTGATTTTGAATTTGAATTCTGAGAGGAATTTGAAATGAGAGAATTATCCAACATGATTATCATTTGCAAATCACAGTAGCTTAGCATCATCATGATGGATTACTGTGCCACCATTACATAGGGGTGTTACAATTCTCCTCCTCTAAAAGAAATTCTCGTCCCGAGAATTCAGGAGGTAGAAGGAAAAAGGTCGGGGTATTCCGCTCGAAGATTGTCCTCGCGTTCCCAAGTGGCTTCATCTTCAGTATGATTAGACCATTGCACTTTGAGGAACTTGGTCATCTTCTGGCGGGTCCGACGTTCAGCTTCATCGAGAATACAGATCGTATGCTCCTTGTAAGAAAGATCATCTTGTAATTCGAGCATCTCGTGATCCACTGCTCTGTGCGGAGCTCCTTGAAGCATCGACACAGTTGTGACACATGGAAGGCGTCGTGAATATGAGAGAATTGCGGCGGCAACTCTAGCTTATAAGCCACCTGACCACGTCTGGCAACAATGCGGAAAGGACCAATGTAGCGGGGAGCTAACTTGCCCTTCATTCCGAAACGGTGAGTTCCCTTCATAGGAGTGACTCGCAAATAAGCTTGGTCACCAGGTTGATATATCAAACCCCATCGTTTGCGATCATAGTTGCTCTTCTGGCGGTCCTGAGCCGCCTTGAGATTTTCTCGGACAATACGGACTTGCTCTTCGGCGTGTTGAATAATATCCGGACCCACGAGCGGTCGTTCCCCAGTTTCTGACCAATTCAGAGGGGTTCAACACTTACGTCCATAGAGTACTTCGAAGGGGGCCATTTTCAAGTTGGCTTGATAGCTGTTGTTATATGAGAACTCGGCGTAAGGGATAGATTCTTCCCATTTCTTGCCGAAGGAAATAACACAAGCTCGCAGCATATCTTCAAGCACTTGATTTACTCGCTCGACTTGGCCTTGGGACTGGGGGTGATAAGCTGAACTCCAGGTAATATGAGTGCCCATAGCTTCTTGGAAACTTTCCCAGAATTTGGAGGTGAAAAGACTGCCACAGTCCGAACTGATCTCCTTCGGATAACCGTGGAGTGGCACAATTCTGGAGATATATAATTCTGCTAACTGACTAGCAGTGATCGTCTCTTTGACAGGCAGAAAGTGTGCAACCTTAGAAAGTTGGTCGACGACGACAAGAATAGCATCGTGACCCTTCTGTGACTTGGGAAGGCCAGTAATGAAATCCATCTGAACCTTATCCCATTTCCATACAGGAATAGGAAGAGGTTGCAGAATTCTAGCAGGCTTCTGATGTTCTGCTTTAACACGACGGCAAACATCACACTCAGCCACGTATCGAGCAATATCCTGCTTCATTCTAGACCACCAGTACCTTTGACGGAGATCACGATACATCTTGGTGCTACCTGAATGAATAGACAGCGGGGTATCATGTGCCTCCTCCATGACCTTGTCAGTCATAAGCTCGAAGCGAGGTACGATAATGCGGTCTCTGAAATACAAGGTTCCATCTTCAGACAGCGAGAAATCCCTGTACTTTTCAAGGTGAAGATTTTTCTTCATCAGATCAACTTCATCATCTTTAGCTTGCGCACTCTTAACAGCCTTTTCAAGATCTGGTTCAACAACCAAGGTTTTTAGGTATCCTTGAGGAACTATCTCGAGATTTAGCTTTCGAAGCTCTTCATACAGGAGTGGTTGTTGTAGCTGAACCTCAAGTTCACAGCGGTAGGATTTATGGCCCAATGCATCAGCCATTACATTAGCCTTGCCAGGGGTATAAGAAATACCCAAATCATAGTCCGTAATGGTCTCCATCCATCTTTGCTGACGGAGGTTCAGAGATGGCTGAGTGAACAAGTACTTCAGACTTTTATGATCCGTGTAGATCTCGCAACGATTACCGAGGAGGTAATGTCGCCACAACTTCAATGCATAGATGATAGCAGCTAGTTCTAGATCATGGACAGGGTAGTTCTCTTCATGAGGACGCAACTGTCGAGAGCCATAAGCAATCACCTTACGCTCTTGCATTAGGACACAGCCTAATCCTTCACGGGATGCGTCACAATAAATCACGAAGTCTTTGCGAGAATCTGGAGGAGCAAGTACTGGGGCAGATGTTAGCTTGTCTTTGAGTGTTTGAAAACTTTCCTGACATTTTTCTGTCCACTCAAACTTAACGCCCTTGTGAAGCAGATCAGTCAAAGGCTTAGCAATCTTTGAGAAATTATCGACAAAGCGACGGCAATAGCTTGCAAGGCCGAGAAAACTTCTGACTTGCTTGACATTCTTCGGTGGAGTCCATTCAAGAATCGCCTGAACTCGTTCTGGATTAACAGCAATGCCATATTTGGAGATCACGTGGCCGAGATATGTCACTTCAGACAACCAGAATTCACATTTAGAATACTTGGCATATAGTTGATGTTCACGCAGCTTTTCCCGTACCAGCCGAAGATGTTCGGCATGTTCTTCTTCATTCTTGGAATATATAAGAATATCATCCAAGTAAACCACGACGAATTTGTCGAGGTAATCCATGAATATATAATTCATCAGGTGGGAGAATGTAGCTGGAGCATTTGTTAGGCCAAACGACATTACAGTGTACTCATAAGAGCCATAGCGGGTAACAAATGTAGTCTTGGGAATATCCTCTTCATGAACATGGATCTGATGATAACCCAACCTCAAGTCGAGTTTAGAGAACACCGATGATCCAGCAAGTTGATCATACAGATCATTGATCCGAGGAAGTGGATACTTGTTCTGAATTGTTGCTTGGTTAATGGGCCGATAATCCTGAACCAATCGGTTTGTTCCATCCTTCTTCTTAACGAAGAGTGAAGGTGCTCCCCAAGCAGAGGAACTGGGGTGGATGAAACCCTTCTTAAGTGACTTGTCAATTTCCTCCTTAAGTTCAAGAAGGTGGTGCGGAGGCATCTTATAAGGATGCTTCGCAAAAGGGGTAGTGCCAGGCTTCAAGTCGATGACAAACTCAACAGCTCTAGCAGGGGTATTCCTGGAAGTTCTTCTGGAAAGACATCTTGAAAATCATGAACAACTGGAACGTTCTCGATGCCTTCAAGAGGTGAAGCATTCAATGCATTCAGAACATAAATCTGAGCTTCGGCGTTCTGAACTGTTCGAGCTGAGTATCTGACTGTTTGGCTGGAAGGGTGTGTGATGCGGACTGTTTCAGCGGCACAGTCAATCAAAGCTTTATGAGGCTTCAACAAGTCCATACCCAGAATAATGTCTATGTTCGAGGTCTTGAGAGCAATGAGGGAAACGGGGAACATCAATCCTCCAATCACCATGTGGTTACCGTGGGTTACCATGGTAGTTTGCCAATTAGCCCCGGGTGACTGGATTACTAATGGGGTGGACATCTCCTCGAAAGGTATATCATGGCTTCGCGCAAAACTTTTGGACATGAAGGAGTGCGATGCTCCAGAATCAAAGAGGACTGAAGCTGGGATTGAATTCACTAGAAGGGTGCCCATCACAATTTTGGTGTCCTGTCGAGCTTCTTCAATGTTGACATGGTTGACATGAACAAGCTGACTAGCGGGTGGTCTGGCTTCAGCATTCCTGGAAGGATGTTTTTGACGGCTCTTCCTGCAACCAACAGAAGGACGTGATGCGTGTTGAGGCTGATTCTGACGACAGTTGATAGCACGGTGCCCTGGCTGTCCACACTGGTGGCACAAACCATCATTATGGGAAGGAACATCAACATTGGGCTGTCCACTTGCAATGTTCAGTTGTCTTGGTGGTGGAGGCAGACGAGGTGCAACATAAGATGGCCTGGGTACAGGGGCAGGTCGGTGATGGACATTGTGCGGAATCCACACACGATGTTTCTGAATAGGCTGACCCGAGGATGAGCCAACATCACGAGTGCGCTTGAGCGACTCCTGGTACTTAGCCAGACCAGTTTGAGCTCGAAAGGCTTGACTGAAAAGCGTCGCAAAGTCCTCACAATCAAGGGCAACAAGTGCGAGGTTTATATCAGTTCGCAGTCCTTCATGGAATTTCTCCTGCTTGCGAGCGTCAGTGTCGACGTCATCCGCAGCATAGCGGGATAATTCAAGGAATTTCCGCTGATATTCATCCACGGTTGTGCCCTGGGAGAGTTTGTGGAACTCCTGCTTCTTCTGGTCGATCAGACCTGGAGGGATGTACCTTGCACGAAAGGCTGACTGAAATTCCTGCCAAGTGGTTACAGTCTCTGCAGGCAGCATATCCTTGAGGCTTTCCCACCATTGAGTAGCTGGACCCTTTAAGTGGAATGTCGCAAAGGTGACATAACTGTGAGGGGCAACATTAGCTGACTCCATCTCAAACAGGATGTCACGAAGCCAATCATTAGCATCCATAGGATTGGTGGAGTTGCGGAAAACGGATGGATTGAGGCGCACGAATTCTGGCAGAGTTATTGGAGCAGACTGTTGCTGAGCATTCTGAGTTGGGAACTGAGCCAATACTCCGGTCATAAACTGACGGTTGAGTTCAAACTGCTGATGGTTGAGTTCAAGCTACTGCATCATGGCGGCAATATAGGGTGGAGATGGAGGATCGTCAGCCATCCTGCCAAATCAACAGGGGTGGTTTAGCAAAAAAATTGGATGTGTATGGAGTTATTCATGATGTAACATGGAGAATGAACAAGAAGGGCATTAGATATGTAATAGTAGTCGTTGAAGACATACCAATCCATGCACAGAGTTAGATTCAAACGGATAGTATGCGCCCGGGAATGCTCACGGCTAGACAAACTAGGCGGCGCGCAGGCACGCGGTGAGGAATACAACAACGTGACATAGCAAAGGCTACATCACGTCGGAGAAAACTGCTGGGGTGAGGAATCTGCAAGTGACAACACAGGGTGTCCTCGATAAAAGGATCCTGTAAGCAGAACCTGGCCCAAAATCTTGAAGCAAGGGGGGTAATTTCAGAACTCCGGGTGGATGTGATCACGAGAACCTAATGTTGGAGTTAGTAAAATTTTAACCCGAGAGGAAGAGAGATCAGAGTCCCAAAGTATAGACGAGGAATAAAAGATCCTAAAACCACCCAATTGGCGACGTGGGCCCGTAAGCCACACAACCAAGTTAGTAAAACAGTTTTGGACCACTAGACTCAACTTCGGCCATGGAGTTGGAAAGGGGATTCCTAGAGGTAGTCGGCTCTGATACCAACCTGTGACGCCCCCGGCTTAATAGTGCACTAACCATACACGCAAATGCACATGATCAAGCCTAAGGACTCACTTGAAGATATCACAACACAACTCTAAATCATAAATAAAGGCATACAAGCATTATATTACAAGCCAGGGCCTCGAGGGCTCGAATACATAAGCTTGATGTTAACAAGCATCAGCGGAAGCGTTAGATATCTGAGTACAGATATGAAACAGAAACAGATAAGCCTTTATAAAGGCGGGGCAAAACAACAGCTACGATTGAAAGGCGCAGGCCTCCTGCCTGGGACCCTACGATCCTACTCCTGGTCGTCGGCAAGCTCGTAGTAGTAACCACCGTCGGGGTGGTAGTAGAAGTCGTCGGCGGGGGCAGCTGTATCCTAGGCTCCGTCATCTGGTTGCATCAAACGGATATGGGGAAAAAGAGAAAGCAAAGCAACCGTGAGTACTCATCCGAAGTACTCAGCAAGCAAGGATCTACACTACATATGCAACATTATCAAAGAGAGACTGTATATGTGGACTAGGCTGCAGAAATGCCAGAATATAGGGAAGGCCTAGTCCTATCGAAGACTAGCATCTTCAGAGGTCTTGCAGCATTAGAAGAGTGTAGATTAGTACAGTATAAAGTAGTAGCAGTAATCAGTATCAACCTCGGCCAGAGATCCTTTCTCGACTCCCTGCGAGAAAGCAATCTCAGAGCCCTAGTATCCATGTCTCATCACAAGTGTCTAGTTCTAGTTGTATCGATCGGGATACAACTCCGAGCGTCCGTTACCGAGGATCGGCTATGCATAGATTAGTTCTTCCCTGCAGGGGTGCACCAACTTACCCACCACGCTTGCTTAACTCCGGCCGGACACACTTTTCTGGGTCATGCCCGGCCTCGGCCAAACGACACACCGCAACCCTACCTAGAGCTCAGCAGAGAGGTCCCTGTCGTTCTACATTCTAAGCGCTCGGGGGTCTTGGGCCATTGCCCCTCGCCCTCCGGGTCGTTGCGCACATGGCTCAGATCCAAGCACCACCTCTTTCGTGGATGGTGCCAATCACTCCATGCTGCACTGCTGAACTGGACGTTTGACAGAGCTTTCGGCTGATGCTACGATGCAGAGTGCCCATAACTGTTCCCACGTGATGGTTAGTGCTATCGGGCCAGAGGCCCACTCGGATCAAATATCCAAATCGTTAGTGTTTTGGTAGTGCGGTAACGAGTAGAGACTCACGATAGATGTGACCCCGTCGCCCCGTCTCGAGGACTTGCGGGAAGGGCTAGGAATGCTCGGCCACGCCTCGTATTCGTCTCTCGGGTACCGTCCAGGTCATCCCGTCTCCACATCACTCGCGGGTACCCCTCAGGGTCGACCCGCCGTTCCAAGCAACAGTTGTAAAGTTCAAGTGTCCGTGTGTCCATAACATCAGGGGAATCTGAGGTATCACCCTCGTTGGATTCCTACTCGATGTATCCGTCAAGGTGAACTCGGAGGAATCACCCTCGATGGGTTCACACTTGAGGTGTTGCACGACAGCGTCGTTATCGGAAGTGGAGAAGGGGGAATCACCCTCGATGACCACGACTGAATAGCTACTCTACAGAGTTAACATCAGAAGTGCTAAACGAGGTATCACCCTCGGCACTCGATGGTAACGCTGCATTATCCTACAACTAAGGGGGTGATGTGCGGTGCTGGGGCCTGGTCGTCGAGTCTTCCGAAGATCCAGCGGGGCAACTGGGACAAGTGGGGTCACTGGGGTCGCTAACCAACCTATACTAATCAGTTTAGGATAAGCATGTAAGGTATCAATAGCAGGTTACAATAAACAGGCTATGCATCAGAATAGGTAAAGCAGTAGCAGCAGCAATTCTAATGCAAGCACAAGAAAGAAGAGAATAGGCGATATAGGCATGCTCAAGGGGGGGTGCTTGCCTGGAAGCTTTGCGGCAAAGATCTGGTCGTCAGGGGCGTAGTCGATCTCCGGAGCTGCATCGGTCTCGGGGACTACGTCGATACCAGGATCTACCGAGAGAGAAGAGGGGGAGGAAACAGATAAATACACAGCAAACATATGTAACACAGAGCGTATCATGCTAACGTGCAGTGCAGGGTTGCCTAAAGACATGTCTAAAGCATTTTAGTTATTTAAGGATTTAAGTTGGAATTATTAACCGTTGTATATGCACTATTCGTCTACCGGAAACAGGCTAAAAGTTGCAGGTTCACCTCCGTAGAGGGTCCCGACACGGAAACAGATGGCGTGGTTGGATTCGTCTCGTCGTTCTGAGCAACTTTCATGTATAAAGTTTTTCGATCTGAGCTACGGATTAATTTCTATGATTTTTCAAAGATTTTAGCATTTTCTGGAATTTTTTTAATTAATTAAATTCGAATTACCCAGAACAGTAAATGGAAAATGCTAAGTGCACCCAGTTTTGTACCCAACTAAACAGCACAGAGGCTGACCAGTGGGCCATTGACTGGGTCAAAGATCCAGTCAGCAGAGGCTGACATGTGGGTCAGCCTGCTGACTGGGTCAATCTTATCCACTGGAACAGTGGAAGGGCCCCACATGTCAGTGACTCATCAGTGTTAATTAGTGCTTTCGTTTTAACAGAGATTAATTAAGGGGCAGGCCCCACTGTCAGTGGCTCAGTTAGTAATCGATTATCTACTTAATCTAACTGCTACAGTGCGGGCCCCGCATGTCATACGGTCATTAGCAGCTAACTAATCCCCTGACATGGGGGACCCACCTGGCCATGTCACACCGGCGTTTAAACGCGGTGGCGCGCCGGCGGCGAGCTTCGGGATCCGCCATCCGGCGACCATTTGGTGCGCGGAAGGGTGGAATCGAACGCGGGCAGAGCCGCGCTTCATTCTGTGGTGGTGGAAGCAGCAGGGGAGGCCGGAAGTGGCCGGAACAGCGAGGGCGAACGGCGGCGCATACGGGCGCTTCGTCGGAACGATGCAGCAGCGCGAATGGGGGCGAACTGGAGATGCTGGACGCACCACAGAAGTGCCCTGAGCACGTCCACGTGCTCGTACGGCCACGGCAATGACTACAACGGCGGCGGTGAGCCTCGCGGCGGAGCCAAGCTCGGCCATGGTGGGCGCGGTGGCTACGGAAGCGCACGAGGCCACGGAGGCGATGGGAAGGAAGAAGGGGCTCACCGCGCGGCGCAAGAAAGGCCCTTGGAGGTTTTGGAGCGCAGGGGAGCTCGGGGTCGACGGGGATCTCCGGCGACAGAGAAGGCGAAGTCGAGGTCGATCCCGTCTATGTGGTCCTCCCCGAGCTCGATGGCGAGGTGTTGATGAAGGAGCCGAGCGAGGCGGAGACAATGGGCTCAACGGGGCGACGAATGGGAGGCTGTGGCCGCGCTAGTCCACGGCCATGGCGGTGGCTACTATTGCTCGCGCGAGAGGAAGAAGGAGAGCGAGGGAGGGGAATTTGTGGGTGCTAGGGTTTCGGGGAGGATGAGAGGGGCTCAGGGCAACACTTAACGGCGTCGGGGAGCCGTGGGATCGACGACAGCGAGGCGTTCGGCGCCGTGTCGACGCGGAAGAGTGACAGCGAGCAGGAGGAGGGAGATGAGGCTAGGTGGGCTGGTCCGAAACCTGTAGCACGCAGGCCTAAGTGCACAGTAAGCACTAGGCCTTTTTCTATTATCCTGTTTTCTATTTTTAGCTTCTGTTTTGTAAATTGTTTGGCCACAATTTGATTTTTGTAAATTATGTGACTTAACCACATAATTACAATGCAATATTATGCACTGTCATAAAATGGTTTGGTGAGCAAATGATTTCATTTGGATTTTTCATAAATAGAATAGCATTTAAAAATGCTGAATTGGTGCTGTTATAATTGCTAGTGCTCATCTTTGCACAAGAGTGACGTTGTGTTCCTTAACAAATAATTGTTATGGAATTTTTGTCAAATGATGAACATTTTTCTAGCAAGTTTTGAGCAACTTTATTTTACACTTGATTTTGAATTTGAATTCTGAGAGGAATTTGAAATGAGAGAATTATCCAACATGATTATCATTTGCAAATCACAGTATCTTAGCATCATCATGATGGATTACTGTGCCACCATTACATAGGGGTGTTACACCGCCGATGACCAGGAGTAGTTTAGGAGGATCCCAGGCAGGAGGCCTGTGCCTCTTTGATCTGTATTCCTTTTGTGCTAGCCATCTTATGGCATCTTGTTTAACTTATGTCTGTACTCAGATATTGTTGCTTCCACTGACTCGTCTATGATCGAGCTTATGTATTCGAGCCCTCGAGGCCCCTGGCTTGTAATATAAAGCTTGTATTATTTTATTTGTGTCTAGAGTGGTGTTGTGATATCTTCCCGTGAGTACTTGATATTGATCGTACACATTTACGTGTATGATTAATGTACGGTTGAATCGAGGGCGTCACAAGTTGGTATCAGAGCCGACTGCCTGTAGGAATACCCCTTCCAAACTCCTTGGCCAAAGTCGAGTCGAGTCATTGCAAAACTTTTACTAACATGGTTGTGTGGTTTACGGGCCCACGTCGCCATTGGGTGGTATTAGGATCTTTTATTCCTCGTATATACTCTGGGATTCTGATCTCTCTTCTATTTGGGTTAAATGATTTTACTAATTCTTACTCTAGGTTCTCGTAAATACTTCCTCCCGGAGAGCCGCTCATTCCCGACGATGGCTTGAATCACCAGAAGATTCTGAAGATATTCTTCGATGTTCTCCCGAGACTTTGTACCTTCGCTTTGCAATTACCTTCCACCGATATATCCTTATGGATAACTTCTTACACTGCCATTCATACATTCATTCCCAGTTGCTCTTGTTAGTACAAGATGCCTCAAAATACACTCTATTGTCTCGAGAATCCTTTGTGTCTACTGCCTTGTAGTTCTTTACCGCATGAATACCCTAAGGATAATTCCTCGCATTTATCGAGTATCCATTCATCTCCAGTTGTTCATATGTTTCATATGATACTTTGAAATACTATCCGATCTTCCAAAAATCGTCAACAACCTCTTGCTCTTAAAATTCTTGCTTGCTTGCATTATGGTTAATCCCATAAGTCTAGTAAAGTTATTGGCATCCTTTGTCTCTATCACTTTAAGTCCGTTGATTCAATATGCTGAGGATGCTCGCAATCCTCAGTCGACTCCTAGAATTCATCCTTCCGGCTCAGACATCATTTTGAACATGAGCTGGTTCTCGACCAATCAATTTGCCGTCGATTGTACCCCTAAGTCTATTCAACTTATCCATCCTTAATCAGAGCGTTTGCTTCTGATCCTTTGATTTGGAAATCATAATTCCTTTACATTTGAGCCTTGAATTAGTCAGTTGTTTCTATAATCTGATCTCCTTGCATTCTTTCTTCTTCTGGTTGAGTACCGATACTCACATTAGATCCTTTGTGGTCCGCTAGATACTTTGGTGGATTATTATCCGACCGTTCTGCATATTCTCAAAACCTGGAGTTCTTTCCTTGATACATAATGCCATTGGTAAATCCTATTCTCTGATTTGGCCAACCATGCTCTGCTTTCGAGCTGGTGATATTTACTCTTGAAGCTTGTGGTATATGTTCCTAAGATGCCCCTATGGGTTGAACCTATACCTTCCCTAAAAACCGTATGAACCCGAAGGTTTTCACAAGTCATACCCTTCTAGTGTTTTACCAGATAATTTTCTACCATACAACTTCTTCGAGGACGAGAAGTGAATAATAGGTTATGCATTGGAGAAGTGGGAGTCGACCTTGAACTTTGTGTTCATGCCCATGGACACAATGTAGATCCTATCATGGAAGCTTCTTGTAATAACAACTATTTCCTTGATATATTATCATCTGGTATCTGTGAATTGATCCTTTGCAATCGTGGTTCCGACCATATTTTCTACTTGATTCCATTTCCCAGACAAGGTAAAGCAACTTGTCTTCTGCAGAAAAGTACATCTCCGCAACCCCTATTTTGATCTTCCTTCCGGTATCTCGAGAATATCAAAGAACTGTGTTGCTTCCTATGAGTCTTCATCTAGCATTGCTTCTCACCGATTTCAGATTTCCCCCGGGTTCTGAGTTATTAGTCACTCGAGAACACCGATAAGTGAATCGATTCCGCACTCTGATTCAATAACTCTAATTAATTTTCGTTGCTTATGCGTTTAATAATCCTTCAAGTCATTCCTAGCCTGATCAGTTATATAATTATCATGCTAACTTTTAACTGTGCTACCTGGTCCTTCGTCCCGGAGCACAAAATGTTGACGATGAGCTAAGCCTACATCGATCCTCCTCGTCATATCGTATTGCCTTGAGCAACAAGCTTGATTCCGAGTTTGTGTCGAATCCTTGGTTCCAATAACCCCTCGCTTCACCATTGCTTTTGCTTGGTGTCATCGATGATCGGTTACATCTTCATGAAACCTCTCGACTAAATATCTGGCATCATCAATGTTCTGAGCTCTTCTAGAATAACAATCGAATTCTTGATGAGAAATACCATCCTTGCCCCTCGATGATTTGTGTTATCGACGACAAGTTTATTACCCTCCCTCCGACACAAAATTGTTCATGTTTTGTGTAGTACATTGAGTTTATTTCTATCCAGCTTGTGTTATGATCTACCTTGGAGTATTGCCATCTTTTATGTCAAGAATGTCGTGGGAATTTCACCATGTCTTGAGAATTCTTGATACAAGTGATACTTATCACCATCACCATTCTTTCCTTGGTCCCCGTGTTGTTTCTAACCGGAATACCGACAAATGGACTGAGAGGTGTAATTTCAGAACTTATAGCAACCCTATTGCTTGGAGTTAATGGTCGATAGCTTGATTCTTAGTCTATTGGTTATCGAATCACCATTCTAACATCGATCGTGCTACTTAGTCCATCTTCTAGGTGCACGTTTTGATCAATGTTCACTCGAGTATGTTCTCCTCGAACATACTTCGTTATATACTTCGACATGTCCAATATGTTACCTTGTTCACATAATTGTGGAAATCCATCCTTTGGAAATCTCAATGAATTGTCACTGAGTCCATCAGCCACCTCCTCATTCTCTCTTTAGTTTACTGATGAACTCTTGTTTCGGAACTCACTTCCATAGTTCATTTCCCGAGAATCTTACAATGTCTTCTCGTCAATTTGTGTCGCGCCTTTTCTTCTCAGGCATCCTGAGTCTGAGGCATCCTGACCCCAATCAGATTTGAAACTTGGTCAGATATGATGGTTGGAACATTTTCCAAGAGTCATAACATTGGTCCTTATATGACCCGGTAAGGTGATGTCATGCCTAGCACACCTGGCCGGAGGACCTGTTGTTATAGTTTCCTTTTTAGCAAGGTTAACCATTCTTCCATGAGGAAAATGTAAGACTTATTCTACAAGTTGTTCCTGATGAATCCTTCGTGTATCCAAAGTCTGACCTTTGCTTGAAGACCATGTCAATGCTATCTCGAAGCATGTCTGTGGTACTCCGATCTTCGATAAGAACATTTAAAGCACCATGCTAAAATTTCTTTATCAATTATCCAAACACCGTTGTATGGGTAATGTTATGAAATTCCTCTCCCCTTACCTAAATGGTTTTCTACTTTCTATCTTGTCAGGGATATCATGCTCTGCTTGTCCTTGTGGAGGATATACCCCTGAAATATGTGTATCAACAAATTTTCCTTTCCATTGGTTTGTTTAAACTGATAATCACATTTTCCTTTCCATTGGTTTGTTTACCCTTTCTGGTGTTCTACACATAATCTAAGCAGTAATAATTCTCTGCTTATGTAACACCCCGGTTGTACAACTCTGCCAGTAAAACCCTGTTACTATTGTTGATGACATTCCGTTAACCATCGATGGACAAGAACTTTGCCTATTGGTCCGCCTCGTTTCAACGAGCAGGAAAATGGTTCTCTTTGTCCCTCACCCTTGGTACCAAAGTTATTGCCGACATAACTGACAGTCTCTTCTCTAACGTGCCTTGCTATCATGACCATGCAAGCTGTCAACACCTTTCTACTTTTAACCCACATGGTGGGCCCATAACCCACAGTTCCACAGGATCGAAACCTGACTCTCTTGTACATCCTTGATTCCGAAATATCCTTTGCACTTGGCTTTGTATGTAATTCACGAGTTAATTTTCTTACCATGTTTCATTCCGGTATCAGATGCAACATTATTTGCCATTGCTCTGAAACCCTTCTTCACCTGTTTTAGGCATTAGTTGGATGCCTGCCTAGTTGAAACTTGTTGAACCTCCTTATATCACTATCGATATGTTTCCTGGTGCTTCTAAAATCTCCTTCACTGAGATAATTACAGGACGCCACTCCTTCCAGGCATCCGTCCTTATAGCTTCCCCCTTCTACCCTACTTGTAAGTACGATGGAGTTCCCAAAGAAAGGATGACGACTTCATCATGTTGACCTGAAGGAGAGAAATGAAGACATCAACGTAGTGGATCGACCTTGTTGAGAAGAGCAACCAAGACCGAGAAGAATCGTTAGAAATTCGAAACCTAGTCTTTCCCCCTGACTCCACCCCTTAAATCTCGGGACGAGATTTCTTGTAGTGGAGGAGAATTGTAACACCCGAATAGTTATGCTACAGTAATTCCCTGCTAATGATCACACATCACCGTGATTACTGTTGTTAACCTCGCAATGATTCAATCCCATTCAAATTTAAATTTAAAATAAAGGCAAACATCAAAAGTTTTCAAACATTAAAACTAAAATGTTCGAGAGGTGACAAATAATGCATAAGTAATTATGGTGGAGAGACCACACTTTTATAAAATGTTTAAATACTCTAAAATGAATAAAATAGTGGCTTAAACTATTATTTAAACGCTTTTAAAATAGTGAAAATGTTCTAACTAAATTAATTGGGTACCAAACTTTTGGTGGCAGTGGTATATTTAGTAGAACTAATTTAGATGCTAATTATATAATTTACAAAACTAAAGTAAATTGAAAAATAGGATAAAACAGAAAAGGAAAGACAAAACAAATAAAAGCAAAAGGGGGCAACCCCTCGCTGGGCCTCGGCCCAGCTGGCCACTGGGCTAGCCAGGCCGGCCCAGCCGCCTCCCTTAACCCCCCCCCACTCCCCACCGAACCCTAGCCCGGTCGCCCCACTTCCCCCACTACCCCTCGTCAGCCCACCCACCTCTCGATCTCACCTGAATCGGGGAGGGGATCGTCCCCATCGACCCCGTGCCGCCGCCGGATCGCCCGCTCGCCCATCGCCCGCCGGCGTCGCTGGGCCTCCTCCCCGCCGCCCGTCTCTGGCTCGCCTCCCCTCTCGCTCCTCTTCCCCGACCCGATCTGGATCAGGAAGGGGCAACGAGCCCGACGCCCCTTTCACCGACGCCGTCGCCGTGCACCACCACCGCCGCCCGAAGACCTCGCCGTCGCCGGACCTCGCGTCGCCTCCTCGTCTCCCTCCCTGACTCGCGTCCTCAAGCCACGCCGCTCCCCTTCTCGGCAACGCTGTGAGCCATCCCCCGTTTCCCTCCTCCTCTTTCCCCCGCATTCACCGCGCCGCCCGTCATGCTCCTCGCCGCGCGCACGCGCACCACCACGCCAGCCCCCGCTCCGCGCCCTCCCCTGCACGCCCACGCGCGCACGACCCTAGCCGCGCCCGCGCCGTGATCCCCTTGTCCGCCCCGCCTTCGTCCCGTGCTCGCCGCGGTCCCCATGCTCCCATGCGCCCTCGTTCGGGCGCGCCGGCCGCCCCTGTTCTGCTGCTTGCTGCCGCGCCTCGCCCGCGCTCGCCTTGCCACCGCTCTGCTACTGCGCTACTGGTGCGCTGCGGCCGCCGCTGCTGCCCGCTGCTCCACCAGCGCCGAGGCTCCCGGTGGCCTCCCCCGCTGCTCGCGTTTAACCGCCGGCCTAAACGGTCTAACCCCCCCCCCTCGCTAATGAACTCCCACTGACCCGCTGACACCGGGACCCACACCCCCTAATTAACCATTTAATAAATTAAAACTCTTAAATTAACGTTAGTGTATGACATGTGGGTCCCCTGTTAATTAAACTGATTTAATTAAAATCTATTAACTTCGAGTTATGACATATGGGCCCCACTGGACATTTGACCAGTCAATGGTCCAGTCAAATGCTGACTGGACAGTTGACCAGGGCCCCACCAGTCAGCCTCTGTGCTGTTCTACTGGGTACCTTTTTGAGTACAACTAGCATTTTTCATTTACAATATTTGTTTTAAAATGAATTAGAATAATTTCAGAAAAATGATTAAAACTTTAATAAATAATATAAAATAAACCATTTTATCGGATGAAAATACTTTGGACATGAAAGTTGCTCAGAACGACGAGACGAATTCGAATACGCAGTTCATTCGTCTGCCACACGTCCCTAGCATAGTGAACATGCAACCGTCCCCCTCCGTTTCATCTGCCCGAAAATGTCAAACAACGGGGATACTTTCTCGGATGTTTCCCCCCTTTGCCAATATCGCCTATTACTGTGTTAGGGCACACCTAGCACCACTAATTGCTTTGTCATGCATTGGCATGCATATGTTTGCATTGTATTCATTGTTTCTTCCCCCTCTTCTCTTTGGTAGACTACGAGACTGACGCCACTGCTGCCCTGATCGACTACGGTGTGGACGACCCCTCTTTTTCAGCAGAGCTTCCAGGCAAGCCAACCCCCCTTGTTCATCCCGATATCGCCTACTCTTCCCCTCTACTGCTTGCATTAGAGTAGTGTTACTGTTTCATCGGTTTGATCCTATACTGCTGCATAGCCTGTCCTTGTTGCTACTGTTGTTGATACCTTACCTGCTATCCTAAATGCTTAGTATAGGATGCTAGTTTATCATCAGTGGCCTTAAATACTTGTCTGTCTGCCATGCTATACTATCGGGTCGTGATCACTTCGGGAGGTGATCACGGGTATATACATACATACATACATACATACATACATACATACATACTATATAGGTTACATGATGTGACAAAAGTCGGGTCGGCTCGTAGAGCACCCGCAAGTGATTCGGACATGGGGGCTGAAGGGGCAGGTGGTTCCATCCAGGTAGTGGTGGGCCTGGGTTTCCGACGGTCTCCGAGTGTTACTTTGTGGTGGAGCGACAGGGCAAGTTGTGACCACCTAGGAGACAGGCGGGCCTGGCCCCTGATCGGCGTCCGCGGTTACTTCAAATAACACGCTTAACGATATTGGGTATTTGATCTGAGTTGGCCACTGGCCTATACGCACTAACTACCACACAGGAACAGTTATGGGCACTCGATGTCGTAGTATCAGCCGAAGCCTCCTAGACGTCAGCGACTGAGCGGCACACGCCGGATTGGACTGGAACGCCTGCTCTTGTATTAGGGGGGCTAGGTCTGCTTCCGGCCGCCCTTGCAACGTGCAGGACCGCGCAAAGGGCGATGGGCTCAAGACCCCTGTGCGCTTAGGATTTAGACCGGCGTGCTGACCTCTCTGTTAGGCCTAGGTAGGGATGCGACGTGTTGATCTTCCGAGGCCGGGCATGACCCAGGAAAGTGTGTCCGGCCAGAGGGATCGAGTGTGTTGGGTAATGTGGTGCACCCCAGCAGGGAAGATTGATCTATTTGAATAGCCGTGTCCACGGTAACAGGATGACCCGGAGTTATACTTCGACCTTATGACAACTAGAACCGGATACTTAATAAAACATACCCCTTACAAGTTCCAGATACAACCCGGTGATCGCTTTCCCACAGGGCGACGAGGGGAGGATCGCCGGGTAGGATTATGCTATACGTTGTTACTTGGTGAACTTACCAGCTACTCTCTTCTATATGCTTCAAGATGGAGGCTGCCAGAAGTGTAGTCTTCGATAGGACTAGCTTCTCCCCCTCTTATTCTGGCATTCTGCAGTTCAGTCCACAGATACTACCCATTTCTTTGATACCGATTCATATGTAGTGTAGATCCTTGCTTGCGAGTACTTTGGATGAGTACTCATGGTTGCTTTGCTCCCTCTTTTCCTCCTTTTCCATTCTTCTCGGATGTCGCAACCAGATGCTGGAGCCCCAGAGCCAGACGCCACCTTCGACGAGTCCTACTACACCGAGGGTGCCTACTACTACGTGCAGGCCGCCGACGACCAGGAGTAGTTTACGAGGATCCCAAGCTGGAGGCCTGCGCCTCTTCGATCTGTATTCCTTTTGTGCTAGCCATCTTATGTTATCTTGTTTAACTTTTGTCTGTACTCAGATATTGTTGCTTCCGCTGACTCGTCTATGATCGAGCTTATGTATTCGAGCCCTCGAGGCCTCTGGCTTGTAATATAAAGCTTGTATTATTTTATTTGTGTCTAGAGTTGTGTTGTGATATCTTCCCGTGAGTCCTTGATCTTGATCGTACACATTTGCGTGTATGATTAGTGTACGGTTGAATCGAGGGCGTCACAACTTGAATCCATGGAGGAAGGAGGAAGCCCGCCCGAGTAAGCCACCGACGAGCAGACGCCGGAGCAAGTCCCGCCGCTGCCGCGGGCAGACCGGCCGATCACGTGGTTGCAGCCACGCCGCTGCAAGTCACCTCCATGCAGAGCCCACGAGGACCTCCGCCGCCACCCCGCGACGCCCGCAGCCGCCAGGGACCAAATCCGCGCGGATCTGGCCGGAGGCACGCAGGCCAGCCACCGTCCAATCTGATCTGCCGCAGCCGCCTCGCCGCTGCCGCCCACCAGGTCGCCGCCGTGCCACCACCAGGGGCCCCCGACGCCACTACGATGGAGCGCCACCGCGCCGCTAGCCCCCGCCATAGGCCAGCGCCCCCGCTCAGGAAGCCGTCCCGTGCCGGCCATGGACCACGGGCGAAGGGGAAAGGAAGGCCCCGCCGCCGCCCCAGCCGGCCGGGCTTCACCGGCGGCCCCACCGGGCGGCAGCGAGGGAGGTGAGCAGAGGAGGGGGAGGGAGGCGGCGGCCGGGACGGGTTCCACTCGGGGCGCCCATGGGAGCGCCGCGAGAGGGGTGAGGGGCTCCCCTCAACGTTTTATTAGGATGTCATTTCCTTGTTCTCCTTTATCTGCTCTGCCTCTGCTGGCCTGCTGCATTCCGTCCTCAGATTCTTGTTGCTGCTACACGCATGCAGTGCATCCCAGCAGGGAAACCTGGACTCTCAGCTCGGCGATTCCATCGCAAGCGCAGTGGCGCGGCGCCGCGTGGCCAAAGCTGCTGGGATTAACAGCTTGAATTACAGATCCAAAATGAAAAAAGGAGTCAGGACTGGCTTGTATGGCGCTGTTTGGGACTGAAAACTAGAGTGTTTATGGCTTGGCCCTCTTTCTTAACGGTGGCATCAGTTTTTGGCTTGCATAATTCCCTTTTCAAGATGGCTTTAAGAGCAACTCCAGCCGCGCCCCCAACATGTCCCCCTCCCCCAGGCCATTTTTTAGCGCCGGCGCCCAAAAAAGGCCCATTCGTGCCCCCAGGAGCCTGTTTTTCGCCGGTTTGGGCCAAAACTGGCGCCGGCGGACCCAGGCCGAACCCAGCGCACTGGGGGCGCCTGGGGGCACCGGGGAAACTGAATTTGGCGCGAACGGGAATGGGCCCGCCGAGTCAGCGACACGCCTCTTCGTCGTCCTCATCGCCTCGGTTCCCGCGGGAATCAATGCCAAGGCTGCCGCGCCAGTCAGCCTCCCATTGATGCCTCACGGGCGGCGCAGTGAAGGCGCCGCGACGCGCGTCCCGCCCGCTCCCGCCACGCGGCACCCGGCGAGCAGGTTCTCACTGCCCATCTTCGGCTATAAAAGCCGACCTCCCCGCCGGTGAACGCCACAACTCGCCCTCGCTCTCGCCCCTCTCGCCACCGTAGCCCCTCTCACCACCGTAGCCCCTCTCTCCCACTTCCTAGGCCGATGAGCAAATGGTCGAGCGTTACCCAGGCGACGGCGCGGCGGCGAACGGCTTCGGCCGACGCCATTTGCTCGAGGACGAGGCGAGCCTCCTCTACGAGGCCGACTACCCGGCACCCCCGGACATGCGGGTGCCGGGCTCATGGAAGCTGAGCGCCGGCGGTGTCCCGGTGCCCCCGGCGCCCACCGATGCTGAACGGCGTGTCGAGATAGCGCGCATTCGTTCGTCGTTGTCCAAGGCGCAGCGGAACGAGCCGAGGTACGTCGCCGACAGTCAGCCCGGGCGTTCGGTCTTTTCGGTTTGTTCGGTCCGGTCTTTTCGGTCTTCCAAGAATTCGGTCTTTCATAATTGAAGACCATAATAATTTCGGTCTTTTCGGTTCTTCACTATTCGGTCTTCGGTCTTTATTATTCGTTTTTCGGTCCCGACCAAACAGACCAAATTAATTGCTATAACTCATATTCATATTATTTCCAGTAACAAACTGCATGTGTGTACAGAGGTGCATATGTGCTGAGACAACAAATGTGTGTATAGATGTGCATCTGTGCATAAGAAAATTCAGACAAGTAGCAGTTGTATTGTATGCTTTCTTACCTTCAGATGCAAGATGGAGCACGGGAAGAAGACAGTAGACAGCGAGCCGGTGACCAACGTGTAATAGGACGAGGCTGTGATGAACTGCAGCTCGGATGGTTGTGAAGAAAAGGAGGAATGAGAGTGCAGCAGTTTTTTTTTTTGAGAATTACGAGAGTGCAGCAGCTGGTTGCCTGTGAATCATGAGATGTGTGTATCTCGCTCATGACCTTGGGCTGGCCGGATGGGCCTTTGGTAAATATGGTCTTGCAGTCTTGTGTATGGGCTTTTTTAGTTCGGTCTATATGGTCTATTCAGTCTTTAAGACAGGAGGACCAAACAGACCGTAATTAGTTCGGTCTTCTGTTTGCGCAGACCATATTTTATTCGGTCTTTTCTAGTTCGGTCTTTTCGGATTCGGTCTCGGTCTTTTCGGGTTCGGTCTTCGGTCTTCGGTTTTTATGCCCTGGGTGAGCCGACAGCCACAACTTGTGGACCATGTATTTCGAGCGCCGCCACGCCGACCAGGTCACCTCCACAAACGGCATCATCCCCGCGGCCGCCTCAACACCGATGGGCGGCGCGAATGGTGGGGCGTGCCCGGCCGCACCCTCGAGGCCGTCCTCGACCACATCGAGACCGGCAACACGCCGCGCCTCGAGTACCCGGTGTCCCCGTCCTTCTCTCGCCGCCGCGGTAGTTCCTGGACGCCGCGGCGAATGGAGACGGCGACCTCCTCGTCGTCGGGGTCCGATTCGCTTTCCTCCGGGTCGTCGGCGCTCCGCCCCATCAAGCCGGAGCCGCAGGAGACGCCGCTTGGGCGCCGCACCCGCAACGGCGCCCTCGTCATTAACGAGGGCGGCCGCCCCTCCCCTCGTTCCCTCCGCCTCGTCCGGCCGAAGACCGAGCCGGGGCTGCTCCCCGTGAAGCCGGAGCACGCAGAAATGGTCGCCGACGACGAGACCGCCCTCAAGTGGGTGAAGGCGGACGACGTCCGCGAGCAGGTGGAGCGCCAGCGCTGGGCCTACGAGGAGATCAAGGCCCGGCGCTGCGGACGCGATGAGGGCGGCGTCGTCGTCCTCGACAGCGACGACGAGGACGCGCCGGGGCCGTCCAACCCCCCGCGCGTCGGCGACCCTGGTCAGGGGTGCAGCAGGAGACGGCGGTGGCTCCGGCGGGACGCAGGGCGGCGGCGATGACGACGACGACGGCGGCGGCGACTACACCCGGTTCTGCAGGCTCCTCGGCATGTAGAAGGCGGGCGGCGGCAGCGGCGTAGTAGGGCTAGGCGTAGTAGGCGTAGTTTGTTTTCTGTTTTTTTTTACAAATTTGAATCAAATCGTCGAGTTTGTGCCAAATTTGAATCAAATCGCCGAGTTTGCGCCGATTTGGGGGCGACCTGGGGGCGGCGACTGGGAACACAATCGCCCCCACGCCGAAAGTAAACGCCGGTTCAGCCCCAAACGGGGCTTTTTCGGAGTCCTGGGGGGCCGAACGGCTGAAGATGCTCTAAACATATAAGTATTCAACACGTAAGTTGTTCGTCTTGACGAGAGGAATGATTGTAGCTTTTTGGATCCTCTCAACCCAAGGCCGTGTGCAATTTATGGAGCCAAAAAGATATATCAGCTTTTGACCTACGCAAAAATTCAGACCCACTTGTTCGCATTGAGATAGATTTAAATATATTTGGGCGTGCTACGTGTCTGCCAGGTGATTTTTTAAAAAGATCGGTCGGGTCGCGAGCCTTCTGTTTTAGCGCATCAAGCAGCCCTCCACTATTGCAACACAACTCTTATTGTAGATTTCTTTTTTTGCGACAGAGGGTTTGTTGCCAAAATATTTTCAACTGAGGTCTTGCTTGCCTAAGTTGTCACCGTTGAGCACCGTCGTTCACTGTTGTCGTTTGGAACACCGATCATGTTTCAAAAAAGCAAAACAAGACCCTTGTTGCAAAAAAATCATCTGCCGGTCCCCATGGTCATGGACAAAGCTCAAATCATGGGTCGCCCCTCATGCCATCAGTGGGTGGTGCCTACATGCAGGTCCCTGCACCACCAGGGAGGGCTCCCCGAGGGCCAACAACGATGCTGGAGAGGTCGTGTGATGCTGTAGAGACGACCAAGCCACGTGGATCTCGGGCACGGCCACCGATCCCGTTCTAGATACAGGGGGAAGAGGCATGCGGTTGGGGTGTTGTTTCAGGAATCAGAAAGGCAGAGACGTGCATGGGCCCACAGGGACACGTGTTGCATAGAGAAGGCGGTGGCCACGGTGTCACTTTTTTAATCGGTTGATGATGAACTTTTTTTCAATCTCGATGAGCTTTTTTATAATTCGATAAACTATTTTCAAAATCAATTTTTTTCCAAATTCATGAATTTTTAAAATATCCAGGAACATTTTTGAATTCATGAACCTTTTATTTTTTTCTGTGATTTAGTTTTAGGTTTTTTCTAATTCTTTTTATTATTATTTCAAAAGTCAACAGTTACAGTTGACCGGGCAAATGCTATTGAAGCGACGAAGGTGCGAACGAACGACGGCGCTCGTCTTCATATTTGGGCCGGCCCACGAGTGGGGGCACGTGAGCGCCGGCAACTGTTCGGGTGCATAAGGCTCCGAAAAGGGGGAGCTCCTAGTCGGCGCTGTTAGCGCCGATTAGAGAAGCTGGCGCTCGCAGGGGCGCGTAACGGGCCGGCCCATTTGTCTTTTTCCTTTCTGCCAGAAACTGCAAAAGGAATACGCGGGTAACAAGACTCGAACACTGGACCTCACGAACCACTTACGGGTGCACCAACCATTACGCCATGCACCGACCTATGCTTAGAATCTTCGTCTGCTGCCTTTTATTCTTTCAGCAGCTCGCGAACCCCAGACCCCCGCAAACTATTTTTTTTCTCTTTTTATGTAACGGTTTTGTTCGCCTTCTTTCTTTCCTTTTTTGCTAAATACGTGCACCTTTTGAAAAAAAAAATCAAAGAAACTTTTTTTCGAAATGCACGAATTTTTAAAAAATTTGAAAAAACTCATTGGTTTTTTTAAAGTTCACCAAATTTGAAGAAAGTTCATCGAATCTGAAAAAATGTTCATCAAATTTTAGAAAAGTTCATCGAATCTGAGAAAAAGTTCATGAATCTGAAAAAAAATTCATCTGATTTGAAAAAAGTTCATCAAATTTGAAAAAAGTTCATCGAATTTGGAAAAGTTCATCAAATTTGAAAAAATAGTTCATCCAATTTCAAAAAAAGTTCATCAAATTTGAAAAAAGTTCATTGAATTTTAAAAAAAGTTCATCAAATTTGAAAAAAGTTCATCGAATTTTAAAAAAAGTTCAACAAATTTGAAAAAGTTTATCGAATTTGGAAAAAGTTCATCGGATTTGAAAAAATAGTTCATCGGATTTGAAAAAAGGTTCATCGAATTTGGAAAAACTTTATCAAATTTGAAAAAAAGTTCATCGGATTTGAAAAAAAGTTCATCAAATTTCAACCAATTGGGTAAAAGTTCATCAAATTTGAAAAAAAAGTTCATCGATTTTTTAAAAAATTCAACGCTTTTGAAAAAAGTTCATCGAATATGAAAAAAATGTTCGTCAATTTAGAAAAAAAAGATTTATGAATCTTTAAAAAACGTGCATTAAAGAAAACAGAAAAGGATGGGAAAAAAGAAAAACAAGAAAAGAAATAAAAACCGAAGTGAGGAATGCAATAAAGGAGAAAAGTAAAGGAAACTTACACGAAAGGTTGGATGGCCGTATGGCTAGAGCGTAGCGCTAGCAGCCGAAGGGGCGCGGGTTCGATTCCGTCGCTGGCCACTCTTTTTTCGCCAGTTTTTACAGGAACGCATAAGGGAACTGGGCCGGCCCAAATCGCGGCAGGGGGGTGTGCGCTGCAAGCGCCCGTTAGCAAAATGCCCTATGGTTTGCCCCGAAAAGGAGCTCCCCGCGCCTACGTCTCCCTTGATGCTAAACTTAGGGCAACATGGCCTGAGGGACTGCGAGACTGGGCCGCCAATTTACGGGAGGCCACAGCCTCGTTTTTTTTTTCTTTTTTACGATTTTTTGCTTTCTTTTCTTTACCTTTTTTCATATTTTCAAATATTCTAAATATGTATATTACAAATGTTAACTGTGTATAAAATGTTCCTGATATATACCAAAAATATATGATGTGTATGAAAAAAGTATTTATCAAACATAAAAGTTTTAAAAAAAACTTAATTATCTATTTAAAAAATGTTAAATGTGTACACAAAATGTTTTTAATGTATCGGGAAAGTGTAGAACGTGTATATAAAAACTGAACTTAAAAACCTAGGTTTTTTAAAAAAATGATCGTCTATAAAAATGTTAATATATACATTAAAATCTTAAACATGTATTAAAAATGTTCCTGATATATATACCAAAAATGTACAATGTGTATGAAAAAAGTAGTCATCAAACATGTATTTTTTTTGGAATGTTAATGATGTATTTGAAACATGTTCATCATGTATAGAAAAGTCATGATGTATGCGTAAAATGTACAAATATGAACTAAAAATGTAGACATGCATTGAAAAACAAATCAAAACGAAAGAAAGAAAAAAAACACCTCAGGAACGAAGAAAAACAGAGAATCCGAAGAAAGCGTGAGAACTCATGAGGATATAAAGAAAACAAGGAAAAACTAAAAAAACTGATGAAAATTACGAAAGAAACAAAAAAGGAGAGAAAAATAAATAAAATAGAAAAGAAAAGAAAACCCCAATAAAAACATAAAAGAAACCTAAGGAAAAAATAAACCCAGTAAAAATCAGAATAAAACAATGAAAAAATGAAAAACAAAAAATGATGAACCCGCGAAGAAACAAAATAACCACTGAAGAAACAGAAAAAATAGATAGAAAAAGAAAAAATTGAAAAAAAAAACAAGCGAAGGAACGCCAAAAGAGGCCAACCCAGTACTGTAGCCCGGAGGGGAAAGCTTCAAGCGAGACACGTAGATAGTCTTGCATGAAGCGAGATATAATTCTCGCGACGTTCGAGCCGGTCAGCACATCGATTGAGACTTTGCTAAATTTCAGTAGCCGTTCTTCTAAAGCAAAGGTAAAGATGGGTGTTGAAGATATGTAGAACAATCCCTTGGTGACTAGGGCGAACTCTCCCCTCCAGAATTCGCCGAGGAACCTGTGGATTTATCTCCCCTCTGCCTTCTGCTCCCACGGCCAGTGGCAGGGAGGAAAATCCCAGTGCCTCCGCTCCGGTTAGTAGTTTTGCTTCAGTCCTCGGATCCTTCTCGAGTTAGTCCTTGTGGATGGAGTCGACGGAGCTCCAGCGTAGATTCCTGTTGTTTTCTTAGGACGGTGAGGCTAGGATTTTTCATCATGTGGCGAGATTTGTTGTCAGGTACTTCAGATCTACTTCAACAACACGACGACTGCAGCTTCAAGGCGCTGGTCCTTAGGGGCACATGACGAAGACCTCTCAACCATGGATTTTTATTATATATGAAATGATTTGTACTTTTGATGAACTTTGATAATAGATTTGAACTTTTTTTTAAAGACATGTAGAACTCTTGCTTGCTTGCTACTCCCAACAGCGTGGATTTGCGAACCAACATGTGATTGGATGGTTAGAGGGACTGTGGTATCCCCAGTCCACCAGGGTTCAAATCCTGGTGCTCGCATTTATTCCTGGATTTATTTCAGGATTTCCGGCGATACGCATTCAGTGGGAGGAGACGTTCTCATCGACGACGAGGTGCCTACGGTGACTTCGTAAATTTTAAGATGATATGCCGGCTCAGTCTTTCGGAGGTGCTCATGAGGGTAGGGTGTGCGTGTGTGCGTTCATAGCGATGACTGTATGCGCGTGTATATGAGTGCTTGTGTATGTACTGCGTTAAGAAAAAAACAGCGTGGATTTCCCGAAACTGGATAAAGATTCTTTAGACTTTGAACAGAGTATGCTTTTGAATACCCTACACAAGATCAATCTCCAGATAGCCCCAACAAGAACAGGGATCCAGGTAAAATAAATAAAAAACAAGAACAAAAGATCTCTTTCCGTGCAGCAAGCCAGGGAGGCGTGCATGCTTGTGCCATATAAACGATCCTAACGACCTATATATTCGCACGTAACCGACGCTGTGGCATTCCAAATTCCACCGGTGGATATATAGGCGTACTACATACGACAGATCTCCCCTGCGCAATCGCATGAACGACGCCATGGGTTCCCGCGGCCGCATCGACCCCGCGGAGGAGGCGCGCCACCGGCAGGTGATGGGCAGCCACGGCGTGTACGACGCCGACTGGGCGCTGTCCAAGGCGCTGCAGCAGTCCGACGTCCAGGCGGGGCTGAACAGGCTGCTCCTCACCAAGGAGCAGGTGCGGGGCGGTCCCATCCCCAAGCTCTTCCCGGAGCTGGAGGAGCTCCGCGGCGACGGCCTGAACGCCCAGAACAGGGTCGCGGTCAAGGTCCTCAACGCCGAGGGCCGCGAGAAGGATGCGCACCTCCGCTACCTCAACTCCTGCAAGGCGTACCGGGTCATGGGGCCTCAGTGGATGCGGCTCGTGGAGGAGAGCGGCATGTGCAAGGGAGACCGCCTCGATCTGTACGCGTGCAGGCGCGGCGACGGCGACCGCTGCCTCTTCGTGTTCAGGAGCTAGGGCAGTGGCGCCGGCGATACATCCCGGAGCAGCACTGAAGACGGCCGGGTTCTGCGGCGGGTCACGTCATCAATGGCGGCCATGCTGATAGAGTGATAGTTAGACAATAAAAATCCACCCTTTGCCAAACAAATTAGAGGGATAGGCGCATTCCTGTGATGATTTATCGATTTTGATGGTTTATGTATGACACGCTTCAAATATACAACCAATACAGATCACCCATTATATACTATTTCAGTTAATAAAATGGTTCCAATGTATTTGCACTTTGCAGATGTTCAATGTCAATGTCAGTATACACGTATAATTATACACTCCAGATGGCAGATAATTTCATCAAACAATATAACTTTATTGTCAACTCAGAGTTTGCCTGGCAACTAGCTACTGATTCTCTTGCTACTATGAAAAACAAATGTATCCGCCACCTAAAAATCTCTGATGTTTTTGTCATATGTGGGATGGAACGAGAGAACACCTACCATACTTTCTGCAGATGCCCGATGGCGGTGGCTCTTTGGAATGCCATGAGGGACTCTTGGCCACTCCCAGAGCTTGCAAGTGTGCAGAATACCGGCTCAGAATGGCTGCTCCGTCTCCTAGACCAACACACAGAGACGATTCAAATGGTGATACTCATGACGTTTTGGCGCATTTGGCAATGCCAGAACGAGGTGACCCACTCCAAGCCGGCACCACCTATTGAAGCTTCACGTCGTTTCCTCAATAACTACATGGAGTCATTGCTTTGTATCAACCAGCACCCATCAGGCGACATTGTTAAAGGTAAAATGGTCCTCACTTATGGTAATAGGCACAGCCTATGCAAAGCGACCCCGACAACGACGGCTACGAACTCATGCGCGATGGAGCAATGGTCCAAGCCTCCGGCTGGCTAAGCGAAGCTAAATGTGGACGGTTCCTTCATGGAATCTTCCTCCACTGGAGGAGTGGGCATGGTGCTGCGAGATGCGCAAGGTACTATAATTTTTTCATCGTGCAGATATCTGTTATCTTGCTCATCTCCTCTTGAAGCTGGAATGGCAGCATGTATGGAGGGAGTGGCACTGGCGCTGGAGAGATGTTCATCCCCTCTCATTGTGGAGCTTGATTGTCAACAAGCCTTCATGTACATTCAGGAGGCTGGCGTCAATCGTTCACCTGTAGCCTCCATGGTCGGCGAGATTAAAAGGTTACTCCAGGAAAGGGAAACTAAGATTGTTACTATCAGTAGGCGAATTCATGATGTTGCCCATTGTTTGGCAAACAAGGGGAGAAGCTCACAACGCACGGTAGTTTGGCTCGGCTCAAGGCCTGATGTTGTTGTAAGCAAATGCCAAAACGAGTGTAACACTCTGATTCAGTAATATAAACTCGTTTTCCCCTGCAAAAAAAACTCAGAGTTTGGTTTCTATGAAAGAACAATGCAACAGAACAACAATACACACCTGCTTTGCACATTAATATTTGTCATCACATTAAAGAACTACAACAATACTTTCTTGACATGCAGTCTGTAGATTCCTTGTATGTAGTGCCTTCCAAGAGTCTTAAACACTTCTAGAGAATATGTTTAACTCAGCCTAACAGTTCCTTTCCTCTTCGAAGCCACGATACTCTTCGAAGCCACGATACTGTTGTCAATCTCTTACCATTCGTCCTGCAACCAAACACAATTAGAGGCCCAAACTTCTACTACTAATCTAGTAATCCTAGACATGCAAGCTGGAACAATTTCAATTCCATTGGATTTGTAGGTCAATGCATCTCTGAGTTTCCAGCGAAAAAGACAACAGGAATATAAGAAAAATCTAAACAGACTTTCAAGACCAATCTTTTTGACGAAACCTCGTCAGAGGGCGGGGAGCTCCCGCATTGCATTATAGAAGAAGAGAGTTGATCCAGTTAATGAGGGAAACCGGACCCAAAAACCAAACAAGCACGGTTAATTAAGGAAAACCGGCAAAAAAACCACACACAACACACAGCTAGCTATCAAGGAACGTCATCCGAGCCAGATACGAGGGTGCCTAGGCCCAAGACCATCAAAAGCACCTCATATCCAACCAAGTCAACCTCCTCAACCTGAAGAGAACGCCCACAACCAGCAGAGCACTCGCACCTAATCATCTTCATAATCTGATCAAACATTAGCCTCAACCAAAGCCCGAATGGCCTGCATCACCACCGGCGTGGGTGGCTTCTTGTACATCCGCAGATAAGACTGTATCTTCTCTTCCACATCCTCCTCAGTGGCTTTCTTAGATGTTGTGGCCTTCGTCGAGTCCCCATAAGCCTCTGCCAACCTATGTTCAGCGCGCTTCGCAGTGGGGATGTTGCAGCAGCACACGTTTTTAATATGAGTGAACAAGATTTCCATACATTAAATTACACTTGCTTATGGGATTATTATTTTGTGAATAAGTTTTAATGAGGTCTTCATCTAATGCAAAGATATGCCATATGAATCCAAGAGATTTACTAAAGCAGGGCAACTTGATCCTCTCTCTGAATTATTATCCATCTCCAAATGGAAGAACATGAGATATAATATCTGAACACTGATTTTCTCAACAACAACCAATTGGTTTACTCAACTATTTGTGCAATCATGATAACCCATGCATGCTATTCATATTTTGTTCTAGGACATTTACGTACAGCCAATTGTAGCAGAAATAAGTTGGATAGTCTTTTTTTTTCCTTGAACCACCGATCTGCATCCAAAGTACTTCTATCAATCAAATTTAACAAAAAGAGAGTGCATATCCATAGATAAATATAATTTTCTAATCACCTCGGAGTCAGTTTCCTAGGTAAGAAAACAATGTCTCTACACTGTCCGCACAAATAGAAACCATGGAGGGCGACATGAGTGCTTGCCTGCACTAATCCTTATGTATGTATGGACTATGGAAACAGTAAACACATCAACTTATTCCAATGCATCAAAAGTGTTTGGTTCTAACATAAAAAAAAATTCTACATTATGGAGGCTCAGTTAGGCAATAGTACAAGCTTCAATTGAAGGGAAAGCAAGAGTACAGACTCGGTAACTATAGAATAATTATTGGAATTGAGAAGCTCCTTCCAACTAAAACATGATAGGGTAGATGATAAGAACACGGTGCCGATCATTTTTCAGTTAGGACCGAAAGTGAAGCAGAGCTGGCGAAGCCAAACCCAACCCCTCAACTGCCCTCTTCCTCTCCTCAGCAGTCCGTGGATATCTTGATGGACAAACCTTGTCTTTGATCTTGGGATCCAAGTCACCACAGCGTCCACACATCTTCCTGTCATGCAGAGATATCTCTGCCATATTTACCGCAGCTTCCACAACACACCTGATGTATCGCATAAAGTTGCCGTCAGGTTGGAAGCCATATATGGTAAGCTTAGCCAGATTCTTGTGCTTGAAAGCAGGAGCATACGGCTTCCACTTCACGTCTGCCTTTTCGCAGAAACCATTTTCCTTCCGAAACTCTTTGTCTGTCGCCATTATGCACCAATGACCCCATACTGTGATGCACAACGCTTTTAGGGAGGGTGCAGCTTCAAGAATAAACATTGTCCAAGCTAAATCACATCCTTCAGGAAGATTGTCCAGATTCACATGCTGTAGTTTGCTGAGCATAGTCGTGAGCAGCTTCGGGCATTCTGGTAGAACCCAAATCTGGGATGAAAAAAAAAATACAAACTCAGTGCAAGTTCCATATAAACTACATTCTCAACTGGCGGAGAAGACCCCCTCAAGTTACTATTGTTACATATAGCCATCATATGTAAAGTGAGAAGGGACAGATATGATTCAAAAACTAATGAGTACCTTTTCACTTCTAAAATCCAGATGCAGATCGGTTATGGAAGGAACATTCGCAAGGAGCTTAGTTAACTCAAGAGTCTTATCCGAAGAGACGCCAGTTTTAGTGAGGCTCAGCTTTGAAAGCTGTGGTACAAAACCAAAATAAGGGGGATCTTCATAAGAGTACCAACCAGTATAGCTCACCCGTTGGAGTTTGGGTAGACATATCAGGTCGATTCTCTCAAATTGCCCATAGTCAACCTCGAGCTCAACAAGTAGAGCATGTTCTACTTGGAGTATAGAATGGATCCCTGAGTCGCAATAAGTTAAACGCAAAGACTCCAAGAGCTTGCAAGTGCTGAGGATGTTGGGAATGTCCAGTTCACCAAACCTCATATTGCGCAGCCACAGGCGCCTAAGGCCAGCGAATGCATCCGGACAAGCACCGATAAAATCATTGAACTGCTTCCTAAAGTGGAGGAGGTCGTCAGGAGAGGATATCTTATAAGCCTTCTCCGTTGTGACCTCAAACTCAGCTGTGTCAACCTTTCGGGTTGCCATGGCACGGGCAACAGATTTGCCAATGGTGAGAGAGTCATCTTTCGTCAAGATAAATCTGATTTTGAGTTTGCTGATGATGATGTCCGGGCTCCTTGTGCTCAAGATGCTATCTGTTACATGAGCCACGGCACTGTTGGTCCGGAGAAAGTCACTGGTGATGAGAACACGGTCATGGAGACCTGGAATGGAACCAACACTTAGGAAGATCCGCGTGAGCATGGCAGGGAGCTTCAGCATTTGCTTGGATAGGATGCAGGTCCTTATAGCATCGAGTGTGTCCACCCTGTCAAGGATGTTGAGCAGAAGGTCATTGGGCAGATTGCTAAGCATGTCTTCGTTGCCAGCAGCGTCTTCGTTGCGAGTTGCTTTCCGCGTTGCATTTAGCTGGAACAACAACAAAAAAGAGTCTTTTGAGGATTAACCTTTGCGCCAAAGATAAACATCAGACACAAAAGAAGAATAACTTACATCGCGTCTGCGGCGACCGTTTTTGCTCTTCATGTCTGATCGGATCAACCTTGTTGGATTTGTGACAACGGCGGACGCATGAGATACCCCTCTATGTATTTATTTATAGGCTGGCGCAACAAAACAGACTAATCGAAGACGCAACTTATTCGATGGACGAGCACAGGCAGGCTCTCTGCCAAAAGGGAGGAGATTATTAGATGAGAGGGAGGAGGATTTTGACTACAACTTCTCAACAGACGTGCTACGGGTAAGAATTACTCCGTTTGGACTGCGCTTGCCGCACAAACCGAAATCGATCTCCTATCTGAAATCGACTCTTCTTCCGCCTCCGGATCCCGCGGGATTATTTTCACCAAAAACGCAGCCAGAGCCAGGCATAATAATCCAGGAGGTCGTGACCGGCGGCGGACGCATGGGTGGGGTGGCGGGAGATGGCTGCGTGGTAGAGTGGTGGTAGCCGGCGGGCGGAGCAGGGGGGTTGCCGCAGGGGATGGCGGCGCCTGCGGCGTGGAGGATGAATCCGCAGGATCGGCTGAACGCACGAGAGGGCATCGATCCCTGGTGCCGCTATGTCCCGCCTTTTTGTTTTTTGAGGCAATGCCACTATGTCGAGTGTTTGACAAAAAAAACTACCAGTTTAGGGATTCGCGTCCCACAGAACTATCAGTTTTTAAAATCTGACAGAAAACTATCAAAATTTGCTAATATTGTAACTAAAAACTACCAAGTATAGCTGATGGTCGTTTGAACCGTTTTAACCGCGCTTCTGACAGCAGTGGCCCACGTGCCAGGCTGTCAGCCGGCCTAGCGGCTAACGGCGCGCGCTTGCCCCCGTTAGAGCAGCCGCTCGGTCGGTCTGGGTCGCACCAGGTCAAACCTGGCCGGCCGGCTCCCCCATTCCCCACCCTCTCTCACTCTCCCCCGAGCTCCTCCCTAGCCCTAGCCGTCGCCAGCCATGGCGGCTGTGGATGCAAACTCTGGCGGTGATTCAGGCATACCTCCGGACGTGGTTGGCAGCGTGGTTTGCGACCTCGCGGCGCAGCAGCCTTCTCAGTCCGAATCTCATCCTTCGCAGAGGTTGGCTTGGTCGGCGCCGGCGCGACCACCGTCGACGACAAGAAGCACAGCACAAGGCCGGCGGAAGCTTCCTCGTTCTGCGGGCGGCGGCAGGTACGGCATCTCATGTGTTAGATTCAGAGATTTTAATTAATTTCATTAGGAGGAAATTTAGCCTAGTTTTTTGCATAGTTAGATTCAGCTTTCTATCATGTCTGATACCATTGGTGCCCTTGCAAATTGTTAAAAACTTACACTTTGTTGTGTAAGAAACTGAAAAAAAAACAGTTTGTCAGAAACTCAATATTGTGCATACTTAGGTTCAGTTATCCAGTTTTCAGTTAATAAAGGTTATTCATTAAATAATTTTCAGAATTGATGACCCAAAGTGGGCAATTTGGTTCCATTTCAATGCCAGAGAATCCGTGGTTCGAAATCTGTACCAGTCAGACATATCATATTTGACATTGCTTTCTCTTATTGGGAGTGAGGGCTTTGTGGCTGATGATTATATGTACTATGTATTTGATGAGGAGAAAGGATTAGAAGGTTTAGATCAAATATGCTGTGAAGATGATGTGCAGTAGATGTTGATCCACTCTCATAATGAAAAGATTCTGAACATAAGAGTAGTGGGAGCTCTTGAGGCATGTAATGCAGATGAAAACAGAGATAGTTAATTTGCTGAACATTGCATTAACACTCAACAAAGTTGCACTAAGGTGGTGGATATAAGCATGGACAGAAAGGAAGAGCTCAAGAAAAGCATGGTGCAGAGAGAAGCTGACCTTAACCATTTTGAAGGTGACACTGATGTGTCTGAATTTGTTTCTGATGATGAAGCTGCAAATTCAGATTCAGATGGGAACAATGTGGATTTTCAGTTACAGTATTCCTCTGAAGATGAAGCTGCAAAACAAGATACAACAGTGGTACAGAAACTCAAGGTAGTGAGAAAACCTGGTCCAACCAGTAGATCCCACCATGAGGTTGAGAAAAAGGAGAAATCAGATTGGTTCCCTGAAGCAGATGAAAAATATTTCCCTGGTGATTATGGCATCAGTGATGAAGAAGATGAGCCTGAAGGATCCTATAAACTACCAAGTGGTAGGAAGAGAAGGAATAAGAAGTTGAAAGACAGGATATGGTATGATCACAAACTTCAAGGACCAGTAGAACAGTTCTGTAGGGGCTTGTGCTTCACCTCTGTGTATGAGTTCAGAGATGCACTTAGGGATTTTCACATTAGGACTTTGAGAAATTATCATTACCACAGAAATGCCCAAGATAGGATTATTGTTTGGTGCTCAGAGAGAGCCCAGGGATGTGATTTTTATATATGTGCCTCTAAGTTAGCTCATGAAAAAACCTTCTGCATCAAGAAGTGTGATATGTTGCACACTTGTGGAGCATGTGCAGAGTCCACAAAGGTTACTACTAAGTGGTTGTCAAGGTCAGTAGAGGCAGCATTGAGAGAAGACATTAGATCTCCTGTGGATGCATTAATTAAGAAGACCAAGACTAAGTTTTCAGTGGATGTATCAAGAAGTGTGGCATATAGGGCAAGGAGGAAGGCTGTTGATGTAGTTCAAGGTGACCACAAGCAGCAGTACTTGAGGCTCAGGGATTATCTTCAAGCTGTTCTTGACACAAACCCAGGTAGCAGGTGTATAGTAACAACATTTGAAGATCCAGAGAACCCAGCACCTACTACTAGATTCAAGTATATGTTCTACTGTTTAGCAGCTTCAAAGGAAGGCTTCCTTAATGGTTGCAGACCATTTATAGGTCTTGATGGATGCTTCATCAAGTTAACCACTGGACAGCAAATTCTTGCAGCCACACGAAGGGATAGAAACAACAACATTTATCCTATAGCTTTTGGTGTGGTTGACAAGGAAGATGGTGATAGTTGGAATTGGTTTTTAACTCAATTGAGATGTTGCATTGGCAGTGGCAACAAATTTGGAACATATACTATCATATCTCACAGGCAAAAGGTTGGGAAGAATTTCATTGAGCATTTTAGTGTTATTACTTTTTTGAATTATTTCATTCTATTCAATTGTAGTAATAATTTGTGAATGTACAGGGCTTTCTTAAGGCAATAAATGAGGTATTCCCTGATTCACCTCAAAGGTATTGTCTTAGGCACATATATGCAAATTTTCAATCTGCTGGGTTTAGAGGCCAGGAACTAAAGAAGTGTATTGACAAGGCTAGCTACTCCTACACTAAACATGGGCATGAACTAGGGATGGCAGAGCTGAAAGCACAGTCTGAGGATGCTTGGAAATGGCTCAAAAAATTTGAGGTCTCTACTTGGGCTAGGTTTGCTATGGATCATACTTGCAAAACAGATTTAGTTGTGAACAATCTTAGTGAAGTCTTCAACAAGATGATACTGGATGTTAGGGCCAAACCAATAAGGACAATGTTTGAAGGGATTAGGACCAAGCAAATGATCAAGAGGCAACAAACTAGGGAAAAGTTACAGATTAGTAGGTGGACAATCACATCTAACTACTCAGAGATTTTAGAAGAGAACAAGCAGTATGCCAAGTATTGCCAGGCTGACAGAGCTGGTCCAACAATTTGGCAAGTTACTAGCAAAGAAAAACAGTATTGTGTGGACATGGAGGGTATACATGTGACTGCAAGAGATGGAACATGACTGGTGTACCTTGCAGTCATGGCATATCTGTAATGACAAAGCAAAAGCTGCATCCTGAGGATTATGTCAATGAGTTTTTCAAGAAGCCACTTTATTTGGAGACATTCAAAGAAATTATATACCCTGTTCCTGGTCCAGATTTCTGGCCTCATACAAACACTCCAGACATTGAACCTCCTGTGTTCAAAGAAAAGGCAGACAGAAAACAGACTGCAAGGAGGAAAGGGGAGTTTGAAGTTCCTGGCTCAAGAGACACCAGTAGGATGGGGACAATTACCTGTGGAAATTGTGGGTTGGAAGGACACAAGTATACAAGTTGCAATAAGACTCTTAGGCCTAAGCTTCAAATGAGGAAAAACAAACATCAGGTAATTACCAAGCATCAGAGCAATGTTTCCTTTTACATAGTCTAATGATTGTGAAGTTGGACCTTTAATGCAGGAAAACAGGGCAGTCTATGCAGATGCACCTGCTCCATCTGCTCCAGTACCAACTACAAGAGCACCAGCAGCAGGCCCAACTCCAAGAGCACCAGTAGCAGGGCCAACTACAAGAGCACCAGCTCCTGCTGCATCAGCACCAGCCCCTAGTGCAAGAGCTAAAAGGGGTAGGCCTGCAGGTGGAGGGAGAGGCAAAGGCTTCAGTGCACCAAGATCTGCTGCTGCAACTTTAGATGTTTTGGCTGGTACCAAAAGGAAGAGGTTTGCAAGCAGCAAATTAAAGGGTTACTTCTATGCAAGTGGTAACTGACACAGTGGTAAGGTAGAACTTCTCTCTATGGACCTGTTTGAATTTGTTTTGAACCTGTCTGTACTTTTCTGCATGAGTCTATCTGAATTAGTCTGCATCTTATCGAATTTGGCGTGTACGTGGGCCTGATGGTGGGCTTTCGTTTTGGACCTAACTAACCCACCAAGCCTGCCACACTGTCTACATAAGACAAGCCACCAGAAACCACTGGATCCCTGCGCCTCATTCCCCTTGACCAAAACCTAGCCGCCAGAAACCAACTACATCCATATTCTTGCCACTAATGGATCCACGGTTAGGAGAGGTAGTTGATGAGCAAGAGGGGGTTGCTAGGGAGATTGCTAGGGCTGAAAGGAGGGCTGAAAGGAGGGCCAACCGTCGAGCACAGGCACAGGAGCGACGCCGGAGGATTGCTGCCATGATTATGGCGGAACGCAACCAGAATGACGTCAAGCAGTTCAACGAGGTGTTCCCAGAAGGAACCAACATCACAGATGAACTAATCATTTGGTGGGCCAGAGACAGGGCATCTTTCAATTGATTCCAAGCAACAAGGAAGAGATGGACTCAGATCCTGGCTGCAGCCGAAGGAAGACAGGATTAGTTCAACGCGGTAGTTTCTGTCTTGTTCTGAAGCTTGTGGTTTCAAATAGTTGTTGTTGTACTGAAGCTTGTCTTGTTCTGAATCTTGTCTCGTTCTGAATCTTGTTCAACTTATTGAATTTGTCTTGTTCTGAATCTTGTTCATCTTGATATGCATGTGCAACTGTTTGAACTTTCTGAACTTTATGATTGCAGTGAAGGATGCAGCAAAGGAGGAGATGCAACATCCATGATGAAGACGATGCAATGTGGCTCCACTTCCCCATCTATCTATGTTTTTATGTTAAACAATATATCTATCTATGTTTCTATGTTTGGGTTGTTGAAAAATCTATGATAAAGACGATGCTTATTTTGTAAGTCTGAACTTATGCCTGAATCCATCTATCTGCATTTATCTGAATGTTTCTATCCTTGGACTTTACTGAACTTGGCTGCTGAATTGAGAGTTTTTTTGTCACTCTAATTTTTAAAATACTTTGACCAGCAACTACTCCACTGATTTAGCACAAGTTTCAATATAGACATTAACTGCAGCACAACTACCATCATTTCTCATCACTCACTACCACTTCCCCACTGTCACACTCCACCGCACTTCCTCTACTCCAACATTGAAGTAGCGCAACAACTCACTCTATCTCTGCTCACTCTATCTCTCTCTCCAAAACCTCACTCTACCTACATCCATGGCTGGTTCGTCCTCTACGCCAGACCCATGGCTGAACCCCTTCCCCACCGGCAAGGGCTGGGTTGCCATGCTTTTTGGGTCGGCTCGTGGCGACAAAGACCTATTCCTCGACTACATGAAGATTGCCATGAGATACAGCAGCGCAGAAGGGCTCGTGGATGCATCATAAGAGGTGAGGAAGAAGGCAACGGCTCAGGAGAAGCAGCGCATGGACCAGCGCTATGGAACCCCAGGTAAGGGGATCCTGCCCATCGACATGCTGCTGTCGGCAATGAAGGAGGCGGGCTCCGGCGATGCTGGGCTGAGGGAACGGTGGGCAGCCCACCGCTATATCCCTCCAGCTACTATGGGCAACGACGACGAGGACCTGCAGATCATCGCCCCACCAGCACTGCTGGCTCGCCGACGTCCTCCTCCCATCATCGTCATCGATGGAGACGAAGAGGAGGTGCCAGAGCTGCCACCTCCCACTCAAGTCAAGCAAGAGGTGCGATAGTCAGGTCGCATAGCAGGGCAGGGGCCTAACAATCTGAAACTGTAAGTTTCAGATTCAGTTACATCAGTTATCGCCAGTGTTTGCAATCTCAGTGAGATTCAGTTCTGTCAGTTTAAGTGTCTTTGAACAATTTTAGTGTCCATGTGCTATCTATGTAAGACTAAATGCTATCTATGGGAGACTAAATGTCTTCCAAACTTCTCTGAATTTGTCTGAACTTGTTTAGATATTGCTTACCTTTCTTGCAGCCTGTGATGAAGCATTTTCTGAAGTAAACAGATCTCGGCAAGAACTTATGATACAACACACAGAAATAAACTGCATCAGACTTAGATAATTTAGTTCTTAACTTAACTTAGCACCAGTTCTCAGCATCAGGATAATATTTGGGCAGTACAGATCAGGGCAAACAGCACACCCCACACCAACCAAAATGATCTGAACCCATTACAGTTCTTAGGCAGTTCATAGCTAATATTAATATTATGATGCATATTTGCATCAGACTGATTAGTCCTAGGCCAATTATATATATAGGCCTCATATATACTTACCATCCAGAGCTGCCACTTCACTCCTCCATCACAACTTCCTTGATCTTGTCCAGCTTTTCCTTGCACCCATGACCAACCTTCAGGAGCTCAGCAATGACATTTTCCAGCTTCTTCTTCTCTTCTTTAAGGAGGTCTCTGTCCACCTGCATCTTCTTCATGGCATTCCTTGTGTTTTGGATTATATCAGCTTGACTCTGAAGGATGCACCTCTGTTCTTTCTTGAGCTTAAGCTTCTCCATTTGAAGCTCAATCTTTGCCTACTCCTCAAGTTGCTTTTTCTTCTCCTTCAGTTCATTGATTACCTGGCTTGTGCAATCCATGTCATGAGATTTCATTCCATCCTGATAATCAAACAACTTGGACACATCATCCACTAGCTGGTTGTACTGATTGCCCAGAGAATCAAGCTCCTTCTTCAGTTTTGCAACCTCTATCCCATGAGCCTCATTATCCTGGACTCTACCAAGGTTCTGCTCATGATACATATCCCAGAGCTTGCTTAAGCACCTTTGCAGAATTACAGGCCAAGGGGCATCTACCCACTCCAGAACACCACAGTTGACACCATCCTGGAAATTAAGTTAAATTTACAGTGAGCTGTATTGTTCAGTAACAAACAATTTCAGAATAACAAATCAAAAACACTAATCATATACATAGCTACACTAGCTAGCTCTCTACTAAAATTACAAAACATTGCTATGTTTACAGTACTCTGCTCTTTGCTACAAGTACATTATTCATACATAGCAATGTTTTTACACTTCAGAAAAATTCAGATTAACAGCAACTATGCTAAACAAATCCATGACAACTTGATCCATTACCTCAGTAGCACATCCTATGAATCTCCTGCCAGTGTCAGTGCCTTCAAATGCCACAAACTTGCCTGGCCTCTGCCTGTGCAAGATGCACCTTCTCTCAGATTCAGTCACAAGCCCATAGAAATTAGGGTCTATCAGAGTGTCAGGAGTTTGCTGCAACAGCAAAAACATATATATATCAACTACAACTCACATATATGAACTTAAATGGAAGAAATCCCAAATATCTTCAAACCCTAACCCTAGAACAGACAGGAGAGGAGAGAGTGAGCCGACTTACAAAGTACTCCATCTGCATGCTGCTGAACTCGCTCATGTACTCATCATCGTCGGAGGTCTTGTTACTGTTGGGCCATGACGGCATGGTCGCGGCGTCGCCGGAGAGCGAGAAGATGGAGAAGCAGAGGAGAGCAGAGAGTGGAGTGAGCTCGGGGGAGAGTGAGAGAGGGTGGGGAATGGGGGAGCCGGCCGGCCGGGTTTGACCTGGTCCGACCCGGTCCGACCGAGCGGCACTCTAACAGACGGCACGCGCGCGCCGTTAGCCGTTAGGCCGGCCGACAGCCTGGTAGGTGGGCCACTGCTGTCAGAAGCGCGGTTAAAACGGTTCAAACGACCATCAGCTGTACTTGGTAGTTTTTAGTTACAATATTAGCAAATTTCGGTAGTTTTCTGTCAGATTTTAAAAACTGGTAGTTCTGTGGGACGCGAACCCCTGAACTGGTAGTTTTTTTGTCAAACACTCCACTATGTCCCGCCTGTTGCGAGGCAGAAGCCTGCCTTGCCTACAGAGCACCGGTGGTGGGCTCGCCCAGTAGGACTTGCACGTCATGCTGACATCATTCTAATTTTTTATTTATATTCTATAGGAAAATATTACAAAAAAATTAATGTATTTAAGAAAGTAAAACAATTTTTTTAAATGTTAGCATAGTTTCAAAAAATGCTGATAACTTACAAAAAAGATATTTGCAGCAATAAAAAATGTAGCCACATTTCAAAAAAAAAAATGTATGCAAATTTTTTTGAAACATATATGCATAAAATATAATAAAAAGTGTTTTCATAATGTAAAAAAATTCATCATGCCATTAAAATATGTACATGACATTTTATGATAATATTACGGCGTTTCAAAAAAATGTTAGTGAGATTTAAAAAATATTATATACAACGTAAAAAATGTTCGGGTAGGTTATTTTTTATTTGCATTAAAAATATACGTGAAATTTTAAAGAAATAATCACGTGTATCAAAAAGAATGTCCATGGAATGGTCAAAAATATATATACAATGTATAAAAATGTTTGCATAGTTTAATGAAAATGTTAATAAAATGTTTATTTTCATTAAAAAATGTACAACTTGTATTTGAAAAAAGATACCGTGTATTGGAAAAAAAATGTTCAAAAACATGAATATATATCATACTTGAAAAATGTCTAATGTTTATCAGAAATATGTTTCTTGTTTGCTCTAAAAATGTACATTGTATACCTAGAAAAAAATTAGAGATGCGTTAAAAAAATACCGATAAAAATGACAAAGAAATAAATAAGAAAAGCGAAAAAATAAAGAAAACAAAGAAAACCAAAAGTATAACGAAAAAAAAACAAGAAACAAAGAAAACCAAGGTGAAATGAAGAGAAAAAAAGAAATCAAGTAAAACCATGATAAACTCAACGAAATGAAGAAAAGACTAAGTGAACCTACAGCGATGGACAGCTACAAGCGTAGCGACTACCGCGCTAAATGGACCAACCTGCTAGCAGTCACCCGTAGCTTAGAGTTTTACAGGACAAGGGCATCTCCAACGCTTACCCCAAAATAGAACATTGATTTTGTCCGTAGACCAGTGGTGATCAGTTCGCAAACACGAATAAGGGAGACACCAATCCAATCATATACCTCAAATGTGCTTTATGTAACTAAAAAATAATTTCGCGCTGGCTTCCGCCATCAGACACACATTTCACCAACCATGTAAGCACACACATACATGCATACAACACCTTCCGCCATCAGCCATCAAAGCATGCACACACACCTTCTCCGCCATCAGCCATCAAGCATGGATGCACGCACACACCTTTCGCCATCAAGCATGCATGCAAACACGGATGGCCAGACTCGGGCAAAGCACCCCTGGTTTGCTTCTAGTTTGCAAACAAACGGACATCCGAACCAGTTCGTGGACTGATAGGATATAGCATTGGCTGACAAACTACGTTCGAAAAGCTACGTTCAAACGTATGCGGGTAGTTTGAAGGTTCAAAGTTGAAGATGCTCTAATAACCTTCACTATAGTTATCTATTCCCAGTTCCAAATTTTCAGTGAGAAAACCTCTTACACCATTTTATCTGGAAAACATACTAGAAGTTATCAAAATCCAAAAAGATTAGGACACCACAACTCACAACCAGAAACATACTGCAGATTTCACCAAACAATGTACTTACAAGCTTTGAATGGGGATATACTTACACCACATGTCACAGCGCCTGATTTATATAGTGCACCGTTCAGTATTATTATTTATATACAAACGGTTACACGAGTTTAACAATGCGAAAAGTACTCGCAACAGTCTCCGGCATCCACCGACATCATTAGAAGTTCATCGTCATTTACATGTAAATTTGCTAGCGATAGCACCCCTGCTATCTGAATCTGTACAGTAGATGACGAGCACCAGCAGCTCTACAACTCAACTGTACAAAGAGCTGCTGTTCTGAAATCAATGGGCACACTGACGGGGGGATATGTGGTGAACACTCTCCATTTCCTTGCCAGCGGGTTATAAACCTGAAACTCCAAAGCCAGCCTCTTCTTTAACTGCCTCCGAGGATGGAGGGTTTCGGCAGGAAGTTTGGCAGATTTAAGCACATGCAGTTCACCGTTCAATGATACGAAGCCACACAACTCAGTCTCTGGGATCTTTCTCCTCAAAGTAGACTCCTTCGACCACCCGTTTGAAGCAAAGTCATACCTGCACCAAACAACATTCAGAACTCAGAAGTATGAGTGCATGCCTATCACGGTAATATTGTACAGTAGATACATAGCATACATGCACTTGGGTACATAGAATGGCTTGTAGGTTACAGATAAGACAGATTACAAACGCTGTATGAAATCAAACTGAATAGTAAAAGAACTTACGCATGCTCTACAAAAGAAAAAGGAAAACTATTCGAGCGTTTGCAGCTTGCAGTTTGCTACTAAGATGGATAAGCCCATTCAGTAAGAACTGAAAGATTCATATATTAGAAGGTGACAGAACTCTACATGATCCTGATAATAATATTTTTAAGGTAAATTTTGGCTGTCATGTCAGCATTTCAATTCAGGGAATAAAATTTTGTTAAAGTCTACAGCCTTTTGATACAAAAATTACATTTGCATAGATCAAAGCAGCAACAACCCACCCTTAAGACAAAATTGGCCCCTGGACTCTCCACTTGAATTGCATTTGCTGAATACAGTACTACACTAAACACTGGTCATTTGCCATAACACATTGACCAATCCAAACTGTATGTAACCTCACGCATTCCAGATAGTTGGAGGGATCTATGCATGAGCTTTATGTATATAGCATGCCTGAGGACACTGCCTGGTAGACTCAGTGCAGTTCCAAATGGCAAACAACCTTTTACAACCTTCTCTCCCACGAAACCCATTGCAACATCTCTCTCAAAAAAAACGTAGTCACATTTGACAATTGGAAAGCCAGCAATATTCTACAATATTTGAATCCATGAAATTTATATACGTACAAGCTTTCGGCACAATGTGATACTTTTACTTCCTAATAACAAAGTAAGGAAGCACATTAAAGTATTCAAGAATGTATTCGCCCATGCACAAGTTAATCTCCGGTTACAGAAAATATAGTTCATTCCATTTAGACCTTTCTGTCACATATGGCAGCTATAATTATCAGAACTAGTGCCGGGTATCATTTGCATACAAAAGTTAACTGTGTAATATTAACTAATCAACTGTTTGTCTATGGTATACTAATTGCCCCGCATCAACATATGTTAGTAAGACCAACAAACTCTTTCTTTGTCAACAAAATCATACATTTAACGTTCACCCACTTAACTGAAAATTACTTGAAATTGTATCAGTGTCTACAAAATGTCGACAGAATTGTACAAAATAACCTCAGGACAGCAGCTATGAAAACCCCATGACTCAATATTGAAGAAACATTGTCCAACAAAAATGCAACATAGATATATAGATAAGCACCATGACCCCATATATTTGACCAACTGATCACACATTTGTATTTAAAACCTCTAAAGAGATGCTTGCCAGTCAGCCTCCATTATTAGCGTTCACCGTCCTTTCATTTGCTCTTAACGATCCAAGATATGCTTTGTTTTGTTTGTTGGAAACGTGCAAGGAGAACAAAATGCCAGATACAAGGTACTTCCAAAGGGAACACCGATCGAGCTCTTGCTATCATTTGTGGGTTTGTGGTTGTTAGGGAAATAGCAACTTGTATTCCCATGGGGCAATAGGCCAGTATATATAGACATACAGGTGAGGAAAATATGCAGAAAGCCCCTTGTACAACAGGGAAAATACGAAGGCTATACACGGCGATAAATATAACTCAACAGCGGCGTCCATGGGGTGGTCTCTGGTCAGGCCTGGGTGAAGCTCTCTGCACCCCAGTAGGATGTGACTGCGATGCAGATGCTCTCCTTATCTCCATTACTCCGCGTGTTTAGTGTACTAAGGCATTCTTCTTCAGGAGAAGCATCTTACTATGTCACAAGCTTCTCGGAGTCTCAGGTGGTATGACAGGAGTTGGTACATAATAAATACTTACAATGGAAAACAATGTCTCGGGTGACAGTAAAGGCTATGAAGTATGGACTCGCCTTTTTGGAAAGGTTTGGAAAGGGTTAAGGACGACTTTTTAGCAGGGGATTGTTTTCTGTTGGCAATGACATGAGTACAAGGTTTTGGGAAGATACTTGGTTTGGAGACACACAGCCCAGTCTGTAATACCTGCCCCTTTACAAACATCATCATCATCAACAACAACAACAAAGCCTTTAGTCCCAAACAAGTTGGGGTAGGCTAGAGCTGAAACCCATAAGATCTCGCAACCAACTCATGGTTCTGGCATATGGATAGCTAGCTTCCACCCACCCCTGTCCATGGCTAGTTCTCTGGTGATATTCTAGTCCTTCAGATCTCTCTTTACGGACTCCTCCAATGTAAGTTTGGTCTACCCCGACCTCTCTTGACATTATCAGCACGCTTTAGCTGTCCGTTGTGCATTGTAGCTTCTGGAGGCCTGCACTGAATATGCCCAAACCATCTCAGACGATGTTGGACAAGCTTCTCTTCAATCGGTGCTACCCCAACTCTATCCCGTATATCATCATTCCGGACCCGATCCTTCCTTGTGTGGCCACACATCCATCTCAACATGCGCATTTGTGCTACACCTAACTGTTGAACATGTCACCTTTTAGTCGGCCAAAACGCAGCGCCATACAACATTGCGGGTCAAATCATCGTCCTATAGAACCTACCCTTTAGCTTTTGTGGCACTCTCTTATCACATAGCACGCTAGAAGCTTGGCGCCACTTCATCCATCCGGCTTTTATTCGATGGCTCGCATCTTCATTGGTATCACCATCTTTCTGTAGCATTGACCCCAAATATCAAAAGGTGTCCTTCTGAGGTATCACCTGCCCATCAAGGCTAACCTCCTCCTCCTCGTGCCTAGTAATATTGAAACCGCACCTCATGTGCTCTGTTTTAGTTCTACTAAGCCTAAAACCTTTCGATTCCAAGGTTTGTCTCCATAGCTCTAACTTTCTATTAACCCTCGTCCGACTATCATCGCTTAGCACCACATCATGCGCAAAGAACATACCATGAGATATCTCCTCGTATATCCTTTGTGGCCTCATCCATCACCAAAGCAAAAAGATAAAAGGCTGAAAGCTAACCCTTGGTGCAGTCCTATTTTAATAGGGAAGTCATCAATGTTGCCATCACTTGTTCTAACACTTGCCATTACACTATCGTACATGTCCTTGATGAGGGTAATGTACTTTGTTGGGACTTTGTGTTTCTCCAAGGCCCACCACATGACATTCCGCAGTATCTTTAGGTCCTTTTGCTCCCTGTATCCCTCCATAAGTTGTCATACCAAGAAAATGGCTTCCATGATCGACCTCCTAGGCATGAAACCAAACTGACTTTTGGTCACGCTTGTCATTCTTCTTAAGCGGTGCTCAATGACTCTCTCTCATAGCTTCATTGTATGGCTCATCAGCTTCATTCCAGGTAACTAGTATAACTTTGAAGATCCTCCTTGGTCTCGAAGATTGGTGCTGATATACTCCGCCTCCATTCTTCTGGCATCTTGTTTGCCCGAAAAATGAGGTTGAAAAGCTTAGTTAGCCATACTATCACTATGTCTCTGTCTCTCCAAGGCCTCTCCACACCTCAATGGGGATACAATTAGGGCACATTGCCTTGCCTCCTTTCATCCCTTTTAAAGCCTCCCTGACCTCAAACTACTGGATTCGCCACACAAAACGCCTGCTGGTATCATCAAAGGAGCAGTCCAGTTCAATGGTAGAGCTCCCATTCTCTCCATTGAACAGCTCGTCAAAGTACTCCCACCATCTATGCTTAATCCCCTCGCCCTTCACCAGGAGTTGGTCTGCTTTGTCCTTGATGCATTTGACTTGGTCGACATCCCTCATTTTTCTCTCTTGGATCTTGGCCATCTTATAGATGTCCCTTTGGCCTTCCTTTGTGCCTAAGCGCGAGTAGAGGTCCTCATAAGCCCGACCCCTTGCTTCACTGACAGCTCGCTTTGCGGCCTTCTTTGCCACCTTGTACTTCTCTATGTTGTCTGCACTCTTATCCAGGTGTAGGCGCCTGAAACAATCTTTCTTCTCCTTAATAGCCATCTAGACATCATTGTTTCACCACCAGGTATCTTTAGCTTCGCTTCTTCTTCCCCTGGACACTCCAAACTCCTCTGAAGCCACCTTACGAATGCAAATCGCCATCTTCATCCACATATTGTCTGCATCACCTTCTTCCTCCCAAGGGTCCTCCTTAATGAACCTCTCCCTGAAAGCCTGAGCTGCCGGCCCTTTACAAACATCATTCAGAAGAAATATTTTTCGTAGCAACCATTTCGGCCGAGGTACCGCTGAATATTACCTGCGGCAGTCACTTACCAGTGAAAAATGGACAACATGGCTTCACCAGGGGCATAGGTTGATGTTGGTCAACCTACGGCGGGAGCCAGATTTTGGATTCAAAGAAAACATCAAGGTAAGTATAGGAAACGATGTAGGATATAATAAACCGACAAAGCAAATGATCTAGGAAGTTCTATAAGCGAGATGGAATCAAACATATAGGCTTGGTTAGTTTAACTACAGAAAAACCCCAATTCGAAGAAATAAGCAGGCACAAACCAGTAGCCCTCCTTGGCCTTACATGTTGCTGGCTGCACCTGGAGACGGCTGTCTACGGCCTTGCATGCCACCAGCTGGACCTAGGAGTAGGCCACCATCATCTACAGCCTCCGGTCTTGAGTGCCACTGGACCGCACCTAGGAGTCAACCATCGTCGACATGGATCCCGTCCTAATCTGGATCCTAGACGGATCTGTCGGTCTAAGGTTGTGATTGTGTAGGGTAGCCCCTAGACGATAAACACCGTGTCATACCCGAGACAGCAGTCGCGCTCGCGGAGACACATGGGCTACAGGCCAGCGAAACCAGGCAGACGACATTGCGCGGTGAAGTACGGTAGGAGGCGAGTTAAGTGACCAGGAGGTGCACGAGAACGTGTGTGGACGCCATCACAGTGAGAGGCCATAGCGGCTAGGGTTAGCTAGGGAGACAATGACGAGCTACCGCTCAGCCGCCGCCATCGATGGTCGTGAGAGAGAGACGTCGTAGCTCATCATCCAGTCATTGAGTCGCCGTCCGAAAGAGGGCATAGAAGACAAAGGGAGACAGAGGGGAGAGGGCATCACCTCACGTGCATCGCTGGCCTCCGTCCAAGCTCGTTGTCAAGCTCCGTTCAAATCCGGTGTATCCAGAGCGATCCTTTCGATGCCGGTTCAGGATGGCTTCGGATTTGTTCCTCCACATTGCCAACTGTATGAAGCAAAATGATCGATTCTTCCGAGGAGAGGAGGAATTGCGCCGAAGATCTTGGGCATAGCACTATCCAGAAGGTGACTGCGGCATTGCGCATGATGGCATATGGTATTTCTGCAGATTTGATTGATCATCACTTGGCAATGGGAGAGAGCACTTCCATCAAGTGCGTTAAGCAATTTGCAAAGGCGGTGGTCGAAGTGTTTGGGCCAGAGTATTTGAGAGCACCTAATGCTCAGGACTCTCAGAGACTTTTGGAGATGAACAAAGCACGTGGGTTTCCATGTATGGTTGACTCAATTGATTGCATGCACTGGAAGTGGAAGAACTACCCTGCGGCATGCCATGGACAGATCAAAAGACATGTGAAGGATGCCACCATCATTCTTGAAGCCATGGCCAATCAGGAGACATGGTTTTGCCATGCACATTTTGGGATGCCAAGATCTTGCAATGACATCAATGTGCTCCAGCAATCACCACTCTTTGCACGTTAGCCAATGGGGAATCACCACCGGCGGAGTTTCAAGCAAATGGCCGCACATACATGGGCTACTACCTAGCGGATAGAATATATTTGAAGCGGCAACCTTGTGAAGCCAATTTCAAGCCCCCAAGATAAGAAAGAACTTCAATTCCATAATGCTCAAGCAGCTGCTAGGAAAGATGTGGAGAGGGCATTCAGGAATTTGCGAGACCAATTTGCTATTGTGCGAAGACCGGCAGGTTTTGGGATCAAGAAATCCTTTGGTACATCATGACAGCCGCGTGATCATGCACAACATGATCATTGAGCATGAGCGTGGGAAAGATTTGAATTGCTCCTATGAATTGATCGGAAAGCCGGTGCATCCGTGTAGAAGGGAAGACCACATCCGACGCTTTTTTCAAGTTTACCATGACATTCGAGATGCGGATACTCACGAAGATCTTCAAAGAGATCTCATCGAGGAGTGGTGGACATGGAATGGGCAACAAGACCACTAGTTCTACCTCTATGTTTCATGTCATGTGTGATGAACAACTTGTGTTCAGATATTGTGGAACTATGTGATAATTAAGTACTATTTGTGTTTTATTTGTTTTGGATTAATTTGACATGAGTTTGATATTACTATTTGTTTTGGATCTAATGTGTTGTACATGCTTTAAAATGTTTGATAGTTGGAAGACGGCCAAATTTTTAGGGCAGCACTGTTACGGCAGAAAATTTTCTGGTGCCCAAAAACCTTCTCTCTCCTGCCCTCAAACCATATTTGGGCACCAGCTTTTACATCATCTGTAGGAGATGCTCTAGCATTTTACACGGCACTTCTGAACAGTTTTAGGCTTGCTTCTCTAGTAGATCACAGTATAGGTTCGGTACTTCCGAGCAAATCCACCCACCACCTCCGAGTTGTGACTTTGGCATTTCTGCACAGTTTTCGGTTGAGAACTGATCTGTCAACTACGATACTAGCGAGACATTGGCTTTACCCGGTACTTTCGAGCCAGTTCTATACACGCAGAAACGAGCCACATTTTTGCTGTCCGAAGCCACCTTCTACACCCACCGGTCTTGGTAGCCCACTAGCCCGAGTGGCCTTCTTTATATATGACGGCCAGGTCCATTACTATAAGAGGGGTCGTGGTGGACGAACAACACAAAGAGGAAGGTCAATGGGAGCAAATACAAAGGCACGAATACTTCATCAGCAATGTCTAGCACGGTCCCAAAGAACGACACCCGACAGCCTAGAAGCTCCTATACAACACGGACTTCAAAGGAAGTCTTATTACATTATGGTGATAAGTACGCATCAGAGTTGAATACTTAGGCTATCAAATAGCATTCTAATCTCATTGACATTGTGCATGCAGTAATAATTATCCTCTCCCCCAATTCTCTCGATCTACCATGATTATCCCTCTAATTGCAATCAGAGCATGACAACACCAATTAGCCAGACTGGACGTCAACATTTGGCGGTAGAATATCCACAAATATCACAGCAAGCCCCAAAAACAACTGTTCTGAAGTAAGTTGCTAAAATGTGCACCAATGTACCCATGTATCAAACATATGATGTTAATAAGGCAATAATCTATTATGTAATTGTGAATAAAAATTTCTACGGATCTGGTCAAATTTTCATTGTAAATATGGCTTCCTTTGTTATAAGAGCAGCTAAATCTAATCTGGCAGCTATAGGAGCAACTGTTAGTGGTCATTATGGAGAAATCCTTTACAAGGGAGATAGGCTAGTCACGTTTATATATGAAAAAACAAGATCTAGTGACATAATGCAAGGTCTTTCCAAAAGTGAAACAAATCTTTGAAGCACGTTCAATTGGGGATTGGGGATTGGGGTAAGAGTATACCAAGAATTCTGGGGTCCTTGGTATTCTTGTTTGGAGTTGCGCTAACACAGACAACTACACAAGACTATGTTATCTTCTAACATGAAAATTATCTGATGCAAACTTAGTGTGCAAGTTAGGATGGCACTCCCCAAAGTTCTAAATAATCTGATTCATTTTTAGTTCAATGCTCGCGGTGTTTACCTTTTTGTCATCTAGTGAATGAACTGGAACACAATGCATAAGGGAAGTGCCATTAGATTTAACAGGTTTTAGAGACATAATAATAAAAGTAAAATCTTCATAAATGTTATGCTACTATTCCAAATTCATAACGCACTGGTACATAGGTGCTTGTAGATTACAGAAGAAATTTAGTACCTGTTCAAGCAAGTTCCAGTTTTAAGTTGTCTACATTTACAGCATGGAAACCATCTCATAGCAGTTGATAAAAACAAGTTGAAATCAAATAAAATGATATGTCAATGTCACACCAAAAGCATTTCAATAAAATTTTGACCCTTAAATTATTGGTCAAAAGACCCCAGGCTGCAAGTATTTTATCGTTGCGAACAGCAGGTATTAATAAGCATAGGAAGTGGACAACCTATCAAAGCCGATATTTGCTGCCTTCCAATACATTGAGTCAGAACATCATTCAGGTTGGCTTAAAATCGAGTAACAAGATAGTGGGACATGGTGATCTAAGTCTCATACAAAGCAAGAGCAGAAGACAATGTGTGTTAATGTTAAGAACAAGTTGTGAAAGTGCAAAAGGGAGGGAGAAGTACCAAGGTATTCTTTCATGTTACAAACATGTGAATTGCGTTTTATATGGATAAGAAGCACTAGGCTGTCATCAAAACCGTCACATACTCAGCACAAAGAGACACTGCACAAGGGAACTGAACTAATTAAAGAGAAAAGCTGCTTCCCGTTGTTCCGTCATTTCCCCCCACATGTACATCTTACCAAAATAAACTAATTACATGGCCAAATAGAAGAACAAGGTGAAGCAATAACAACTTTACAATGTATCTGTCCAAACTTTTCATTGATGAACTACACGTGATTAACTAGTAAATTTGATCACTACAGTGAAATAGGCAGACATGTATACTCAACCACCATCTAGAAAAAAAAACTATATTAACTACAAATAATTGAAACTATGCATTAGGGAAACAATAACACAATAGTACGAACTATAAACTATGAACTGAAGCAAGACAAACAGGATCATGTATACTTAATATTGTGGCAAATTACAAGCAAATCGGAGATAAATTGCCTGACCTGAAGATATCGTCTCCGTCGAGCATGAACACATCTGTAACCTTCCCATCCTCTGCAGAGATGGCGGCCACCGGCCCGAGTCGACGTCTCTCCCCTTCCACCCACATATCCCCAATCTCCCTCCACTTCCCGCTCCACAGTCCGAGCGCCATGGCGTCCCGGCAGTAGAGGTCATTCGGCACCACTCCCCCCACTGTGGTATACCTGCCGTACCCGCCCATCACCCAGAATTCATCCTCTCCCACACCCCCTGCTCCGTGCGCCACGAATCCCACGCACCCGGCCCTCTCCCGGGGCATCGCCGTGGCCATATTCCAGGTACGCGTGGCGGCGTCGTACCACTCGGTGCTGCTTGTGCGGCTGCCAGAGGAGGGGAGCGTCGGGTGCCTGGACCCGCCGCCGGCGACGACGACCCCGCCGCCGGGCGCGGGAGCGCAGGCGAAGCTCCCGCGAGGGATGTGCATGTCCGGGAGGCGCTCCCAGCGGTGGCGAGAGAGAGCGAGGTCGAGTCGGTAGGCGGCGGCGGAGGGTAAGGGGTGGCCAAGGGGATAACTCCGGGCGTCGAAGTGAGAACCGCCAAGGACGTAGAGGTGGCTCCCGACGGCGATTGCGGCGAAATTGGCGAGGCCGTATAGCTGCGGCGAGCAGGGGATCGGCGGGAGGGGCCACCAGGCGGTGGGGGCAGCGGGGTCGAGCAGGATGGGAGAGGCAAGGGATGGGTCGGTAGGGAAAAGGCATACGAGGTGGCGGGAAGGTAGGCGGAGGCTGCGGCGGAGCGGGAGAAGCGTCGCGGCGGAGAGGAGGAGCCGCCACGCGCGGGAGGTGGCGCGGAGGCGGGACTGGTCGGGGAACGTGAGCAGGCAGAGGATGACGGCCGCGACGTCGTCCGGGAGCCCCGGGATCAGAGACCCCTCCGCGCCTGGCCGCAGGATTAGGGATCCGGCGAGCCGGCGGCTAGGGGACGACGGCGAGGCCATTCCATCCACCACCTCGTCAAAGCTCACAAGTCATGACCGGTGAAAAGGGAGAAGGCTATTTGAGTCTTTGTGCGTCCGTTGAAGGCCTACCACAGAATTGGGTGGATTTTTTTATGGCGGCTGCTAGGCGTAAGCCGGCTGACCTTACGGAAAGATCAGCCGCGTGGCCAGCCGTTCATTTGCATCGATTTGAGCCGCTTGATCCCATCACTTCCACCACAATACGCCCATGTATCTTACGCCGCCACTCCAGCCAGCAATCGTATGCAACGCTGCGGCCATTCCCACGTGACGAGCCGCAGTTGGCCGGCATGGACCACGAACTTCTGCTTGCACCAGATGCAAAGTTCACGTTGCATCAGCTGTGTCGCCGGTCATCTGAAAGCAAAACGCCGGCGAGCTCGTGAGCACTGGCCACGGCTGCGGCACCGACGCTGTTGCGACCATCTCCTGAAGCATCAGCGATGCTCCGGGGTCCCGTCGCAGCACCGGCTATGCTTCGGCGACTCGTTGATGTTCCATCAAAGCAATGCTGATGCTCCGGCAGCCTGGCAAATGCTCCGTTGCAGCACCGGCGATGCTCCGCGCCTCCGCTGACCCGTTGATGCTCCGGCAGACCGGCAAATGCTTCGTTGCAGCACCGGTGATGCTCCGCCGACCCGTCGATGCTCCATTACAGCACCGGTGATGCTCCGGCGACTCGACCATGCTCCATCGCATCACCGGTGATGCTCCGGCGACCCGTCGATGCTCCATTGCAGCACCCGCGAGGTTCCGATGGCCCGAAGAAGCTCCATTGCAGCACCGGTGATGCTCCGGCGACCCGTCGATGCTCCATAACAACACCGGTGATGCTCCGTAAAGCTCTTTGAAGCATGCCTCGTTGCATGGCCGCGGACGTCGACGCTGTGATGGCACGCCTCGTCATCATGGTTGACGAAGCATTTCCACAGTCGTATACGTCGTCGTGGTTGTCGAAGCATCGCCACGACCTTGAAGCATGCCTCGTTGCATGGTCGCGCTCGTCAAACGACGTCATGGCATGCCCTGCCACCCTAGTCGTTGAAGCATTGCCGTGGCCGCCGAAGACGTCACGGTCATGGAAGCATTGCCACGGTCATTGAAGCACACCTGTCGTCGTGGTCATTGAAGAATCTCCACAATCGTCGACGTCGTCGTGGTCGTCAAAGCCTCGCCGCAACAATTGGAGCATCCTCATTGCATCGCCGCGGTCGTCAACGCCGTCGTGGCATGCCTCGTCGCCCTAGTTGTTGAAGTATTGTGTGGCTGTCGAAGTCGTCATGGTCATGGAAGCATTGCCAAGGCCATTGAAACACACCTGTTGCTGTTGTCATCGAAGCATCGTAGCGACCGTCTACGGCGTCGTGGTCGACGAAGCATTGCCACGACAAACTGAAGCACGCCTCGCAGCATGGTCGTGACTTGTTGATGCCGTCGCGGTACGCCTCGTAGCCGTGGTCATGGAACCATCGCCGCGGCCATTGAAGTATGTACGCCTCATAACACCGACGCTCCCATGGTGAGCAGCCTCGCAACATCCACCCAGTGCATGTCGGCGAGGGATGCGTCACCTCCGTATTTACAGCACCTTGATGCAGCAGCAGCTCTACCACTCCCCTTCCAGCATCACCTCCAAGAAAGCCGGCAGCCGTCCCATCGCGACGTCGCCTCACAAATATCACCTCGCATAATCCCGAGGGCCGTCGTATCATCAGCTGCATCATCGCGCAGCCGTCGGAGCAATGGCGCCGTCCGCCCCTTCACCACGCCGGGCGCAGCACCGACGGCCGCCATCCATGCAGCCCCGTGACTTTGCAGAATCAGCAGCGTCAGGCGTCGCAACGCCGCGCCTGCCCCTAGTGCTCGCTGGCTCGCACGCCCGGTGGCGCCCCCTTTGCACATCGGATCTCGCTGATTCGTAGCACTGGGGCGTTCCACTTGCTGCACTGGTTCTCTCCGGTTCGCAGCACCGAGAGGCGGCCCTCGTAGCAGCACAGGTGTGGGGCAGAGTTCGCTGCTCGCCGGCAGTGAGCGAGAGAGCATGCATCGGTGTGCCGTGGTGGAGATTGAGAATGGGGAGGAGTGGTGGGCCGGGCTGCGGTTCATGCGGGATGTTTCAGAGGGAGGCATCAGGCATCATTTGTTGACTGTATCACTACGCGCACCGCATGATTGGATTTGATCGAACGGTTACGCACCCGGCTGATTTGAGGGAGCCATCAGCCGGCTGGAAGGGAGTGTTTTCCTTTATTTATTTATTTTTTATTTCGAGTCAAGAGGGCTGGAGAAACCAAAAGCCAATCAACGGCTTCCCTTAATTGATACTCCCTCCGTTGCAATGAATAAGGCGTGCAAAAATTTTAAAATTCAACTTTGATCATAAATTAGACCAACCAAATATGGATTATATGTTGATAAAAATTATACCATCAAATTTGGATTGAAAAGAAGTTTTCAATGGTCTGGTTTTAAGTCATCAAAATATATACTATTGATCTAATTTACGGTCAAAGTTGAATTTTAAGAAGCGTGCGCGCCTTATTCATTTGAATGGAGGAAGTATATCAACTTCTGACATCTCAAGAGAGCTAATAGATCTCACGACATCAATCCCACAAGCAATTCATCGGCGCTGGATCGAACATCGCGATGTAAGGGAGAGGCCAGAGAGACCTCATTTCAACACGTCATCATCGCTACCATCTTATCGATCTCGTCGGGGAAACAACTATAACGAAAACAAAGGACCTACAAGAACTAAGAAAACTGAAAAGGGACGATTCCCCACTCCACTGACCCCGAAGAGGTCACCCAATGGGGGAGATGAGGGGACCGAGGCGGAGACGTGGAGGAGACGCGCCTTTGTATTGTTGTCACTAAGGATAAAATGATAGGGTTTAATCTTATTGCTAGATTTCTTCTTGTCTACATTATGTCATCTTGCTTATTGCGTTACTTTGTTTCTTGTAAACTTAATACTTTGAGATGCATGCTGGATAGCGGCCTTGGGGTGGAGTAATAGTACTATATGCAGTTGGATTAATAGTCTAATTCTCACGGACGTAATGCCTATAGTAGATTATGCCATGAATGATCATGGTCATAAATTGCCACTATTATGCCAGTTACCCAACTGCAATTTATTCATGCCACTACCTGCTTTCGAGAGAGATGTAACTAGTGAACCTATGGCTCCCGGGTCCATTCTCCATTAATACAAAACTCTTATAATTTTGCTCTTTTATTTTCCATTACTTTTTGTCGTTTACTATTATCATTATCTATTTGCTTTTAATGGTGTCGTGGTATTCTCATGGCAGATGCCATAAGATGGATAAAAATGAGGGTAGGCAAGGCTACGGTGAAGATCCGGGACGGGATTGGACGACAGCACACGATGGTTTACCTAGGTTCGGGGCCCTCGCGGGGAGGTAACACCCCTAATCCTGCATGTTTGGTGTATATGCGGTGTATATGGTAGTACATAGTTGCTTCTAGAGTTGTATTAGAGGAGGAAGTAGGAGCTGTGAGCACATTGACCTTTGCCTCGTACGGGTGTGAGAATGAGAGAGTGGGAGAGTGTGGGCGTGGTGGGCATGGAGCCTCTTGGCCATGAGTGAGCTCCCCTTGTGCATCTTATAAAGGGATGCCCAGGGGACAAGGAGTGGCCCACTTGGCCTACTATACTATTGGAATGGACATGCAAGGTGACGCATGACGCAAGCTATAGTGCATCATTATTGGTCAACAGTGCTAGACTATTGGGGTGCAATGAAGTGACGGATGAATAGTGCATGCTTTATCAGCAACAGTGACCATGATGGTCGTCTTGTCCGCGTCGGGTCAGATGTGACGCCGCGGTTGACTTCTGATAACCCACAAGTATAGGGGATCGCAACAGTTTTCGAGGGTAGAGTATTCAACCCAAATTTATAGATTCGACACAAGGGAAGCCAAAGAATATTTGCAAGTATTAGCAGCTGAGTTGTCAATTCAACCACACTTGAAGATTAATTATCTGCAGCAATATGATTAGTAGCACAGTAATATGATAGTTTTGATAGCAGTGGTAACAGTAACAGTAACAGTGATAGCAATGATTTTGTAGCAGTTGTGACAGTAGCAATAGCAATAGTAACTTAGCAAGAACAATATGTGGGAAACTCGTAGGCATTGGATCGGTGGATTCCTTGGATGATATTCATCATATAACAGTCATAACCTAGGGCGATACAAAACTAGCTCCACTTCATAAATATAATGTAGACATGTATTCCGTAAATAGTCATATGTGCTTATGGAAAGAACTTGCATGACATCTTTTGTCCTACCCTCCCGTGGCAGTGGGGTCCATAAGGAAACTAAGGGATATTAAGGCCTCCTTTTAATAGAGAACCGGAACAAAGCATTAACACATAGTGAATACATGAACTCCTGAAACTATGGTCATCACCGGAAAGTATCCCGAATACTTTCACTCCGGGGTTTACGAATCATAACACGTAGCAGGTGCATATAACTTGCAAGATCGGATCTAGAACAAAGATATAATGGTGATAACATAAACGGTTCAGATCTGAGATCATGGCACCCGGACCCAAAGTGACAAGCATTAAGCATGGCAAAGTCATAGCAACATCAATCTCAGAACATAATGGACACTAGGGATCAAGTCTAACAAAGCTAACTCGATTACATGATGAATCTCATCCAACTCCCTCACCGACCAGCGAGCCTACGAAGGAATTACTCACTCCCGGTGGGGAGCATCATGGAATTAGCGATGGAGAATGGTTGGTGATGATGAAGATCGAAGATCCCCCTCTCTGGAGCCCCAAACGGACTCCAGATCTGGCCTCCCGATGAAGAACAGGAGGCAGCGGCTCTGTCTCGTGAAATGCAATAATTCTTTCTCCCTATTTTTTTTCTCCAAAAATAGGATTTTATAGAGTTGGAATCAGGGTCTGCGGGGCCACCAGGTGGGCACAACCCACCTGGGCGCACCAGGAGGGGGGCGCCCTGGTGGGTTGTGCTCACCCAGGGGCCCTCCTCCGGTGGTTCTTGGCTCCAGTATTTTTTCTTTTATTGTATAAAATTTCTCCAAAAAGTTTCGTTCCATTCCGAGAACTTTTATTTCTGCACAAAAACAACACCATGGTAGTTCTGCTGAAAACAGCGTCAGTCCGGGTTAGTTTCATTCAAATCATGCAAATTAGAGTCCAAAACAAGAGGAAAAGCGTTAGAAAAAGTAGATACGACGGAGACGTATCAACTCTCCCAAGCTTAAACCTTTGCTTGTCCTCAAGCAATTCAGTTGATAAACTGAAAGTGAAAAAGAAAAACTTTTACGAACTCTTTTGCTCTTGTTTACATAAATAAGCTTAAGTAGCACCCAGGTTTTCAGCAAAGATTATGTTATATTAACTCATATCAATGGCATAATCAACTAGCGAGCAATAATAAGATATCTCAAATGACAACACTTTGTCAAAACAACCATGATATAATATGACAATAGTGGTATCTCGCTAGCCTTTCTGAGACCGCAAAACATAAATGCAGAGCACCTCCAAAGTTCAAGCAATGACTAAACATTGTAATTCATGGTAGAAAAGATCCAGTCATGATGCACCCAACATTAACTATACACAATGCATGAGCATGACAGTAGTGCTCTCAGATCTGGCACTTATTTGAGAAGGTGATGACTCAACATAAAAGTAAATATATAGTCCCTTCGCAGGGAGAAGCAAGGATTTGCAGCGGTGCCAGAGCTCGAAGCTTTAAAACAGAGATAAATGAAATTTTGGGAAATGCACCCTTCCTGTTCACTTCACGACCAAAAGTTATCAATATCTTCCATGCTAAACACATTAATGGCGGTTCCCAAGCAATAAAAGTAAATGTTTACTCCCCCTCCACCAACATACACACTCCACGGCTAGCCGAATCCATGGGTACCGTCCATACCAGCAACAATCCTGGGGGAGTTTTGTTTAATTATTTGTAATTTTTGAATTCGGGACTGGGAATCCCTATTAACGCCCCTCTCGTGCAAGGACAAGTGAATAAACACTCATCATGAGAATAACCCGCTTAGCATGGAAGATACTGACTACCCCCTGTCGCTCTATAAACAATCCAGACACACAAAAACAGATGTTCATTTGAAATTTTAGAGGTGGCACATGCAAATTTACTTAGAACGGCAGGGTAATACCGCATATAGGTAGATATGGTGGACTCATCTGGAATAACTTGGGTTTTAGGATTTTGATGCACAAGCAGTATTTCCGCTTAGTACAGGCAAATGCTAGCAAATAGGTGGGGAAGCGGCCAGCTAGAGAGCGAAAACGGTCGTGAACATGCATTATGCATAATAAACATTGAATACTAGCATGAGTAGGATATGAACACCATGAACATAAATATCATAGAGGCTATGTTGGTTTTGATTCAACTACATGCATGAACATGTGCCAAGTTGATACGTCTCCAACGTATCTATAATTTTTTATTGTTCCATGCTATTATATTATCTGTTTTGGATGTTTTATATGCATTTTTATATTATTTTTGGGACTAACTTATTAACCTAGAGCCCAGTGCCAGTTTCTGTTTTTTTTCCTTGTTTTTGAGTTTTACAGAAAAGGAATATCAAACGGAGTCCAAATGGAATAAAACTTTCGCGATGATTTTTCTTGAACCAGAAGACATCCACGGAGCTTGGAGAGGGGGTCAGAAGAGTCCCGAGGAACCCACAAGCCCTCAGAGCGTGCCCTAGGGGGGGCGCACCTCCCTGGCTTGTGGGCCCCCCGAGAGTCCTCCAACCCTAATTCTTGGCCTATAAAATTTCCAAATATTCCCAAACCAACAGAAGCGTCAACCAAAATATTTTTCCGCCGCCGCAAGCCTATGTTCCCGTGAGATCCCATCTTGGGGCCTTTTCCGGCACCCTGCCGAAGGGGGATTCGATCACGGAGGGCTTCTACATCAACCTTATTGCCCTACCGATGAAGCGTGAGTAGTTTACCACAAACCTAAGGGTCCATAGCTAGTAGCTAGATGGCTTCTTCTCTCTCTTTGATCTTTAATACAATGTTCTCCTCGATGTTCTTGGAGTTCTATCTGATATAATATTCTTTTGCGGTGTGTTTGTCGAGATCCGATGAATTGTGGATTTATGATCTAATTATCTACGAATATTATTTGAGTCTTTTCTGAATTATCGGTTTGGTTTGGCCAACTAGATTGGTTCTTCTTGCAATGGGAGAGGTGCTTAGTTTTGGGTTCAATCTTGCGGTGTCCTCACCCAGTGACATAGTAGGTGTAGCGAGGCACGTATTGTATTGTTGCCATCAAGGATAAAAAGATGGGGTTTTCATCATATTGGTTGAGTTTATCCCTCTACATCATGTCATCTTACTTAAGGCGTTACTCCGTTCTTTATGAACTTAATACTCTAGATGCATGCTGGATAGCGGTCGATGTGTGGAGTAATAGTAGTAGATGCAGAATCGTTTCGGTCTACTTGATACAGACGTGATGCCTATATTCATAATCATTGGCTTGGATATCGTCATAACTTTGCGCTTTTCTATCAATTGCTCGAGAGTAATTTGTTCACCCACAGTATGTTTTCTTTCAAGAGAGAAGCCTCTAGTGAAACCTATGGCCCCCGGGTCTATTTTCCATCATATATTTTCAGATCTATAAACCAAAAAAACCCAAAAATACCTTGCTGAAATTTATTTGTTTTTACTTTGTTTTACGTTTTAGTAATCTTTTATATCTATCTCTATCAGATCTCATCCTTGCAAGTGACCGTGAAGGGATTGACAACCCCTTTATCGCGTTGGGTGCAAGTGTTTGATTGTTTGTGCAGGTGCATAGCTTGGAGACTTGCTCGTACCTCCTACTGGATTGATATCTTGGTTCTCAAACTGAGGGAAATACTGTTCTCTACTTTGCTGCATCATCCTTTCTTCTTCAAGGGAAAAACCAATGCAACCTCAAGAAGTAGCACAAGTCAAGCCACTTAAAACATCCGGAGGAGGATACCATATCATCATCCTACATCACAATCATTTTAATGCATGTTGACATCCAAGATAAATCATTATCCACTCCTAGCTACTTAAGCATGGCATGAGAAGCTATAATCTCTAATTGTCATTGCAAACATGTTTGATCATAATAGGCTAAATCATGGATACTAGGTTAAACATATTTACAAAAACAGAACAAGTTGGGTTCATACCCGTTTGTCTCTGCCACGGCCAGTTCATCAAATATCGTCATTATTGCCTTTCACTTGCACGGCCGAATGATATGAAAATAATAATAGTGCAAGAGTGTTGTGGACTAAGCTGGAATCTGCAAACATTTTATTCAAATGGACACTACTGCATGATGCTGCTAACGCGACACTACGATCAGAGACCCTTTGATGAAACTGTGTGCGATGCATTAATCGCAAACGGGAATGTAAAAAACCCGTCAAAAAAGATGCAAAACATTTGCGATGAATGATACATCAAACACGGTTCGGATTTTAGCTGCGTGTGTGATGCGGGGCATACGGTTGATCCATACGAACTATTTGCGATTAGACAGAACATCATAAATGAGCAGCCATATCAATGTGTGTGCGATATATGGCATACAGTTCTGTCGTGGGAAAATACGGACACCTATGGGTCCATCGGCCCCTTGTGGTTCGGCAGTGGGGAAGGACGCATTGCACAAAGAGCGGAGGGCGCGAAGCAGCACGACAGCGATCACACGGGCAGTTTTTACCCAGGTTCGGGCCGCTGCGAGGCGTAAAACTCTGCTCCTGCTTCGGTGGATTGATGAGAGGACCGAGGTGGAGACGCAGTGCTCTAGCCCGGCAGGGGTGCCTCGGGGCGAGAGCAACTACGCGCGTATGAGTGTACAAAGGTCCAAATCCTTTCTAAGGTTGCCATGGCCCTCCTTTTATAGATCAAGGGGTCACCACAATGGCAAATCAGTCATTGCATACTATTTAGATAGCAAATAGTGCTATCATACCTAACTCTGCAGACAGGACAGAGTGCATTAAATGCGCCGCTTAGTGTCACATCGTAGCGTAGCCTGGCAAGCCTTGTTATGCCGTTCGGCCACCTTCTCGCCTGCCTATGTGACACATCTCTGGACGGGTGTCATTTGGAGGTGATTTCCTTCGGAAGTGGCTGCCACGTGCCAAATAACATCCACTTAATCACCTGGGGGCTCGACACCGCACCGATCGATGACTTGCGTTGCTGTGAGGTGGTGCGGTGGAGTCTTGGCGGGGTAATCCCCCCTCGGCGTCCCCGGCAAGCCTGCCGAGGCAATCTGGAGACTTGTCTTCGGGGCAACCTCGTCCCTGCCAGGCTCGCCTGCCCGGCAAGGGAGGTTTTTCCTTAGTGGTATCTTGCTTTTTTGGTTGGCCTTTGTCTTCTTGATCCGCCCTTTGATTTCTCAAAGAGATGATCTCTTCTGCTTGGTCTTGTCTTGGACACTGCAACCTTTATCTCGAGCCTGTGTACAGTCTGGGCAACACACCTGGGATTTGTTGCACCGACAGGAGCCCCCGGGCCTGGCCCGAACGCGCTGCCGAGCGTCGTCGGGTTAGGCCCTGTCCAATACACAGGCGGGGAGGCTGCGGTAGCTCACCCTTTGAGATCTTCTTTGCTTCTTCATTAATCTAAGCTTGAGTCAGTTTCTGGTTTTCCCACGCGTTGTGTAACGCCAATTGTAGTGGGGCCATCCCTGTAATGGCCCGTGAATGACTTTAACGCACGGGTGAGTAACTGCCAATTCACTCTTCCCACCACGTTTTTATCCCTTGCCACGTTTGCTGCGTGCATTGAGTGGGGTAGGTAACGGAGGCGCGTGGTGCGGGAGAGAGCGTCATGGCAGGGGCCCGGTCTTCCTGGGTTGGTGGAGAGGGGCGGCGGTTACCCGCCGAGGGATCAGCCCCCAGCCTCAGCCCGTCTATAAAAGAGGGGGTGAGGGGGAGCGGAAGTGCTCATCCACGCACCCTTCTTCTTCTCTTCCCACCGTAGTGCCTAGGAGGAGAGGGACAAGAAAGGGATTACGGGGCACTTATCTTTTTTCAGTGTAAAATGTGCAGGCATCGGCCAAACTTTAGTCTAAATAATGTAAACTTCTTTATCCATGTTTGTGTTCTATAAGTACTTGCTTATCAGCATATTAATGAAAAAGACAAGCTTTGCCGGGCACTTGTGCATGTACCATATCCATGCAGAGGTGAAATGCCTCTATACATTTAAGTAAACAAGTTTCCCCGGCAGGCTATCCTGCCGGTGCCCTCAGTTTGTTGCCGCGGGGCTAGGCTTGCCGGGCAAAAAACCGTAAAAAGGGGCCAGCCCCCCGCCGAACCTTTTCCGCCAAAGGCCACTGCGACCACCCTGACCGAAGCAGCATTCGAGTCAAAGGGTAGGAGCACCTATGTTTCGAAGGTGGCGGGGTTTTCATATGCACAAGTTTTCAAATTACAGAACATGTATGGATAAGAAGGAACTTATCTGTTTGGTCTGCCGGGGATCGTCACGTAGGCTCGTCTTGATTTCTTCTCTTCGGGATCAAGTCCACGGCAAGAACCCTGCAACTTAGTGCAGATGAAAACAATGCCACATGCGACCTCATCTACATGATCATGCTATGCTCATGATATGCTTATGCATGCAAGTTTCGGGGGCCCCCCAGCGCTTCGTTTATTTCTCTGTTGCTCAGGGTCTGCGCCTGCCTTTGTACCAAGGGTTACATGCAACTTCGGCAAAGCTTGTACAAAAGGGTGGCTGCCGGGCAGGGCCTGACAGCCACGCCTTATGAGTAGAACTTACGGAGATACTCAATGTTCCATGAGTTTTGCAATTGAATGCCATCTCCGGTCTCCAGACGGACCGCGCCAGGTCTGGTGACTCGTACTACCCGGTAAGGGCCTTCCCACTTCGGCGTCAACTTGTTTACATCCTTGGCGGACTGAACACGCCTAAGGACAAGGTCGCCTTCCTCAAAACTCCGGGCATGAACCCTGCGGCTGTGATAGCGACACAGGGCTTGCTGGTAGCGTGCAGCACGCGTAGCAGCCCGGAGACAGTTCTCCTCAAGTAGCACAGCGTCATCATGCTGGTGCTGTTCCTGCACTACTTCATCGTAGGCAAGCACTCGAGGAGAACCGAATATGAGTTCCGTGGGGATAACTGCTTCTGCCCCATAGACTAGGGAGAAGGGAGTCTGCTTGGTAGCTCGATTTGGTATCGTACGGAGGGACCAAAGAACCACCGGCAGCTCGTCGATCCATCGCCTGCCGCACTTCTGTAGCCGATCAAAAGTTCTTGTCTTAAGACCTCGCAGCACTTCAGCGTTTGCCCTCTCAGCTTACCCATTGCTTCTGGGATGGGCCACAGAGGCAAATGAGATCTTACTTCCGAGGGCATGAACGTATTGCATGAAGGCGTGGCTTGTGAATTGGGTGCCATTGTCGGTGATGATTCAGGCAGGTACCCAGCGGCACATCAATCCTTTCAAGAACTTGATAGCTGACTGCGCGGTCACCTTTCTCACGGGCTCTACTTCCGGCCACTTGACAAGAATTCAAAGCCCCCGGTAGCATGGGGGAATGGGCCCAATATGTCGAGCCCCCAGACCGAAAATGGCCATGACAAAGGGATTGTTTGGAGAGCTTGAGTAGGCTGATGGATATTCTTGGAGTGGAACTGGCAGGCTTCACACTTGATGACTAGCTCAATTGCATCTTGGAGGGCTGTGGGCCAGTAGAAGCCTTGCCAGAAAGCTTTCCCAAGCAAGGCCCTTGATTCGATGTGGGAGCCACACATACCCTTGTGTACCTCTGCCAGCAGTTCCTTTCCTTCTTCCCGGCAAATGCACTTCAATTTCACACCGTTGGGCCTTCTTTTGTATAGCGTGTCGTCAATGAACTGATACATACTGGCCCTCCGGGCTACTCTTTCAGCTTCTTCTTGCTCTTCGGGAAGTTCTCCTGTTTGGAGGAAATGAACAATGTGTCACGCCCAAGTTGGAGCCTGGGGCTCGGCAACAAGGACTAGCGGCACCTCCCCGTTGATGGGAGCGCATGCCTCGACCGCAAAGACTGGTAGTTCGGTGGGAGGGTGCAGCTCACTGATCGAAGGGGAGTTGTTCCCGCCAAGCTCTCTGCCGGGGGCTTCGAGAAGCTCTGCCGGGAGAGGCTTGCCGGAGTTCAATTTCCTCCTCTTGCTGGTCATTGTTGCTGGGGATACGGAGGGTTGAGTTAGATGGAGAACAAAAGTCCCTGGTTCCACAGGGAGTTTTTGCCCAGCGCACTTTGACAGATGATCAGCAATGCTGTTTTTTGCACGCGGTATGTGCTCTGTTTGCAATCCATCAAAGCGCTCCTCCAACTTTCTCACTTCCCCGACGTATGCCTCCATCAATGGGCTTTGATAATCCTTGTTCACTTGTCTCACCACCAGTTGTGAATCTCCGCGGATAATCAGCTTCTTGATTCCCAGTTTTGTTGCAATTCTTATCCCGGCAAGGAGCCCTTCATACTCTGCAATATTGTTGGTAGCCTTCTCCCAGGGGAAATGCATTTGAACGACGTACTTAAGGTGCTCCCCAGTGGGAGCAATGAGAAGCACGCCAGCTCCTGCACCTTGTAGGGAGAAGGCACCATCAAAATACATAATCCATTCTTGGGGCGCTTCCTTGCCAGGGATGACTGTCTCCAGTACTTCTTTATCAGAGGTTGGCGTCCACTCCGCAATGAACTCTGCCAGTGCTCTGCTCTGAATAATTGACATGCTTTCAAACTTCAAACCAAAGCTGGATAACTACAAAGCCCATTCCACGATCCTGCCAGTGGCCTCGGGGTTTCGGAGTATGCGTTGCAAGGGGAAGCGGGTGACAACCGTGATCTCGTGGGCTTGGAAGTAGTGGCGCAGTTTCCTTGAGGCCACGATGAGGCCAAAAATCAACTTTTGCACGCGAGAGTACCTCGACCTAGCCCCCCTGCAGCAGGGAGCTGATGAAGTACACTGGGCGCTGCACCACTTTCTTCCTTGACGTGATCTTGGAACTGTCTCCGCTGCCTTGCTCTTCTTTGTCTTGACCTGCATCTGACCTTGCCGGGACGGGTTCACTTTCCTCTCCAGAGGGGACGGCAGTGGCGACTGCTGCGTCATCTACCTCCCGCTGCGCCACCAGCGCTGCGCTAACCACTTGATTGGTCGCTGCTAAATATAGGAGCAACGGCTCTTGTGGTTTAGGAGCGACTAAGGCGGGAACAGAGGAAAGGTAGGTCTTCAAATCTTGTAGCGCAGCGTCCGCTTCTGGGGAGAAAGATGCCCCATATGCCGACAAGGTCCTTGCCGTCCACACTGTTCCACGGGGTCGCTAGGCGCGGCCTTGAATTATCCTTGCCATCGTGTTGTCCTGTAACAAAACATGATGCATGTCCCGTGTTTAGACGCCGTACTTCTTTTATTTGTGTGGAACTGATGTCCTTACTTAATCTTAATTGCCTGCTTATCCCTTCTAAGTTTACCCATCGGTGTTCATATGATTAGTCTCTGTGTGCGTTTTGGTTGCCTGCCGGTATCATACTGCCGCGATTGTCGTAAGGGCAGGGCCCTTAGCATTCATCTTGGCGAGGATACGTCCCGGCAGGTTTTTCCTTAGTAGCTTTGACGCTACCGCCCATTCTGGGAGCAGGCTCAAAACTGAACGAGGGCGCAGACAAAGAACTAGTAAGGTGCCATCACGCGAAGGATTTCCTCATACGTACGCCTGGGTATCCAAGGGATAAGCAAATGCAAATTCTAGGTTCATGAGAGAGCAACGATTGTGCGGACTTAGCTTTTGTCCTTGCTTCCCTCCATCCTCTTCAGCTGCGGCCGCTTGCCGCGTTCGCATGCTTCGGGAGGGATGGCGCCGCGCATGTTGCTTTCGGCCCCCGGCAGGTGCCGGCAAGAATCATGTGTATCTTGTGGGCGGCAGGACGCGATGCAAGGCATGACTGGTTTCTCTCTCCTCCTCTCCACACCTTTTTTAAACAATCTGACGGCAGCTGGCATAAAAGTCACGCTAATGCGGACGGCCTTGCCGGAGCGTACTTGCCGGGACATCAATCAACGGATTCGCACCGGCGCTTTACTCAGGATTTCCCTAGGCAGGGTAAATGCTAGACCGAGTGTCGATAAGTGAGAGTGGCAGAGAGAGAAACCTTGTACTCTTACACTTTGCTCCTTTTTCCGAGCGGGGCCTGCATGGCGGCCATGCTGCCTGACCCGCTCGGGGCTGTCGCGCTACCACCATTCCTGGTTCCCATCGCTGCTGCAGCCGCGGCGGAAAAAGGCGACGGAGATTGGACGGGATGGGCGGGGGAGCGATACCGCTCCCCTCCTGTCCTACTATGCCCCGTCTTTTCTTGGGCATCATGGATGATGAAGTCGTCGATGAAGAGAATGACGATGAAGATGACGCACTGCGTACGCTCTCGGGTTCACGCAAGCACTTCCCCCTACCTGGCGCACCAAAGATGTCGTGGGAAAACACGGACACCTATGGGGCCATTGGCCCCTTGTGGTTCGGCAGTGGGGAAGGACGCATTGCACAAAGAGCGGAGGGCACGAAGCAGCACGACAGCGATCACACAGGCAGTTTTTACCCAGGTTCAGGCCACCGCGAGGCGTAAAACCCTACTCCTGTTTTGGTGGATTGATGAGAGGACCGAGGTGGAGACGTAGCGCTCTAGCCCAGCAGGGGCGCCTCGGGGCGAGAGCAACTACGCGCGTATGATTGTACAAGGGTCCGAATCCTTTCTAAGGTTGCCATGGCCCCCCTTTTATAGATCAAGGGGTCACCACAATGTCAAATCAGTCATTGCATACTGATTAGATAGCAAACAGTGCTATCACACCTAACTCTGTAGACAGGACAGAGCGCATTAAATGCGCCACTTAGTGTCACATCGTAGCGTAGCCCGGCAAGCCTTGCCGTGCCGTTCGGCCACCTTCTCGCCTGCCTGCATGACACGTCTCTGGACGGGTGTCATTTGGAGGTGATTTCCTTCGGAAGTGGCTGCCACGTGCCAAATAACAGCCACTTAGTCACCTGGGGGCTCGACACTGCACCGATCGATGACTGATGTCTACTACGCAACTTTATTCTTGTAGACTCGTGTTGGGCCTCCAAGCGCAGAGTTTTGTAGGACAGTAGAAATTTTCCCTCAAGTGGATGACCTAAGGTTTATCAATCCGTGGGAGGCGTAGGATGAAGATGGTCTCTCTCAAACAACCCTGCAACCAAATCCAAGAAATCTCTTGTGTCCCCAACACACCCAATACAATGGCAAATTGTATAGGTGCACTAGTTCGGCGAAGAGATGGTGATAAAAGTGTAATATGGATGGTAGAAATATATTTTTATAATCTGAATAAATAAAAACAGCAAGGTAGCAAGTGACAAAAGTGAGCACAAACGGTATTGCAATGCTTGAAAGCAAGGCCTAGAGTCCGTACTTTTCGCTAGTGCAATCTCTCAACAATGCTAATATAATTGGATCATATAACCATCCTTCAACGTGCGATGAAGAATCACTCCAAAGTTCTTATCTAGCGAAGAACATAAGAAGAAATTGTTTGTAGGGTACGAAACCACCTTAAAGTTATTCTTTCCGTTTGATCTATTCAAGAGTTCGTACTAAAATAACACAAAGTTATTCTTTCCGTTCGATCTATCCAAGAGTGCGTACTAAAATAACACCATAAGATACACATCAACCAACTCTAATGTCACCTAGATACTCCAATGTCACCGCGAGTACCCGTGAGTTGATTATGCGATATGCATCAAACAATTTCAGATTCATAATACTCAATCCAACACAAAGAACTTCAAAGAGTGCCCCAAGATTTCTACCGGAGAAACAAGGATGAAAACGTGCATCAACCCCTATGCATAGATTACCCCAATGTCACCTCGGGGATCCGCGAGTTGAGTGCCAAGACATAGATCAAGTGCTCTCAAATCCATAAAAGTATTCAATCCGATAAAACGACATCTCAAAGGGAAAACTCAATTCATCACAACAAGATAGAGAGGGGAAAACACCATATGATCCAACTATATTAACAAAGACCGCGATATATCAAGATCATGCCATCTCAAGAACATGAGAGAGAGAGATTAAACACATAGCTACTGGTACAAACCGTCAGCCCCGAGGGTGGACTACTCCCTCCTCATCATGGTGGCCACCGGGATGATGAAGATGGCCACCGGTGATGATTTCCCCCTCCGGCAGGGTGCCGGAACGGGGTCTAGATTGGTTTTTCATGGCTACAGAGGCTTGCGGTGGCGGAACTTCTGATCTAGGGCTACCCCGAGGGTTTTTGGAATATTTGGTGATTTATAGGGCAAAGAGGGGGTGCGGGAGGCCACCGAGGTGGGCACAACCCACCTGGGCGTGCCTGGGCCCCCAGGCGCGCCCTGGTGGGTTGTGCCCCCCTCGGGGCACCCCCCAGGTGCTTCTCTAGCCCACTGGATGTCTTCTGGTCCATAAAAAATCCACAAAAAGTTTCGCGGTGTTTGGACTCCGTTTGATATTGATTTCCTGCGATGTAAAAAACAAGCAAAAACAGCAACTGGCACTGGGTCAATAGGTTAGTCCCAAAAAATGATATAAAGTTGCTATAAAATGATTGTAAAACATCCAAGAATGATAATATAACAGCATGAATACTTCATAAATTATAGATACATTGGAGACGTATCAGCATCCCCAAGCTTAATTCCTACTCGTCCTCGAGTAGGTAAATGATAAAAGAAATAATTTATGAAGTGTGAATGCTAGCAAAGTGCATAAGTTTGATCAATGATAATTTCAATCACTTTTCCTAGCATCATAACAGCAATTCTTTCTTATAGAACTTCTCATGTTAAAGTAGCAACCAATTCACATGTTAAGGTTCAAACAATGAATTCTCTTGAAACTCAACAACCTATGTTCTCAGTCACCAAACAATTGCAATTCAAATTATTCAACTGAGTCTAAGTAAGAGCTCCACATACTCAACCATCATATAGTCTTCTATGATTGCTAACACTCACCGCATACACATGAGCAAAATGTTTCAACCGGACACATAGAAAGATAGGGGCTTATAATTTTGCCTCCCAACGTATTCACCTCAAGGGTGATGTCAACAATAATAACTCATGCCACCCATATCCAACTGGACATATGTGCCTAGATCTTTCCTCACCACATGATGCTTGCCAAAGGAGAAAAATAAAAAGGAATAGAGAGAAAAACTTTGACTCTTGCATAAAAGTAAATACATAAAAGTAAAAGATAGGCCCTTCGCAGAGGGAAGCAGAGGTTGCCATGCGCTTATTTGTTTGTATGCTCAACCCCTTAGTGCAAAAGAACGTCATGTTATATTGCCCCTTGTGATGTCAATCTTTATTATGTAGTCTGTCGCTTTTATTTCTTTACCATCACAAGTTCGTACAACGCTCAATTTTCTCTTACACTAAATGATCTAACACTTTTAGAAGCAATTTTTATTGCCTTATTGCACCGATGACAACTTACTTGAAGGATCTTACTCAATCCTTATGTAGGTATGGTGGACTCTTGAAAATAAGATTTGGGTTTAAGGGTTTTTGGATGCACAAGTAGTATCTCTACTTGGTGCGGAACTTTTGGCTAGCAAAGATGGGGGGCAAGCACCACATGTTGAAGGATCTATGACAATATAACTTCTATGTGAATATGAACAAACATAAATCATTACGTTGCCTTCCTTGTCCAACGCCAACAATTTTGGCATATAATATTTTGATGGGGGCTCACAATCACAAAAGATTTCCAAGATAGTGTATTTGCATGTGAAAGTTCTCTTCCTTATAGTAATCATTCATGAATTGCTTGTATGACCAATATTGTGATTGTCAAGCTTCAAAAGATTTCACTTTCTAAACCCAATGTGAAGCTACCACTAGGCATGATATGAACATATAATTTCAACTTCATGATATTCAATTCATTCAACAATTTACTCATAGGATATAAGTGAAGCATAAGAGTGAATGACAAACTACTCCAAAAAGATATAAGTGAAGATCAAGCGAGTAGTTAAGTAAAGGGGTAGCTAATTGAGGACTCTCTCTTATTTAAAAACTTTCAGATTTAAGTATTTTATTAAAACAGCAAGTAAAACAAAACAAAATGACATTCCAAGAATAGCACAACTCAAGTGAAGAAGCAAAAACTTAGGCTCAACCGATACTAACCGATAATTGTTGATGAAGAAAGGTGGGATGCCTACCGGGGCATCCCCAAGCTTAGATGCTTGAGACTTCCTGAAATATTATCTTGGGGTGCCTTGGGCATCCCCAAGCTTGAGCTTTTGCGTCTCCTTAATTCCTTTTATATCACGGTTTCCCTAAATCTTAAAAACTTCATACACATAAAACTCAACAAGAACTCGTGAGATAAGTTAGTATAAACCAATGCAAAAACCTTATCATTCTCTACTGTAGCAAATCGCTAGAATTATTATTCAACATTGCATACTAAATTCCTCTGCATATTTAATACTCCTATCCTCAAATAGAATCATTAAACAAGCAAACATATGCAAACAATGCAAACATAACAGCAATCTGCTAAAACAGTACAGTCTGTAAAGAATGCAAGAGTATCAATATTTATTCAACTCAAAAAATTCTGAAAATTTAGCACACTGTAGAAAATTTATCATAGATTATTGTGCAAAAAGTTTCAACATTTTATCACATTCTGACTTTTCTAGGGAATTTTTGCAACAGCGACAAACTTTCTGTTTTGAAACAGCAACATACAGACTTGCAAAGTAAGCATGGCGATGGCTATCCTTGCCACTTTTATTGAAATAAAATATGCAAAACATTATTATAACTAACAGAAATCAAATCCTAATAAAATAAAATTACTCTCCAAGCAAAACTCATATCATGTGACGAATGAAAATATAGCTCCAAGTGAGGTTACCGATAATGTTGAAGACGAAAGAGGGGATGCCTTCCGGGGCATCCCAAGCTTAGTTGCTTGGATATTTAACTTGGGGTGCCTTGTCACCCTGTGCAAAACCGAACCGAAAACTGAACCGTAAAAACCAAACCGAACCGAATTTTCAGTTTTTTCAGGTTTTGGTTATGGTTTCAGTTTCCAGAATAGGAAACCATATTCAATTCGGTTTTTTTGGTTTAAAACCGAAAAACTTCAGTTTAACCGAACAAAACCGAAAGGCCTAGTAGGCAGTAGCATATTAGGCAGCAACCGTGGCAGGCCGGCAGCGCCCCAGGCCCCCAGCGGCTTTCCCCCACGGCCCAAGGCCCAACCACGCACGCACGACCGCACGGGGCTTTCCCCCAACCCTAGCGTCTGGCTGTCCTCGCCTCCTCAGTCCTCAGTTCCTCACCTCACGCACGCACTCGCAGAGCAGAGGATGGCGGCGGCGCCCTAGCTAGGTCACACTCCGGCCGTCCGACGCATCCATCCGCCCCCCCAGCAGGCGAAGCTCCGTTCACGTCCACCCTCCTGCATCCTCCATCGCGCGCACCGGCGTCGCTGACCTCGGCCCTCTGTCCTCCGCGTCGCTGACCTCCGCGCTCCGCCCTCTGTACTCCACGTCGCTGACTGCGCCCTCCGTCACACGCGCCGGTGCACGACTCCACGGAGCAAGACATGAGCCGCCGCGCTGGATGGTATGTCAGTATGTGTCGTCCAATCATATTGAATAGAAGTGCATCTAGGGTCAGCAAGGATGCCATTCCAGGCCTCTGAACTTTTATTGCGTTTCAATTTGGAGAACTCAGGTGTGAAATATATGCTATGTGATGACTGATGACTTGCAGTAGTACTAGTATCTCCCCGATCTAATCGTAGAATAGTTGTGCGATGACTTGCAGAAGAAATTAATCTTGTAATTGCAAACACACACATAGATGTTTCCTATTTATGATGGTTCTGGTCATGCTATTAGACACCGATCTGAATGAAATCTACCTGATATGATATACACACAGTAGTATCTCCCCTATTTTTCAGTGTTGGTTCTGCTATTAGTCACTTATCTGAATGCAATCTATGTGGCTTATTTTTTCAGGTGTCTGGGAGTGTTAGTGTTAACCTTGGTGCTGGTTCTGTTGCTGGTCAACCTCTCTCTATAGATCCTGATGTTACCCCTGAGAGTGTTGGCGGTAAAAGGAACAAGAGGTCAAAGGCATGGATGCACTTCACAATTCAGAAAGATGATCCGGATCATGCCAACTGCAACTACTGTGGTTCTGTACTGGGTTGCAAATCCTCGTCGGCGGGTACTTCTTCTTTAGCCAACCATTTGAAGATTTGCAAAAAGAATCCTGCCCACATCTGTAGCACTCAGACTGAGCTTACCTACCAAGTTTCTGCTGAAGGTAATTCTGTGGTTCCTTGGCAATACAATGAGAAAGAAGTTAGAGAAGCATTTGCTCGCATGATAGTGATAGATGAGCTCCCATTCATATTCGCAGAGAAAGAAGGTTTTAGGCTCTTCCTGTCTAAAGCTTGCCCTAGGTTCAATGTACCATCTAGGACAACTATGTATAGGGATATCATTGCTCTTTATGAAGTTGAGAGAGCTAAGCTTAGAAAATATTTCATTGATTCACGTCAGACTGTTTGCCTCACCACTGATACATGGACATCAAAAAGACAACAAAGCTACATGGTCCTTACTGCACATTTCATCGATTCTGGGTGGAAGCTTAGAAAGAAAATTATTAGCTTTGTCTTGGTAGATAGACACAAAGGGGATGACATTGGGAAATCATTAGAAAAGTTACTTATTGAGTGGGGCATTGAGCGAGTGTGCACTATTACTGTTGATAATGCAAGTTCTAATGACACTTGCTTAGCCTACATGAAGAGATCTTTGACTAATAGGGGTTGTACACATGCAAGTAGTAAATATCTTCACATGAGGTGTGTGGCACATATTATTAATCTCGTGGTCCAAGATGGGCTAAAGATAATGTGCCATCCAGTAAACAGAATTCGAAATGCTATCAAGTTTGTGAGAGCCTCCCCAACTAGATTGGATATATTTAAAAAGTGTGTGCAGCTTAGCAAGGTAGCGAGTAAAGGTTTGATTAATATTGATGTGGCTACTATATGGAACTCTACATATTCAATGCTAGAGACTGCTGAGAAATTTGAGAGGGCATTTGAGCAATATGCACTTCAGGATCCCAACTACAAGACTGAGTTAGAAAAAACTGGTCCAGAACCTAAGCCTGATACTCCTGATCAGCGGGGTCCTCCAACTCAAAGTGATTGGGTGTATGTTCGTGAGTTCAAACATTTCCTCAAACACTTCTATAAACTCACTAATAAGGTTTCTGGCACTAAGTACGTTACAGCCAACACCTTCTTGGAAGATATTGCTGGTGTACATTTTATGTTGGGTGAATGGAGTGATCATGTGATCTGTGGTGATGATGAAATATTTAAATGCATGGCTACCAAGATGAAATCCAAGTATGCAAAGTACTGGGGTGATCCTGAAAAGATGAACAAGTACATATTCATTGCTGCCATCCTTGATCCTAGGTATATGGTTGATTGGTTGTTGTTCTTTTGTCAAATATATGGCTGTTCTTAATGCCCTTCTAACTTGTCTTATCTTGTCTTAATTCTTTATTCAAGGACCAAGGAATCTCATTTCTTTAAGGACATGATTGAAGACACCTATGGCAGCATAATAGGTAATAGAATCTTGACATCTTCCCACAATGAATTTATCTCTCTTTTTGGAGAATACAAAGAATTATATGGAACCAGTACTCCTAGTGAATTAGCACCACAAGCCCAAGCTAGTCAAAATGATTCTGAAAATTCTGTTATGAGGTCACGATACAACAAGAAGAGAATGCGAGTTTGTGGAGAGGGTAGCACAAATACTAGAACTGAATTAGACAAGTACCTAGCTGAGGATACCGAAGAGTTGACTGCTGAATTTGACCTTCTTGAATGGTGGAAGTTGAACGCTCCTCGCTTTCCCGTCCTTTCAAAAATGGCCCGTGATATACTAGCAATCCCCATCTCAACGGTTGCTTCTGAATCAGCTTTTAGCACTAGTGGTCGTATTCTCGATGACTTCAGAAGCTCTTTGACACCAGCGACACTCCAATCGTTGATATGTGCACAAGATTGGTTGCGTTCTAAGTGTATCAATGTTGAAGTTGATCTTGCTGAGTTGACCAAGCTGGAGGAAGGTACTTAAATGGATGTGCATTTCACTTATTTCAATGATCATGCAACATTAATGTTATTTAATTGATCATGCAATATTTCCATTATTTTTTGTAGATGTGGGAACCCTTCATTTGGGTGATGATGACGTAATATCGATTGACTGATTGATCTTCATGCGTGGAGCTGGAGTGGAAAATTACTGCCTGAAGTGATGAAACCAATGCCATTTTATCTCGAGTTGCACCTTTTGTTTGTATGCCATGTGTCGAACACGTATTGTACTATGTTGAACTTTGGTTGTTCCAGAATTTGCACTTGTACTGAAGTTTGTTATCTTATGTGTTCCCGAATTTCATGTGTGTGCTTGTATCATGTTCACTTGTTCAGTACACACTTTATTTGTTTTTGTGAAGTGCATCCAAGGCTGAGCCGTGGGCATACAGCCATACATGAAACCAATTGCTGCCTGAGGTAAAAGGAACTTTGGTTGTTTTTTTCTAGACTTACATGTGTAGTCTTGTATGTGTAGTCTTGTACTGGAGATGTTAGCTGTTCTTGTTCCAGACTTTCATGTCAAGACTGTTTGTGTCATGTACTAAATTAGGTTCTTATGTGGCCAGACCATGTCTTAATCGAAAGTTCATCTAAAGTTTTTTCTTCATGTGGTGAAACCATGTCTTGACTGAAAGTTCGCGTCAACTTTGGTTATTTTGGTTATTACCGAAACCGAACCGAAAGTAAATGGTTATTACCGAAACCGAACCGTATCGCGTATAAAACCGTATAAACCGAAATACAAAAACCGTATAAAACCGAAAACCATATAAACCGAACCGAATCAAACCGAAAAACCGAATGCGCAGGCTGAGTGCCTTGGGCATCCCCAAGCTTAGGGTCTTGTCACTCCTTATTCTCCTCATATCGACATCTCACCCAAAACTTGAAAACTTCAATCACACAAAACTTAACGGAACTTCGTGAGATAGGTTAGTATGATAAAGAGCAAACCATTTCACTTTGGTGCTGTACAAGACAAGATTCATAATTGTTTCCACACAATGCCTACTGTAGCATATCATTTCCACAATTTATATCGAGCAATATAAGCCATAGAAACTAGAAAACAAGCAAACTGTGCATTGAAAACAGAATCTGTAAAAAACAGAACAGTCTGTAGTAATCTGTACTCCAACCATACTTCTGCTACTCCAAAAATTCTGAAAAATTAGGAAAACGTAAAGAATTTGTATATCTATCACCTGTAAAAATTTCAGATCAAAATCATGTTCCAGTGAATTTTCAAAATTCCTGGACTGAGCATAAAAGTTTCTGTTTTTGCACAGATTCAAGTCAACTATCATCCATACTATCCCAAAGGCTTTACTTGGCACTTTATTGAAACAAAAGCAATAAAACATGATTACTACAGTAGCATAATCATGTTAACACATAAAAACAGTAGGGGTAAATGTTGGGTTGTCTCCCAACAAGCGCTTTTCTTTAATGCCTTTTAGCTAGGCATGATGATTTCAATGATGCTCACATAAAAGATTAGAACTGAAACACAAAGAGAGCATCATGAAGCATATGACTAGCACATTTAAGTCTAACCCACTTCCTATGCATAGGCATTTTGTGAGCAAACAACATATGGGAACAAGAATCAACTAGCATAGGAAGGCAAAACGAGCAAAACTTCAAGATTTTCAACACATAGAGAGGAAACTTGATATTATTGCAATATGTAAAAGCATATGTTCCCCTCTCACAATAATTTTCAGTAGCATCATGAGTGAATTCAACAATATAAATATCACAAAAAGCATTCTTTTCATGATCCATAAGCATAGAAATTTTACTACTCTCCACATAAGCAAATTTATTCTCATGAATAGTAGTGGGAGCAAACTCAACAAAATAACTATCATGTGATACTTGATTGGCATAATCAATTTGAGCATTAAAATCATGATGACAAGTTTCATGGATATCATTACTCTTTATAGCATGCATGTCGTCACCATAATCATCATAAATAGCAACTTTGTTCTCATCATAATCAATTGAAACCTCCTCCAAAATAGTAGATTCATCACTAAATAAAGTCATGACATCTCCAAATCCACTTTCATCAATATAATCATCATAAATAGGAGGCATGCAATCATTATAACAAATTTGCACATCAAATCTTGGGGGACTAAAAATATCATCTTCATCAAATATAGCATCCCCAAGCTTATGGCTTTGCATATCGTTAGCATCATGGATATTCAAAGAGTTCATACCAACAATATTGCAATCATGCTCATCATTCAAAGATTTTTTGTCAAACATTTTATTGAATTCTTCTTCTATCAATTGAGCACAATTTTCCTTTCCATCATTTTCAAGAAAGACATGGTAAAGACGAATAATATGATGCAACCTTAATTCCATTTTTTTGTAGTTTTCTTTTATAAACCAAACTAGTGATAAAACAAGAAACTAAAAGATTCGATTGCAAGATCTAAAGATATACCTTCATGCACTCACCTCCCCGGCAACGGTGCCAGAAAAGAGCTTCGTTGACGGGGTGTGAGTGCCGCTTACCTAACCTCCCCGGCAACGGCGCCAGAAAAGAGCTTGATGTCTACTACGCAACTTTATTCTTGTAGACTCGTATTGGGCCTCTAAGCGCAGAGTTTTGTAGGACAGTAGCAATTTTCCCTCAAGTGGATGACCTAAGGTTTATCAATCCGTGGGAGGCGTAGGATGAAGATGGTCTCTCTCAAACAACCCTGCAACCAAATCCAAGAAACTCTTGTGTCCCCAACACACCCAATACAACGGCAAATTGTATAGGTGCACTAGTTCGGCGAAGAGATGGTGATAAAAGTGTAATATGGATGGTAGAAATATATTTTTATAATCTGAATAAATAAAAACAGCAAGGTAGCAAGTGACAAAAGTGAGCACAAACGGTATTGCAATGCTTGAAAACAAGGCCTAGGGTCCATACTTTCGCTAGTGCAATCTCTCAACAATGCTAATCTAATTGGATCATATAACCATCCCTCAACGTGCAATGAAGAATCACTCCAAAGTTCTTATCTAGCGGAGAACATAAGCAGAAATTATTTGTAGGGTACGAAACCACCTTAAAGTTATTCTTTCCGTTCGATCTATTCAAGAGTTCATACTAAAATAACACAAAGTTATTCTTTCCGTTCGATCTATCCAAGAGTTCGTACTAAAATAACACCATAAGATACACATCAACCAACTCTAATATCACCTAGATACTCCAATGTCACCGCGAGTATTTGTGAGTTGATTATGCGATATGCATCAAACAATTTCAGATTCATAATACTCAATCCAACACAAAGAACTTCAAAGAGTGCCCCAAGATTTCTACCGGAGAAACAAGGACGAAAACGTGCATCAACCCCTATGCATAGATTACCCCAATGTCACCTCGGGAATCCGCGAGTTGAGTGCCAAGACATAGATCAAGTGCTCTCAAATCCATAAAAGTATTCAATCCGATAAAATGAAATCTCAAAGGGAAAACTCAATTCATCACAACAAGATAGAGAGGGGAAAACACCATATGATCCAACTATATTAACAAAGCCCGCGATACATCAAGATCATGCCATCTCAAGAACATGAGAGAGAGAGATTAAACACATAGCTACTGGTACAAACCGTCAGCCCCGAGGGTGGACTACTCCCTCCTCATCATGGTGGCCGCCGGGATGATGAAGATGGCCACCGGTGATGATTTCCCCCTCCGGCAGGGTGCCAAAACGGGGTCTAGATTGGTTTTTCATGGCTACAGAGGCTTGCGGCGGCGGAACTTCTGATCTAGGGCTACCCCGAGGGTTTTTGGAATATTTGGTGATTTATAGGGCAAAGAGGGGGTGCGGGAAGCCACCGAGGTGGGCACAACCCACCTGGGCGTGCCTGGGCCCCCAGGCGCGCCCTGGTGGGTTGTGCCCCCATCGGGGCACCCCCCAGGTGCTTCTCTGGCCCACTGGATGTCTTCTGGTCCATAAAAAATCCACAAAAAGTTTCGCGGTGTTTGGACTCCGTTTGATATTGATTTCCCGCGATGTAAAAAACAAGCAAAAAACAACAACTGGCACTGGGCACTGGGTCAATAGGTTAGTCCCAAAAAATGATATAAAGTTGCTATAAAATGATTGTAAAATATCCAAGAATGATAATATAACAACATGAATACTTCATAAATTATAGATACGTTGGAGACGTATCAATGACTTGCGTTGCTGTGAGGTGGTGCGGTGGAGTCTTGGCGGGGTAATCCGCCCTCGGCGTCCCCGGCAAGCCTGCCGGGGCAATCTGGAGACTTGTCTTTGGGGCAACCTCGTCCCCGCCAGGCTCGCCTGCCTGGCAAGGGAGGTTTTTCCTTAGTGGTATCTTGCTCCTTTGGTTGGCCTTGGTCTTCTTGATCCGCCCTTTGATTTCTCAAAGAGCTGATCTCTTCTGCTTGGTCTTGTCTTGGACACTGCAACCTTGTTCTCGAGCCTGTGTACAGTCTGGGCAACACACCTAGGGTTTGTTGCTCCGACAAGTTCGCTCCGATGAACTGTTTGCTATTAGGGAATGCAATAGAAACAGTCAGCTAGATCAAGGTGTGTGCGATATACGGCATACGGTTCACTCGGACGAACTGTTTTCGATTAGGGAACACAACAGAAACGGTTCAACTTTACAAGATGTGTGTGATATGCGGCAGACAGTTCACATAGATGAACTATTTGCGATTAGCCAAAAGAACACAAATGATTCGTGTAAACAAGATGTGTGTGATACGCAGCAAACAGCCCACTCGGATGAACTGTTTGCGATGAGAAATTATAATACAGACGGTTACTATAGTTAGTTCATGTGCGATTCTGTTTGTACAAAAAACTTTGAAAAATGCAAACTAGTTGCTTGCGGTGGGTAGGAGTATTGCACACGATGCGTCTGCGAGTACTCTTGTGCGATGATTAGTAAGTTACACATACGTTTCCTTATGGTAACACGTGTGTGATAAATAACACATGGCACCGCATATGGTATTCGGGTTGTGTATGTGCTCCACTTAGTTTTCCCGCGCTCCACATGGGTGAATTGTAAAATCCACGCCTCTTTCCTCATCGGTTTCCTGCCACCAGCTAATGGCTTGCTGCATATAACCCAGGCGGCAACGCACCGTCGCGACACTCTGCGCAGATCTAGTCCTCACCCATCTACCATTAGTTATTCCAAGCATGCCAGGCAACGACCAAAGCTTCGACGTTGACCCCTACTTGCATTACATCTTCGGCGAGGAGAATGAGCCGGAGCAGGTCGGGGAGCAAGAGCTTCATCGGCCGGTGCAGGCACCATGGCCCATCGGCAGCGATATCGGTGTGACAGTCCTTGGGCGCACAATCGACATATTGCAGAGGAGGTGTGATGAGCAGTTTGCCATCCACCGTGCAAAGATCCAGAGCTGCTCGGCGGCATGATCGACGACCCACCCGAAGAGCCGCCGTCACCAGTGCTCATCGAGAGCCTGATGCCCCGCAAGGAATGGGCAGAGGACCTCTGTGATTCAATCAAGACACAGCCAGCCTGCGGCTTCATCATTGCCCGCGGCGGCCCTGTTAACCTCGATCCCGACGATGTGGTGGCCAGGCTCAAGCGCACCCTTGGCGAAGTTCACGTCCTCGACGAAGTAGAACATCGCCAACGTGATATCTTGAGGATGCAGGTGATGGACGGAATTTGCTATCAGGTCAGAGACATAGAAATTGAGCGGTTCCGCGGAGATATCATGCGCGCGATTGCACGCTGTCAAGCTCTTCTGGAAGAGGCCTAGCAGCCCCAAGAGCTCCCAGCATCAGCAGCTCCGTAGGCGGAGGCGGGTCGGGACACTTGGAATGAACGGCCGTAAGGGTGCTATGCTGATCGTGGAGTCCGAGAAGACCGTTGTCGGAAGGCCGCCAGCTCAGCCTTTTAGCCTATATTTTATTATAATTGTATGCATATGTAGGTCGTGAGTGTTTTGGGCGTTGCCGCATGTGGCATTTTAAATTATCCTGAATATGTAAGACAATTATTAACCGTTGCCATTGTAAATTTGCCTCAACGGCGAGCAGAGCACGCGCAGGGACACCAGAGCGGAGCGGAGCGCGTCGCGGCCGCCTCAATGGCGAGCAAAACACGCGGACGGACGCGAGCAGAGCGCGCCGTGGCCGCCTCAACGGCGAGCAACCACGTGGTCAACCTTCTGGCGCCCCGTGGGAGGCGCGATGGCGCATCCATCGGACACGATGGTGATATCTTGACCGTGTGTGATAGTGTGCAGACACGTACATGTACATCCGAGAACGTGGGCCCACGTTTCGGGCTTCCGATGCGTGGCATATGGTTGATCCATAAGAACTATTTGCGATGAGTCAGAACAACAGAAACAGGCTTTGTAGGCCCAGAACCATCAATAAATTTTGACCTTGTTTCTCGTCACAATGCAGATTACAATGCAATAAGTAATTGCAAATCTATTCACACCGATCAAACTAATATGTGTTCAAACTTAGCATCGGGCTATAAAAACTACCCACTCAAAAATTACTTCACAGTTCCTCTCCTCATCACCCACAAAACTGGTCTTTCCTGTCAAGTCGTTCCGCCATGACCGGTAGGAGGAGTTTCGGGTGGACATATAACCAGGAAGCAAAGACCAAGGCCGCGAAAGCACTAGAGAGGTCCCGCCGCCATGCGACAGCCGCAGCAGAGGTGTCCCGGCGCGCCGCGGAGCCCTCGAACGAGCTCTCACGGGCACGCGAGGGCTCTCACAAGCGCATTCACCGCGTCGGCGATCGCGATGAGCTGGCATTGCTGAAGTCCTTGGCCGGCGACGACGACATTCTCGCTGGCCTCATTAAGCAGCAGGAGCTGGTCGACGGCTTGATGAAGCTGCTCAAGATCAGCGATGCATCGGTTGAGAAGGCGACCGGCCTTGTCGAGTAACTCATGGGTGACAATGCGAAGCTCCTCAAGGCACTCGCCGAGAAGGAGGAGGAGGCCTCCGGCTGGAAGATGCTGCATGAGCAGAGCAGTGCCTCTGGGATGACACTGACAGCGGTCATCGAGGAACTGATTGGTGACTTGAGGAAGCTCCGGATCGAGCGCGAGCAGGAGGTGGAAGAATCCGTGGCTGCTTTCAAGCAAAGTCGTGAGGAATTGAAGAAGGAGCTGGAGGATGTCGTCGCCCGGCGATCCATCGAGGAGTAGAGACACTAGCGACCCAGATCATTGTCTGCGATTTCCTTCTTCTCTTGACCCCGTGTCTTCCGGGCTTTGCCGCATGTGGCATTTTAAATTATCCAGAATATGTAAGACAATTATTATCCGTGCCATTGTAAATTTGTCGTCGTATTATCCATTGCCATTTTATTTTCCGTCGTACTATCCGTTGCCCTATGTGGCATTTTAAATTAGGCCGGAATATGAGTTGAAAACACGAACAAAGCAAATGCTAACGTTGAGCGGGGCCATGGGGTCACAAGCAAACACCCTCCATCCAGGTGCTTTAATTAACCGCATGTTAAACAACGGCTCGATCGCCATTAATGGAGAAGTTGTGAGCGAGGCGGGCGGCTGGTGGATGGAGGTCAAAGAGCTCGCTTCCCGGTGAGCATGGGCGGCTGATACGTCTCCAACGTATCTATAATTTTTGATTATTCCATGCTATTATATTATCTGTTTTGGATGTTTTATATGCATTAATATGCTATTTTATATTATTTTTGGGACTAACCTATTAACCTAGAGCCCAGTGCCAGTTTATGTTTTTTCCTTGTTTTTGAGCCTCGCAGAAAAGGAATACCAAACGGAGTCCAAACGGAATAAAACTTCATGATGATTTTTCTGGGACTAGAAGACACCCAAGGGACTTGGAGTCCAAGTCAGAAGAGCCATGAGGCGGCGACAAGGGTGGAGGGCGTGCCATAGGGGGGCCCTACCTTGTGGGCCCCTCGGGGTCTCCCCTGACCTAGCTCTTCCTCCTATATATTCATCAAAATAAGCAAACAACACATAGAAAACAGAATCTGTCAAAAACAGAACTGTCTGCGAAGATCTGAATTGTTCTAACAATTCTGTAACTCGAACAATTCTGAAAAAATATAAAAACATAGGAAATTTGTATATCAATCATGTGTAAAAAATTCAGGGTTTTTCCACGCTCCAGTGAACTTAAACAATTCTGTGACTAGATGCAAAAGTTTCGATTTTTCAGCAAGATCAAATCAACTATCACCGTAAACCATCCCAAAGGTCTTACTTGGCACAAACACTAATTAAAACACCAAAACACAATTACTACAGAGGTAATAATGTATATACTCATAAGAACAGAAAATAAAAATATTGGGTTGTCTCCCAACAAGCGCTTTTCTTTAAAGCCTTTTAGCTAGGCATTGAGATTTCAATGATGCTCACATGAAAGATAATAATTGAAACACAAAGAGAGCATCATAAAACATGTGACAAAAAAATTTAAGTCTAACATGCTTCCTACGCATAGGCATTTTATAATCAAACAAATTATTAAGACAAGCAAAAACTAGCATATGCAAGGAAGAAGAAAGAAACAATAGCAATCTCAACATAACGAGAGGCAATTTAGTGACATGAAAATTTCTACATCCATATTTTCCTCTCTCATAATAATTACATGTAGGATCATAATCAAATTCAATAATATAACTATCACATAAAATATTCTCTTCATGATCCATATGCATGCAAAGTTGACACTCTTCCAAAATAGTGGGATTATCATTAAATAAAGTCATGACCTCTCCAAGCCTACTTTCAATATTATTGCAAACATATTCATCATGAGGCTTAAATAAAATTTTCAAGATCATAAGAAAAATCACCCCAATCATGATCATTGCAACAAGTAGTGGACCTAGCAAAACTAGCATCCCCAAGCTTAGGGTTTTGCATATCATTAGCGCAACTGACTTTAGTAGAATTTATAGTAGAACCATTGCAATCATGCTTTTCATCCAAGGAGCTATGGTAAATCACTTCATAGATTTCTTCTTTTAACACGTCATCACAATTTTCAGATTCACGAATTTCAAGCAAAACTTCATAAAGATAATCTAGTGCACTCAAATCACTAGAAATTGGTTCATCATAATTGGATCTCTTAAAAAGATTAGCAAGTGGATGAGGATCCATAAACTTTTAGCAAGCGAAGATGCAAGCGAAAAGAAGGCACATGGTAACACAAGCAAACAAAAGATCGAATGGAAAGAAGGCAAACAAAAAGGCAAATTTTTTTGTGATTTTCTGAAAACATTTTAGAAGTGGGGGAGAGGAAAACGAGAGGCAAATGGCGAATAATGTAATGCAAGAGATGAGAGTTTATGATGGGTACTTGGTAGGCTTGATGTAGAACCTCCCCGGCAACGGCGCCAGAAATTCTTCCTGCTACTTCTTGAGCTTGCGTTGGTTTTTCCCTTGAAGAGGAAAGGGTGATGCAGCAAAGTAGAGATAAGTATTTCTCTCAGTTAGAGAACCAAGGTACAAATCCAGTAGGAGGTACAAGCAAGTCCCCAATCTATGCACCTGCACAAACAATCAAACACTTGCACCCAACGCGATAAAGGGGTTGTCAATCCCTTCACGGTCAATTGCAAAGGTGAGATCTGATAGAGATAGGTATATAAGATTGCCAAAACGTAAAACAAAATAAAAGTAAATAAATTGCAGCAAGGTATTTTTGGTATTTTTGATATATAGATCTGAAAATATATGATGGAAAATAGACCCGGGGGCCATAGGTTTCACTAGAGGCTTCTCTCTTGAAGGCAAATAATACGGTGGGTGAAAAAATTACTGTCGAGCAATTGATAGAAAAGTGCAAAGTTATGACGATATCCAAGGCAATGATTATGCATATAGGCATCACGTCCGTGTCAAGTAGACCGAAACGATTCTGCATCTACTACTATTATTCGACCGCTATCCAGCATGCATCTAGAGTATTAAGTTCATAAAGAACGGAGTAACGCCTTAAGTAAGATGACATGATGTAGAGGGATAAACTCAACCAATATGATGAAAACCCCATCTTTTTATCCTTGATGGCAACAATACAATACGTGCCTCGCTACGCCTACTATGTCACTGGGTGAGGACATCGCAAGATTGAACCCAAAACTAAGCACCTCTCCCATTGCAAGAAATACCAATCTAGTTGGCCAAACCAAACCGATAATTCGAAGAGAAATACAAAGATATCAAATCATGCATATAAGAATTCAGAGAAGATTCAAATAATATTCATAGATAATCTGATCATAAATCCACAATTCATCGGATCTCGACAAACACACCGCAAAAGAATATTACATCGGATAGATCTCCAAGAACATCGAGGAGAACATGGTATTGAGAATCAAAGAGAGAGAAGAAGCCATCTAGCTACTAGCTATGGACCCGTAGGTCTGAGGTAAACTACTCACGCTTCATCGGAGAGGCAATAGGGTTGATGTAGATGCCCTCCGTGATCGAATCCCCCTCCGGCAGATCGCCGGAAAAGGCCCCAAGATGGGATCTCACGGGAACAGAAGGTTGCGGCGGTGGAAAAGTATTTTTGTGGCTCTCTCCTAGGGATTTGGAATATATGTGAATATATAGGACAAAGAAGTAGGTCGGTGGACTCCCGAGGGGGCCACAAGCCAGGGGGGCGCGCCCCCCTAGGGCTCGCCCCTACGGCTTGTCATCGCCTCGTGGGTCTTCTAACTTCGACTCCAAGTCTCGTAGGTGTCTTCTGGTCCAAGAAAAATCATCGTAAAGTTTTATTCCGTTTGATATTACTTTTCTGTGAAACTCAAAAACAAGGAAAAAAACAGAAACTCGCACTGGGTTCTAGGTTAATAAGTTAGTCCCAAAAATAATATAAAATAGCATATTAATGCATATAAAACATCCAAAATAGATAATATAATAGCATGGAATAATCAAAATATATAGATACGTTGGAGACGTATCAGTTTGAGAGGCAGGTGCCACCAAAGTTGTGCATTGTGTATTTAAAGTTTTAAACATCACACCCTATATTCCTACATATATTTGGCCACTTCCAGGTGGTTCTTGACTTCTGGCCCCTCTCATCGATCTTCGACGACGCGCCCAACCGTGGGCCCACGCCGTCAAAGTTGTGCATTGGAATTTTGAACATCATAGACCACCCTTTTCACTCATATATATTTGGGCCACATGCTGGTGTGGCTGTCTTCTGACCCTCTCTAACGTTTTTTTTGCTGGAAAGACTCTAATGACGCTCAACGAACACGGGTATAATGTCTTAACCATGTGCGATGCAAGTGCGCTGTGAATCACCACGACTGCGCAAGCGCGAGCAATGGTGGAGGTACTGGCTCAACCGTGTGCGATGCAAGTGCGCTGTAAAATCACCACGACTGCGCAAGCGCGAGCAAAGGTGGATGTACTGGCTTAAACGTGTGCGATGCAAGTGCGCTGTAAAATCACCACCTGCGCAAGCCAAAGGCGGGTAGTTTATTTAGATTGAATTCCACGTCTGCGTCCGAAAATTAGGACGAACCGTGTGCGATAGACCAGGTAGCTAGAAATTTAAAAACAAACTACCCGCCTTGAGCATTGCAAAAATCGACGGTTCCGCCACTTTTCCTTATTATCATACATGCATATTCTTATTGGACCGTGCACGATCTTGGGTACTCCCGCCCCACATCAATTCCTTTACCCAAATTTTAGTAGCCGCCGTACTTCAACCGTCGCCCACACTCCTCCAGCACCAACCTTATAGTAAAATTGCAGTAGCCGAGGCATTTGAACCATCGCCCTCCCTCGTCCACCACCATGTCCACCCACCATTACTAAAATTTTCAGTAGCCGTGGCGTATCCTCAAACACCACCCCCCTCCACAGTCCCCCACCCGGCCCCCTCCCCCCTAGAACACTAGCTCGCCGCCGCCACCGCTGCCAACCCCTGCCGGTCTGCCCGTTCCTCCTAGCTTAGATAATAAATTTCAGGTTACCCAGCGATTCCCATACCGTCGCCCCACTCCCCTGAGTTTTTAGATGAGGCCTGCGGTGTCCCTCCCTGCCAGATCCACATCCCCTACTCCAAAATGTCGCAGCCTAAGCTTAACCATGTATCCTGGGGAGCCCGACAAGCGTTCGGCCAAGAAGAGGTTTATCATGGCCTCTCCGGCGGACGTTGGCGAGGTGGCCGCCGTTCGCCCCAACCTGTCGATCCCGGAGCAACACGTCGCCGCGGAAGCCGGTGAAGACGTTGACTATGTTGCCATGCCGAAGGCTTCATGTCAGCGGGCTAGCGTATTACTGTATCTCGGGAAAGCTGGCTACGACATCAAGCTCGTCGACAGCGACGGCTTCACACGAGCCATGTCACAGGTTAAGTGGTCCATCCCCAACCCCTCTGGTTCAACCGTCGTCGATCTCTTCGACGGCCCTGCCGCTGATCTCCTCCGCCACACGGTCAAGGATTTGCGATCCTTGTACGTCATCGAGCCCATTTTGTCATTTCTGAAGGACACGTTCTACGGCGGCGGCTTGGGATCCTCAATTGCCAAGTCAGATCTCATTGACCACGACCACGAGGAGGGCACCCACAAAGGTTCTTCCAAGGTGAAACAGCCCATCTGTGACATCAGAGAGCGCACCATGGGTCTGTGCTCTTCCAACTGGAAGGATCCTGTCCATGACATGTGAGGCAACATCCTATCAGCAAATCTTACCTTTTCTAGCTTGCCAACCCATACCCTTTGTTGTAGTAGCATTTGCCGTGCGGTGTTTTAACTGTGCCGTGTTTAATTATTTTAGTTATGCAAAAAATGTATTGTTCAATAGGGCTATGTGATGTTTAAGTATGAATTGTCCATTTCAGTTTCACGAATGGCTATATTTGGTTGTTTATAATGAGTAGATGCCTTGTTTATCTGTATTTGGTTGTCAGGTTGGTTGTAGTGAGCATTTTTCCAGTTATCGAGCAGATGCCTTGTTTATATGTATTTGGTTCTTAGGTTGGTTGCAGTGAGCATTTGTCCAGTTATCAAGCAGATGCCTTGTTTATCTGTATTTGGTTGTTAGGTTGGTTGCAGTGAGCATTTGTCCAGTTTTCAAGCAGATACCTTGTTTATCTGTATTTGCTTGTTAGGTTGGTTGCAGTGAGAATTTGTCCAGTTTTCAAGCATATGCCCTGTTTATCTGTATTTGCTTATTAGGTTGGTTGCAGTTGTAACACCCCCAGTGGTTAACTACAGTAACCACCCTTTTGATTATGCCATGTCATCATGCTTAACAGTGCATGATCATCATTAGCATTATATTGCATTTCAACTCCTAAGTCAAAATCCAAATTTAAATGAAAGTGAAATATAAAAGTGGTGCAACATAGAAACTAAAATGTTCAATAAATAACAAATATTGCAGAGACCATTCTAAAATTGTAACCAACATTTACTAAATTGGGTAAGTGACTCAAACCACCTCAAACAGTGGCTGAAAATAATATTTAGTAACCTTTTTAATTTATTTAACACAAATATGAAATAATGTTTTGCCCAAACTAATTTTAGGTGTGAGGGAATAAAGCACTGGTATTTATGAGCTAGGTCTCCCTTTTTACAAAAATCATTTGGAGCCTAAACAAATAACAGAATAGAAAAGAAAAAAGAAACAGAAAAGGAGAAAAAGAAAAAAAGGCCTAAAGGATCTACTGTGCACTCGGCCTACTCGCTACAGCCGCGGCCCAGCCCACCCCCGCGCCGTCCCTCACCTCGCACTGCTCATGCGCGCGCTATCGAGCACCTGCCGCGCGCGGCCAGGCCCCCCCTCACCGCTGCTCGACAGCACGTCGCGCCCACGCCAGTGCCTACAAGGCCCCCTCCTCGACCCCCTGGCGAAACCCTAGAGCCTCCCCTCACTCTCTCTCGCTCCTCACACCTCTCCCGAGCGCTCCCATGGCCCCGCCACCGGCGTAGGCGCGGCCACCGCCTCCGTCTCGTCGCCGCACCATGCCCATCGCGTTCCTCGTCATCGACTACGTCGCCCCACGCCGTCAAGTCGAGCCCGGAGGCCCTCCACCACCGCACCTGCGTCGCCCCCTTCTCGGACCCGCCGCCGTCGATCTCGTCCGCCACTGCCTGCACCGCGCCTTCCCCGAGCTCACTTAATGGCGACAACCACCGTGAGCTCCTCCCCTTCCTCCCCTGCTCCTCTTCTCGCCGCCTCGCTCGCCGTGGATTGGCCGCCGCGTGTGCTCGCTCCGGCCACCGCGGTTGCACGCCGTCCGGCCATTCTCGTCGCCGTTTTGGTCATCCGCTAGCTCCGTTAGCTCTGCCGTTGTCGCCTCGTTCGAACGCCCCCAAAAACCCGCGCGAAACATCACCGGAGCACTCTCCCCGCACCTCACCGGAGCTATGCTCCGCCTCGGTCGTCGCCGGTGCTTTTTCCGGCCACGGCTGCCCTGGCCACCACCACCTGCCGAACCGCGGCGCTCGCGCGGTACCAACGGTGCCGGCGGCGTCGCCAATGGGCCACCAGGGGCAAAACCCGCGGCTCGTCGGCTCTCTGCTGCCGTGAACGCGCGCGCCAGAGGCGCTCCGGCCGCCCCAGCCGACGTGGCTGCCACGTGGGTGCCCTGGGCCCACCCCTGGGCCCCACCCTGGGCCGCTGACAGGTGGGCCAATGGGGCCAACTGTTGACCAGTTGACCTGGTCAACTGGCCTGACAAATGGGCCCCACAGCCCTGTTAATTAAGTTAGTTAGTTTAACCTAATTACACACTGACATGTGGGCCCAGTAGCCTAATTAGTTGATTAGTTAAAAATAAACTCTGTTTAGACTAATCAGAGGCTGACATGTGGGCCCCACTGGTCAGGTTTGACCCTGGTCAGCCGACCGTTGACTGCTGACGTCAGCATTACGTCACAGTGACGTCACCCGGCTACTGTTTCGGATAATGTTGATTTAAATAATTAAATAAATTCTAGAAAATCAATAAAACTTTAGAAAATCATATCTTTTAATCCGTAACTCCGATGAAAATAATTTATATATGAAAAATGATCAGAAAAATGAGACGGATCCGAATACGCTACCCACATACCTGTTAGATGCCTCTAACTATCTGAACATGCAACTTTTTGCCTGTTTCAGATAAATGAATAGTGTATGACCTTAATAAAATAATTCCAAACAAATTCCTAAAATAACTAAATGACTTGGACATGTCTTCAGGCAACCCTGCATTGCACGTTAGCATGGCCTGCTCCGTGTTGCTTATGTTTGCTCTATATTTATACTGTTTCCTCCCCCTCTTCTCTCTTGTTAGACCCCGACGTAGTTCCCGGTACCGACGTAGCTCCGGATCCCGAAGACACCATTGACGACCTTGCCCTTGTCGCCGAGCAACCAGGCAAGCCCCCCTTTTTGATCATCCCGATATCTCCCATTCTATTTCTCATGCTTGCATTAGAATTGCTGCTGCTGCTGCTTTACCTATTCTGATGCATAGCCTGTTTACTGTAACCTGCTATTGATAATTACCTGCATAACCTAAACTGCTTAGTATAGGCTGGGTAGAGACCTATCAGTGACCCCACTAGTCCCGACCGCCCCACTGGATTATCCGAAGACCCGATGAACGGGATTGAAGACCAGGCCCCGACACCGCACATCACCCCCCCCCTTAGTTGTAACGACACTGCAGCGTTACTATCGAGTGCCGAGGGTGAAACCTCTTGTAGCACTTCGGATGTTAACTCTATAGAGTAGCTATTCGGTCGTGGTCATCGAGGGTGATTCCTCCTTCACCGCTTCCGATACGACGCTGTCGTGCAACACATCAAGTGTGAACCCATCGAGGGTGATTCCTCCGAGTTCACCTTGACGGATACATCGAGTGGGAATCCAACGAGGGTGACACCTCGGATTCCCCTGATGTTATGGACACACGGATACTTGGACTGTACTAATGTTACTTGGATAGGCGGGTCGACCCTGAGGGGTACCCGCGTGCGCCTGAGAGGCGAGTGTTGTGAAGACGGGTGCCAGTGTGGTGCCCGAGTGATGAATACGAGGCACGGCCGGGCATTCTTAACCCTTGCAGCAAGTCCTCGAGACGGGGCGACGGGGTCACATCTTTCGTGAGTCTCTGCTCGTTACCGCAAGCCCCTAGTCCTAACGATTTGGATATTTGATCCGAGCAGGTCTCTGGCATGATAGCACTAACCATCACGTGGGCATAGTATGGGCGTTCTGCATCGTAGCATCAGCCGAAAGCTTTGTCAGACGTCCAGTTCAGCATTGTGGCCGGGTCGGATCGTGCCGTTGGCGCTGGTATCCACCCTGCTCACAACGACCCGGAGGGCGAGGGGCGATGGCCAAGACCCCCTTGCGCTTAGGATATAGACCGGCGGGGACCTCTCTACTGAGCTGTAGGTAGGGTTGCGATGTGTCGTTTGGCTGAGGCCGGGCATGACCCAGGAAAGTGTGTCCGGCCGGAGTTAATCGAGCGTGTTGGGTAAGTTGGTGCACCCCTGTAGGGAAGAAAACTTCTATCGATAGCCGGTCCTATGGTAAAGGACACTCGGAGTTGTATCCTGATTGATACAATTTAGAACTGGATACTTGGATACTATGGCTCTGGGATTGCTTCTCGCAGGGAGTCGAGAAGGGATCTCAGGACGAGGTTGATGACTGTATGGCTCTGGGATTGCTTTCTCGCAGGGAGTCGAGAAAGGATCTCTGGGTGAGGTTAAGACTTAATGATACTGCTACATTATATTGTACTGTTCTACCCTCTTCTATTTCTGCAAGACCGCTGAAGATGCTAGTCTTCGATAGGACTAGGCCTTCTCTCTATTCTGGCATTTCTGCAGCCCAGTCCACATATACAGCCTCCCCTTGAAAATGTTGCATATGTAGTGTAGATCCTTGCTTGCTGAGTACTTCTGAGTACTCACGGTTGCTTTGTTTTCCTTTTCTCCCAATATCAGTTTGACGTGACCAAGATGACGGAGCCCCCTGAGACAGATGCCCCGTCGATCGACTACTACTACTACCCAGAGGATGGATACTACTACGAGTTGACTGACGACCAGGAGTAGGTTCGGAGGGTCCCAGGCAGGAGGCCTGCGCCTTTCGATCGTAGTGTTTTATTTTGCCCCGCCTTCCTAAAGGCCTTTCTGTTTCTCTTTTATATCTGTACTCAGGTATCTGATGCTTCCGCTGACGCTTGTATGCCATCGAGCTATGTATTCGAGCCCTCGAGGCCCTGGCTTGTAATATAAAGCTTGTATGACTTTATTTATGTTTTGGAGTTGTGTTGTGATATCTTCCCGTGAGTCCTTAGGCTTGATCGTGTGCATTTGCGTGTATGATTAGTGCATGATCGGGCCGGGGGTGTCACAGCAGTGAGACTCTATCCAGTTTTCAAGTGCTATATTTGGTTGTTATACTGATCATTTATGCCTTGTTTATTTCAGTCATTCACAATGTGATGTTCATTATGCGCAAGTCGGAGTTGTGCCGCTCGACTGCATCAATACCAGTTTGAACGGCTATATTTGGTTCCAGTTATGCCTGGTGTAATTAACACATGCCCTTTATTTTACACATTTATCCAGTTTGATGTTTAAGCATTACCTACGCTCTATTCATTTTCAACAATACCAGTTTGAATTGCAATATTTGATGGTTGTTAAGCCTGTTGTCGGTAACATTGCCTTCCATTTTATATCTGCTTTAACAGCATGCTGAAACCAACACATTCAAGCTATCATTTGGAGATGATGTTGTTTACCTTTGCTATATTTGTTTGATGTTAAGGTTGCTGTACTTATCATGCCTTTCCACTACTTATGCAGGACAACAACGGGAGTTGCCACCATTTTCCGCCGAGGTTAGTTTCATCCCTCGGCTTGTGCTCCCCCTGTCGTTCCATAATGTAGTGCATATAGATCCAGGCCTGGACACTTGTTAGCTTCTAATATTGACTTGTTGCTTGTAGGTACATATGCCCTTGGCAAGGATCCACGCATCGACCCTTTTTGCGTATGGGGCAATGAGATATTCATGAACAAGCATCAAGTGAGGAAACTGGTAAGGATTATTAGCAAAAAGATACGAATGGTGGCAAGCAAATTATTTGTTTATGCTCTATCCAACACAACAGTGAGTTGTAGGATGGTAACTACAAACTCTGCAGCCTTCTCTTTTTACTGCCCATAATGAGTTGTTAGACAACAATGTCTGGATCTTTTTCGTTTGTAGTGGTTCCCGAAGCAGTTCACTCAAGATTACCTTGCAAAGTACATGATTGGTGGACACGCAATGAAGGTTAAAGTATTTCATCCAGACTACAATGAGCGTCGAGAAGTCCTAATGAAGACACTGAAGGATGGACGGTCAGCCATCACAAGGGGTTGGCCTAGAGTCGTGCGTGCATTACGCATGGTGGAGGGCACAATATGGGCATTCCGCTTCACCTTCTCCAGCAACCAGAATGTCTTTCGCCTCTCTCTTTACAGGCTTTAGTACAACTGTGGTTCATCATTTTTTACTTGGTCCTTCTGTAGTTCTCCAGTATATGTACCTGTGCATCGAATTATGCATTCGTGGTTGAACCTATATTTGTAATAAACATGGTTGGATATGAAATAAGTGATTGCCTACTTTCAAATTCAAAACATGTGATTTTTAAATTAGGGATTAATTAGGGATTACACTGCACACGGTTTGCGAAAGCGAAACGTTTGCGATAGACGTGGAGATCAGACACGTTTCTAGGATCCACTATGTGTGCGATCAATCTCTACTGCACACATGATCAGCCAAGAAAAAACGTGTGCGATTAACAACAACATCGCACATAGTTCTTTCTTATTAAATGGTTGCGATAGTCACCTTATCACACACGCTTCGCAATTATGGACTGTTTGTGATGTTGTGCGCATCGCAAACGTTTGGTCATAGAAGAACGCGTGCGATAGGTCGATCATCCGATGCAGGTACGACGGATGAATCGTGTGGGATGTATTCAAGCTTCGCATACAGTTTTATAGCGACAACTGTGTGTGCTCTTACATCGAATCGCATACAGTCGAGGAAAAGTAATTGCGTGTGATTGTCTGCTTCTATAATCGTGAACCGTTTGTGATGGTTCACGTATCATAAACGTAGCACCATAGAATACCGACTACAATGGCAATCCGAGCACAAACGAGTTGCAAGGATGGAGCGTTTCGGATATTCGAGATATCAGAAATAGTTTAGTAGGGATAACTATATGCATCAAGGCTCCCTATCCCCGATGGTTTCTGGGTCGTGTGGGAAGGACCCCCGTATCGCAGTCACTCACTTGGCGACGGTTCGAAACACCGTCGCGGAAAGGGGTTAAAAGCCGTTTGTATAGCACCTCGATGTACAAGTGGGAGAAGACAAGGTAATTTGGGCTCTTTGTTAGATCAATATCAATGCATATGAGAGCCACTCAACATTTTCATCGTGGTGTTATCCTTGGTACGACTCAATAAAAAGAAAAAGAATTTCAGAGAAACGCACTAAAATACTTTTGGAGTTTTTAGTTTTTTTTCGAAGAAAGCAAATAAAAACGAGAAAAACAATTTACACGGGAAAGCTCCCAACAAGCAACAAAAGAACAAGGAAATCTTTTTGGGTTTTCTTTTTAATACTACAACTAATTAGGCTAGAAAGAAAAACCGAAAAGAAGCAAGAAACATTTTTTTGGATTTTCTCAAAGTTTTTCAAACACACAAGAAGAAAGCAAGAAAATAAATCTAGCATGGATAATACAATGAAAAGTGTGATCACCGACAAGTGGAATGAAATCTGTGAACATGAATATAATGTTAGTGGAAATACGTACTCCCCCAAGCTTAGGCTTTTGGCCTAGCTTGGTAATCACCATCCGTAGAAACCATTCGGTCCCATCTCGAAGTGCTGCAGTGGCGGCACCTGAGCATCCCACTCCTGGGGCTCCTCCTTCGCCTGGGCGTTCCGGTAGGCAATGATGTCATCTGGCATGATCCTATATCCACCCTGGCAATAGAATCAAACAAAGCGGGTGTAGGCAACGGAATAATATCACGGGTATCCACACTGAAAACCAGGTTGTAAGGAATATTATTAATTGAATCATTAATATCAATAAACTGGTGATCTTTCATCGCCTGGTGATCTAAATAAACCTTGGGTAAACGATAATCATGTTGGCGAATCTGAACGTTAAAGTGACTCGCTAAACGAGTAGCATAAATACCGCCATGAATTTTGCCCTTGGTCCTGTTAAGGTGCAGACAACGTGCAATAATAGCCCCTAGGCTAAAGATGTTATCGCCGTATAGTGCACGGCATAAGACAGCAAAATCAGGGGCACTAAGTGCACCAACCTTCTCTCTAGCAAGTAAACACTTCACGATAAATAGAGCAAAATAATGCACAGAAGGAAACTGCAAGCTAGTGGCAGTGACACTCGATACACCTCTCTCATCTCCCACTAACAGAGTACAATAGAAATCCTCAAACTCTGCAGGTCTAGGCTCTCTTATTTCCCCGTCAGAAGGGATCAAGCATATATCACAAAAGTCAGTGAGTGGTATCTGACGGGTTTCAGAATATAAGTTAAACTACACCTCAGGGGGGTTATTCCTACTCAGAAAATGGAAATTTTGCACAAAGGAATTTGTAAGGAGATGGTATTGTTCACACTTAGCTGCGATGAAGTCGGTAAGCCCAGCATTAGCAGCGAATTGTGCGAACTCTTGACGGATCCCGGCTCCATCCATGAAGGGGTTATGCGGCTATTCGCACGGCCGCACCTTCACCCTTCTCCAAGTATGGAGGTCATTGTCCGATGACTCCCCAATTACTCCCTTAGAGCTCTTCTTGGAGGCAAACTTCCTAAAGAAACTCATCTTATTCCTATAAATAAAATTCTGAAAATTTTAGTCCACATAATTTTTGTCAACAAAACTTCACAAGATTGATAGCAATTACTTATAGAGATGCATAGAGGCCATATCAAACATTCAAATTACTTAGAACTCTAAGAATTCAACATGCAAGCTCATCTACAGCAGCACCAAGAGTAACTAATTATTCAAAATATAATCCACTAAAGCAAAAACTATTTGGAGCAATGGAGGAGTAACATACCAAGTAGCAATCCCCCAAAACAGTTTTGGAAACGGAGCTTTGAGCAAAGAGATCAAAATCCATGGGTTTGAGAGCAAGAACACGAGAGAGAGAGCAATGGTGATTTTTTTTCTGGAGGTAGGAGATGGAATGGGCTGAAGAGATAAGTGAGGGGCCCACATGGGGACCACAACCCACCAGGGCACGCCTGGGGCTGCTGGCGCGCCCAGGTGGGTTGTGCCCACCTGGTCCACCCCCCTCTGATGTTATTTGCACTAAAAATTCAGAAATATTCAGAAAAAAATCGTATTAAATTTTCAGGGCATTCTGAGAACTTTTATTTTTGGGTCATTTTTTATTGCACGGAAAATCCAGAAAATAAGATAAACTTGGCATTTATTTTATTTAACTAAGAAAAACAAAAAAACAAAAGGTGAGGACAGAAGGTAGTGCCTACTAAATTCATCAACTTCATACCTCTAAAAATGATCCATTAATAAGGTTGATCAAGTCTTATTAACAACCACCTTCGATTAGCATGAAACCGAAGAACTTTTGTAAAACACTAAGTTACCTCAACGTGGATATGCATGTCCCCAACAATAATCATTTCATATTTCTTTTTGTCAGTAGGTAGAGGTAGTTGAAAACTTCCAATAGTGAGTGTCGGAGATTTTTCAATAACATTAATACCATTCACTTGGAATTATTTCTTCGGAAAGTGCACCGCATGCTCATTACCATTGATATGAAAAGTGACCTTGCTTTTATTGCAATCAATAACAGCCCCTGCAGTATTCAAAAAGGGTCTACCAAGGATAATCGACATATTGTCGTCCTCGGGCATCTCAAGTATAACAAAGTCTGTTAAGATAGTAACATTTGCAGCACCAACAGGCACATCCTCACAAATACCGATAGGTATGGCAGTTGATTTATCATCCATTTGCAAAGATATTTCAGTAGGTGTGACTTTATTCAAGTCAAGTCTTTTATATAAAGAGAAAGGCATAACACTAACACCAGCTCCTAAATCACACAAAGCAGTTTTAACATAGTTTCTTTTGATGGAGCAAGGTATAGTTGGTATTCCTGGGTCTCCAAGTTTTTTAGGTACTCCATCCTTAAAAGAATAATTAGCAAGCATGGTGGAGATTTCAGCTTCCGTTATTTTTCTTTTATTAGTGATGATGTATTTCATATATTTTGCATAAGGGTCCGTCTTTAAAATATCAGTCAAGCGAGTGCGCAAAAAGACTGGCCTAAGCATTTCAGCAAAGCGTTCAAATTCTTCATCATCCTTTTTCTTAGTTGATTTAGGTGGAAAGGGCATGGGTTTTTGAACCCATTGTTCTCTTTCTCTTCCATGTTTTCTAGCAACAAAGTCTCTTTTATCATATCTTTTATTTTTAGGATGTGGGTTATCAAGATCAACAGCTGGTTCTATTTCAACATCATTATCTGGTTGTTTATCATTGTCTGGTTGAGTGTCTTCATGAACATCATAATCATCTTTTTCATTATCACTAGGTGAATGTTCATTACCAGATTGAGTTTGAGCATCAGAAATAGGAACATCATTACTACTATCTGGAGGTTTTTCTATTTCAGGTTCACTAGAGGTAGGCGAAGTCCTATCATTTTTCTTTTTCTTTTTCTTTTTAGAAGGACTAGGTGCATCAGTGTTATTTCTTTGTAAATCTTGTTCAATCCTTTTAGGGTGTCCCTTAGGATAAAGTGGTTCCTGAGTCATTTTACCTCCTCTAGTTGCTACTCTAACAGCAAAGTCATGTATGTTGTTGTTCATTTCATCAAGTAATTCTCTTTGAGATTTAGCAACTTGTTCTAATTAAGTTTGAACCATAGAAGCATGTTTTCCTACACTTCTAACATCATTGGAGATTCTAAATAACAAGTCACTCAAGCGAGCAATCATATCAGAATTATATTTCAATTGTTTCATAACATTTTCATTGAAGTGATCTTGTTTTCTAATGTAGTTATCAAACTCATAAAGGCATTGACTAGGATGCATATTATAAGGATTATCCTTTTCATCAAATTTCATTAAAGAGTTTACCTCTACCACCTTGGGTGGTGGTGTATCAAGTACATGTATCTCTTCAATAGGAGGTAAATTTTTAACATCCTCTGCTTTAATACCTTTTTCTTTCATACTTTTCTTTGCCTCTTGCATATCTTCAGGACTGAGATATAAGATACCCCTCTTCTTCGGAGTGGGTTTAGACGGTGGTTCAGGAAGAGTCCAATCATCATAATTTTTCAATATGCTATTCAATAATTCCTCAGCTTATTAAACAGTTCGTTCCCTGAAAACACAACCATCACAACTATCTAGGAAGTCCCTAGAAGCATCGGTTAGTCCATTATAGAAGATATCAAGTATTTGATTTTTCTTAAGAGGATGATCAGGCAAAGCATTAAGAAATTGGAGAAGCCTCCCCCAAGCTTGTGGGAGACTCTCTTCTTTAACTTGCACAAAATTAAATATTTCCTGTAAAGCAGCTTGTTTCTTATGAGCAGGAAAATATTTTTCAGAGAAATAATAAATCATATCCTAGGGACTACGCACACAACCAGGAGTAAGAGTGTTGTACCATATCTTAGCATCACCCTTTAATGAGAACGGAAATAATTTGAGAATATAATAGTAGCGAATTTTATCCTCATGAGCAAAAAGGGTGGCTATATCATTTAATTTGGTAAGGTGTGCCACAACGGTTTCAGTTTCATAGCCATGGAAAGGATCAGATTCAACCAAAGTAATTAACTATGGGTCGACAGAGGATTCATAATCCTTATCATCAACAAAGATAGGTGAATTAGCAAACTTAGGATCACATTTCATTCTAGCATTCAAAGATTTTTCTTTCAGTTTGCATAATAATTTCTTTAGATCATCTCTATCATTTCAAGCAAGAAAATCTCTAGTTGTCTCCCCATCCATAACATAATCTTCAGGTATCTTAGGCAATTCATATCTAGGAGAGCTAGGTCTAACAGGTGTTTCAAGATTTTCAGTTTCAAGTACTTCATCAGTTTCAGTAATTTCCATATCTTTAGCTCTAGCAATTTGTTCATCAAGAAATTAACCTAGTGGCACACCATCATCAAGCAAGGTACTAGCATCATCATGAGTAGCATTCATAGAAGTAGCATCATCAATAACTTGCGACATATCAAGATTAGTAGCATGTGGTGGTGGTGCAAGTCTACTCAAAACAGAAGGTGAATCAAGTGCAGAGTGTGATGGCAGTTCCTTACCTCCCCTCGTCCTAGAGGGAACGATCTTGGTTTTTGTATCCTTCAGATTCTTCATAGTGATAAATAGATAATAATCCCAAGTGACTCAACAAGTATAGCTATGCTCCCCGGCAACGGTGCCAGAAAAAGGTCTTGATAACCCACAAGTATAGGGGTCGCAATAGTTTTCGAGGGTAGAGTATTCAACCCAAATTTATAGATTTGACACAAAGGGAGCCAAAGAATATTTGCAAGTATTAGCAGCTGAGTTGTCAATTCAACCACACCTGGAGATTAATTATCTACATCAATATGATTAGTAGCATAGTAATATGATAGTTTTGATAGCAGTGGTAACAATAACAGTAACGGTAACAGTGATAGCAATGATTTTGTAGCAGTTGTGACAGTAGCAATAGCAATAGTAACTTAGCAAGAACAATATGTGGGAAACTCGTAGGCATTGGATCGGTGGATTCCTTGGATGATATTCATCATATAACAATCATAACCTAGGGCGATACAAAACTAGCTCCAGTTCATAAATATAATGTAGGCATGTATTCCGTAAATAGTCATACGTGCTTATGGAAAGAACTTGCATGACATCTTTTGTCCTAACCTCCCGTGGCAACGGGGTCTATAAGGAAACTAAGGGATATTAAGGCCTTCTTTTAATAGAGAACCGGAATAAAGCATTAACACATAGTGAATACATGAACTCCTCAAACTATGGTCATCACCAGAAAGTATCCCGAATACTGTCACTCCGGGGTTTACCGATCATAACACATAGCAGGTGCATATAACTTGCAAGATCGGATCTAGAACAAAGATATAATGGTGATAACATAAACGGTTCAGATCTACGATCATGGCACCCGGGCCCAAAGTGACAAGCATTAAGCATGCCAAAGTCATAGCAACATCAATCTCAGAACATAATGGATACTAGGGATCAAGCCCTAACAAAACTAACTCGATTACATGATGAATCTCATCAAACTCCCTCACCGACCAGCGAGCCTACGAAGGAATTACTCACTCCCAGTGGGGAGCATCACGGAATGGCGATGGAGAAGGGTTGGTGATGATGAAGATCGAAGATCCCCCTCTCCGGAGCCCCAAACGGACTCCAGATCTGGCCTCCCGATGAAGAACAGGAGGCGGTGGCGGCTCCGTCTTGTGAAACGCGATAATTCTTTCTCCCTGATTTTTTCTCCAAAAATAGGATTTTATAGAGTTGGAATCAGGGTCTGCGGGGCCACCAGGTGGGCACAACCCACCTGGGCGCGCCAGGAGGGGGGCGCGCCCTGGTGGGTTGTGCTCACCCAGGGGCCCCCCTCCGGTGGTTCTTGGCTCCAGTATTTTTCTTTTATTGTATAAAAATTCTCCAAAAAGTTTCGTTCCATTCCGAGAACTTTTATTTCTGCACAAAAACAACACCATGGTAGTTCTGCTGAAAATAGTGTCAGTCCGGGTTAGTTTCATTCAAATCATGCAAATTAGAGTCCAAAACAAGAGGAAAAGCGTTAGGAAAAGTAGATACGACGGAGACGTATCAACTTCGGGCAGCCGGCTGGTCGGGACGGCCGGCCGCGGGCGCGAACTGGAGCAGCCGGCCCGGGTAGGCAGGCACCATGTTCGGCTCACCGTCTTGGGACTACCCGGGGGTCATCCCCCGACAAATGGCAAGACAAGGGGACTGACAACCCTCTTGCCAAGTTGGGTGCAAGCATTTTGTTTGGTGTTTGTGTGCGGGTGTTGTTTACATTTTAGCTTGTAGACTCCTATTGGTTCGATAAATTTTGGTTCTTAACAGAGGAAAATATTTTCTGCTGTTGTGACACATCACCTTTCCTCTTCAGGGAACCCAGCAACTCCAATGGAAATAGCAGAATGCTAGAGAACCGAGAGAGGGAAAGGGGCTCGGAAGTTTTTTGCTTTGTTCTTTGGGCACTGGAGCAAGAGCAAGATGGAAAGCATGGAGATTGATTCAATTTATAGTGTGCCTTTTATAAGCCAGTAAAAACACCAAAGGCGCGCACTGTGTGGTAGTAAATTTCATGATTACCCAATGTGGTATGCGTTACATGTGCATGCGAATCGAGGGGTTTTGCTGGTAATGACGCCAAAAATCTGGGGCCCGGTCTCTTAGTTGACAAGACGTGCCAATAGAAATGGCCTCGAGCTGCACTAACACGATATAATGATAAATCAAGGCATCTTTCGGTTCTGCAGTGCGTGGTAGCATTTCGGGGTCGGTCGAAGTTGTCAGAACACGGCCAAACTGGCACCCCCATCCTGACACAAGAAGACTTCATCATTAAGATAACTAGGCATTGAAAGGGTCTTCGGATCCGGCGAAAAGAAAAAAAAACCTGGGAAGCTTAGTTGGGGCTCCTCGGACAAGATTCTGGTTGCTCTGGAGACGAACACGCAAAGAGGATGATTGAACTAGTTTACAAGGCCAAAGACCTAAGATGAACAACAGCCGTCTTAGGATAGTCCTCGGCTTGAAGACCGGTTCAGGGGCTAATGATTGTATCCTGGATAGGGGGGTGTTAACCACGTCGGCTCTGAGACATTGCCTGGGTCGAGGACCCCCAGATGACCAACCAGTGGGCCACATTCGTCGGGCCCCATGGAGGAATCAAGATGAAATCTTCCGAAGACTTTGCACATACTCCAAGGCATGAATGCAATCTTCGACGTGTTTCTCTTTGGATGTAACCGACCTATGTGCAAGATGAAATCTTCCGAAGACTTGACACATACTCCAAGGCATGAATGCAATCTTTGACGTGTTTATCTTTGGATGTAACCAACCTATGTGTAACCCTAGGTACCCCGGTGTCTATATAAACTGAGGGGTGTAGTCCGTTGAGAAAAACCAACTCATTCATACACGATCTAGAGGTGGATCAACCGGTATTCTGTACCCCATTGATATGTCTCCAACGTATCTATAATTTTTATTGTTCCATGCTATTATATTATCATTCTTGGATGTTTTACAATCATTTTATAGCAACTTTATATCATTTTTTGGGACTAACCTATTGACATAGTGCCCAATGCCGGTTGCTATTTTTTGCTTGTTCTTTACTTCGCAAAATATCAGTACCAAACGGAGTCTAAATGCAGCGAAACTTTTTGGAGAATTTTTCTGGACCAGAAGACACCTGTTGGGCCAAAGAAGTACTAGAGGGGTGCCTCGAGGGGGCACAACCCACCTGGGCGCGCCTGGGGGCCTAGGCGCGCCCTGGTGGGTTGTGCCCACCTCGGTGGCCTCCCGCACCGCCTCTTTGCCCTATAAATACCCAAATATTCCAGAAACCCTAGGGGAGTCAACGAAACACAATTCCTGCCGCCACAAGTTCCAGAACCATGAGATCCAATCTAGACACCATCACGGAGGGGTTCATCATCCTCATCGGTGCCTCTCCGATGATGCGTGAGTAGTTCATTGTAGGCCTACGGGTCCGTAGGCAGTAGCTAGATGGCTTCTTCTGTCTTTTTGATTCTCAATACAATGGTCTCTTGGAGATCTATTTGAGGTAACTCTTTTTGTGGTGTGTTTGTTGGGATCCGATGAACTTTGAGTTTATGTTCAGATCTATTTATCCATGAAAGTTATTTAAGTTTCTTTGATCTCTTATATGCATGATTACTTATAGCCTCATATTTCTTCTTTGAATCTTTTTTTAGTTAGGCCGACTAGATCGATTTTTCTTGCCATGGTAAGAGGTGCTTGGTGATGAGTTCGATCGTACGGTGTTCTTTCCCAGTGACAGAAGGGGCAGCAAGACATGTATGTATCATTGCTATTAAGGATAACAAGATGGGGGCTATTCCTACATCAATAGATCTCGTCTACATCATGTCATCGTTCTTATTGCATCACTCCGTTTCTCCATGAACTTAATACACTAGATGCATGTTGGATAGCGGTCGATGTGTGGAGTAATAGTAGTAGATGCAGGCAGGAGTCAGTCTACTAATCTTGGACGTGATGCCTATATAATGATCATTGCCTGGATATCATCATAATTATTTGAGGTTCTATCAATTGCCCAACAGTAATTTGTTTACCCACCGTATGCTATTTCTCGAGAGAAGCCACTAGTGAAATCTACGGCCCCCGGGTCTATTCTTTATCATATATTTTCAGATCTATATTGCTATTTGCCTTTTTCTTTATTTGCATCTTTTATTTTCAGATCTATATTACCAAAAACCCAAAAATACCTCGCTGAATTTTATTTGCCGTTGTTTTATTTGCATCTACCAAACTATATCTTTACCAATCTTTTACCCGAGAGGGATTGACAACCCCTCTTACGCGTCGGGCTGCAAGTATTTGTTCTTTGTGTGCAGGTACCGTTTACATAGTGTTGCTTGGTTCTCCTACTGGTTTGATAACCTTGATTTCATAACTAAGGGAAATACCAACCGTAGCTGTTCTGCATCATCCCTTCCTCTTCATGGAAAAACTGACGCGGACACGAGCCATCAAGAAAGGATTTCTGGTGCCGTTGCCGGGGAGACATCATCAACATCTATCAGGTTCCTAATCGCAAATCTCATCTCCTTGCAATTTACATTATTTGCCATTTGCCTCTCATTTTCATCTCCCCCACTTCACAAAAATATTTGCTTTTTATTTTCCTTCTTTTTGTTTGCCTTTTTTCCTGTTCGATATTTTGTTTGCTTGTGTTGCCATGTGTCTTCTATTTGCTTGCATCTTCGCTTGCTAAAAATCTAATGATATGGATCCTCAGCCACTTGCTAATCTTTTCAAAAGATCCAATTATGATGAACCAATTGCTAGTGAGTCGAGTGCACTAGATTATCTTTATGAAGTTTTGCTTGAGATTCATGAGTCTGAAAATTGTGATGAAGTGTTAAAAGAAGAAATTTATAAAGTGATTCATGATAGCTCCTTGGATGAAAAGCATGATTGCAATGATGTGATTATAAATTATACTAATGTGAATTGTGCTAATAATATGCATAACCCCAAGCTTGGGGATGCTAATATTGCTATGTCCACTACTTATTGCAATGATCATGATTGGGGTGATAATGATTCTTATGATCTTGAAAATTTATTTAAACCTCATGATGAATATGCTTGCTAAAAATAATATTGAAAGTGGGTTTGGAAGAGTGTCAACTTTAGCTAAAAATAATCCCACATATTTGGAGAGTGTTCAATCTTATGAAATTATTGATAAAAGTTGGTTTGGAGAGGTCATGACTTTAGTTGATGTTAATCCCACTATCTTGGAAGATTATAAAACTTTTATGCATGTGGATCATGAAGAGAAAATTTTATATGATAGCTATATTGTTAAATTTGATTATTATCCCACATGTAATTATTATGAGAGAGGGAAATATGGTTGTAGAAATTTTCATGTTACTAAGTTACCTCTCGTTATGTTGAGATCATCAATGCTTTATCCTTCTCTTTTGCATATGCTAGTTTTTGCTTGCCTTGATAATTTGTTTGCTCATAAAATGCCTATGCATATGAAGTATGCTAGACTTAAATGTGTTTTTCGCAAGTTTTATGATGCTCTCTTTGTGCTTCAAATCTTGTCTTTCATGCAAGCATCATTAAAATTATCAAAGCCTAGCTAGGGGCGTAAACCGATAGCGCTTGTTGGGAGGCAACCCAATGAATAAATTTTATTTTTTCCTTTTTCTTTCTGTTCTTGAGTGTTTACACAATTATGCTACTATTATGATTCTGTTTTTTATGTTTTAATTAGTGTCTGTGCCAAGTAAAGCCTTTAGGATCATGTTGGGTTATAGTTGATTTGATCTTGTTGGAAAACAGAAACTTTGTGCGCCAGTAGTAGAATTGTTAAAAATCACAGAGGTGTGATAAAATGCTGAATTTTTTCACACAAGATTGATATACAAATTTCCTACATTGTCCTATTTTTTCAGAATTTTTGGAGTTACAGTAGTATACGAAGTTTTCAGATTACTACATACTGTTCTGTTTTTGACAGATTTTGTTTTCTTTGCGTTGTGTGCTTATTTTGATGAATCTATGGTTTGTATTGGAGGGTATAAGCCATGGTAAAGTTAGAATACAGTAGATATAATGCAAAAATAAAATATGAATGGGTTTGCAGCAGTACTTAGGGTGGTGATTTGCCTTGTTATACTAACGGATCTCACGAAGGTTTTGTTGAGTTTTGTGTGATTGAAGTTTTCAAGTTTTGGGTGAGATCACGATGGATGAAGGAATAAGGAGTGAAAAGAGCCTAAGCTTGGGGATGCCCCATGGAACCCCAAGTTATTATTCAGGGAGAACCAAGCAACTAAGCTTGGGGATGCCCCGGAAGGCATCCCCTCTTTCTTCTAACGACCATCAGTATTTTACTTGAAGCTATATTTTTATTCGTCACATATCCTGAGTTTTGCTTGGAGCGTCTTGTATGATATGAGTCTTTGCTTGTTTTGCATTTTAGTTTGTCACAAGTATCCTTGCTGGAGACACCTATTTGAGAGAGCCAAAATTATGCTATGATTTGTTAGAATTGCACTTTATGCTTTACTTCAATTTTTTTAGCTATGGAATTGCTCTAGTGTTTCACTTATATCTTTTTGAGCACGGTGTGCTTTAATATTTTTGAAGAAATGCTCTCATGCTTCACTTAGATTTATTTGGGAGTTAGTAAATTTTTGAACAAATTCTCTCATGCTTCACTTATATTATTTTGAGAGACAAAAAATTTTATGCTCATGTTCTTCACTTAAATTTGTTTGAGCTTATCAAAAGCAATTGCAACATATGAAATTAGTCCCAAAGTGATAGATATTCAAGAGGGATATAATAAAAACTTTCATGAAGATCATTGGACAAAATAAACTGGATTCTTTGTAATAGTTTTGAGATATGATGATAGTGATATGTGAGTCATGTTGGTGAGTAATTATGCTTTAGTAAGAATATTGATGTTAATGTTTGTGATTCCCTATGCAAGCATGAAAGTCAATAGTTATGCAATGAAATTATATCCTACTTGTGGTGCATTATTCGGTGTTAGTTATGCTTAATGCTCGCTTACGTGATTTTTCGTTTCTTGGTTGGTTGCTTCTCAATCTTTTTACTAGCCTCCATTTGTACTAAGTAGAAATACTACTTTTGCATCCAAAATCCTTAAAACCAGTTTTGCCATATGAGTCCACCATACCTACCTATATGCGGTATTTCCGTGCCGTTCTAAGCAAATTTGTATGTGCCATCTCTAATTTTCAAAATAAATTTCCTTTTTGTGTGCCCGTACCGCTCATGAAGCGGCAGGGGGTGGCTAATATTTTCTATGCTAGATGTGTTATTCTCAAGATGAGTGTTTATTCATTTGTCATTGCACGAGAGTATGGCGGTAATAGCGATGCCCAGTCCCAAAATAAAAAAGAAATTTACTTTATGTTGTCAAATAATAAATTCCTTGGAAAGTGTTGGTATGGACGGCACCCGTGGATATGGCTAGCCGTGTGATACGTCTCCAACGTATCTATAATTTTTGATTGTTCCATGCTATTATATTATCTGTTTTGGATGTTTTATATGCATTAATATGCTATTTTATATTTTTTGGGACTAACCTATTAACCTAGAGCCCAGTGCCAGTTTCTGTTTTTTTCCTTGTTTTGAGTTTTACAGAAAAGGAATATCAAACGGAGTCCAAACGGAATAAAACTTTCGCGATGATTTTTCTTGGGACAAAAGACATCCACAGAGCTTGGAGAGGAAGGCTGAAGAGTCCCGAGGGCTCCACAAGTCCTCAGGGCGCGCCCTAGGGGGGGTGCCCCCTGGCTTGTGGGCCCCCCGAGAGTCTCCTAACCCTAATCTTCAGCCTATAAATTTCCAAATATTCCCAAACCATCTGAGGCATCCACGAAAATACTTTTCTGCCGCCACAAGCCTCTGTTCCCGTGAGATCCCATCTTGGGGCCTTTTCTGGCACCCTGCCGGAGGTGGATTCGATCATGGAGGGCATCTACATCAACTCTATTGCCCTACCGATGAAGCGTGAGTAGTTTACCACAGACATACGGGTCCATAGGTAGTAGCTAGATGGCTTCTTCTCTCTCTTTGATCTTCAATACCATGTTCTCCTCGATGTTCTTGGAGATCTATCCGATGTAATATTCTTTTGCGGTGTGTTTGTCGAGATCCGATGAATTGTGGATTTATGATCAGATTATCTATGAATATTGTTTGAGTCTTTACTGAATTCTTATATGCATGATTAAATATCTTTGTATTTCTCTTCGAATTATTGGTTTAGTTTAGCCAACTAGATTGATTCTTCTTGCAATGGGAGAGGTGCTTAGTTTTGGGTTCAATCTTGCAGTGTCCTCACCCAGTGACAGAAAGGGTAGCGAGGCACGTATTGTGTTGTTGCCATCAAGGGTAAAAAGATGGGGTTTTCATCATATTGCTTGATTTTATCCCTCTACATCATGTCATCTTACTTAAAGCGTTACTCAGTTCTTATGAACTTGATACTCTAGATGCATGCTGGATAGCGGTCGATGTGTGGAGTAATAGTAGTAGATGTAGGATCTTTTCGGTCTACTTGACACGGACGTGATGCCTATATTCATAATCATTGCCTTGGATATCGTCATAACTTTGCGCTTTTCTATCAATTGCTCGACAGTAATTTGTTCACCCACCGTATGTTTTCTTTCAAGAGAGAAGTCTCTAGTGAAACCTATGGCCCCCGGGTCTATTTTCCATCATATATTTTCATATCTATAAAACCAAAAACCCAAAAATACCTTGCTGCAATTTATTTGTTTTTACTTTGTTTTGCGTTTTAGTAATCTTTTATATCTATCTCTATCAGATCTCATCCTTGCAAGTGACCGTGAAAGAATTGACAACCCCTTTATCGCGTTGGGTAAAAGTGTTTGATTGTTTGTGTAGGTGCATAGATTGGAGACTTGTTTGTACCTCCTACTGGATTGATACCTTGGTTCTAAAACTGAGGGAAATACTTATCTCTACTTTGCTGCATCACCCTTTCCTCTTCAAGGGAAAAACCAACACAAGCTCAAGAAGTAGCAGGAAGAATTTCTGGTGCCGTTGCCGGGGAGGTTCTACGTCAAGCCTACCAAGTACCCATAATAAACTCTCATCTCATGCATTACATTATTTGCCATTTGCCTCTCCCCCACTTCTAAAATGTTTTCAGAAAATCACAAAAAAATGCCTTTTTATTCGCCCATCTTCCCTTCATCTTTCCGTTTGCTTGTTTGCCCGTATGGCTCAACCCAAAAGCTTTGATCCTTATTATAGGAAGTTGGAAGAGATTGAAAATAATGCTAAAAGCTTCATGTCCTTACAATTTGAGCATAATAGTTTCTTTAGGAACAAGCTTAAAGAACAAAAGACCATGATGGAGTATATTAATAAAGAGCTTGATGACGTTACTAAGGAATTTTATGGTCTTAAATCTCAATTTGCTCGTCTTGAAAACTTAGTAGGCAAATTTCCGATAAACAAACTACTTTGGTAAATAAGATGGCCGCTAAACCGGAGTCTTTAAATAATGATGAAGATCTTAAAATGCTTGAAGTGACTCCTATTGAATCTTTGTTTTCTAGTATAAATCTTGATAAAGATGGGACTGGAGATGAGTCAACTTTAGCTAGAAGGCGTCCCAATGATTCAGAGTTTAAAGATCTTAATGAAAAATTTGATAAAAGTGGGATTGGAGAGGTCAGAACTTTAAGTAGCAATGAACCCACTCTTTTGGATTTCTAGGACTTTAATTATGATAATTGTTCTTTGATAGATTGTATTTCCTTGTTGCAATCCATGTTGAATTCTCCTCATGCTTATAATCAAAATAAGGCTTTTACTAAACATATCGTTGATGCTATGATGAAATCTTTTGAAGAAAAACTTGAGTTGGAAGTTGTTGGTGCAACAAACCCCGGGTCTGTTGCCAGACTGTGCACAAGCACGGGGATGAGATTGAAGCACCAACCCAAGTCAGAATACAAGGGACTAAGAGGTTCAATGGACTAACATGCAGATTAGAGGGACCAAGATCAAGCTGATGAAGCAAGGCACCATCAGGAGAAGGGCCTCCTTTGCCGGGCAGGCGAGCTCGGCAAGGGGCGAGGCCACCCCCGAAAGACGACGTCCAAGATGTCCCGGCAGGGCCTGCCGGGGAACACGGAGGCAAAACCACCTCACCAACTACTCCACCACGACCCACGTCGTCAATCAGTGCGGTGTCAAACCGCGGAGTGACTAAGTGGCAGCCATTCACCACATGGCAGCCTCTCCCTATAGGAAACACCTGCAGATGACACCCGTCCTGCGATGTGTCAAGCGAGCAGGCGTGGAGCTGGCGAGATAGCCCGGCAAGCCTTGCCGGGCAACCAACGATGTGACGTTGAGCGGTGCATTTAATGCACACTGTCAGCCCGCAGAGTTAGGTATGATAGCACTGTTTGTTATCTCATCAGTGCATAATGACTGTTTTGCCATTGTGGTGACCCCTTAATCTATAAAAGGAGGTCCATGGCAACCGTAGAGGGGGTTAGAAGGTTGGATAACTCAGACCCCCATACGCGCGTAGCCACTGCCGCCCTGAGGCAACCCTTGCCGAGCAAGTGTATTACGCTCCACCACCACCTTTCCACCATCAATCCACCAAAGCAGGAGTAGGGTTTTACGCCTCACGGCAGCCCAAACCTGGGTAAAAATGCCTGTGTGATCTCTGTCGTGCTACCACATGCTCGTCTGCTCTTTGTGTAACGCGACGCCCCCCTGCCGAACCTGCAAGGGGCCTCCTCGTCCCATAGGTGGCCGTGGTTTCCCGCGACATCTTTGGCGCGCCAGGTAGGAGGACCGCTTGCGCGAACCTGAAGGTGTGTGTAGCGCGTCACCTTCATCACCATCAGCATCATTGACGACGCCATCGACCATGGCGCCCAAGAAGAAACCCGGTTCTTCGGCTCGTCCTTCCACCTCGAAGGCTCCGCCGCCCGCGGCCTCTAACGCTGCGGGGGGTGCGGAGACACGCGAGGACGTGGACGCTGCTAGGGATGTGGTCAGAGCAGGCGGCGCCATCACCACTTCCCCCGCGGCTGATGCAGGAGTAGGAGACATCAGAGGAGACAGCATCAGCAACATCCCGACGGCCACGCTCCACAAGGTCCGAGTGAAGGGGTTACTCAATCTGCGCCCCTTCCGCCCGCCGACGGGCACAGGCGCAGCAACGGCGCTCAGGCCGGGGCGAATCACCGCCCTCCGACCGCTCCAAGCACGGGTGCGGTCGCAGCACGTGCACCTCCCCCGGGACGAGTCGACCAAGCCGCTGCGCCCGACGGAGCCACTGGCCCTCGAGCGCCTTCGCCGCACCACCCTGCCATCCAGGTGGTCGCCCCGCAGCAGCGGGGGCGCAGTGCTGCCGCCACTGGCACCATCAGGAGCGACATCATCGTCACCCATGCCAAGTACAGCCTCGGAGGTCATGGCGTGGGCTCAGCTGCTGCTGTGGTTTCCGCCAGCAGCCGAGCAAATGGACGAATGGTGTGCCACCATCCAAAGTCTGCTCGGTTTCACCAAAGCTGGGGGCTCACTGTGACGCCCCCGGCTCAATCATGCACTAATCATACACGCAAATGCACACAATCAAGCCTAAGGACTCACGGGAAGATATCACAACACAACTCTAAAACATAAATAAAGTCATACAAGCTTTATATTACAAGCCAGGGCCTCGAGGGCTCGAATACATAAGCTTGTGTACAAGCGTCAGCAGAAGCATCAGATATCTGAGTACAGATATAAAAGAAAACACAGATAGGCCCTTAGAAGGCAGGGCAAAAGAAAACACTACGATCGAAAGGCGCAGGTCTCCTGCCCGGGACCCTCCGAATCCTACTCCGGGTCGTCGGCCAACTCGTAGTAGTAACCACCCTCGGGGTAGTAGTAGCGATCGTCGGCGGGGGCAGCTGTCTTAGGGGCTCCATCATCTGGTTGCATCAAAAGGATATGGGGGAAAAAGAAAGCAAAGCAACCGTGAGTACTCATCCGAAGTACTCAACAAGCAAGGATCTACACTACATATGCAACATTATCAAAGAGAGGTTGTATATGTGGACTGGGCTACAGAAATGCCAGAATAGAAGGAAGGCCTAGTCCTATCGAAGACTAGCATCTTCAGCGGTCTTGCAGAAATAGAAGAGAGTGGATCAGCACAGTATAATATAGTAGTAGTGTCATCAACCTCACCCAGAGATCCTTTCTCGACTCCTTGCGAGAAAGCAATCCCAGAACCATACAGTCATCAACCTCGTCCGGAGATCCCTTCTCGACTCCCTGCGAGAAGCAATCTCAGAGCCATACTCATCACAAGTATCTAGTTCTAGTTGTATCGATCGGGATACAACTCCGAGTGTCCGTTACCGAGGATCCGGCTATGCATAGTTTAGTTCTTCCCTGCAGGGGTGCACCAACTTACCCACCATGCTCGCTTAACTCCGGCCGGTCACACTTTTCTGGGTCATGCCCGGCCTCGGCCAAACGATACACCGCAACCCTACCTACAGCTCAGCAGAGAGGTCCCCGCCGGTCTACATCCTAAGCGCAAGGGGGTCTTGGCCATCGCCCCTCACCCTCCGGGTCGTTGCGCACAGGGTGGATACCAGCATCGCCTCGGGTGGCCAACACGATCCGACCGTGCCGCAATGCTGAACTGGACGTCTGTCAGAGCTTTCGGCTGATGCTACGATGCAGAACGCCCATACTATGCCCACGTGATGGTTAGTGCTATCAGGCCAGAGGCCCACTCGAATCAAATATCCAAATCGTAGTGTGTTGGCAGTGCGGCAACTAGCAGAGACTCATGAAAGATGTGACCTCGTCGCCCCGTCTCGAGGACTTGCGGCAAGGGCCAAGAATGCCCGGCCACGCCTCGTATTCACCACTCGGGCACCATCCAGGCAACCCGCCTTCACATCACACGCGGGTACCCCTCAGGGTCGACCCACCTTTCCAAGTAACAATAGTACATTCCAAGTATCAGTGTGTCCATAACATCAGGGGGAATCCGAGGTATCACCCTCGATGGATACCCACTCGATGTAACTATCAAGGTGAACGTAGGAGGAATCACCCTCGATGGGTTCACACTTGATGTGTTGTACGACAGGGTCGTATCGGAAGTGGAGAAGGAGGAATCACCCTCGATGACCACGACCAAATAGCTACTCTACAGAGTTAACATCAGAAGTGCTACAAGAGGTTTCACCCTCGGCCCTCGATAGTAACGCTGGAGTGTCGTTACAACTACGGGGGGGGGGGGGGTGATGTGCTGTGCCGGGGCCTGGTCTTCAATCCCGTTGATCGGGTCTTCTGATAATCCAGCGGGGCAGTCGGGACTAGTGGGTTAACTGATAGGTCTCTACCCAGCCTATACTAGACAATTTAGGATAAGCAGGTAAGGTTTCAATAGCAGGTTACAATAAACAGGCTATGCATCAGAATAGGTAAAGCAATAGTAGCAGCAATTCTAATGCAAGCATGAGAGAGAAAGAATAGGCAATATCGGTATGCTCAAGGGGGGGGGGGCTTGCCTGGTTGCTCGGCGGCAAGGGCAAGGTCGTCAATGGTGGCATCGGGCTCCGGAGCTGCGTCAGTACCGGGAACTGCGTCTGTAGCGGGGTCTACCGAGAGAGAAGAGGGGGAGGAAACAGTAAATATAAAGCAAACAAGAGCATGACATGACATTACGCAGAACTAGGGGTGTTCTGACGTGGTGCTACACGATATAGGTGAAGAGGGAAAACATCCGGGAATGTTTTCTCGGTTCCGGACATTTGTCAGACAGATGACTGGAGGGGAATGGTTGCATGTTCGGATAGTTAGGGACGTGTGACGGACGAACGGATTGCGTATTCGGATTCGTCTCGAAATTCTATGCAACTTTCATGTACAAAGTTTTTCGATCCGAGCTACGGTTTATTTTATATGATTTTCTAAAGATTTAATTGATTTTCTAGAATTATTATTTTTATTTAAATCAACATTATCCAGAACAGTGCCTGATGATGTCAGCATGACGTAGAGGTGATGTCAGCGGTCAACAGACGGGCTGACCAGTTAAACCTGACCAGTGGGTCCCACTGGTCAGTGACTGGACTAATTAACAGAGTTAAATTAACTAATCTAATCCTAATCAACTAGCGGGACCCACCTGTCAGTGTCTTATACTAATTACAATTAGTTTAAATTTGAATTAGGGTTAATTAGGCGCTGGGGCCCGCAGGTCAGTGGGCCACTGTGCCACGTCAGTAGTTGACCCAGGTCAACGGGGCCCGCGGGGCCCGCAGTCAGTGACACTGGGGCTAGGGCCCGCGTGCCACGTCGGAGCCGGCCGTCGGAGTTGCTCCGGCGAGCCCGAATGCGGCGGAGCGCGCCGGCGAGGCTCGGGATTCGCCCACAGGGCATCCCCGGGGCTGTGGTTTGGTCCGCTAGAACGGGCGCGACGAGCCGCATCGCGTGGTGGTGGTGGTCGGACTCGGGGGTGGCCGAAACGACGCCGGCGACGACGGTTGGCGGCGGGGCTCTCGGGTGGAGCTCGGGCGCGTGGCTGCGGTGGGCTAGTGAGCAAAGTAAAGGGCGGGGCGGCCTCTGCAGCTCACCAGGAGCACGCCGGTGCTGCTGGACCGAGCTGAGCGGCTCTGGGAGCGCGGCAATGGCAGCGACGGCGGTGGACAGAGCACGAGCACAGCGGCGGCTAGCTACGGCTACGGGGAAGGACAGGGAGGAGGGTGTTCCAGTGCGGCTTCTCACCGCGGAGCTGTAGGGAAGTGGTAGAGGGCTCGGGGAATCTCGAGGTTGCCAGAATCGGCGACGGCGTGCGGCAGCGATCCGAGGAGGGAGAGGGCGGCGTGGAGGTGATGCAGTGGCTCTTCGGCTCGGGTGACTCGTCGGAGAGGAAGAGGAGGTCGAGGCGGCCCTCTCTGGCGCAGAGGCGAGGCGAGGCGAGCACGGTGGCCGCGTGTGCTACGGCAGCGGCGCCATGGCTGCATCGGTGAGGTGGGGAACGAGAGGGAGAGCGAGAGAGAGTGAGCGAGGGAGAGCCAGGGGGCACGGGAGCTGCTCTTTACCCACCAGGCGGGCGCAGACGCGCTGTCGACCGCGAGGAGAGGGGGGGCCAGCTCGGGCGAGGCGCGCGCGACAGGTGTTCGACAGCGGCGCAGGTGAGCAGTGCGGGTGGTGGGGGGAACGCTGCGCGGGCTGGGCCAGGCACTGTGGCCACTTAGGCCCAGTGCTGTGGGCCTTTTTCTTTTTCTTTATTTCTTTTCTGTTTTTTTTCTTTTTAGTTTCTGTTTTGTATTTTCTTTTTGCACTTTTCCAATTTTGTAAAACATGAGTTTTGCCCCAATAAACTCAGTGCATTTTCTAGCACTGCTACAAAAATTTTGGAGTCCAGATCTTTTCATTTGGATTTTATTTAAATGAAAAGGTATTAAATAATTCTGTTTTGCTACTGTTTCTTGCTGTTAGAGTCATATAATTTATTTAGTATATGTTGAAAATAATTTTTGAATTGTCTCTGGATTATTTGCTATTTAATGAACATTTTAGTTTCTGATTTGAACAACTTTTATTTTCCACTTTGAATTCATTTGAAGTTTGAATTTGGAGTTTGAAATGCAACATGATGCAAATGATGACTAGGCACTGTTGAACTTGCTGACATGGCATTATCAAAAGGGGAATTACTGTAGCTAACCACTGGGGTGTTACACTCACGGCGAGCTGGCCCGCCACGGCCGCCCCAAGCGACAGCAACGGCTCATGCTGCTGACCGTACAGGAGGGGCCATCCCCACGGTGCAGTCTCCGCTACGGCAGCCAGCGCGAGTGCAACAGAATCAAGACCCCGACGATGTCTCGATGGCCTCTTCTGACCCTCGAGTGCGTCCAGGCCAACGACGAGCCCCGGAGGATAGGCGGAGAGGAGACACGTGCACCGTTGTCGAGCAACGCCGCGATGACCTCCGCCGGACCGATGGGTGCGACGGCCCCGGCCTCGATGAGCCCGCGCTCGGTATTGGCGGGTGCCTACCTTTCGAGGTTGGCTACCCTGCCTTTACCCATGAGCTGCGGCAAGTCCGTTGGCCGTCCGTTCACACGTTCAAGCCAGAGATACCTGAGAAGTACGATGGGAGGCTGAACCCGCCAGAGTTCCTGAGCATCTACACCATCGCTATTCAGGCTGCCGGGGGAAGAGATGAGAAGGTGTTCGCCAACTACTTTCCTTTGGCCCTTAAGTCCAATGTGAGGTCTTGGCTGATGCACCTGCCGGAGAACTCCATTTCGTCATGGGCAGACCTGTGCCATGAGTTCATCGGTGCCTTCACCAGGGGCCACCAAGAGCCGGGCCGACCCAGCGACTTGCAGCTTCTCCGACAAAAGGAAGGAGAGACCCTCCGTAAGTATTTACAGAGATTCAGCAAAGTTCATAGAAATATCCCAAATATCCATCTGGCAGCCGTGATAGCCGCCTTCCAGCCCAATGTGCGCAACCGCCGGATTCGTTCCAAGATGAACGTACGGTTGCCCAAGACTGTGAAGGAGCTCTACACGTTGGTGGATAAGTGTGCTCGGATGGAGGAGGGAAGAAAGTTGCCCAGAGAGGAAGACTGCACCAATATTGATTCAGAGGATGAGGATGAATCAACCAGTCAGAAGAAGAGCAAGAAGCGCAGTAAGAAGCGAAGGGATATCGCAGTAATGACTGTTGAAGGATCGGGTACGCCTAGTACCGGCAAGAAGGCCAAAGCTGAGGCCCCCGACAAGGAAGCTGCCATGTGCGCTGACTGCCGGGAAGCCGCTGCTGCCGAGAAAGCCGGGAAAGGTGATGGGCCATATTGCAAGATTCATTGGACCAAGGGCCACGACCTTCAAGAGTGTTATCAGGTTGAGCAGCTTGTCAAAAGACAGAAAGCAGAGTATGAGAAGCGTGACAAGGAAAAGGGTCAGAATGTTGCTGGCAGCAAGGGCCGAGGTGGTGAAGTAAATTGCCCCGGCAAACCCTTTCGGAACCAAGGAAAACCCGCCAGAGGTCGAGAGAAGGAAGGCTGTGGTGATGAGAGTGATGGAGGGTGTCGTGGAATCGTCACGGCAGATGTCCTAGTGTGAGGACTTAGTCGTGGAGCCATCGCAATGAGGTTAGTTTAAAGGGGTTAATCAGGACAAAGGACACGGGGAGTTTATACTGGTTCGGCCCCCTTGCGGTGAAGGTGAAGGCCTAATCCAGTTTAAGGTGGTATTGCTAGGGTTCGACGACCAGGGAGCGGATACGCTTAACCTGCCTCTCGAGTTGTCGTTTCTTGTCCCTAAACCGCCACCGGGTCGTCCCTTTATACACACATGTTGACGCCCGGCGGTTCACAGAATCCCGGCCGGCTCATAAACGTGTCCGACTCGGTATCCACTCTTTCCTATCTTACAATACAAGTCATATACTTATGGTGGTTTACATCTATGGGCCCTAACTCGCCTTTGGGCTTTGAGCCTTCTTATTAAGTCTCCTTCGTAAGTCGCCATCTTCTATGTCTTCATGGGCTTCAATATAGGTAAATCACTATGAGCATAACCCGGCCCCTCCTGGGCGGTTTATACTCAATAGTTATATCCTCAACATTAGGCCCCAGGTTGATTTGAACTTGTTCATGTCAATCTTCAACACTTAGGAAAATTCCCTCTTCATTACCTTTGCAAAAATTTGTAACTCGCCGTGACGTCATCTTCCGAGATCATGATAACCCGCCATGACGTCACCTGTCATTAATTTTATAAACATCCAGAAATCATATATGCATCTCCTTTTTAATGAACCTCCAAAAATCAAGGCGTCAGTCCTGTCACATATCCAATTTGAAGCTCCTCGTTTCCCGCGCATGCCACTTATCCATTCACCTTATAAATAGGGCCAGGGGTCCTTTTCACTTTCCCCCCTTGCCTCCTCGTCTCTGTCTTCCACCTCGCATCGCCTCAGCGCCCGAGCTCCGCCGCCGTCGTCGACCTTTGCCACTGCCTCAACAACGGCCGCTGCATCAACCTGAATCGATCAGAGTTCGTCCGCGCGCCTCCGCTACTCAACAGTTTTGGTAAGTCCTCTTCCTTCCTTTTCCCCTAGATCCCATTAAGGTTTCCACGAGTTCATCGGAGTTCATCCTCGTTCTTCGATGTAGCTTGTAATTTTGGATTCAAACTTGGCACTCCTCCTGTGCGGCGGTGGTCGTGGTACTTACTTTTGCTTATTATAACATCTCCTTTTGCATAAGAATTCCAATCTGAATACATGAACTGCTCAGGTACTGAAACTTTTTAGGTCTAGATTTTTCCATTATCTGAACTGCCGTAGATCCACAATTATAGCATTAATCTGTGAAACCTGTTTTTCCAACACTTAGCCATTTTCCAAATTCAGATCTATACTTTCAATATCCGTGTAGGCGGTTTAACCTCAGAAAATAATAACCTGCCAGGTACCATTAGTCCCCTCTTAAACCGCCAAGTGCTCGTCTTTGTGATTTGATAACGTCACAGTTCGGTTTAACATTTATGCATGCTTCAACATTTTCTGCCTGTTAAACATGAACCTTAAACCGGCACAAATCTTTTCCAGGTTATCGTATAAATGGCCAAATCCTTTTATTCCTGTAACTGGGTTCAATCCCGGGTTACAGAAGAAGAACTGAACGGGTGTGTTGCAACCGACGCTTTAGCGGAAAAGGAAGACATCCACTGGAGAGCCCTCGGTCCAGAAAATCCTCCTGAGCCCAAGGATGGGGAAGTGATTGTTTTTGTTGATCATCTGAGTCGAGGGTTCAGCCCTCCCGGATCAAAAAATTTCCGTGACGTGCTTCACTTCTTCCAACTTCACCCTCAAGATATTGGGCCTAACTCCGTGTCCAATATTTGCAATTTTCAAGTGTTTTGTGAAGCCTACCTGCAAGAAGAGCCCACAGTCGACTTGTTCAGAGATTTCTTCTATTTAAACCGCCGTACTAAATTTACGGATGGGTCCAATACTGAACTTGGCGGGGTTTCAATTCAGAAGAGAAAAGACGTCAGCTTCCCTCACGCTAAGCATCATAGCCATCCCAAAGATTGGAATCAAACTTGGTTCTATTGCCAAGATACATCTCCAGCTGGCGAGAATCCTCTGTCGGGTTACCGTGCTCACCGGCTTACCGATGCACATCCATTCCCCCAAAGACTCAATGCAAAGGAACAGTCCAAATATGCACCACAGCTTTCAAAGCTCATAGCCTTTATGGCAAACGGTTTGACAGGCATTGATTTTGTCCGTTGCTGGGTATTTTGGAGCATTTTGCCTTTAAGCCGTCGCTCCGGTTTAATGTGTGAGTACACAGGGGATGTGAAAGACCCTCAATGCCACACTGATATTCAGCTGACTGATGCTGAAATTACTGAATCTGTCAAGAAGATGTTGGATGAATCGGTGACCGACTGTAGCAAAACAGGACTTAGTCCTTTCTGCACTTCAAATAAACCGCCAGCTGTAAGAATTGCCCCACTCCTGCTTTAATCCATATTCTTAATACTCCCTTATGATCTTTTCAATCTTTAAACAGGGTGATGATCCGTTCTGGAAGAAGAAACCACAGGATAAACCATCCAAAACACCTCGTGTCAAGACCAAGGTCAACAAGAAGCCCGCTAAGAAGAAAAACACCGAGCCTACCGAGTTAAACATTGACGATGATAATCCGGAGTCAGAGGTAGAACTTGATTCACTTGGCTCTTTTTTCATACATCTCATTGACGATGATTTCTATCAGGACAACGCAGAAGCTAGCCGCGCAAATGACGTAGAGGTAACTATTCTCTCATCCGGTTCAGAACCTCTGCCCACACAGAAAACCCGACAAGCAAGCCGGAAAGTAAGATTTTCTCACCCCCTAGCTTACTTGGATCCAAACTTTCTTTTGAAGAAGCAGCAACACGAAGCTCGCCGCACAACCCGGCATAGCAGCCATGTGGTCACTTCTTCTGGTTACCGAACTCGCCAGTTTGTAAACGCCGCCCAGAGATCTCTTCTATTTCTGACACATCTTATCCCAAGGCGGGTTATTTCCGACAACCTCTTAATCCGTCTGATTCAAACTATCAGGGAACTTCCCTTTCATCCTCTGGCGAGTCCACAGGGACACAAATTCTAACCCTCAAAACTGTTCCTGGGTGAGCATTTTTAACTAACCCCTTATACCTTATGCTTGATCATTATACTAACATGTTATTCGCGTCTCTGTCAGAGCCAAGGCCAGACCCAGTAAAAAGGCCAAATTGAACAAACCGGCTGATGACAGCACGCCAACTGATCCGGAAAAGAACCCGGAATAGTTTGAAACAAATACTGAAGCTATTCTTGATGATCCGCCACTGCAAGATCATGACACCTTTGTTGAGCAGATGGAAATTGATCCGATGGGTCATGCTGATAAACCGCCAAGCCCAACTAAGGCTGCTGATGATAAAGCTGACGATGTTGTAGTTATTGGTGTCAGGTATACAGCCCCAGACAACCCCACTGCTCTGTCAAAACAAAGTGCCAAAGAAGAATTTTCTGCTGTTGACAAGGGCAAGTGGAAGGCGGACTTGGAAAGCTATGCCCACCTCAGCGCCCAAGATATTCATTCTGGGTTTTTAAACCGTTTGTACACAAGCCGTGATTATGAAGCCGGTTTAATGAACATGATGAAGGAGCGATATGAGGTAAATGCTGTTAACTCTGCATAAATATTCTTCCCTTAGCCGCCAAGTTTACTGGACATAAAAGAATAGAATGTTCTGCAAACTTTCAAGAGCCATATAGATCAACTCCACTAGCTCGCAAGGGCCGGTTTATAATGTCAATATGAACCGGGACTTTAGCATAATAAATCTTCAATTTCGCCTGTGTAGCCCCCAAGGGTCGACTTAACAAATATGTTAAGTTGAGACTAATTATGCTGTAAGGCTCAAAATTCTTACTTAGGACCTTTATAATCTGGTTGACCATCAAGCTGATAGTTGTTATGTGCTTGGGACTTGTAATTTTTTTTTGATAAGAAGCAATAGACATTAGCCCCCAAGTGCCAAGTATATTACTTGTTATGTGCTTGGGACTTTGAATATGCACTGCTATCTAATTAATTACATGTCTCTTGCAGGCTGATCTTAACAAGAAGGAATCTCAAATCGCCGACCTTCAAGAAAATATCAAGTCGCAACAAGCCGAGACCTCCAAAGCCAAGGAGGAACTGACCAGTGCCTTAATAGCAATGGAAAAACTGAAGGAGAGCTTTAAGAACGAGCGGGCAGGTTGGGATACAGAAAAGTCAACTCTGCTGAAGAGGGCTGAGGATGCTGAGGCTGCCCTTAATCCGGTAGCTGAGGAGCTGACTGGCTTGAAACAGCAAATAAATGCCATGACCGCTGCCGTATTTGGTAAATCACTTCTTCATAAGCTTTGAACATGTATTATGTAAGAGACTGCCGGTTTACCGATGTTTTTGATGATGCAGGAACTCGCATTGCTCATCTTGGCTCAGATATGCGGCAAAAACTGAAAGCCGCCTATACACTTATAGAGCAATTATATACTGGCGTAAAACGGGTTATCTGCACAGCTTCCCATAATAAACCGCCCCCAACCTTGATCAAGGAGACGTTGGAAAGGCTGGCGATGATGCCTGCATGGTTTGAAGAACTAAAGAAGTCAGCTGCCAGGGCGGGTGCTCTTACTGCACTGACTCGGGCCAAAGCTTGGATATCTGATCTTGATCCGGCCGATGTGGGAAACGGCTACCCGAGCATAAAGGAGGACGGGTCAGAGTTTAATAATGATGACCTCAGAGCCTTGACGAGGGAAATGCGCCCATTGGCTAGCAAATTGGCTGAAGAAACCGATCTTTCACATTATCAGTCAATTTATGATGCCAACAACAAGAGAGTTAACGCGCCAACTTATGATGTTCCAAATCTTATTCCTCCAATCCGTAAGCATACCTATGCCCCTGATGTTGACCCCTCCACACTTATAAGTGATGAAGCCGTATTCATGGCCTTAACTGGGATCGATTGGACCACCATTGATTTCCAGCCACTGGGTAGAGAGGAGGAAGATGAACCGGCACTGGACGATCCGCAACCTTCAAGTCAGCCAGGCTAGGACTCGTAAACCGGCAGCCGGTTTAGCAGATGCTTTCTTTAAGACTTGTTAAAACAATTATTCTCTTGGGCACCAAACGCCTTGTAATAGGCTAGCTTAAACTCTTGTTCTGCTATGCCATCGTGCATATTTACTTTGCATGACACTGCTAATCCACCATGTTAAGATATGCCACTTATGCTTATAATATTAACGATGTGGAATCTGCTCCTGCATGCAACGGATTAAAAGTGTCCTGGCGGTTTACCGCCGGACGGGTCATAACGCCCAATATAAAACCATGGAAACTAACATAGCTTATACCCAAGGCTGGACTTTAAGAATAACCAAATTTGAAATATATCATACCTGTGATATTTGATCACACTGTTGGTTTGCCAAATCGGTGTAGTAAGGGGGAAAACCCAAACTTTGAGCACTGGTAATTATCATAGATTGCTTGGCTTATGAACAAAACCAGGCCGGGTTAATAAACACTGGATATTATCTTATCTCATACTGGCGACTTATAGTCAAAAGCCAGGCCGGGTTAATAAACACCGAATGTTATCTTATCTCATACTGGCGACTTATAGTCAAAAACCAGGCCGGGTTAATAAACACCGGATGAATTATGATCATAAAGCATTATAAGCCTCATCAAATAAACCTCAAAAAAAACGGTGGAAGAAAACAAACGAAAAAACGAGGCTTTTCATGGGCTGCCAGCCCGAAAATCCAGTGCTTTCACGGGCCGCACAGCCACTGAGTTAAACCTATATACAAACCTTATAAGATGGACCTCACATAACCAATCGTCGTTTTAACTTTGACAAGTTCAGGGTTTGTATAAGATTGACTTGTCAAACGTTCGGCGGGTCATTCTAGGAATACCTGGGCGGAGTGGCTTACTTAAAAAAGCAGGATAACCCGGGGTTTTAGGTGAATACACCTGGCTTCCAAGCCTGGCTTTTAAGCCTATTACAAGGGTTATACAAACTCTTTGTTCTTTAGAATCAAGGAGCCCCCAATTAATATTTTTGAGCTGTGCTCAAGGGGCACCTATGTTTGAGCTGTGATTTTGCAATAGACTCTCTTTGGTACCTTTAACCTGGGTAGCAAGCCCCCAAGTAATATGTTTTTTTCATTGGCTTATAAGCCGGTTCAAAGGGTAATCATAACTTCGCTCATAAACCGGAAGCCCCCAAGTAACCAAAGACTCATTAAGAAAAAATGACAGAGGCCCTACTTTAGCAGGGGTGCCGTTGGAGACTCGCCTTCAACCGGGATAGCCGCCAATCGTGACGCCGCAGCGATCATGTTATCCAAAGGGTTAGAGTAATGACCCGGTGGTGTTGGCATGTGTTGCGGCGGGATATTGTTCTGACGAGGCGGATCCGTGGTGCGCGGCTGACCCGACGCTCCCATCCCAGGCGCTTCCACCCGGTCCACCACTGGCGGGTTACTGGTTCCTGCTCCTGGCGTGTTAAAGAGGTTCCTCGCCTCGTAAACCGGTGGCAGGCGAGACTGATGCCTCCTCCTCATGACTTCGTTTGAAGCGTTCTGATCTAACATGAGTCGGTAAGATTCCGACTGAATCCGCTGCGCTTGAGCATCCAACGTAACCCGCTCTGCAGCCATCCTGGCATCCTCAGCTGCCAGGTCTTCCTTAGCTTGAGCTATCTGATCTCGCAATTTCACAACTTCCGCGTTATGCTGATCTTGATTACCCGGGTTAACCTCCGTCGTCAGCAGTGTTGCCAAGGCGTCTAGTAAACCAGACAAGATTTGAGCCGGCGGGTGCGCAGGGCCTCCTACCCCGGCTGCCGTCGCCGCTGCTGACCCGGAAATCAATGCCGCTGCAGTTGAAGAGTGCTGCACTAGCTGCGTACCGGCCATGAAGATTGCAACCCGGTTCGGCGGCTCGTAGGGGTCCGAAATACTATCGCCATCGGAACAACCCCCAAGCCGACCATCTTGCAGTTGGTACATTGACTCGGTTTCACCGGTGGATGACTCGCCATCAGAATAGACAACTGTCTCACCGTCAAATACCGATTTATCCTCAGATCCCGCACCATTGATGAATCCCACGAAGGCACGACTCATGGCGGGCTGAACTCGGGTGGGTTTTGCACGCTGAGCCGTCTCGATGATGTCGGTGCAGGTGTCCGGCTCAGGGCCTGGTTCGCCGATCTTGCCAATGAAGACGTGAATTCCACCGAAGGGGACCCGGTACCCGTACTCAATTGAGCCGGCCTCGGGGCCCCAGCCTTCGTCGTCGATGTAGAGCTTGCCGTGACGACTCCTGGTCATCCGGCCCACAGCGTATCCCTTGATCCCTTCGAAGTTGCCCTTCAAAAACTCGAAACCACCGTGCGCTGGCCCCACGGTGGGCGCCAACTGTCGTGGAATCGTCACGGCAGATGTCCTAGTGTGAGGACTTAGTCGTGGAGCCATCGCAATGAGGTTAGTTTAAAAGGGTTAATCAGGACAAAGGACACGGGGAGTTTATACTGGTTCGGCCCCCTTGCGGTGAAGGTGAAGGCCTAATCCAGTTTAAGGTGGTATTGCTAGGGTTCGACGACCAGGGAGCAGATACGCTTAACCTGGCTCTCGAGCTGTCGTTTCTTATCCCTAAACCGCCGCCGGGTCGTCCCTTTATATACACATGTTGACGCCCGGCGGTTCACAGAATCCCGACCGGCTCATAAACGTGTCCAGCTCGGTATCCACTCTTTCCTATCTTACAATACAAGTCATATACTTATGGCGGTTTACATCTATGGGCCCTAACTCGCCTTTGGGCTTTGAGCCTTCTTATTAAGTCTCCTTCGTAAGTCGCCATCTTCTATGTCTTCATGGGATTCAATACAGGTAAATCACTATGAGCATAACCCGGCCCCTCCTGGGCGGTTTATACTCAATAGTTATATCCTCAACAGAGGGGATGAAGAGGAAACCAGTGAGCAAGAGTTTCAGAAGGCCACCGACGCCCTGTGCATTGACAGGGGTGCATCTCGGCACACCTCTCACTGCTAACTCAAGCGGTGGGCGCGAGAAGTCAATGCCGTGGAGCCAGCACCCGAGGCCCGGAAGCCGCTCAAGTGGTCCCATACGCCCATCACCTTTGACGAGGAGGATCATCCTAGCCATACCACTGCGGTAGGGTGTTTGCCATTGTTGGTCTCCCCAACAATCCGCAACCTCAAGGTCATGAAGATGTTGGTGGACGGTGGGGCTGGGTTGAATCTGATTTCCCCAGCAGTTATCAGCAAGCTTCAGATAGCAGAGGAAGAGCTGGAGGTTACTGGCACGTTTCAAGGAGTTAATCCCGGTAGGAGCCATCCTAAGGGAAAGATCACGTTGCCGGTAACATTTGGGGGAGAACTGAACTACCGGACTGAGAGGATTGTGGTTGATGTGGTTGATCTTCCCCTGCCATACAATTGGATTCTTGGATGCCCGGCCCTGGCTAAGTTCATGGCAGCATCTCACTATGCCTACAACACCTTGAAGATGCCTGGGCCACTGGGAGTCATCACCATCCCATCAGATGAGAAGGATGCAATCATTTGTGTGGACAAGATGTACCGGGATGCGGTCGCAGCAGAGGCAGCGGCAGCAGCAGCTCCCGCTAAGGAAAGCAAAGGAAAGAAGAGGGATTGCAGGGACTCCGGCAAAGAGTCCGGGAAGCGTGCCCCCACCAAGTGCACGGCACCCGTTGACGACATGCCGGAGTGTTCCAATGGCAAGAGATCCAAGGTCGCTGCACCCCAAGTGAAGAAGGTCCCGGCAGGGCTGGCTGGCGTTGATGGTACTTTCACTATCAGCGCCACCCTCGATGACAAATAGGAAAGCGCATTCGTTGCCTTCCTGCGGGCGAATATCGATGTATTTGCCTGGCAACCATCTGATATCCCCGGTGTTCCCAGGGAGGTAATTGAGCACCACCTTGCTGTCTGCCCACATGCCCGACCTGTCAAGCGGAAAGTCCGGAAGCAGGCCTTGGAGAGGCAACAGTTCATTGCAGAAGAGGTCAAGAGACTAGAGGCAGCTGGATTAGTCAGAGGGGTACTGCATCCCATGTGGTTGGCAAACCCAGTGGTAGTCCAGAAGGCTAATGGGAAGTGGAGGCTTTGCATAGATTTCACAGATCTCAACAAGGCTTGCCCGAAGGACCCATTTCCCTTGCCGCGTATCGATCAGATTGTGGATTCCACTTCAGGTTGTGATTTGCTCTCCTTTCTGGATGCGTATTCTGGGTATCACCAGATCTTCATGTCCAAGGAAGATGAAGAGAAGACATCGTTCATCACTCCATGTGGTACGTACTGTTTTGTCCGCATGCCATTTGGATTAAAGAGTGTCCGGTCCACTTTTGCAAGGGTAGTCCAGATTGGTTTTGACCCACAGTTGCACAGAAAAATAGAAGCCTATATGGATGATATTGTGGTCAAGATCAAGGATAGGGCCACCCTTATTCAAGATTCGGAGGAGACATTTGCTAATCTGCGCAAAATCAATTTGAAGCTCAACCCGGAGAAGTGTGTATTTGGTGTTCCCTCCGGCAAGTTGCTTGGGTTCTTTGTATCCCATCATGGGATCGAAGCCAATCTTGACAAGATCAAGGCTATCGAGCAGATACAAGCACCAAGGACAGTTAAGGATGTGAGGCGTCTGACAGGATGCGTTGCCGCGCTAAGCAGATTCATCTCCAAGTCTGCCGAGCGCGCCCTGCCGTTCTTCAAAATTTTGAAGAAGGCAGGACCCATGAAGTGGACCCCAGAAGCAGATGCAGCTTTGCAAGAGTTGAAGGCCTACTTGTCCTCTGTGCCTACCTTGGTCGCTCCCAAACCCCAGGAGCCATTGCTGCTGTACCTAGCGGCAACCAACCAAGTAGTCAGTGCAGCTTTGGTAGCGCAGCGAGAAGTGGAAGAGGCAGAGAGTGAACAGAGACCGGCAAAGTTAGAAAGGATCAGGACTGCAATGAGCACGGCAATGAGAGCAACCCCAAGGACGCGGCAAGGAAGAAAGTGGTGCAATGCCCAGTGTACTTCGTCAGCTCCTTATTACAGGGGGCTAGATCGAGGTACTCTGGCATGCAAAAGTTGATTTTTGGTCTCATCATGGCCTCAAGGAAACTGCGCCACTACTTCCAAGCCCATGAGATCACGGTTGTCACTCATTTCCCGTTGCAACGGATACTCCTAAACCCTGAGGCTACCGACAGAATAGTGGAGTGGGCTTTGGAGTTATCCAGTTTTGGTTTGAAGTTTGAAAGCACGTCAACTATTCAGAGCAGGGCATTGGCAGAGTTTATTGCAGAATGGACGCCAACCCTTGATGAGGAAGTGACGGAGACAGCTATTCCCGGCAAGGAATCACCCCAAGAATGGATTATGTATTTTGATGGTGCTTTTTCCCTACAAGGTGCAGGAGCTGGCGTGCTTCTTGTTGCCCACGTCGTCCAAATGCATTTTGCCCGGGAAGAAGCAACCAACAATACTGCAGAATATGAAGGGCTCCTTGTCGGGCTCAGGATTGCAGCTGAATTGGGAATTAAGAAGTTGATCATTCGAGGAGATTCACAGCTTGTGGTGAGACAAGTTAACAAGGATTACCAAAGTCCATTGATGGAAGCATACGTCGAGGAAGTGAAGAGATTGGAGGAGCACTTTGACGGATTGCAACCAGAGCACGCACCCCGTGCGGAAAACAACATAGTTGATCATCTGTCAAAGTGTGCTGCGCAGAAGCTCCCTATGGAACCAGGGACTTTTGTTCTCCATCTCACTCAGCCCTCCGTATCCCCAGCAGCAATGGCCCAAAAAAGGAGAAAGTTGGACTCCGGCCAGCCTCTCCCGGTAGAGCCGTCCGCTCCTGGCAGAGACCCTGTCAGAAACAACTCCTCGTAGTCTGCCGGACCACACCCTCCAACCGCCATGGACCCCGCGAACGAGGCATGTGCTCCCGCAGCAGAGGAGGTGCCGCTAGTCCTTGTTGCCGAGCCCCAGGCTCCAACTTGGGCAAGGCACATTGTCCACTTCCTCCAAACCGGAGAGCTTTCCGGCAACCAAGACAAAGCTGAAAAAGTAGCCCGGAGGGCCAGTATGTATCAGTTTGTCGATGACACTTTGTACAGAAGGAGGCCCAACGGTGTGAAATTAAAGTGTATCTGCCGGGAAGAAGGAAAGGAACTGCTGGCTGAGATACAGAAAGGCATGTGCGGCTCCCACATTGGATCAAGGGCACTAGTTGGGAAAGCATTCCGACAAGGATTCTATTGGCCAACAGCCCTCCAAGATGCAGTCGAGCTAGTCACCAAATGTGAAGCCTGCCAGTTCCATTCCAAGAAAACCCACCTGCCTGCCCAAGCTCTTCAAACAATCCCTCTATCATGGCCATTTTCGGTCTGGGGGCTCGATATCCTCGGCCCCTTCCCCTGAGCAATCGGGGGCTTTGAATTCTTGTTCATTGCTATCGACAAGTTTACAAAGTGGCCGGAAGTGACTGCCATGAGAAAGGTGACTGCTCAGTCAGCTATCAAGTTCTTGAAAGAATTGGTGTGTCGTTTTGGAGTTCCGGCAAGGATCATTACCGACAACGGCACCCAGTTCATGAGCCGTGCCTTCATGCAATATGTTCATGCCCTCGGATGTAAGATCCCATTTGCCTCTGTGGCACACCCTCGGCGCAATGGGCTGAGAGGGCGAACGCTGAAGTGCTGCGTGGACTCAAGATGAGAACCTTTGATACGCTGCCGAAGCACAGCAGGCGGTGGATCGAGGAGCTGTCGGTAGTTCTCTGGTCCCTCAGAACGACACCAAACCGAGCTACCGGGCAGACTCCCTTCTCCCTGGTCTACGGGGCAGAAGCTATTATCCCCACGGAACTCATTTACGGGTCGCCTCGAGTGCTTGCCTACGATGAAGTAGCGCAAGATCAGCACCGGCGTGACGACGCTGTGCTACTCGAGGAGAACCGTCTCCGGGCTGCTACGCATGCTACATGCTATCAGCAAGCCCTACGTCGCTATCATAGCCGTAGGGTTCACGCCCGGTGTTTTGAGGAAGGTGACCTTGTCCTTAGGCGCGTTCAGTCCGCCAAGGGTACAAACAAGTTGTCACCGAAGTGGGAAGGCCCTTACCGGATAGTACGAGTCACCAGACCTGGCGCAGTCCGTCTGGAGACCGAAGATGGTATTCAGTTGCAAAACTCATGGAATATTGAGCATCTCCGCAAGTTCTACCCGTAAGGCACGGCTGTCGGGCCCTGCCCGGCAGCCACCCTTTTGTACAGGCCTTGCCTTAGCTGCATGTAACCCCTTGCACAAAGCCAGGACGATGACCCTGTGCAAGAGAAAATAAAGAAGCGTTGTGGGGGGCCCCCAACCAAGATTGCATCATGCAAGAGCATTTCAAGATCACTGCATAAGCATTTCATGAGCATTTGCATATGCATATAGATAGGATCGCATCCTGCATTCATTCTCATCCGCATGAAGCTGCAGGTTCCTGCCGTGAACTTGGCTTTGACAAGGAGTTGAGAAGATTGCCCCGGCACTGCGATCCCCGGCAAGCCAAACAGATAAGTTCTACCTCCTGTCCATTAGTGTTCTATAAGTTATAACTTGTGCATAAGAAAACCCCGCCACTCTTTTGAGACTTAGGTGCTCCCATCCCTGCCTCGATCGTTGCTTCGGACTGGATGGTCGCAGTGGCCTTTGGTAAAAAGAAGTTGGCGGGGGGCTGGCCCCTTTGCCTGTTGCCCGGTAGACACAGCTCTTCGGCAGACAGAAAAGGTGCCGGCAGGATAGCCTGCCGGGGAAAACTCGTTTATTTACACTAAAGAGGCATCTCGCCTCTGCATGGACATACACATGCACGGGTTCCCGACAAGGTTCATCTTTTTCATTAATATGCTGATACAAGTACAAGCATTACAGAACACAAACATGGACTCAAGAAATTACATTATTTGAACTAAAATTTGGCAAGTGCCTGCAGATTTAAGATTGAAAAAAGATAAGTGCCCCGTAATGCCTTTGCCCCTGTCCATCTCCTACAGGAAGAGGTCGAAGAGGCCGGAGACGGGCGCAGTTGGGATTCGGCGCCTCCCCAGGATCAGGACAGCACCGCTCCCTAGCAAGGAGGAAGAAACCGGAGGGCAGGCATGGATGGTGACGCTGCCGGAGGACCAGATGGGGGACACGGAGTCACCGGCAAACACGACTCGTCGGAGCGGTCGTCCCCGTTCTTGACGCGTCGTGGGTTGCCACTGCCGTCCGCATCACTACCACCCGAAGACCTCGGCACGGCCGTCGGGTCAGGCACCATGCTCTCTGGGTCTTCCCATAGAGAGCATGGTCATCCCCAGGAGCCCTGGCGTTGGAAGTCACTGCACATCCTGGGGACGTATGTGAAAGCAAGGAGGCCTCCCGCACAACAAAAGGACGGCGCCCGGGAGAAGTCAGATTCGCCTCTACTAGCGGCGAATCTCTTCCGTGACTCCTCCTCAGTGTCGCGAAGGGAAGAAGAATGGGGAGTGATCGACTACCACACGTCATGCCCGCCTCGAGCCTCGACATGGTGTCATTCGCGTCCCCTCCCACTGAAATCAAGGCCACGGGCGGCCCGGCGGAGAGCACGCCGGAGTTGCCACCCCCGGCGTCGTCGCCGCACCGCCCGAGCCCCCCTTTCAGACCCAGGAAAGGCTTCGAGATGGAGCCCAGGGTGCGGCCCCAGGCTCTTTTTCCCAACATAACCAGCAGAGGCAGACAGCGGAGGGGAAGAAGAATGCGAGGGTGGGTGACTCCGCCCTCCTCCACCCCTCCTTTTATAGACGGGTCGGGGAGGAGAGCCGCTCCCTCAACGGGTGGCCACCGTCCTCCTCCACCAACTCAAGACGACCGGGCCCTCGCCTTGATGCTCTCCCACGCCACGCGCCTCCGTTACCTACCCCGCGCGATGCATGCAGCATAAGTGGCTAAGGATAAGGGCGTGGTGGGAAGAGTGAATTGGCAGTTTCTCCCCCGTGCGTTAAAGTCATTCACGGGCCATCACTGGAGCGGCCCCACCACCATTGGCCTTACACAACGCGCGGAGAAACCGGAAACTGGCCCGGAATCAAGGCTAATGAAGAAGCAAAGAAGACCTCAAGAGACTAGCCTCTTCAGCGACCCCGCCTGTGCACTTATTAGGCCCTACCCCGACGACGCTCGGCAGCGCGATCGGGGCAGGCCCGGGGGCTTCTGTCGGTGCAACAAACCCCGGGTCTGTTGCCCAGACTGTGCACAGGCACGGGGACGAGATTGAAGCACCAACCAAAGTCTTAATACAAGGGACTAAGAGGTTCAAAGGACTAACATGCAGATCAGAGGGACCAAGATCAAGCCGAAGAAGCAAGGCACCATCAGGAGAAGGGCCTCCTTTGCCGGGCAGGCGAGCTCGGCAAGGGGCGAGGCCACCCCCAGAAGACGACATCCAAGATGTCCCGGCAGGGCATGCCGGGGCACACAGAGGCAAAACCACCTCACCAACTACTCCACCATGACCCACGTCGTCAATCAGTGCGGTGTCAAACCGCGGACTGACTAAGTGGCAGCCATTCACCACATGGCAGCCTCTTCCTACAGGAAACACCTGCAGATGACACCCGTCCTGCGATGTGTCAAGCGAGCAGGCGTGGAGCTGGCGAGATAGCCCGGCAAGCCTTGCCGAGCAACCAACAATGTGACGTTGAGCGGTGCATTTAATGCGCCCTGTCAGCCCGCAGAGTTAGGTATGATAGCACTGTTTGTTATCTCATCAGTGCATAATGACTGTTTTGCCATTGTGGTGACCCCTTAATCTATAAAAGGAGGCCCATGGCAACCGTAGAGGGGGTTAGAAGGTTGGATAACTCAGACCCCCATACGCACGTAGCCACTGTCGCCCTGAGGCAACCCTTGCCGGGCAAGTGTACTATGCTCCACCACCACCTTTCCACCATCAATCCACCAAAGCAGGAGTAGGGTTTTACACCTCACGGCGGCCTGAACCTGGGTAAAAATGCCTGTGTGATCTCTGCCATGCTGCCACACGCTTGTCTGCTCTTTGTGCAACGCGGCGCCCACCCTGCCGAACCTGCAAGGGGCCTCCTGGTCCCATAGGTGGCCGTGGTTTCCCGCGACAGAAGTTTATATCCCTAGAAAGCTTTATGATGATTGGGAACCTACTATTAAGATTAAAATTAAAGATTATGAGTGCTTTGATTTGTGTGATTTGGGTGCTAGCATTTCCACGATTCCAAAAACTTTATGTGATGTGTTAGGTTTCCGTGATTTTGATGATTGTTCTTTGAATTTACATCTAGCGGATTCCACTATTAAGAAACCTATGGGAAGAATTAATGATGTTCTTATTGTTGCAAATAGGAATTATGTGCCCGTAGATTTCATTGTGCTTGATATAGATTACAATCCTACGTGCCCTATTATTCTTGGTAGACCTTTCCTTAGAACGATTGGTGCAATTATTGATATGAAAGAAGGAAACATTAGATTTCAATTTCCCTTAAGGAAGGGCATGGAACACTTTCCTAGAAAGAAAATTAAGTTGCCATATGAATCTATTATGAGGGCTACTAATGGATTGCATACCAAAGATGACAATATCTAGATCTATGTTTTATGCCTAGCTAGGGGCGTTAAACAATAGCGCTTGTTGGGAGGCAACCCAATTTTATTTTGTGTTTTTTGTTTTTGCTTCTGTTATTGAATAATTAGACATTATTACCTTTGTAGTAATTGTGTTTTGGTGTTTTAATTTAGTGTTTGAGCCAAGGAAAGCCTTTGGGGTACTTTGGTATATCGTTGATTTGATCTTGCTGAAAAACAGAATCTTTTGCGTCCAGTCATAGAATTGTTTAAAATCAAAGAAGTGCGATAAAATCCTAATTTGTCTACAATGGATTGATATGTGAATTTCTTCTGTTGTCCTAATTTTTCAGAATTGTTGGAGTTACAGAAGTATACGAAGTTTAGATTACTACAGACTGTTCTGTTTTTGACAGATTCTGTTTTCTATGTGTTGTTTACTTATTTTGATGAATCTATGGGTAGTATCAGGGGGTAGGAACCATGGAGAAGTTGGAATATAGTATATATTACACCAATATAAATAAAGAATGAGTTTACAACAGTACCAAAAGTGGTGATTTATTTTCTTATACTAACGGATCTCATGAGTTTTCTGTTGAGTTTTGTGTTGTGAAGTTTTCAAGTTTTGGGTAAAGATTTGATGGACTATGGAATAAGGAGTGGCAAGAGCCTAAGCTTGGGGTTGCCCAAGGCACACCAAGGTAATATTCAAGGACAACCAAGCATCTAAGCTTGGGGATGCCCCAGATGGCATCCCCTCTTTCGTCTTCAATCCATCGGTAAATTTAATTGAGGCTATATTTTTATTCACCACATGATATGTGTTTTTCTTGGAGCGTCTTGTATGATATGAGTCTTTGCTTTTTAGTTTGCCACAATCATCCTTGCTGTACACACCTTTTGAGAGGAGGGACACACATGAATCGTGAATTTATTAGAATACTCTATGTGCTTCACTTATATCTTTTGAGCTAGGCAATTTGCTCTAGTGCTTCACTTATATCTTTTTAGAGCACGGCGGTGGTTTTATTTTATAGAAATTGTTGAACTCTCATGCTTCACTTATATTAGTTTGAGAGTCTCTAAACAGCATGGTAATTTGCTTAGGTTATGAACTTAGTCCTAATATGATGGGCATCCAAGAAGGATATAATAAAAACTTTCATATAAAGAGCATTGAATACCGTGAGAAGTTTGATTCCTTGCAATTGTTTTGAGATATAAAGATGGTGATATTAGAGTCATGCTAGTGAGTAATTATGGATTGGTAGAAATACATGTGTTAAAGTTTATGATTCCCGTAGCATGCACGTATGGTGAACCGTTATGTGATGAAGTCGGAGCATGATTTATTTTTTGATTGCCATCCTTTGTGTGGAGGTCGGGATCGCGCGATGGTTAACTCCTACCAACCCTTCCCCTAGGGGCATGCGTGTAGTACTTTGTTTCAATGGCTTATAGACTTTTGCCATAAGTATGTGAGTTCTTTATGACTAATGTTGAGTCCATGGATTATACGCACTCTCACGCTTCCACCATTGCTAGCCTCTCTAGTACCGCGCAATTCTTGCCGGTGCATTAAACCCACCATATACCTTCCTCAAAACAGCCACCATACCTACCTATTATGGCATTTCCATAGCCATTCCGAGATATATTGCCATGCAACTTCCACCGTTCCGTTTATTATGACATGCACCATCATTGTCATATTGCTTTGCATGATCTTGTAGTTGACATAGTATTTGTGGCAAGGCCACCGTTCATATTTTTTTATACGTGTCACCCTTGATCATTGCACATCCCGGTACACCACCGGAGGCATTCATATAGAGTCATACTTTGTTCTAGAATCGAGTTGTAATTCTTGAGTTGTAAGTAAATAAAAGTGTGATGATCATCATTATTAGAGCATTGTCCCATGTGAGGAAAGGATGATGGAAGCTATGATTCCCTCACAAGTTGGGATGAGTCTCCGGACTTTATGAAAAATAAAAGAGGCCAAAGAAGCCCAAAATAAAAAAAAGACCAAATAAGCCAACCAAAAAAATGAGAGAAAAAGAGAGAAGGGACAATGTTACTATCCTTTTTCCACACTTGTGCTTCAAAGTAGCACCATGATCTTCATGATAGAGAGTCTCCTATTTTGTCACTTTTATATACTAGTGGGAATTTTCCATTATAGAATTTGGCTTGAATATTCCAATGATGAGC